>JAWWES010000115.1:67199776-67274238 GCA_035583135.1 Lophotriccus pileatus
GGCCCCGGCCCCCCGCCCGCCGCGGCCCCTCCGCGCCCGAGCGGTGCGGCGAGGCGCCCCCGCCCCCCCCGCTCACGCCGCATTTGCATCTTTCAGGCGCCCGGAGCGCGGCTGGCTGCCCCGGGCGGCAGCTGCGGGGGCGGCGGGGGGTGGCTGCCCGCAACGCCGCCGCTGCTGCGAGGGGCAGCGAGGGCACGGCCAGCCCTGCTCACGCGTGGGGAGGGGGCGGTGGGTGACAGAAAGCCGTGCCCCGCGGCAGCCGAGCCCCCGGCGGAGCTGCCACGGACGGGGCGGGCGGCGCAGCGCCCGGCCCGCGGTCCTGCCCGAGGGGGCTGCCCGCGGAGCCCCCCGCCCGGCGGCTCCGACCGCCGCTAAGACACAGCCATCCTGCTCCACCACGATAAGCGTTCCGCGCGAGTCACCCAGCGTCTTCGGGAGCAGGTTAAGTGGGCAGACGAGCCAAGCCAAGGTGTAAGATCCTTCCGTTTACGAGCCATTGAGACACTCCACCATAATACACGAGGGATTTAAAAAAAAAGAAAAAAAAAAAAAGAAAGAAAGAACCGTGCCCCCTGCCCCCGCCCCCCGCAGGAAAGATAAAGGAACGAATCATTCAAAGCCGAGCCCGTTTAACCAAAATAAAGAAATTATTCCTTTGCCTCGAGTTGCAAAGATAAAAGGATCGACCGTATTCTCCATTGAATGTGGCACTAGGGCATCAAAGGAAGAATTAAACAGGATGCGAAAGAGAGTCCGTCGAAGTTGGCTTAAAAAAAGGAGTAGATTTAATTTTTTTTAAAATTTTTTTTGTTTGTTTTTTACCTGTCCATTCGCCTTGGATGGAGATGCCGCCACTGCTTCCCCAGGCTTCTCGGCGGAGGCTTCGCCCTTTGCAGCGGTCTTGGAGAACTGGGCACCCATGCTGTCTTATTCAACAAAGAAACTCAACAGATCCAAAAGGAGGGGAAACAAAGAGCGTTGGGTTGGTATAAATACTGGGCGACCAGCAGCAGCAGCAACACACACACACACCAGAGGGGAAAAAAAAAGAGAAGAGAGAACAGAACCGATTATAATGCACTCCTTTTAAAAAATTTAAAGTTGAAGAGATCAAAAAGCAGCAGCACAGGAGGGAGGGGAAAAAAAGGGAGGAAAAAGTCGAGCAAAAAAAAAAAAAAAAAAAAAAAGGAGCCCAAGTTTAGTAAAAAAGAAGTAATAAAAAATCCCAGATTTGTAGCCGTACTGTAGACAAGGAGAAAATGGAGAAATCTCCCTGGTTGCTAATAAGATGCGGAGTCCAACGCCCAAGTGCACAGATGAATGGGCTTCCCGAGCGGTGACGGCAGCGCTCCGCCCGCCGCCGGCCAATCGCGGCCGGCGCGCACAAAGGGGGGCGGGGCCCGCCCGCCCGGCGAACAATGGAGCCGCGATGGCAGCGGTTTGAAATCGGCCCCCGGCCGATAATGAATGTGCCGCTCCGCTCCGCTCCGCTCCGCCGCGGCGCGGGCAGGCGCGCCGAGACCCGCGCCGGGGCCGCGAACAAAACACGCCGAAAGAGCGGGGCGGGCGGGCAGGGACAATGGTGCGAGGGGCGTGCGGGTGAGTGCGAGTGTGAGTGTGAGTGAGAGCGTCCCGGCCCCGCCGCACGCCCCCGCCCGCTGCCGCCGTGAGAGAGCAACAGATAGTGTGTGCGAGCCCCGGGCGGGGGAGAGGGAAGGAGGTGATTTGCTGCTTGCCTTTTTTTTTTTTTTTTTTTTTTTTTTTTAACCCCTTTGTTGTTTTGGGTTTTTTGTTTTTTTGGTTTTTTGGTTTTTTTTTATTCTTTTCTACCCTGGGTTTAATTGGTCGGGATTGTTAAATCGCCCCCAATTTGGAAGGTATTTGAACCACGTAGATCGGATTTCGCCGAACGAGATCACGAGTCGAAATTAGTAGGTCTGTAGGCCAGATGTTGCGAACGCTAAAGCAGCGGCGGCAGGAGCCGCTGCCGGAGCAGAAACGGACCCCTCCCCCATAGCGATATTGGCTTGGAATAAAATATTTTGTGATTAGCCTACGGCTCTAATTAAATTCTGCTGTCTGATTATTCCTGATTTGTGTTTTTAAAGTATTTTCTGAGGCGGTGACCCACTTCACGATTACATTTCCATGCACTGAAGTAGTGGGCGAAGCGACGTTATCAGAGAAACATTCGCGCTTTCCCAAACCCCAGCCCCGAGCGTGTATTTACGTTGAATTTAAACCCTCGAATAAGATGCAACCCGAAACTAATGCACGCGAATTAACGGTGATCTGGAGAGCTTAGCAGCGCTGGGGTGGGGGAAATATCACGGACCCCAGTGATTTCCTTTCTCGGGGGAGGGGGGCAGCGTGTGCGGGGAGCCGGGCGGCTCCCTCCCTTCGCGTTGTGATGCGGGGAAGGCTGGCCCAGAGCCCCCCTCCGCCCCCCCCTCCCCCCCATTTCCTCGACACCCCCAGCCCCTTTTAAGGAGTAGAAACGAGCGTCAGAACGATCATTTCCCTAAGTCGGGTAATCTCCTCCGAACGCCTCTTGTTTATAAACAAGGATGTTAAAATGATTCTGATAATGAAGGGCTGCGAAGCGGGGAGGCTCGGCCCAGCCTCCCACCTCCCTCTCCCCGCGGACTACCGGGGCTGGCGGGACCGGTGGCTTCGTGCGGGCGCCGCGAGCCGCCTCCCGGTAAACACGGCGAGAGCAGCCGGCTGCTTTCAGCCGCTCAAGGGAATATTTCGTGTCTTGGGGGCAAAAAAGGGCATACGGTTGGGTGTTTTTTATGGGGTGGATGCGAACTCTCCCTCCCACCCGCCGCATTTCACTCACAGCCTCCCCCCCTCCGTCGCCTCTGTCCGCCGCTCCCTTTGTTTCGGCCGCGGCCGCCCGCCCCGCCGAGCCAGGCGCAGCAGCTCCCGCTCCCCGGGGGGCTGCTCCCCGCACGCCCACCCGCGGCCGCGCTCCCCGCACCGGCAGCATCCGCAGCCGCGGGGGGCGGCCACCGGCCCCGCCGGGGTGAGCTCCCGCCGCAGGATGGGGGTGCCGGGAGTGCCGCCACCGCGCCCCGGGGCTCCTCGGCGGGGCCGCGCCGCCGGGCGGTTTCCTTGGCGACGGCCGAGGGGCGGTGGAGCCTCCGTGGTGGGATCGGGAGCGGAATGGGGCGGGGGCGGCCCTGCCCGCCCCAGCGTCACCTGCGGCTGCACCGCGGCGGCCGCTCCCGCGGGCAATGGTGTCGGGACCCGCTCTCCGGGGATCCGTGTGCTGCCGCCCCCCTCCCCCCACCTCCACGGGTGTGCGTGGCGGAGCGGTGTGTGCGGCGCCGGGCAACGCCGGCAGAAGGGATGGAGCGAGCTGCGGAGGGCTCACCTTGTGGCGTGACGGCAACGCGACCGTGGGGCACGGACAGCTAGACAGCTCTCTTCCTCGGGATCCTCCTCCGCTGCTCAAGGGGACTCCACGTGTAGCGTTTTCTCTGCTCGTTTTAATCTGGATATTAAGCAAATCGTGATTTGGTTGGCGGTGGTTTTGGTTGTTTGTTTGGTTGTTGGTTTTTTTTTTCTTTTTAGACTGGTCGATTTAACAGATCACCTAAGAAGACCTGCTGCAAGACCACGATAGGACTTCACAATCAGTATTAAAAGGCACCTGTCGATCTTGCATGGGTATATGCAATTCCATCGGCATGGGCATATGCAGTTTTACTGGCACGGGCATGTGCAGTTTTACTTTCCGCTGTAGTTATGTCTGAATTTCAGAGTAGTGTCACTTAAAAATTTCACAGAGTGACTGTGGGAGTTTGGATGGCGTGTGCTCTGCATTATGCTTCGGATATATTTTTCAACTATTTCAGTGTTTTACAATCTGAAAAGAAAAAGAGAAAGAAAGAAAAAGAAAAAGCCTTGTCTGATCTTACTCTAGGTGCTTAGTTCCACAGTTCTTCTGTAGAGTCTCTGGACAAGCAGGAAATCTGGAATATATGTACACTCCCGATGTCAGTCCCATTGCAATTAAAACCCGGACAGCTATCTCTAACCCAGACCCTTGAACATGAGGTGCAAATGCAAGATTTAACGCCTCGAATGACCTCTTGAGCCCATCGGCTCAGTGTCACACCACACCTTTATGCGCCAAACAAAGAGACAGACTGGAGAGAAGATTCCTCATTCTTAAACTTCTTCTTTACTCAAGTTCCTGATCTTTTCATCTCCTTCCAAGGGAAGGGAGGGAGGAAAGAAGGAAAGGAGAAAACCCAAAACAATCTCTCACTGGTGTTTTGGAGCAGGACTAATCAGTTATGAATATGAGAATACTGATTTTCTACCTTGCCTTCCACATAGAAAGTTGTTGTGGCATGTCTGTGGCAGGAACAAGGAGTTATGAGTGTAAAGTTGCTCGTGCATAGGGTGTTGGAGATTTAGTATCTGAAAAAAAGCAGTACATTTGTCAAGTGTATTTGTATTAAGGCTTTTACCACAATAGCTGTATCAGCAGAAAATCAGATCCGCCCCTCCCCCCCCCCCAGCTGGGGCATAGGTGGCCATATTTCTAAGAACATGACAGCCATGATTGAGAGACAACTCAAAAATGAAATGAGAGGAGCCCAAAAATTAAGGTGAAGAGACAAAGGGTGGGGACCTGTTCTAAGGGGGGCAGCAGGATTTCCCTTCCCTTTGCAACTGCAAAGATTAAGGGCCTTGTTTGTCACAGGCAGTTTCCTGATTTCTAATAGTGTGTTGCATGCCCCAGATGAAGTTATTTTTTTCCAGTTCTTCCAAAATGTGACTCCTCTCAGCAAATTTTGCCTGAGGTATTTTCATCTTCTGCCTTTTGGGAAAGGGAAAGACTGAAGTGTGGACTGCTTTGTAGTATGCTGCCCAGAAAATCAGTGTCACAGCTGACTCAGAGTTACTGATGCTTGCCTGTGACTTCATGGTCATTAATCCTGAATCTGTGCCTTGCAGCTACAACTTCGATCAGGCATAAACACAAACCTTCCAGTCAAGCTAGCCAGGTATAAGCATGGTATGTAGAGCTTATGTCAACTTTACACTTTCTGTGGGGAGGTTAGAAAAAAAGCTGATAACTTTTGATCCAAGAGCAGCTGAGGCAAAATTGCCCCTGCAAAATGTGTGTCCACATCTAGAACAACAGCTAAATGTGGTGCCACTCTCTGGATTATGTGGCTACAGAAATCCTGACCTTACATCAGGTCCTCTGAAACTGCAATTTACTACCCTATGAAAGCATGGCTTTAGTCTCCTGCAACCACTGCTCAATGTCCCATCTCACTAATATCCAGCTTTTTTTAAATTATTATTTGTTTTTCCCAATACAGTGTAAAACATTCATTTCCATCCATTCGTGAAAGACAGGTAAATGAAATGGCACTTTCATTTGACAATTCAGGAAAAGGAGAAAGCTACTCAGTAGCAGCTCCCTGCCAGTAAGGCAGCTGCTCACTGAAGTCCCAGAAAAACCCATCAGTGATGCTCACACTCAGCTAAGGTAAAACCACTATCATGAACATGTTTTAACTCCTATTAAAATTCGAAACCCTTAAAAACGTGTCCTAACTTGCCACACGTAGTTGGGACAAAAATGTATTTTAACACATTTGCTGGCAAATGCACTAAAATGCAACACACCCTGCCAACACTGAGATTTTGAAAACGTTTTAATTAAAAGTTTTAACTGATAATTTTTTTTTTTTTTTTTTTTTTTTTTTTAATGCACCTTTATCCTCATTCAGACAAGCCTTTAAAGAAAGGGAATCTAAGAGAAGTTTTGTGAGCTGGAATCCTATGTTTACAGAAATCCTGAAACTGTGTGTACTTTCTGGTGTTCCCATTGTGACTCTCTGAGCTCTGAAGATGTGCTGGGAAACCTCCTTGTGTCCTGGGGTGCACAGAGACTTTTCCTCTGTGCAAAGAGGGCAGCAAGCAAATGAAAAAATAATGATTAGAGTTTACACTGAGAGATAATGTTCCCTATGTGCTCATCTACTTTCTTGGAAGCCCTTTCTTTTCTTGTCCTGGTCCTTATGGAGACACAGTGTAACATGCACAGAACAAAAACCATCTCGCTTTCCCAGGAAATGTCAAACTGGGACAGGTCTGTTAATAGGAGAACAGGATAATATGAGCTGAATAATGTTAAAAGCTTCAAGTTCTAAAACTAAATTTGGATTTGCAAAACAGTTGCATCTTTTCCAGTTTCTGAAAAATGATTATTTCATGATTTCTGAATCAGTACTGAGATTTCTTACTGACACATCACTTCAGTTTCTTCAAGCTTTACTCCAGTTTGGCGCAATGCTATCAAAAGCTTTTAACCTTTATGTCACTCACAACCATTACAAGCCCTTTACTAATATTTGCCCAGCTTTTATTAACTGAATACATTCAACAATGTTTGTTAAATAGGATCCAGGCTGTTTGAATGACCACTGTGCTGGGAAACTGAAAACTTAACTGAGCTTATATATTTTAGAAGTATCATACAGCTGGTCTCTCTCATAGCTAATAAAAAATATCTCTCAACCAACTAGATAATTGTCCTCCAGCAAAGATCCTGGTTACTTCTGGGGAAGAAAATGAAAAAAAAAAAAAAATCTACAAACCAAAATCAAGAATAAGAAAACTAACAATAAACCCAACCCAAACAAAAATTCCTTAGATGATATACAAGGATACACTTCAGTAAAGCCCAAGCACCTCCCTCAAGATCAATCACAGCAAGAAAAAATCACTAACAGGGAAGGTGTGAGCATACCACTAAAAGACCAGTCCACTCTATATGCTGATTGTGCCTTAAAGAACACCATTTCATCAGCAAAGAAAGGGCATTGAGGCTCCATCGCGTTAAGCGGGGAGTGGACAAAAAAAATAGATAGTAGCAGAGAGTTGTAAACACTTTACATCCGTTGCTTCTAAGGGTAAATACTGTTTCACTGTAGTTTTGCAACAATTTTCCTGCTCTAAGTCAATGCAGCAGCATTTGCTTCCTTCGTTCCTATGCTCTGGCCCTACAGCTCCACTCCTTCCATTGTGTGTGCCCTGGCTTTCCTCTGGCTTCTTGATAAGCCACTTGTAGACTTAAACCAGCAGAAAACTATTCTTTCTCTCTTCCCCAACATGCCTCCTCCTCTCCCCCTCCCTTTTTGAGGGGGGAAGGGTCGTTTCCTGCTGCTTTAGCTTCTGTAACTCTTAGTGTGGCCAGACAAGTAGCAGCGATGACAAGCAGGTGATAACCTGATTCAGCATGAAGTTTAGCTTCAGTTCCAGTAACATTTGCTTCAATGGCACCACTGCTTTACACAGTCCCCCCTTTCTGCAACTTGTGCCTGGTTCCATTTTCCTGATCCTCCTTCATTTCTGCTGGGAGGAGTGATCTAAGTAATAAATGTCTGATGGGAGGTATTTTTTAGAATGGCATTGACGGGTGATGTCTCATCAAGTTTTTGAAAGACCACATGTGCTTTAATGATCAGTACTTCATGTCATGTGGCTACAGCCAGCCTGGCTTTTCTGAATTCCAGCTAGATTTGGAGGGAGCAGGATTTAAGTAGAGTGAAACCATGCACGTTTATGCAGAAAAGTGTCACGGTGTGAAATGAAAATGATGGACCCAGCTAAACAGAAATCCATCTAAAATAGGAAATAGGAAACATTTGAGCTTGCCTCAGAGATTTGGATTCTTGTAATTTAGTTGTTGTGAATTGAAACCGATCTAGGGTTACATTAAGCAGGGGCTCAGGGTTGTGGGTATAACAGCCTCCACGTCAAGTGCCTAGGCTGTCTGCAGGGCTCAGGCTACAGGGAGAAAGCCAAGTGCTAGTCTGTAATTTGCCCAGCTGGCAGGTAGAGGCTGGTAGCCTGAGTCTGGTTTTATGATTCTCATTGCCTGAAAAAATACACTACAGCCACAAGGTGCAAAAGGCCAAGCCAATACAAGTTGTTGTTGTTGTTATACTCGGCTCAGAAGGGCTGTTTGTTTCAGGTAGCTGGAATAAACACTGCATCCCAGTCAGTTTGGCAGATATGTATGTGATCTGTACTGTCTGATGTCCTAGTAGGGCACAGATTTTATATCATTGGTCATATAATCCCCAACTACACAGAAAAAATCACAAATAGGATATATGAAGCATCTGTGCCTGTCTCAGAGACTAGGATTCCTTATATTTGGTTGTAGAGAAGTATATTCCTTTACTTGGAAGCCAACACTCTGACCTCTTTCCTGCCGTGAGGTGCTTTAGCCCCTTTGAAAGCTTAAGAGGCAGTCCCCTTTCATCCAGCAACTCAATGGTGGGGCTCAGGAAGCATGGCTTTAATTCCCACGAAAAAAATTTGAATCCCTTCATTTACCTCCCTCTGCTTTTCCCATGAAGTTCTAGGACAAGGAAATGTGAGCACAAATGTTTCCATTTTCTCTTGTTGAAGCAGTTCAGCAAAGGAATTAAGAGTTACTCTGTGACTTGGAGCATTACATAGTAATTGCTCCAAAACACTGAGCATGATTCTGCAGTCTAATTGCTTAGCAGACCTGCCTGGGAGTGGGAGACATCTTGCCTCTGGTTCTTGCTCCACTGAAAATGCTAGTGCTTTCTACTTTCTAATTCTTATGGCAAGAAAGGGCTGGCCCTCATGGTCCAGTGTTAGCAGTCTGACCCAGTGACTTGGATACACAGTCATGATCCTGTTTTATCTCATTCTTCATCCTTGAAATAATAATTTCTATGCAAAGCGGATCACTGAGCAGAGAGCTGGTGTGCCCCGGCACTGTTGTGAGAGAGGGCTGCATGCCATGGCCCCTTCCCTCCCAAGTGACAGGACTTCCTGTACGTGCAAGGTAGGTCAGTGCCCATGTAAGCATCAGTTGCTCTGGACATCACAGATGCAGAGACATCTCCTCTGTGTTTCCTCAGAGAAGGCCCTTGATCAGCTGCTTCTGAAGCACTTTGGAGGTAGGATGACTGAGGTAGGGCATTGGTTGGGTACCTCTGGTAACACCTCTAGCATCTCGATTCTCCTGGCCTTTTGAAAAGCAGTGACAGATCATACCTCAAGCTAGAGTTCCTGGGTCCAGTCTGATGAATTCAGCAACTTACTGATGGCTTTAAATTTTCAGTTTGTGTTTGGAAGACCAAAATGCAAATATGTGCTTTTGTAGATTTAGCTGCTGCTTGTAGTCTCTCAATAGAGAGACAAGTTCACTGACACTTCATATTATATACACCAGACTTTCAGGTCCATCTTTTTTTTGTGTGTGTATGTGGTTTTTTATTTGTTTTTCCACTGACACAGTGAATGTTTTAGACTATTCATAATGTCACTCTGATATTCCATACCCACCACAATTTTATTTTGGTTTATATTATCAGTAAATATTTTCTATATTAGAAAGTGTTTGTTCTATGTGTATTTTGTGTTTTAGCACCTTGCTTTTTATTGTAACTGTGTGCAGCTTTGGGCACCATACTATAAAAAGGATATAAAAATATTAGAGAACATATAAAAGAGAGCCATGACGATGGTGAAGAGCCTAGAGGGGAAACCATACAAGGAGCAGCTGAGGTTACTTGGCTTGTTCAGCCTGAAGAAAAGGAAACCAAAAGGAGACTTCATTGTTGTCTACAGCTTCCTCACATGAGGAAGTGGAGGGGCAGACACTGATCTCTTCTCTCTAGTGACAGGACCCAAGCGAATGGCCTGTTGCTGTGTCAGGAGATATTTAGATTGAGTATAAGGAAAAAGTTCTTCACTTGTATTGGTGGCTACGTGTTGCTACAGTGTGGTTCTTGGGGTGGTTGTGTGCAGGTCCAGGAGTTAGACTCTATGATCCTTGTGAGTCTCTTCCAACTCAGGATAATCTATCATTCTATGTAACCTGATGCAAGAGGATTAATTTCATACTCAGTTCTATAAAGCCTTAGAAGAGTTCACTTTAGTCATACACTGAGTTCACTTGTCATTAGGAGTATGGATATGTAGGATGAGACCCACCTATTTAAGCCTAATGGGTAACAGAAACTACTATCTACACATCAAAGGGGTTGATCCAACCTCTTTGTGTAAGAAATGGGTAATGAAGATCTTTTCTTTTTAAGAATGGCTTTAGAAGTTTGCTGCATAAGTGTTCCTGCAGCCATGTACTACATTTTGAACATATAGTAACTGGGACAACTGAGAAGCCATTTTTTTGTAGCCAATATTACAAGAAACAGCTATGAGACTTCCAGGCTGCAGGCTTCCGGGAAGTAAATTAAGCGTTGTTAAAACAGATCGGGTTAATGATTACAAATTCAGCTGTTTGACTTAGAATGACACATACATATAAATGCAAGAGACAAGAGGGGTTATTGGTAAAATAACTGGTTTAAGACAGGGGCATTTGTGCCATATTCCTGCCTGGGATTATTGGTAAAATAACTCGTTTAAGATGGGGGCATTTTTATCCATATTGCTGCCCTGCGACAGACTGCCTAGGTAATTGGGGTAAGTCTCTGTGAGTATATCTGCCATCGAGGCCAGGGTACTGGTTTGGGGCAGTAACTATAGTACATCTTGTTGTGGATATTGGAAGCAGACATAGAAATAAGCAGAGATGAAATGTCTCCACATCTTCATGAAGAAAATTTTTCTGCCTTGAACCCAACCAACACACCTTGTACCCAAGTTTGTGTAAAACCACTGTCAAAGGCACCAGGAGGGCTGCTTGGATGAACAAGAAGCTCCTGACTGAACACAAACTTAAAAAGGAAGAATGCAAGAGACAGAAGCAAGTGACCCAGGAAAAATACAGACACAGTGTGCAGTGATGGGATTAGGAAAGCCAAAACCCACCTGGGTTTAAATTTGGTGAGGGATGACAAGGGCTTCTACATGTATACCAGCAGCAAAAGGAAGATCAGGGAAAATGTGGGCCTGCTGTTGAATGGGGCAGGACCCTGGTGCCAAAAGTTACAGAAGAAATCAAGATACTGAATGCCTTCTTTCCCTCAGTGTTTGCTGGTAAAACCAGCCTTCAGGAACACCAGGACTCTGAGACCAAAGGAAAAGTCTGGAACAAGGAAGACTCACCCTTGGTGGAGAAGGAGCCCATTGAAAGGAACATTTAAAGAAACTGAATATATGGATCCCATGGGATCCAATGGGATGTAACCACGAGAGTTGAGGGAGCTGCTTGATGTCAGTGCAAGGATACTGTTGGTTATCTTTGAAAAGTTGTGGTGATGAGGGCAGAATCATGAGGACTGAAAGATGTCAAGTATCAATCCTATCACCTAGAAGGGCAAAAAGAAGGATCTGCTCAACTATAAGGTGGTCAGCATTCCCTTGATTGCCAAAGAGAGGCTGTAGAGCCTCCATCCTTGGGGATCAGCTGATCACAGTACTGGGCAACTGGCTCTGGGCAGCCCTGCGTGAGCAGGGGTTTTGGATGAAATGATCCTCACAAAGGCCTTCCCATCACAGACACGCTCTGATTCTATATGATTCAAAGCGTGATATTTTCTGTACTGCCTCAGCTATGCTTATACTCACTTCAGTTTCAAGAAGTATTTCTGAGACCTTGTGCCTCAGTTAAATGGTTAATGGAATATGGAAGTTAATACACCCTCTTATGTGCCTTGAAAGAATAAATACATCAAAGATTGTGAGGTGCTTTCAGTGAGTGAAGCATACAAATGCCTTTAGTACACATTTATAGGAAAGAAAGACTTTACAATCCTTTTTCCCCATACAGTACGAATTGCATTAAAGTATGAGAAAACAATATCTTTAGTAATGTTCTTGAAACTAGGTTCTGAAAAGCTGAGAAAATCATAGGTTTAATGTGAACTCCTGCCTTTATAAGTTCCCATGCCTTCTGTGATACGGTGTTGGAGTCCATATAGAGCAGATTGAAATAGTGTCATAGTAATTTTTGTTTATTCCTTTTAAATTATACTTTCTCACACTTTAGTAAGATCTCCCATTTCCCCCCATGCAGCTATAAAAGGCTGACTTCAGTCTGTTTAGGATCAAGGCATGCATGCGGTCTTTTATTGACAAAAGCAGATGGCGATTTCCCCTACAATCCGTTTCCTTTTCCCTGGTTGGCATGTGAAAAATGGAGAACATCCTGGAGGATGCACCATCATACTACACCAGCCTCAGAGTGCTTCTCTCACAGAGGAGAGCCCAGGACCTGGCTGTCCATGAGGGGTCTGAATTACTGGAAACTATTTTACATTTGGCTTAGAGCTATTTTGACAGTCTTCAGCTGTATCCTTTATTTCTTCCTTTTTAGCATGTAAATGTCCTTTTTATAGTAGCTATTCTAACAGAATTTATAGTTCTCTTTTCTTAAAACTTCTCATTCCCACTTCTTCATTTTTATTTAAGTCAGTCCCTTTTCATTTCCTGGGCATAAAGTGCTACGCAAAACACATACATTCACGGGGTGAAATCTTGTGTCTTCCTCAAATTATCTCCTGATCTTCAAAGTGGCAATTATGTCCTTTTTGCCTTACTGCCTTTCATGCTTATGTGGAACTCCACAAAATGTATTATCTTCCTTCGTATGCTTCCTTAAAACACTTTGCTATTACACCTACCAGTGCAAAGAAATGACTGGCTAATCCATTGATTTCTATTTTTTTTCCCTTGGATTTTTTGGTAGTTATTTTGAGTTTGAAATCTCTGTGGGATCAGGCCTGTCTTTGTGGACTGACATTGCCTTATCGGTTAGCATAAGGACAGAAAAAGTGCAAATTTAAGCCTCTGAGGTGCTTTAAACTTGGCAGTCCCTGAGCAGAGTTCTCCTTTCTGCATCTTACTGAGATTTGCTAGGGAGGATGTGCAGCTCAGTCAGTGTGTGGGCATAAAGCTTGTAAAGAGCTTTGGAGCAACAACTGGCTTGGCACATCACGTGCAAGAAACAATTTATCTTTCTTCCTTAGACCCACATACATCATGGGCACTTTAATTTCTTTTTCTTTACTTCTGTCAGGAGTTTTAGATTGCTTTTTGTATGGCTGTATTCAGCACTATTTCTTTTAGAATCAATTCCATTTAGATTTTTCATTCATGTACAAAGAAAAATTTCTGAAATCAACTAATAAAGCATCTGACTAATTTAAATGCTTATTAGCTTAATATTCCATTCATATTGCTAAAAATTACGGAAATGCTTTTCTTTAAGTCTGAATTATGTGAAATATAACCACAGGAACTTTTTTTGTTCTTAAGCATTATGAAGTTTGTAAACATGATAGCATTTGTGATGCAGTCATGAGTCGTCTGGAAAACTGTGAGCAGCAAGTGTGAAGCACCTCCACGCTAGTAAGGGCAAGAAAAATACAAGCCAAAAGAAAGGTGGGAAAGACACAATTAATGCCAGATATGCAGTTGTACATTCAGTGTCCAGAGAAAATGGAGCTGTGCCTGGTTTAAGCAGACAGATTGAGAGCATTTGGGCTGTAAAGTTTGTTCTTTATGGAAAGTACAATTTAGATCTTCAATGATATTGACACTAAAAATGTCAAAAGCTATACATGCATATTATAGTGATATCAAACTCTTTGAACAAGGTGTCAAGTGGGTTTCTTGGAAGATTCAGATAGGGACATTGTCTTTCTTTATGAGTTCATCAATCCCCAGATAGAGCAGAGACCAGTCTTTGAAAGACTTTTGTATCTCACCTCTCCTATTTTGCACCTCATTTTTAACCTCTTTACAGAGGGCAGGGCATAGGGTGATTCCTGCTGTCCTTCCCTTACGGTGCAGGACCCAATTTTCAGCACAACCCCTTTTTCTTCTGCTACTCTTCCGCGGCCCACTTTCTGGGACCTAAAGGTCCAAAAGTGACCTTATACACAGAGAATCTCTACCCTTTCTTGGCAGTTGCTTCAGGAGAAAGAGGGCCATTGCTGCTGGGGGTGAAGAAAGACCCAGGAGCAGAGATGGGTTTGGACTTGGCCAGTGGAGCATACAGGCAGGGCACTCATGTCCCAGATGCTCAGCTCTACAGAAGTGTCAGCAAGCTGTAGTGTCATTGTCCTTTGGTAGTGTCATCAGCAATTACAGATATCCTGCCCCTCATCCTGCTGCTCGTGGTCCCAGAAAAGGAAGTTTTCTCTGTTCTGTACTGTAAGGTTGTGCTTCAAGGCAGACATTTGTATCCTGAAAAGGCATTGTGTAAGATTAGAAGAAGCCAGTCTGTCTGAAATATTTCGTGGGGAAGTTTTGACACCACAGAACACGAGACTGAAAAATGATGGTGTTATCTACCTGTTTGTCATCAGAGACACGCATTGCATCTAGCTGCCCAGCCAAGAAAAGGGTGGAAACAGGAGGAACCTGACCAGATCTTTCTCCAATCTGTGGGCTCCTGTTATCTTTTTCTGCCAAGATAAGGCAGGAAACACAATTTGTGTTTGCCTGGTTTTGGTGCAGACTGGTGACACAAAGCTATCTTTTCCAGCAATTGCTAGGATTGGAGAAGTGCTTGAGACAGGACATTAGACTCACTATGTTGGATGCGCACATGATGAGGGATTAGGTGCTTCCCGAGGTGTTCTCACAGTGCTGTTCTGAAACCCTGGCCAGGGGAACTCCAGCCCACTTCCAGGGAGTACGGCCCTGTCCCGTGGGTTGTCAAGGAAATGATTAGCGGAGCACGAGGTCCCTGACCCTCAGAACAAAAAGTGGGTTTTTCACAAGCTGCATCTTTGGGTGTATCACAGTGTAATGAGTTGCTTCCCTTCTGATGCCTCAAGATGAGGTCTGGGGCAAATAATCCTGCTTCTTTCTTTTCCTCAAATCTTCATGGGGGCCACATAGAGATTTTTGATGAGACAATGAAGAAAATGCGGTTGGTTTTCTTTTATATCTATATTTATTTTCTTTTTTGTTTGAGTTACTTGGAATCTCTTCATATAAAAATACTTTGAAACATAATTTGTTTCCTTGGGTAAAATTCATCTCCAGGCCTGCAGAAATGTTGTACAAATTTCTGAACTCTCGCAGTTGTTCCTGAGCAGTTATCAGAGTCTTCAAAAAAGGTAACAAAATATAAATCAAGAAAAGCATTCAGACCAATATTTCTTAACTTTATTTTTAGCAACTGATGATGGACTGAGGGTTCAATTACATGTGGAGGAAGTCTTCCAAACACAATGTTTTTCCCCTTAAACATTTTATTTCAAAACATAAATCTGTTTATACTATGCAAGTGCATCCATACACACATGTATCTGTTATGCATTGGCTCTCTAATCAATTCATCACTCAAAAACCTTTACAGGTTTCACAACCTTGCTGCAGTTAAACAGAGATAAGAGCAACTCAACTTCTGGATTTAATTTTGCTTTACTTAGCATGTGTGTTTGCATATGTCAACTGCAGATGAGATTTCTGAAAGGCATCCTTGGGAAAATCAGTACACATTTTAAGTTACTCTTACACTTCATTAATGAAGTCATGGTTTGGTATTTACTAGATCTTAACCACCAAAGCAGCAGATGTTAGGATTAGGAGAGAATGTGAAAGGTAAAGTGTAGCAGTACTTAAATCATCACTATATTTGGATATTTCTGAAACAGAAAATCGAATCAGCTCTGGTTTCTAAAGAAGTTGTTGAAAATCTCATTGATGGCTGCACTTGCTGGTTGCACTTCTATTAGCTCTACTAATGACACTAAGTACATACATATTGTTCTCTTTCAAGCAGCTTTCACAAGGTTAGTACCTAAAGCATTTTGTTTTCTAATTTTAGTGATAACTGATAACAAAGAATACATGGAAATTGTATAGATTCGCTTTTCTGAAAACTGTTTTGTAACCAGGTCCAACAGCCCCATGGAAGATCTGCCATCCCCTGTGCTAGTCCCCTTACACTGTTGCAAATATTAAGCATGTTTATTAAAGTAACAGGGTGAATGAAGTAAGGTTTGTCAGTGTGCTAGTCAAATGCTGAGCAGTAGGTAGCTCCCTCTGAGCCCGAGATTTACAAATAGACAAGACAAACACAGGAATGGGGAAGAGAGTATAGC
The DNA here is from genome assembly GCA_035583135.1 of Lophotriccus pileatus. NCBI lineage: Eukaryota > Metazoa > Chordata > Aves > Passeriformes > Tyrannidae > Lophotriccus > Lophotriccus pileatus. Next base: position 67,215,826 of record JAWWES010000115.1, read on the forward strand.
AGCAGAAGCAGAAACAGTCACAAAAGTATTCCCCTTCTCAGGGGGTGAGAAAAGGGCAGCTTGACAGGGAGGGGGGTACTCCAGAGGAAGAGAAGATCACTGGGAGGGAAGTCTGAGAGGAGGCAGGGAGAGGATGAAGTGCTCTGTGAAGCTGGGGAGAAGATCAGCCAGGAGCAGAGCAAGCCTGCAATCCACACAGATTAAAAAAAGATTTTAGGAAAACTTCCAAAGGTGCAAATGTCCAGTGCTTCCTGATTTGGCTCCTGTTATTTTGGTTGTCAGCTGCCTTCCTCTTTCTTTGAAACCCTTCCCCAAAGCCATATGGAAGTAGGATTAAGGTGGGTGGAAAGCATCACCTTTCTCCTTGTAACCTCAAAGCCCGGGGATCTCCTCAGAATGGCTTGGGGCCTGGCATTACTGCTGCCATCTGTTAGCTACTCCTCTTCTGTATTATGGCTATGGTGGTGTTCAACGGCTTCAGATAAGATGCAGACAAGGTTCACAGTCTGCAAATGTAGTTGGGAGCAGCTGGGAGAGCTTGCTGTATCCTACTGGCAGATGGGACAAAGAAAACATCCTCGCTCTCTTTTTGTGCATGGGAAACAAAGGGGTTAAATGACTTCCCTGAGGTCATAGAAAATGTCAGCAGAAAGGGGAGAACAAAGCTTACTTAACCTGAGTCCAGCACTACACTTCAAGTCTAAAACCCCAGTAGCTCTGGTAGAGGCAAAAGGGAATGTAAGAAAAGAGGAAAAAGGATTAGACAAGGGCACACTGGCTCACAACTGCTCATACACAGTGCCTTAATAGAAACTAAGCCTTTACACAGGAGCATTGCAAGTGGTGTGCAATTCAAATCTGAAACGAAAATATTGGCAGAAGTGTAGTCTGGGACAATATTTTATGTCTATGTTCTCTTTTAGAGTCTGTATCACTTCATCTGAGTGCCTTCTGATCATCAGCCCATTTTATTCCCACAAAATCTAAGTGAGGAAGAAAAGTTTTATTCCCATCTTGGGAAGGTAGAATTTAGCCAGACAACTGACAAAAATCTTAGGGTCCCTTGGAAGACAGAGGCTGGGTTCAGCTGTAGAGCAAAGGCTTTATAAATTTCAATCTATATACCTAAATCCCTTAAATCACATTGTCTAAATTGTTTTTTTAATGAATCTGAAGTCTACTGCACAGTCTGTGTTTATATTACTCTCCGAGAGAGATATGTGGCTCCTGCACCCTTGCTGGGTCTTCCTTGGGGAGTTTGTTGGCAGCCTTTTTAATAGGATCACAAAGAAAGGCATGGGCCTGCTATAGAGTTAGGGAGCCTGGGGTCAGTGAAATTAAAGGAAGAATTTCATTTGTTCCCCAACCTTAGGAGTATTTGGCCATAGGAGTAAACTTGGAAAGCTGTGAGTAGGTGGAGGAATGCACATTTGGTGCTGAAAGAATGAGTATTGTGAAGGGAAGATGCAAGATGCAGCTCTTAAACTTTTCACTCTAGGCAGTGGATCTGATGGGAGGTGGACATGACTGCTCCCAATCACATCCCTGCCTCCTATTTCTCCTGAGCAATGCCTTGGACATCATCACGACATACTCTCCCTTTGACTCTAGCACCTGTCCTTGGGAGCCCACAAATCAAGGGGCTGTGATCCTATAATCTCTTCCACAGTCATCTCACATTTCATTTGGAAGAAATTTCAAGCCTCTCCCAGAGATTTACCATGGAATTTGTCCCAGGAAAAAATTCTGGGTTTTCTATATTTGAATGTACTGCTTATTATGTGTTCTTGAAATCTTGTTTATTATTGCCTTTTCCTCTCATACTGAGTCACGGAAGAGCTGTTCCTTTTTCCCCTGTTTATCTCCTCCTCCCTGACTCAAGAACGAAGCAAACCCCTGCATACGATTCCAGATGCTTATGAATGCAGTTTTCCTGAGGCCTCAGTCAGCAAGGCATTTCAAGGCTTAGATCTGCATTTCCCAAGTCAAGTCTCAGAACCCCAGATGGAATCTAGGTGGTTACTAATGCATCCATTAACCTGAAAGAAATTCATGTGAATCACTTCTATGTCTATTCTTATACCTAGTTTACATCTGATAGATCTGTAAGAGACCCTGCAGCTGATACTCATTTGAGCATTGCAGGCTTAGATGCCAGCAGAAGTCTGTGACAATCTGGAAAAAAGGACAGGATACTGTATGGACATTAAATAGGCCAGCTGTGTGTATTTCTTTACCAATACTTTGAACATTGTCTCCAGGTCTGAACTTCAATCATCGGTTGCTCAATGACCACGTAGACAAGTACACATTGTGTTTATTGAAGCTTTAGAAAGAGTAGCCCATCACGCTAAACACTGTAAATTCTATCTGCCTTATCACTGCAGGATCGTGTTGTGTCCTGTTAGCTGGTATCACAACAGCAGCTTTGTTTTGGTAATGCTAGACTCGAGTGTTCCACATAATGAATACTCTCCTACAGCTAGTTTACACAAGAATTATTGCCATTTTTCACAATGAGTTTTTCTAAACATGTGCCTGCACATAAACAGTCAAAATAACCTAGAAGAACTTGAAACTCCCATCTGGATGTTGTACTTGGATCTCACATGCAGAAAAATTTTAGAAGATACTCTATTAAATTGGTTTTTTTTGGAGGGATTTTGTTTTTGCTTGTTTTGTTTGTTCATTTTGCTTAATAGATAATTTTTCTTCAGTTTAGCTCAAATCTTCTAGATGTTACAGCTTTTTTGATTTTGATTTTCACCTAGTTTATGAGTCTCTCAGGAGCCTACCAAATCATCCATCACATTTCTCTGATTCTCTGTTCCATAAAGCACCATCCACCATGTTATAATATTTTGATTTTTTTTCTCATATCATTGGTCTGATGATCTGGTGATCCCTGGCAAGAGAATAAACATGGTAGGCTCTCAAATATTTGCTTCCATCATCAGAGGAGGCAGGCTTTGGTATTAGTTTCTTTTCAGGGTCGCAGATAGAAATGAGAGCACATTTCACACATAGAAATGAGAGCAACTAATCACACCTATCTTCTCCTCTCAGCTACCTTCAAATCACACCTATTCATAACCTTTTCTGCCATTGTAATTGGTATAGTACACTCAAGTGTAATCAGTGTTACCACAGAAAGGACTTCTTAATAATATATTTATGTCTTCACTCAAGAATAAAAATGTATAGAGGGAAAGGCATAAATAGGTCTTGCCAGTACTTAAAATATACCAGCTGCAAAGCAAATAGGTGGAGGAAAATCAGTGTCTACACTCAGAGTTTTGAGTCTCTAGTTGTGAGAGCATTCAAAGAAGCTGCTTTACATATTAGGGAATTGTTTTCAATTAAGCCGTTGTTTTCAGCACTATCTAACCCTGCTAATCTTGGGGTTAGAAAACACAGTGGTAGAATGGTGAGTCTGTATAAGTCTTTTCTGAACTTCATCTTCTACCTTTCTGTGCCCAGTGGACTTGCACTACAGATATGAAGAGTCGTGAGGAAGACAAAACTGATGTGTCCAAGACAAACACAAAATACAGACCACCACTCCTCATGGGTATATAGTGTATAATCTCACAGCATAGCTGTTATTAACAGATAGAATTGATACTTGAATAGACATAATTGTTGATTTTGGTAAGAATTATTTTTTTATTTGAAAATGAAATTTTGAAACCAAAATTTTTTCCCATTGACATACTAGTTTTGACTTCAAATGGAGAAATTTTACAGTTTGGGATGAAATTTATCATCAGACTGAAAGTGAGAGAAAGAGGGTGAGGATGGAAATTTATACTGTTTGGAAGTCTCGGTGGTACCAACTAAGACAGATATTTTTGTCAGAGGAGAACTTCACCCTCTGGAGCCTGCAACATCATACATTAGATATGTAGCAATGAAAGATTAGATTTCCACATGTCAAGCTATTATGGGGAATTATGTTTCTTTCCGGCAGTGTTTCCTTTTTCATATACCCCACTCTAAAATTAATTTTGTATTTATAGGTAGAAAAAGACAAATATTTTAAATCTTTTTGTCAGTCTGAATAGCAACAATAATTTAATGCTTAGTTTTTAGTGAAAATATGCACAAATTGCCTGTTGGTGCTCTGTGAATGGTCAGCATATGTCAAAATCAATCCATTGTGCACCAATAAACTTCTAAAATCATCCTTTCCATTGTAGAGGCTGTTCCTTAATAGGTTGTTCTTCCTCTTTTTTTTTAACATTTCCTTATGTGTTTTTTGCTGTTCTGTCACTAGTTCATGTCTTTTGCTGGTACTCATATTAGGAAACAGGTATTATCAAGCAAACCTGCTAAGAGAAGATGAGGTGGCCAGAAGACTGTAGTCTGGTAGGAAAAGCCTTGAGAAAACAGGTAAATAACTTGCTGCTTTTGGATAAAATCTTCATTGCTAGGCACGGGATAAGTGGGATTTTAACATTTGATTGTACTGGCAGAAGTGAAGCCATCACCACACGGCCTAGTCCATCATCACTGTATTTTTTAGAAGATGCATCCTAAAGCACGGCAATCAACTCTGCTGTGGCATTTTTTCTCCCTTTGTCCTCCCTAAGGGAAGCATAATTTGGATAACGATAAACATGTCCAAGATCTAATGAGTAAAATGAATACTTTCTGGGTGGTGAATTTCTGCCATGCTAGAAAACCAGCTACCTGGACCAAAAAAAAGTTTGACTAAAGCTCCTAAGCACAAAGTAGGAACTGCAACATCATGCAAAGTCAAGTAAAAATGGCGATAATTGTCTGTAGTCTTCCCTTTTATGCTCTCTTGCTAAAGCCGAACTACTAGCAACCACGGAGTTCTTTTCTTGCCAAGGAAAGTCTGGCAAAGGTGAAACGTCAGGTACACTGAAGAGATTGGGAGGGGATTCTGAAATATGGCTGTGGGTGGAGATATCTGAAGAAATGTGTGACTGTGAAGACAATCTTTATATTCTAAAAAAAGGTTGTAACCAAAGAGATAAATATTGTCACAAATTTGGGGGGAGGGGGGGGGAAATGAGTACAGGAATGCTCTTAAGCTCCTGTCAGCCAAAAAAATAGGAAATATTTTTCATATGTGTCTATGTATTTAGAAAAGCGTAAAATGTTGCCCTCTGAGGATGACAGCTTAGACATAAACTACAATAGGAGTTGTGACGTGATTAAAGAGGAGTGTTTACCTCTGAGGATAATAAAGAACTGATTCCCTTAAACATTGTGCAAGCTATAAGATCAGTGTCTGTTCTGGACAGCATTCTAGGAAGCTATCCAGCTACAGTAAATTAGTGAGAAGTGGCTGAAATGCCTGGGGACTTTTATTCCTAGTATAATCGTATTTGAAATACTTACTCTGAAAGGCTTTGCACAGAAGATAGTGGCAGAAAAATGTTGTAGGTTTGTTTAGGTTTTTTTAAAAGGCAAGTATTTACATAAGGGAGAAAAGATCACATACATCCCTGCTTGAAATGATAGGATATGGACCTACAGGGAATGTGTTGCTATTCAGGTGTTATTCTGCATAGCACTGTAGTATTTGAAGTACCTGCTCCAGGGAGTATACCTGGTGGGGTTATTTTACAGTCCCTCTAAGGGGTTAAAAAGAAATCTGAACATCAGAAGAGGGAGCTCAAACGTAGTTGAAATGACAGTTGTGAAGATTAATAGTCAACCTCTGCCCTTGACTAGTCTCTAAGGCTTGGCAGTTTCTCACTAGAAGTCTATAAAATGCTTAGGCATGATTGCTACACTTTGGGAAGAGCCAAATTCCTGAATTGTCTGAAGGGAACAAAAATTGTATATACTTTACTCCCATAAGAAGGTTACTGAGTTGTTTGTATGTTTTATATCAACCCATATCACTTCCTACAGCTGGCAATAAAACCCTCACCAAGACTTTGGCAAGCAAATAAGAAAATGTTCTGCCAGACACCATTAATACAGATCAATCTGGTTTTCCTTTGCGTGAACCAGAAGATTACTTTCCCGAGGCCAATCACAAATAGTTTTTTTCCTCGAAGACTTGCTTTTTAAATTCTACTGCATGCCAGCAAATCTAGGATAATTCGTAAATGCATGGAAGTTAAGGCCAGAAGGGATGGTTAGATCATCTGCTCTGACCTGCTGTACATTTCAGAGCAGTAAGTTTCCCCATTACCCTCGTACTGCACTCATTAACTGGAGTTGGTAAAAGTACTTCCTCAAAAAGTTATTCAATCTTGATTTGAAGACATCAAGAAAAGAAAATCCACTGTTCCCTTGGGAGTTGCCTGCCACTCCACTAATGAACTACTTTCACAGTGGTAAAAAAAAAAAAGGCAACAAACCAAGTAACAAACCAAAGCAACAGATCTTTCCTTTCCAGGTTGCATTTGTTTGGCTTTGGCTTTCAGCCACTTATTCTTGGTACGCTTCTCTTCAATACATTAAACACCTTCTTAGTATTATCTCTTCATGAAGGAACTTACTCATTATACCTCTTTTTCTTTGATGAACTAAGTAGATTGGATTTCTGAAGTTTGCCACTGGAAAACATTTTATTCAACCCTCAAACAAATTTTGTGGTTATTTTCAGTAGCTTCTCCAACACTAACATTGTCTATGAACCTTGAATAAATTATGATTCTCGTGAATACTGAACACAGAGGTAAAAATCATCTCCCTAGTCTTATTCACAGTGTTCTTTTAATAAAAGGTAGGATGGCCATGAGTCAGGATAGAGAGTGGAATCTGGAAATAGGACACAATTCTTCAAGTAAGGCCATTGACTACCAGAAGACATAGTCAAAGAGAAGATGGCTTTCTGTTTGGTGATGTCTCACAGTCAAGCCTGGATACCTTTCTAGAAGACTCACATTGGCTTTGGCATCACTCATGTGATTCTTCAGTGAGTCCTTTAGAAACCTAAATTTACAAAAAGCTGACCTCTGTGGGAGACCAAATGGGTTACTCTCTGCTTAGTCCCTAAAGTGGGGATTTATTGCAGGGTCAGGTATATGCCAGAGCCAGTGCATGTGAAGGAGCAGGACTATATCCTCAGGCTAGGCAACAGAGGACTGATATGTGTGTGACCACTGCTCAGCCACAGCATTTGGATCAGCTCAACTAGTTTGTGAAAATGTAGTTTTGGTGACTGTGACTGCTTATTCCAAATTGTTTATGGAATTTCAGTCCAAACAGAAATTATAAGTCAATTGCAATTTGGTTTTGAAATTTCAACCTCCAGTGATCTAAACAGAACAGACACCATGGGAATAACTTGTGTCTACTAACAGAGCAAGACTCCTATCATTTAAAGCACCACTTCATTTAAACTTGCTGGAAATACGTATTTCAGTCCAACTTTTCACAAAGTTCAGACACATCCAGAGCCAAAGTTCACTTTCATGATTATCTCAGCCATCAAGAATATAAAAAAAGTAATGAAGTTTTGCATGCAACATTCTCTCAGGCAATAGAGCTAATATAAGAAATTCCCAGTTATAAGAACTCCCTGGCCCTAACTGCTTATACCTATTCTCAGCCTACACTTTTTTGCAGTTATGGTTCTGTTAATAGGGCTGTGCAAAGAACCACATTAGTGAAATAATCCCATTTATACAGAAGCAAACAAGCAACTGCTTTGCTGAAGGACAGGAGAAAGTGGGAATTTCTTAATGAAACAATTTAATTAAAAAAGGAACAGAACAGAACGACCACAGCACCTTAACCAATCCCTGTGGATGCTTAAAAAAATAATCTAATTCAGACTATTTCATAGGACATTCTGACAGTGTATCCCTGAAACAATCCACTACAGATGAAAGGAAAGTAAAACATTGTATGGAGATAGAAATGAATTTGGGAGGAAAGAACTGAAGGGAAGCAGGAAACTCTTTTGCTACCTGAGAAAGAGTAGTATGTAATAACATCTGATGTAAAGGATCAGAAATTGTTCTGAAATTTAGTAATAAGTTTGTAAAACCTTTTCTTTTTTTTCCCAAGGTAGATTTATTGTGCAAGAAAAACTTATTTATATGTTATAAAATTATACTTTCATTATATTGAAATTAAAGGCAGATGGTAGAATCAGTTTTAGTAATAAACTGCTACTTTCTTCTCAAAGTACTTAGCAAGTTTCCTTGGAGAAGTTTAGATTACAGAGAAGCAAATGTTCTGACTGACTATTTCCCAAGAGGGTAAATGGAGGCAGGAAAATATGAGTTCTTCAGTGGAGGGGGAATATCTAATCTTAAATTAGATATTATGAAGAAATTCTTTACTGTGAGAGGGGTGAGACATTGGAACAGGTTGCCCAGAGAAGTAGGTGCCTCATCCCTGGCACTGTTCAAGGCTAGGTTGGACAGGCCATTGAGAAGACTGGTATTGTGGAAGCTGTCCCTGGACATCATGAGGGAGCTGGAACTGGATGATCCTTAAGGCGCCTTCCAACCCAAACCAGTCTATTAGTTAAAGTATAACGTGTATATACAGTCTCATTTGCCTTACTTGCTCAAGGGCAAACCCTTACCTTTTTTATTACTGACTCATTGGTTGCTCCTGGTAAATTTCCTTACAACTTACACAAGAAATCATAACTACCTGACATTATTTTGCCTGCTTTAATATACATAGATATAAGTACAAAGAAACATTTACACATATGCATATACTGGTTTTTTTTGGGGGGGGTCATGAAGCCCGAAAGTGGAAAGTTTAGCTTTTTTCCTCCTCTGCACATGATCCTTGAAGAAATTCCTCACTGCCTATTTTGCTCCATGGTCCTTTGTGATGTGCTTCTGCAAGAGAGGATATGTCTGGTTTTCAGATGATCAATTAGGAGACAATTTTCCTCAACATGGCTGTTGTGGATCACTCCTCTATGGCAACCCTTACCTTTTATTCCTCATTTTCTGGGGAATCCTCTAGATCCATGTCTGGGCTCCTGGATTTCCCTAGCATGGAGGAGCACCCTGGTTTCCAGTGCACTTTCCTGTGGTCACTCAGTGTTTCCTCCACGTTGGTGCATGCCTTCAGCATCTCCTTCATTTCAGATCATCTCCTCAGGGAGACGAAAGGGATTGCTGAGGCACTGATGTTTCCAAATGGACCAAAGAGATCACATTACCAAAGGGACTGGATATGAAGGAGGGTTAAAAAATTGCTTCTGAGGCTTTGAAAATTTCATCTTAGTTACTTGCACTTTCCAGCTTCAGAAAGTTATTTAGAATGACGTTTTGTGGCTGGGCTTAATGTTAAGTGATCCTTTTGTGGTATTACTTATCAGCTAAGAAAAATAGGCTGGTTTTGAGTACAATTTTCTCATCCTATGGTACATATTTAAGACAAGTTACATGGATTACATCTCATAAATAGCTAATTCATAGCCCTGAATCTCTCACATACCTTCCCCATGCATCTAGCTTTGCCCTTTTTAAAACTTAGGAAAACCTTTGTTCTGCTTTGTGCTATCCTCCACAAGCTGAGAGTTGTCAGGCCTGCTGTGCACAGCAGCTGAGTCCCCTGCTCATCATCAAACCACTCTGCTTAACCCTACTTTGTACATCATAGCACCAACGAAGAAGACAACGCTTATCTTGTCTTTTCCTCCCAGAAGTAGCCACAGAAGCTGAAACCACTGTGTCTGTGACTAAATCACCCATCAACTCCGCTCTTCTCCATCTCTGAAGCAGCTGCCTTTCTGATCTGAGTGACAGTGACAGGCTGAGCTACACAGTCAGGGAGGCTGCTGTGTGTAGGGCATACGGAGGGCGAGAGCTGTCGCCACCCTGGCTGAAGCTTTAATAATTTTTTGAGCCAGGCAATCTCCTTTCTTCTTCATGATATCATGCACCAGTCACAGCTGATAGAGGGGCACAGTTCAGTTTGATCCAGATGCTGAAAGAAGTGGAACCAGTGGCTCTACAGGCATGTACTCCACTGCTCTATCTGCCTGGTCTCTTCTCTGCCCTCCAGCACTGCGGGAACTTCTGGAGATATCTTTCCTGTCTCCAAGGGATAAGACAGTATGTGTGAGTTTTAAATCATTTTTTTTTTCCCCCCAGAGGTACCACATTCACCTGAAAACTACTTCAACTAAGATTAATAGCCTAGATTAATAGGATTAAAAAAATTTCAAGTTAACATTTTCCTCCTTCACTCTACATTTCCTCTCTCTGATAGCTGCAGTACCTTGTCAAATATAACAGCAGCTTACAAAATCATATAAAAATGGAAAATATATTTATAGCAAGCATTTTGACCCAGATTAAAGTAACTATCACTGCTGTAAATCTGGGTAAAGTTTGTTATCTCAACAAAATTGTATGAACTTCAAAACTAAATTTTTTTTTCTGCTACTTCATTATCTTCTTCCTAACTTCCCAGGAACTTTATTGGAGTCTACCAAAGGAATGGAATAAACTCTTCCGCTTAGCACTTAAAGTCCGTTTAAAGATTTCAGACTTCTTCTTTCACAATCAAATGAGTATAGTTACTTCTGCCTAAGATCAGGTGGGTAGAATATATAGCTTGGAATGCAGATGGAAGTCTTGAAAACCACAACTTCACATCTCGTCCCCTTCTCTTCCCGTCTCCTTCTCCTCCTTTTGGGGCAGAACAGAGAAGAGGAAGAGATGTTGCTCTTTTCATCAGCTCTTTTTAATGCAGCGTGATTTAGTGCACGTAGAAGTCATTTATATAGTAAGAATGAGCCATTTTGCAGCACTAGAATAATTCCATTGTACTGCATTTCTGAATAGTAGCAAGGATCATGGCTGTTACTGTTAAATAGATTTGAGCAGGAATCATAGACTACAAAAACAGCTCAGTACATAACTCTGAATGAAAATAACATACTAATGTGTGAGTGATTTACACCAACATCAGCTGTCTCTGCAAAAAGTTAGTGCTTGTTCTCATGCTTTCATTTTCCTGGGTGGAAGATTAACTACACATATTTTCTGATTTCTTTCTTGAAGTGGTTTCACATTAGCATAATATTTTTGTTCCCACAATTTCACTTTCACACAGATTAGTAAACTGGAATATACTGTTTCTTAAATATAGTTCTTATTCATCACATGTGCAGTTCAGACTTCTCATATTGACAGCATACAAGTATAACTATCTCAAGCACATTCTCCCCTTTGCTGTAAACAATATTCATTTTTGTTTTTCTCTTGAAAACTATGTAAGACTGTTGCAGTGACTACTGCTTAAGTACTAACACTGGTTTTATGGGCTGGTTATGGTGTGTATAAACAATACCAGTAAACTTAAGTATGTGGATTACTGCTATGGTCAGGGACAGAGTTTGGCCCTAGGTAAAGACTGATTTTTGTGTGTGTGCCATCAGCTGTTTTCAAAACCGTGAGTGCCTGAAGGCAAAGTTGCATGAAGATGCTACTGTGGGGTGATCCAGTGGATCCAGGTGGCTGTGTATCTTGCCTGTAGCAATGGAAAGCTAGTTGCTTAACAGTGAAAAAGCTTGTTCAGAGTTTTGTTCGCAGGTTTCTACACTGCAAAGGGGTTTATGTATACTGTGGGTTCAGTGAGCTACTTATGCATTTTATACACCCACTCTTAAATGCTTTTTGGAGTAGAAATGATCTGATGCCACATGCCTCACATAAGTGCCCTAATCACTTGCACAGGTCTCACTCTTTCCCTGTCTTCATTCTATGATTTCTCTTGTCTTCCTCCCTTCCCCTCCCCTCCCCTCCCCTCCCCTCCCCTCCCCTTTCCTTTTCAATGGTTACAGTTTAACAGGAGTTAGAAACATTCCCTCCTCTCCTCCACTCAGCCCTATGTTTAGGGATCTGCTCCTATAAAAAGAGACATAAGTTTCTTCTACACTCCTCCGTCCCCTGGGCTAAGATAGACAATATGCCTGATTTTAATGCACATCATATTTAAAAAGAAGAGGGTTGTTAATTCTCGTATTCCATGGGCCCTGGACGATGGTCAAGGCTATAAAACACTCAGAGGGGTAGGATTTGAGATAAATCCATCCCACATGTGAGTTTCTATTGATTAGATTTGGCAGTTTCTTGCTCTTCTAACTAGTGAACCTGACTCTTCTTATATGGCAGTTGACTTTCTCAAAAACTAACTTTACCAGTCCTGTATTTAGAGCCTAATTGTCCTAGGGACTGACATGGAAGTATTGGTCTGGTCAGGGTCGATGTATCTCACTCCTTGGGAGAACCAGCCCTCAGGACTGGTGTGAGATGATCTCACTGACAGCACCTACTCTTAGACTTTGCTTGAGTGTAAACAGGAAAGTGACTACTGATTTTGTGGCTTTCCAAGAAAAATCTTATTGCAGGGATAAAAAATAATTTTCCTGCTAACTTCCCACCTCTTAGGATCATTTGCATCTTAAATGCAGAGAGAAGATGAAAGGACTTTCCTATGACCTTATGTCCTACATCCTCCCAAAAGTTCTCATTGGCTGTTTCTAGCTGGTCAAAGCTTTCTGCAAAACTAACTGCTGCAGAAGAAGTTCTGTTATGACTATTTTGGAGGTGTTATTAGCATCAGCATGATTTGATATATTAGGACGCCAAGTCAGAGAGATGGAATTATTAAATGTATGGAGGAGTACAAGGTTTTGGCAGGTGAAGGCAAGATAGAAACTATAATGCAATTTGAGGTGAATTTGGAGGGTAAATGGGATTGACAGAAGAGTTGTTATTATTAGGCGGAAAAATGGAATTAAATTCTAGGGTTTGGTTAAGGGGAGTTTTCCAGACATTTAACGTTAATAGAAATAATGGTGTGGGAAAATAGTAAAGACTTGAAATGGCAATGCCAAAACCTTCAGTACTCATTTCAGTGCTGGCATAGACATTAATAAATAACAGGTTTACTTTATTTCTGTTTTCTGAGAGCACAACAACCTTTTGAGTTTCTTAAATTTTTTCACTTTAACGAGCACCCAGGTGTCCAAAGTGTTACAGGAGCATGCTGCCACAGACATGCTTCTGAATATGAACCAGGAAGTCTCAGGATGTCAACAGGTCTGCCTCTACTTTCACCAAAAAAAAAAAAAATTAAACCCTGTCATCACTTCCCCTGCATGCAAGTGGCAAAAGAACATTTTTATCTGAAATTACACTGCTGTTTTCAAAAATATGTCCTGAGGTATCAGGAGGTTTAATCATTGCTTAAAGGATCTCCAAGAGTCAGTTAAGCCCATAATTTCTGTCCCAAATGAAGGGAAATGGAAAGCTGCTTAGGAGTTCTAATGACTGGTGGAGGCTCTGGGGAGTCTTTGCTGGGGTGTGTCTGTATGAATAACAGCTCGCATGGAGAAACAAAAGGCAGCAAGGCATGAGAGCCAGGTAAGGTGAGAGAGAGTGGGGCAAATATGAGGCTCTGGCTAAAAGCACAAGGGTACAGTACCATCTGATCTGGTAGATTTTCCATATCGAGGGAAATGAAACATTATGAATTTCTTCTAAACAAGGTTGCATCAAAGAAAACCCCAGTTTACGAATAGTTTGTCCTCCCAGCTGGAAACATCTACAGATACCTAGAGCCTCTGATCTAAGAAGCATTAGGACCATCAAAGCCTTTAGAAATAGTGACCTGAATCTAGACAGATGATTTATTTTACAGATCTGTTTGGATCTGAGCTGCTGCAAGTGATTGGCCACTAAGATTATTATTATTATTAAGTGGTAAACTCTTTTGGGACTTTCCTAAATAACTGTTATCAGAATAACAAAACTTACTGGGACTTTTGACGCCCTCTCATGAGCTAAGGTGCAGGCAGTCTTTTGAAGGCCATGGCTCTACCTTCAGCTGAGGTCTCTAGCATTTTGGTCACTCCTGCTGAAATGTGAATCATGTTCGCTATTCTTCCTTTCACCCTCATTCTTTTTCTTTCTGCCTCTCTTATTTCCTGTCATATCATACTGTATGTTTTTGATAGGTTAACTTTTTAACACAGGTAGGTCAACTCACAGAAAGAACCAGCAAAGCCAGCACAAGGAAAGGGATAGGAGTCTGTGCCTGGATGTAAGATTGGGACATCCCCTCCCTCTTTCAGCTGTTGATAGGTTATGGTGTTTGCTCACCCTATATAGTGTAACTCTATGTGAAAATACAAACACACTCCTCCTTCAAGTTAGGTATAAAGGGAGGGGTAATTCTTATCTAGCAACTGCTCGGGTTGCACCCACGGTAGAAAGGAGGGTTTACTTTAGGTTTGTTGTTACATCTGTGCTTGCACAAGTAAATATGAGTGAGCTCAGAAGGAGCTCCCACAACTCACTTGTTGGAAGCGGGACAGCTGATTAACAGTGACCTCATACAATGGAAACAAGCAGAGATACACACAGTGCTGCACCAGGTCCTCTGGGAAGGTGTTGTGCTGCCAGCGCCTGTGTTCCAGAGAGGCCAGGACAGTGGCTGCTGAAGAATACATTTTTTTTGACATTGAATTTTATTCACTAGGAGTTTGTCGTCTAGATTTCTACTCTTTGAAGACAGACACTATCTGAGGAGACAGTAAGATCCTGTCTGCACTGTGTAAGCAACTAAATGTATCATCATTTTCTTTTTCCCGTTCTTTCATGTAAAGTGTTGCTGCTTTGTGTAAACATACCAGCTAACCCCATCTTTCTGAATGTAATAAAACAGTAATCTAAATGGTCTGCTAAAGCTTGCTGTGCTTTAAGCTACTAAAACAAGTTTATCCAAACTATATTGTAACAGGCAAGATTTATAAAAGCATTTTAACTAAGAGCAGTTTTTTGTTTTACCTGTATATTTGGTGTTCAAATACATATGGAGACAAGCCACAGAAATGGCTAAATTCTCAGTGGTAGTAAAGTGGCCCAGATGTAGTGCAATTAAAAGAATTACACTGATCACATGTAAAGCGTCTGTATGATATTTATTTTTTCAGTAAGTATCATAACAGAAGCTCCACCAAAGGTCCATTTAGCAAGTTCTTCTGTAGTTGCAAAAAGCCACAAATGATCATCCATCATCATTCTCAGCTTTCCTTCACTGGACTAAGCCAGCCAACCCTTTTGGTGTTTCTTGGCTTATCGGTTTTCTAGTCTTCTGACTGTCCATGCAAACAGTTCTCACCATCATGCTCTTCCCATAAACAAATCTGACCTGACCTGTGCAAACCATGCCAGTGAACCATCTGTGCACTGACATTTTTCTGACTGCAGGTAAACATAATATGATTCATAATTGTCTTGTTCACAGCTGGCCCAATAGCAGGTCTGGAGGGGTCTTGTGTTTAGTACATATTCTCAGGTTCTGCCCCCTTTTAATATTTTCACAAGGTAATCTTTCAATGTACAGCTAGTTTCTGTAACTTGCTCTTAAATCCATGACCTTGCATTTAGTGCTGTTTAAAAGTGCCCTTTTTTATTACTGTAGTTCTCAGAACTGTACAGTTTTTTCTGCACAGAAAATCTCTTCATCCTCTTCTGCTTTGCACTTGTCCCTGACTAGCTAGTTTCATCATCCTCATCCTTCTTAGAGTGTAGGACATATCAGATTTGTCTTGATTCCTGTCTGCATCTTTAGAAACTGAAATGTTTTACAAAGTCTTTTTCAAAATCATGTTCCCCTCAGACAAATGCTGGATGGGGCAATACCTGGGGCAGATACTGTGACTGATGATTGGACAGCACAATTAAATGAGAAAATGTATTTATTTGAATATCTGTGAAAAAGTTTTGTAGAGAAGAAATGAGTTTGGCCATAGCAGGGACATGTGCTCCCAGAATACTAGAAAAATACAGTAGATACTCATTGCTAAAGAAATATGATTCTTATTAAAAAGATGGTTTTGGTTTGAGTGTGGTGGGTAAGACATGCTTTACAGAAGATTAACTGAACCAAGTAGGTGGAAGAAGTAAAAACTGTTTAGAAATGCAAAATGTGCTATAGTTAATTTCTTGACAGAAGGCTTTTTTTTTCCGGAGTTGAAAAGCTAGTATTTTCTACTCCATGTAATTCTTTGAAGTTAGTGTACAGAATATGTGGATGATAAAACAGGCCACGGTGAAAGAATATTATTAAAATTCAAAAGTTAGTTTACCACTGTGACTGCTTTGTTACTGTAGACAGTTCCCTTACTCACAAACATTATTGCAGAGTAACTAATGGTTTAAAGGCTGTCTTTTTTTCCAAAGGACTTCTTCGGCACTCCTGGAGCAGGAGGGGCAGAGCTCACGGCACAGGCAGGGAGCCCGTGGCTTGTTGTCGTCTGGCTGTTCTGTGTGTGGCTGCATGCCTTGTAACCCTCCTTTAAAGGCAGAATTACTTATTTCCATCTGGGCTTCCCTCGCTGCTCAGTGAGACTGTATTTTCAGCACAGGCTTGTGAATCTGGATGGTTTATTTTTGCTAAAGAACAGAAAAATTAAACTGAAAGTATGCACTGATTTTTGGTGCACAAATGGAGTACCCAAGGAACTGATTTTTGACAGTACCCTGAAAAACTTTCTGTGTTTAAAGTGCAGCTCCCACTAACTTAAATCACAAGTCATGGCATTTTTCTAAATATGATCCCTGGTACTTGTTTTGGACAGGCTGGGACTTCTAGCTGTCACTGGGGCAAAACACTTCCCTCAGAACAGCCCAAGGTGGTGGGAAGACCACAGGAAACTCTGTGTTGTTTTTCGCTGCCTTTCCCCAAAGTACACATGCTCTCATTAGCACCAGTTTTATGCAAGGGTGGAGAGGAAATTTTTACTGCCTTTCTCTTCAGAGGTCTCTGTTTTGTCCTGGTGTGCACATAATAGGGTGTTTTGCAGATCTAAAAAAAAATGTCTTAGAGCAGTAAAATGCTTCCTGGCCAGGTCTAGTCCTGATTTACACCCTCAGTACTAGCATCGAGGGAAGACCCAATGTATATGTTAAAGTTTATTTCTAACTGCAGTGGGCTGCTACATTTGAATTGTCCCCATTTTCCCTTCCTCCCTTTCCCCATTCCTCCCTACAAAAGCATGTTCTTTGCTGAGGAATAGAAAGAAAATTTTCTTTTTTAAATACCCTTATGAAACCCTTTCAGGTTCTATATTTGAGGTATGTCATATTTGGAAACTTTTCAGGGTTTTTCATACTTCTGTACAATGTATATTTTTTTTTACTGCTAAGCCGTCCTATATGAGTCTAAATTCTTACATTTTACAGTATTTTAAAAAGATAATTTTGTCATTAATCCAAAACTATGCAGCAGGCTATTTTTCATACCACATTACAATTCTCCTCCTACTCTTTCTTAAAGGAAATCAAAAATTCCAGATGTTTTCCCTGCAACATCTGGCTCCCTGGCACAGTCTTCTGAAACAGTGTTTGCAGCCTTAAAGTCATGTCTTGGTTTTGTCATTTAGTTTACTGATGGGTTGTTGGAGTCACTGGTGACACAAGGACTGGTTTGCTTTGATAACTCTTTCACTCTAAAAGGAGATAGCCTTGCAAGCCCATTGGGATTCTGCTCAGAATTTTTTGCTACTCAGGAATGTGACGAGCTCAGCCACCTTGGCTTCCTGTCTTGCAGAAATACGTGCAGCAGTACTAATGCATGTGGACTCAGAATTGTTCCCTGCTCAGCCTCAAAAATGAGGCTACTCATGTCTAAGTAATTAGCTATATTCTTGCAGAACATACTGTCAGGCATTCAGAGTCACTGTGCCAGACTCTGTCCTGGGGGAAGGAGACAAAATGTAATGGGAGGGAACTAGAAGGGGCCATTCTGCCACACTTCATCCTTTTTATATGTCTCTTTCTGGGATCTTTATGCATAAAATCCTGCTTCTTTCACATCCTCCCTACTGTGCTTTGATCACGAAGTTATGTCTTTCAACACGTCTCTCATGGGGTACACAATGCAACAGGCCCCATAGTATACTTGCTCTCCTTGCATTGGTTGATAAGCTGACTCTCAACTGGGATTTAGGTGCCATATATACTGGGGGCCTTGACAACTCAAGTAGCATTCCAGGTGAGTGTCGTAACTATTGACTTTTAGCTGTTTCAGGAGAGAAGACCTTTTTATTTCCTTCTCATCCTTCCCACCCCTCTAAAGGACTAGAAAAGTTCTGTGTTTGTCTGAAAAGGGAGAGAAACAATGTTTTGATTTTTCTGGTTTGGAAAAACCCCTTTCTCCCCACTTGAACGGTAAAGCTGTTGTTATCAAATGCATATGCTACTGCCAGAAATATGTCTCAGCCAGGGGCACAAGCTGCTCACTTTTCATCAAAGAAGCAGGGGGAAGTGGCTTCATGGAGCATGCTTTACAGTTGGCCGTTAAAGACTTCGAGGCTGGCTCTAAGTTTCCTGCTTTGAAACATTTTGCTGCCCCAGCAGAACAGTTCATGTAGCTGGCATAAGGCAACCACACCTCTCCTCTGGGTTCCAGCATGTTTTCCCATATGGGCAGGATGTGGCTCTCTATGTCCTGTCTCCTCCCAGTTGTTTGTTTGTGTAATTAAATCTTCCACACCGACACAGAGTTCTTGCATGCTTTTATGTGAGACGTGTGATTTATGATCTGGAAATACCATCATCCCCTTAATTTGCAGTGTGTACACTCTCCTCATGTCTTTGTTGGTACTACCTGTGCAATACCATAAAGCACACGGAGAGGTGTTATTTCACTGCTTTCAACGTGCATGTATGATTGGTGCGGGGTTACATCGTTTCCACAGTACTTAACAGAGGATTTTAGCTTACATACAGTGAGGGGTTAAAAGTGAGATGGCGTCATTTGCCAAGCTTCCATATTGGAGGTTGCCCTCCACAGCAGATCTCTCTGTAGTACTCGTGAAGCAGGTCTTGAAATTAGTTTGCTTTAATAAATTGGCTATAAACACTACAGCAGCTCCAGGTCTGCTCCAAGAGTTATTCAGCCATCCCTGTGAGGGATAGCTCCCTCCTAAGAAAGGGTGAGACAGATGTCAGAGCATCATGCATCTTCCAACCATCTGACTTTAATCTCCTACCACATGTGAGTGAGAACCCTTAGATGTTTTACAGGGTCACCTAGTTTTATGGCAAAAAGCACAAGACAATTGTTTAATGTACTAAATAAATTGTCACTAATAGGACTTCTGGTGTCTTGAAATGAGAAAATGATACAGTTAAACAGGAAAGGATCAGCATGAGAAAATGATACTAGAGACCAGCATAAAGGAGTAGGGAACTCAGAAAAAAAAAAAAAAAAAGAAAGAAAAAGAAAAATGGAGGTAGCAAATGTAAATCAGAGGTGAGGCTGTATCCATGAGGTCTGCTGCAGGGAGCTGTGAACTTGTTCCATATTCCTCATCCTCTGGCCAGGTGGGGCCCTACTAAAGGTTGCTACTCTTTAGCTGAGCCAAAACCTCGAAGTGGATCATTTGGGGAAAAAGTGGATGCATTTTCTGAGCTCTGAACAAGTGAAAACCCATCCTCAGAACAGAAGTAAACTGACTGTTTTGTCTTGGAGGAGCTTTAATGTCCTACCCCTTATTTAGGGCCAGAAGTTCTAAGGCCAAATCTCCCCTGCTTTGCTAGTGTTTTTTTTGTTTGTTCTGGGTACAATGGTGTGGGACACAGACTGGGACCCAGGCTGGGCTAGTAATGAAGGCACAGTAAAACATGCAGGGTACAAGTCTCTTTGCTAACAACAGTTTCTAACAACTCTGCCAATGCATGCGTGCAAAATAATGAGAAGGATAGGAAGACCAAGGAGACGAGGAGTCTGCGCAAGTGAAGAAACACTGCAATGTAGATCTGAGCAAAGGCTGTGAGTAATGTTTATGTTGTTTTACAGAAGTTAGAGCTTTGGTAGATTATAGAAGTATTTGTGCACTGTAGTATCTGTGCCATTGTGAGACGTGTGAAACGGACTGGTTGTTTTACTTCAGCACATAGACTCAGTACTGAATACAGCTTTTTGTTTTGACCAGTACAGATAAGGAGCCTGCCACTGATATATCCTGCAAATGAGTCAGGGTGGTAGTGTGACAAATTCTTTATCTACACTACATGGACATAAAAATGTCCACTTCTTCTGAATCAGTTACCAAAATCAGGAGCCCCGCTTCATCTTTCACTCTTGGTACTGTGTCAATTAGTAGAATCTCTTATTTTCAGCATATTTAATTATTATATTGTTAAATATGATACCATGGCAACATGCCTGCTCCAGGATTCCCTCTGCTGCTAGGCCTGGTGCAGCTGAACTAATAGAAAAAGCTAATGGGAAAGTCTAATGACAATTTTTAAAGCTTAAATACCAGCCATTTAATCTGACACTCCACAGGCTGCCAGTTGTTTCCTCGGGATGTTCATAGAGCAGTTAAATGCAAAATAAAATTTGCAGTCAGGGGAGCTGGTTTATAAATGTTGTGTAATGCTGAAAATCTTAAAAATTCCTTGAATACAACATTCAGCAAATGATATCTGACTGGCTTTTCCCATCCCCCTCAAAAAATTTAATGTGCACATGCACTGCCACGATGCATAGGAAAAAGTCCTATGGAGCAGTCCAGCATACACAGTCTGTCAGACCAAGGAGAAATAAAGATCTGTTGTTAATTCAGACAAATGGTCAGCAGCTGCAAAATAGTTTCCACAAGAAACAGAGCAAAACCCTCTCAGTTAAGGATAGAATTTTTTTTATGATTTTCTGTTGCCTTTTCCAGGGCTAAAATCTACAGCATATATTCTTGCATAACTTTTAATTGTATTCCCTGCTATTTCAGTGCTGTAAGTCATAGCAGCAAAAAGCCCCTTTAAAAGTAAGAAAAACCCACTGATTTTTAGACTGTTTTTTTAGGATTTTAAACAAATTAATTGCCTCAGTCATATCATTGCAGAGAGTAAAGCTGCTCGTGACTGAGAATGACTGAATGGTGGTATTTTGCATTCTCCTTGTAAGACTGCAGCCATGGTGATGAGCATGGGTGTACTTGCCACCTGAGGGTGCTTATGTGATCACAGTGGAAGTGTGGTCAGCAAGTTAGGGCACCAAGTTAGGCATCATTTTCTTCCAGGATACCTGTCATTCTCATTGTAACAGTATTTTTGTTAGTTGAGTCACTTTTTGTGTGACTCATAAGGTTATCCTACTTTGCTAATATTTTGCTACTTAGGAGAACAGGGGGAATTTAAACAGTTTCAATTCAAGATATATTAAAAAATAAGAAAACCTCAATCAACTCCAAAATATGCTGCTATCCAGAGCCTTTGCTGCTGTCGTGGAGACCTCCCAGCTTCTGATGCCCATTTCTATACCTGAGGGATATTTAACAGGGAGCAGTATCACTCCTTGTGGCTTTACAGATATGGTAGAAGTAATTGTCAGGAGTGTGGGCTGGGTCAGATGCTCCTTCCCTAAGCTGTTAAGGTCGGTGTTTGAGTCTGTGTTACTCAACTCTGCATTTGCAGGGGATGAGCCAGGAAAAACCCCACAAATACCACTTAACTGTTATGCCTTAATGACTGTTTCTAGGAATTCTGTCAGAATAGCATCAATGTTCCCCAACACAGATCCCAGAGTGCAATCTGGGCCTGTCTTATTTAAATTACACACAGTAAGCTGAGTTTTTTTTCTGCAAGGTACACTGAACCAGACCTATTTTGGGTGTGCCTTCTCTTAAATCATAATTTAGCCTGTAGGCCAGGGTGAACTTGAAGTACTGAAGGGTTATTGGAGGTTTAAATATTCATATTTTCCTTTGTAGTCTGACAAAAAACACTGCAATGGTTTTACTCTTTTAAAAAATCCAAGAAAAAGAAAATAGTTCTTGTTTGTCCAGCTGAGACATGTCCAGTAGAGCTCGGATGTGAATTTGAACATTTTCCTCCAAGTTTAGAAACTGGGGGATCTTTTGCTTGCCCACTGCTGACTACAGTGTCTGGCAACTTTAAGACTATCTGCATAAACTATTAGATGCAATTGCTTCCTTCTCATCTGTGTGAGAATTTTAGAGGAAAGTTTTCTGAGTTGAATGTATTGATTCAGTCCCAGAGCCATGCAGTTTGTGAGAACTGCATGGACAGAGGAAGTCAAAAGGATTTAAAAAGAGCTTAACATTTAATAGAGACTGAAGTGAGTTAAGCTGCAAATGCAAAACATTTCTAGAACTGAGTCTTCAGCATCCTAAAACTGTTTTTAAGAGTTGTTTTTATTATTATTTTAAAATTGTAATTTCTTTACGAAGACATGGCATCATATAAGCTATAGTAGTAGCACAGACCTAATAGCACAGTCATGTAGATAGGGTTTATTGATGTATTTTCATGGACATCTGATTCAAATACTTGAGACCAGTTCACCCTGAGATGTGGGTCGGTGAGGATGTGTAGTCCTCTCAACTCAATAGGATTTATCTTGACATAAGTTCAACCTTGTACCACTGAATAGGTGGGTACTGTGCTTCTGAAGCAGAGGTGACAAGCTCTCTGATAGATGGTCCCACAGGAACCGTGAACTTCAATATATGGAATTCTTGTTTAAGTACCTAAAAGGTCTCAAGGCGTGAATTGTTTCAATGTCATTCTCAGGAAAGGGCCAGCCTCCTCCTCTGAAAGGTTTGAATTACAGTGTGTTGTTAGATTCTCAAGCCAAGAAATCCTTAAACTCTCCTGGACCTTTCCATGCATTTTAGTCTCATTTGCTACAATGCTTCTACAGGTCTTTGATTCTTCATGGCTTCCACCCTATGTAGTCACTCACATTTTGGCAAAGAGATCGAAAAAGAGTATAGGAGAGAATGTTGATGAAACAACACATATTCAAGTGCAAAATAAACTTCTGTGTAAAGCACTCATCCTAACTACAAATCAGACATAGGGATATGTCAGACCTAGTTATAAAATGCCCCAGGTGGCTCAAAGGGTTATGTCAAGAACATGATACAATTTCTTTCCCACAGTTATGTGTGTTGTTCTCATTCTGGAAATATTAAAATGTTCTGTTGCCTATATTTTAAAGGAAAAGATTATGTTACCATTCTGATAGGAAAATTTTACGAAATGCATATGCGTATGAGCGTAATGGACCAGATCGAGAATAAGACTTCAGCAAAGTGATGATGGTTAAGCTTAGAAGTTGGATGTCTGGTTCCAAAGATGGGGTTTAGGTTGACAAGTTCCCTATGCTTTGGATTAGAGAAAGTCTGTGGTTTGTAAGGGGGATTTGCAACAGCCAGGACACTGTATGGAGAAAATGTTGGAGACAGCTCTGCCTCTGAAGGTCTGTCCATCAGAATTTTAACTCAGTGTTAATACATGTATCTATGTGAAAATGGATTCCCTGCCTGAAACCACTTTTGGGGCTTCAATATCAAAGGCAATTGGCCAACTGCACCTTTTCAAGGTGGCAGTAGTAGTAATAAAGGTGTGTGAAAGTAATGACCAACCTTTAATCTTTCTGGGAACTGTGATGAGCAATCACCTTACATGACAAACTGTACTTTCCTGTGAATTATTACTTGGAGACATGCAAATGCCATCTCCTGAAACTTGTTAACAAATATTCTCTCCAGCTGTTGAAGTGGGCTGAGTTCACTCCAGTTTCTTGTGAGACTTTCTTTCCTCTCTCTGTAGGTGTAGCATGTTTAAACCACAGAATTTCCCAGTTATTTATCAGCTGAGCACAAAATAAGTGAGCTTTCTTATTTGCCTATTAAAAACAAAAGGTAGAAATGCTCATTTTTGTTTCTCTAATGAGAAAACACTAGCTATTTTTCTTATTTCTTTACAGAAAAAAAATTAAAAATGAACTAACCTTGACTTGTTTAGTAGAAAACTGCAGCTTTCAGGCAATTTCATGTCATCATTTGTTCCTTCTCTCTGATGTGGTGTGTGGCTGTAGAAGACAGAGTACAAGATTTTGTCCTTCCTTTCCCAGCAGTAATTTAAGAACATTTCCTTTTCTAAATTCCTGCTTTGCTTAAATATTTCTTAATTTTCTAAAGAGGGGAGAGGTACTTTTCTGAGGTAGTGACTTTACCCAGAAATGACAGTGCATAGCATATGCTGGCATATGTCTGCTGTGCTGGGAGCTTGTGTTCAGCATGCTGTGTTTTTTCCTCCTGTCAAAGAATGAAGGCATCTGTTTGAAGCCTTGAGTCAAACAGTGATCTGCAGCAGGTCACATTGTGACTTCTGTAAATCAGTCTAAAGCAATGGGACCTCACACAGTGGATGTGCATCTGGGGCTGGACATGAACTGGGCTGCCATGTGGCGGGGCTGAATTGGGATTTCCCACAGAAGAGCTAGAAATAAAACAGGGGAATTCAGGATGAAATTCCAAAATCAAGTAGGAAGCTCTGAACAGGCCAATAACACATCCCCTTCTTAAGTAAAATTTCTTAAAAATTCTGAATTTATTTTTTCTCAAACATTTTTCCTGCCTTCTGACCCATATAAGGAATCAGACCTAGAATTTAATCAGACCTAGTTATAAATTCTCATTGAAGACATAGTTGTAATTCTTCTACAATGATATGTTTGGAGCTGATAGACATAGATATTTTTGTCTGATGCTTTACCCTTCTAAGGATTTTGGTATCACTTACTTTGAATTCAGTAAATGAATATTGCTTTACTTTTGAGTATGGATGAGCAATAGGTGCAATTATTTGGAGATGATTACATTAGACATCTTGCAGAATCCACCCCACCAAAATACCCTCCAAGACCAACATAAACTTAATTACACATAAACAATACTCTTATTTAAATATATTGTGATTTTTGAATAGTTTTATAATACCTGCTATAGTGTGATTGGTGCTTTAAGACTGAATATGAGAACTGATTCTAGCTAGCAGCTAGAGAGGAATTATGTCTGCGGTTAAATGTGTTTCAAAGATGAGTAGGTTGGGATCCACAGCAGCTCAAGCCCATCTCTAAACGTGCCATCATTTAATAGAGGTTTTTGCATATTCATATGCAAAATCTATTTCCTCTGCTTTACAGGACTCTGGCAGATGAACTTGACTGGTCTTCTCATGGCAGTTTTGACGTTTTTTGCTCCAGGCTCATTGGTTGGCCCTTGTGCTGGATCTCGTTTCCCCACTGGGAAACCAGCATCTGGGAACCTTATCCACAGCACTGGCAATCTCACAGTTTAGATAAACCTGCTCTCATGATCCATCAAATGTAGGCCAAACTTCCAACAAAATGACTGTGACACAGTGACACAGTCTGCTTTTGTTCGGGGGGAGTGGCCCTGGACACTGGAGCAAAGGAAACTTCTGGGCAGATGACAACTGCTTGAAATCTATGTTTTCCAGAGATGACCCCTTAAATATCTGAAGGGTCTTTATACTTATAAATTTTTATTTTCTGTTAATTATTACTCCCTTATTTCACAGCTGGCACATTAGACCTGAGCCTTCTCTTACACAGAGTTGCATTGATGTGATTCTACTGAGTTCATATTATTATGGACTTATGAAAGTTAAAGCAACAAACCTGGAGCCTGTGTGGCTTCCACTTCTATTTTATCGTAGCAGTTTTAATTGGAGGAGATCTTTTATTAAGCAAGACAAAATTCTCATTATAACAACTAAAATAGCAGCATCCTACATCAGTGGCCTTTTCTATCTATTCTTTTCATGATGGTGTCACAAAACATTGCCATACTAGTGTTTTCCCTGTGCCTGCATAAAGAAGTTGAAAAGTCCTGTTTATTTGTCCCTGTTAATTTGTGCTCTACACTGTTGCAAAAGAGAAAAAAAATAGAGACGCTAAAGGTTAATGGATGCTGAAGGAAAACCTATTTATTTGTGAGACCCCTTAGAAAGTTAGAAGTCAGCCTTGGAAAGCAGATCTTTTGAAATTCCTCATAAAAAGAAAACAAGATTCTTTTTTAGGCTTCATGGATATCAAAGGAATTTTGTACGTGATTGAGAGCATCTGGCTCTAATTGTGTTAAACAGCCTTAAGCAGCTGACTTTAACTATAGAAGCTGAGAAATTCCACTATGGGTACCACATTTTCATATACCTTTCAGAATCAGGATGTTGTTTGTATTTCAACAATCAGCCTTAAAAAGAGATAAACGTGACAGAAGCAGAACGTTACAGTAAGTTTTGATTTTGGAAAAACACACTCTGTGTGGAACAAGAGGAAATTGACACAGAAACTGGAGCCTCTCTTAAAATAAATTGATTTGGCCTGATTGTTCTGCATTAACAGTCTCAGACTCGATGAATGCTGAGCATTATGTATATATTCACACATAACACATATAGGAGCACGTGCTATATTGTGTGTTTTAGTTTCCAGTTCACACACAATACAACCCTACCCAGATGCTTTAGACAATAGCATTTCCTTACAGCAAACTTGCAGGTATTCCTGAAATTATGTATGTTTAAGGATTGATATTTAAAGTTAGGGTAGAGGACTGAGAGGAAAAAATAAAAAATGTAAAATAAAATTTAAAAAACCATCTGCTCTTTAAGACGAAAGCTGTCCTTTCATTGCAGTGTTCATTCATTTCCATGGAGTGTGAGTAAACAGAAAGGAAATAGCTTTTGGCCTGATGAGCACTGGGAGGATGTTTCTGTAC
The DNA here is from genome assembly GCA_035583135.1 of Lophotriccus pileatus. Taxonomy (NCBI): domain Eukaryota; kingdom Metazoa; phylum Chordata; class Aves; order Passeriformes; family Tyrannidae; genus Lophotriccus; species Lophotriccus pileatus. The sequence continues at coordinate 67,242,374 of JAWWES010000115.1, forward strand.
AAGAATACTTTGTATGCTGTACATCCAGACAGTTTTCATTGCACTGGCTGGAAGAGATTGCCAGGCATCAATGTTATAGTGAAAAATGCTGAAGCTAGAGAAGATAAATCCTCACCTAAATGTTATAGCTTAAACAGTTAAGTCCAGTGAAACTGTGATATAGTTTTAAAGTAAGGAGGCCATGAAAAATCAGCTGGTAAGCAAAAGCTGTCACTATATACAAATGACTAAGGCAGTCCAGAATTATACCTGTTGCAAATGTGATTCTACAAATTATGGGCTGTAGTGGTCTTGCTCCAGCAATGATATGATTTCATGTCACCCATGCCCCACTAATGCAACGACTTACAGTCCCGATGTACATAGGCAAAGCTGAACAACACCAGAGACTTTCTTATAGAGAGCTGCAAAACACTGATTCGTAGCCAGCTTTCTAGCCCCCTGCTTAATCCGCCCTTGCTTTATGATTTTAGAAAGAAAGCCTGTGTTCGTTTACACATAGACCAGGGCACCCCAAGTAAGGACAGATGGAATTAAATGACAAAATCAGAGGGCTGTCTGCATACTACATTATTAAAGAACCCAATCACTGCAATAAAATGTGACAGTCTTTTTTTCCCTGTTATTTAGTTTTGTATAGATGGTCCTTTCCATTCACAGTGAGTTGTGTGGATTCAGACAACTCCAGGCTTAGCTGTTTGTCCTTGTGGTATTTCAGATTTCACACCTCATGCTGTAAAACTTTCCAGGACCAGCTCTGTGCTTTGAAGTATACAGTGTATGGCAGTAAACATTAATGAGTCATAAATATATTTCACCCAAAAAAATGTTTTACAGATTATACTTGCCTTAGTCTGTGGCAATACCATTCATTATTCTGCAATTTCAAGAATGTGTAGGATGGCAGATAGCTCAAAATCATGCTATTTTGATGAAGCAATTGGACTTTACAGAAAACTTTTGTCTTAAAGTCTTAAAATAAACTAGTAGATATTGAAACAAATTATTGTGGCTATGTTTTTAGTAGACCTCAATGGTTAAAAGGTTTTTGCTGCTGTTTAGCCGTGATTGAATTCCTATTCAAATTAAATTGTCATGACAGCAAACAAACTCTGAAGAATGTGACAATTAAAACTGTGATTTCTAAGAGCAAATATTTTAATGGAGGTAATGCTCACCAGCTTATGTTGGCAAAGGGATAGTCTCATGAGAGCAGTGTGCAATTATTTTCCCTGGATGTCAGCTGTCAGTGTATAGATACTGTATATCGAATTATAGTGAGCTGAAGATAAACACGCGATACCTCTAATAGATATTTGCAGTTTTATGGCTGCATTTATGTGCTTGTATGAAGGTATGTTTCCATGGATTTTGTGAGTGCAGGTCAAAATCACGGCCATACTGATTTTAGGATGTCTGTCATGAGAGTCACTTGCATAATGCTGGCTGATTCTCATCATGGTCATAAGAGGTTTCAGAGTAGGCAAGAAGTGTACAACAAGCACAGAATTAAAGGTCATGGTGGGGCTCAGGTATTTTATTTCTTGCAATTTTCTCATAGCCTGTTGCAGCAACGACGTCTTCTTCAGCTCACTCCACCCGTGCATTCCGATTCCTTCTGTTTTTCATGTCATTCCGCTTTTCCTCCCGAGCCCCTGGGTAATGCCAAACACTCTGTTTCCTGTCTTAATTGGTGTGGCCTCCTCACACTTATTTAAGGTTTCACTCCTGTGATTAGAGTCCTTGCAGGCTGACTCTAGAGAGCTTTGTAGACTTCCTGGGAAATAGATTGTTCCTCTGCATGGTTCCACGTGCAGAACTTTGTATTAAGTGCAAAGTCTTAATAGAAAGAAACTGCTTAATTATGAAGATAGTGAGTAATACCAGAAAACTGAAAAAATTCACATACACGTATATATAGAAGTACACAAAATGAGGTTGGTATATGAAGGAACAATCCTTCTGACAGAACAATACCTATCACAAGAGATTTATTTTTAATTCCAAAGAAAATATTCCAAAATTGTCTAATTGGTGGATGGGAAGCTACAACAAAACGATGAACATAAGGGAACCTGACATTAAATATTTGATGCACTGCCATGACGCTTGTTGAATTTTATTTTTATGCTGAATTTAAACCATCAGTGCTGCTAAAATTGATTCTTAGAGGAATAATGCAAAAAAATGGAAACATAAAATACAAAAGAATGTAACTGTAGTGAATGTGGTCAGATACCACATTTTATACTTCTGAAAATGATAAAAAAAGATTTATTTTGTTTTGCTTTGAAATTCCTCTACGTACAGAGTGGAATGTTCTTTAAGAATTTGTGGGTTACTTTAAAGAACAATCCTCAAGGTTTTCTTCATTTTAAATCTAGGCTTTTCAGTACATTCATTTTCTCTCTTTCATCTTTTCTCTTTGTGGAAGGAGAAAATAAATACCACTGATTGATGTGAATATTTGTATTAATCCTAAAGATGCTGACATTCAGCAGGCTTCATCTACCCATTTTGTTAAGTTGCAGTAGTGGTAAATTATTACCTTCATTCTGTATTTGTCTTTGCAGATGCATCTTAAGTAAAATAGGTACCTGCTTGGCTTTACCTGTAATAGAAAGATAACTGGCCTTCGTTTTTATCTCATGAATGTTGCAAGTCTCTTGAAAACTGAAAATAATCTGGGCACTAGAGTATTCCATAAAGAACTCCTATGGTAGGAAAGGTCCTCACAAGAACAAACACCGGGCAAGTAAAATAGGAATTCTGCATGGTTTACCCGGCAAACTTCCCCTTTCAAAAAGACAGACAGGTTTACCATAGGCTGCCTAAGGTGTCTGATCAGTCCAGTTCATCAACTCCATTTAGGAGTCCTGGGATAGAATTATAGGATCACAAAATCATAGAATCATAAAATGATTTGAGTTCAAAAGGACCTTGAAAGTCATCTAGTCCAACCTCCCCTGCAATGACCAGGATCATCTTCAGGTGATGAATTATCATCATCACATCTCTTACATCTTTGAATATTAAAGGCTGCGTACATGGTCCTGAAGTTTTTAGAATTATAAAATACAAAGAGGGGCTAAATTAGAAATCCATGAATGAATCTGAGAGGATGATTCCTTGTCTCAGCTTTATGTTTGTTTTTTTCTGGACCTTACCTCACTTTCTCTTCCCAGAATATTCAATACTTTGGTACCTCATGATATGGTTGTATTTTAAAGATATACATTCAACAGTGTAGGGAACAGTGCCTGACCTATACAGTGACTATTGATGATTTCCAATTGATTTGAAAAAACACATGGTGAAGAATTCTTACAAAGGAGATAAATCAATCAGTGACTCTTGTTGATCAGTTAAGCCCATCTGACCGCTGATCCCTAGAATCTGATCAGAGTTTAGGAATGTAGTATTACAAATTGGACAGGGTTATGATCACAGTATTCAAGCACTGTCTCTAAGGAAAGTGATTTATTATAAGGACTAAAAAGGAACATTTCATGTCTGTGCCATGTCTGCATTATGGGAAAAAAAAAACAAACCAAGAAAAAGATAATATTTTTAAACTCATTTTCACAGTCCTAGAGCAAAAATACTGAAATCAGAACTGAAACAAAACCGGAATATGGACAGACATAGTGAAATAAAAAAAAACCAAAAAAACCAAAAAAACCAAACCACAACAAAAAAACCCCCAGAAAAAATCTTTATCAGTTATGATTTTTAAAAATTTCAGCTTGCTTTGTCTGTATGAAAATTTTTACACACATTAGGTAGAAATTTGCCTAATTTGTGTGAAAAGAAACCAGGCTGTGAATCAGACAAGAGGACCCAAGGCTTTGAGCTGTCATAGACTCAGTGGGCCTCAGAAGGCAATTAGGAGGCCATCTTTCCTTTGGAGAAGTTTCTTCCAAAAGGACTTTGGGGGTTTGGTAAAGTGTTATTTAAATTAAAATTGTAGACCATGGCAGGAAGGTAGGTCAGCTGTGCCTTCACTCCAGGATGCCTCTCTGTCAAAGCACTTTATGTTTTTCTTATGGGGACAGCAGTTTCCCAAAGAATCAATACACACTTATGCCCTGGTTTCTTTTTGAAGAAATAAATGGAAAGCAGAAATGCTGACCCTATTACACATCAGTCCAGCAACACTCAGGGAACTTCTGCTCAACTCTTCTTAAAAGGAGGGGCAAGAGTGCATATCGCTTCTAACACATGATCTCCTCTCTGCAACATCTGGGGGTACATTGAGGCACTTTGTTTTTCCCATAACTCTTTCCAAACACAGGAATCTGAGCTCTGTAAGGATTTTCTAGGTTCAGGTGGGAAAACTAGATTTTACTCTCCCTTCCCTACAACTACTCTCCTGCTTCTTATCAATAATGACCAGAGAACAAAAGTTTTGCATCTTTGAGAGGGGCAGGATTTCATCCCAACTCATCTGTGTTTGCACAGAGCCTGGTATAATGCTGTAACAGAAGTCACTGGAGTAATCATATGCTCACTTCTAGAAACACAACAAAAGGTGGAGTCTTTTCCATGGGGAATAGTATTAAAATATGACTGAATTCCCCAACAGTACATCTTTAATACAAGCAAACCTTGGCTAAAATAGCTAACATGGATTAAACCATCAATTAATTGGTTTTTAATTCAGATTAGAAGCTCAAATTCTGCTGCATTCAGCTGCTCAATCGACTGCTCTGCATTATTCCAGCAGCACAAAGCAGCAAGTGAATTTGTCCCAGCACTTTACTTGTGAAATCATGGATTTGTTTAATAATTGCTCATCCACCTGATTTTACAAGCCATCTCAGTCAGACAGCAATAAGCTGGAAAGGTTTGCAGTATGGCAGCCCTAAGAAGAATTTTGCCTAGAAGATGATATGTTACAGAAGTAATGAGAAAAAAACTTCTGAATACTTTCTTCAGTTTGATTGCAATTTCAATAGCTTTTACTGCAAAACATGCAGGCCTAACATTTCTCCATTTTTCTATAGGACTTATTTTCTCATTCCTTCTCACTGTTTTACCTCACAATTTAAGTCTGTTAGTACCCCCTTGCAGGTTGTGAAAATTCCCTCTCGAATAAGCACCCCATGGAGCCAATTACTTGCATGATTTGAAATGAGGAATTTTTTATACGTAGCCCTTTTTTCCCATCCTTTAAAAGACAAGCTCCCACAAATATGTTTGCTGCTTAAAATTGCCTGTCAACATAAAAAAGAGTCCTGTTAACAAGAACTGCTGGAAAGACCCTTGTAATTTCTTAACATAACAAGCTTTTGAGATGTTGAGGTTGTGTGCCATATGTACTGGTAAAAGTTCCGTCTTATTTCTGACTCAAGGATTTCCCAGGACTTGCTCTCACATAGCAAAATGGTTAGCACAGTGCTATAAAAAGTGGTGGAAGCAATAAAAATGACAATGCATTAAAGGCAGCTAGCAGTAATATGGAACTAATTTATTGAACATAAATATAATTTTCCAATCCATACATTCTATAATTCAGCAGTTCTAGAAAATGCATATACAGCGGTAAAAATAAGCAAGTGGATGCCTTACTGAAATCAGAGCAAATTTGTCAATGGTTACAGTGGAAAGGTGCTGAGGCTAGGGATTGTCTTCCAAAGATCATTAATGAACAGAAAAGCATATTCCAAAACGTGATGATTACAAGTACTTGGCAAACTGAGTATATAATTTGCTGAGCGTGGAGTTTAGAATAAACAAATTGTGTTCACAGAATGGGAAGCTCTACTTTGGTCCAGATAAAATTGAACCATGTACAGGGAACAAATATATCTTTTTGTCTTCTCTTATTTAAGACTAGTCCACATATTGTTTGTACACTGATTTAATTTTTATGACAGTTTATGAACATATGATAAGCTGGTCAGACAACTTTTGTTTTTACCAAGAATGTAGGCATATATGAATTATATACAGTTATTTAAGTGAACCAGGTTCTAGACTGCAGTCACTAAATCTGCTAAAAACCCCAGAGTATAAATAAACTGTAGGCTGCTGTTTGATCAATTGTCAGAATAGAGGGTAAGTTGCTCTGTTAGTATTGGCAAAACAAGAGCTGCATAGTATAATCTCTCAAGATAACGTAAATACATTCTTTTGCAATTAGGCTTAAAACCAAATCCTAATTATAAAGGATTTGTAGTATTAATCTGCCATAGAACGGTAACTATAGCAGGAATAATTTACACTATGAAGAGAAATACTCAGTGAAGCCTAAGACATTTATAGACTGAAAAAAGGCAGAACTTGTCAGTTCAAAAGATATATTGGTCTGTTAACAGGTGATTCTCATTGAATCCTAAAGTTACTGGAGGTTTGGATATTAAATCTCCCTTGCACGAACTAGTCTTCCCAGCTTTAAAAAACACAAGATATGAAAAGGATGGGAGAGGGATGCAGAAGGCATCTTAAGAGAATGATATGTAGTGCTGAAACCTCCAGAAACAATTCATGCATTTCTGGGAAATATTTGCTTATAAGAATGAGGGTCAGGTTTGACTTCAGTATAAGCTACAGGCTGTCAGCCATTAATCTCAAATTCCTTGTTTGTTGTTTCACTTCAGGCACTTGAATTAGCCAGTTTTAGGCCAGCCCTACAAACGTTATTTATTTTGAGCTTATCTTTGTTAAATTTATTAAAAATGAAGTGGGCCTAGTTACCCAGCTGTCAAAAAAGGGGATTTGCATGAATAAAACATAAGTTACATTTATCCTGATATTTGACTTCTCCTCTGGAATTGTGAATTAGTATAATGAGGGAGAGAGACCGTTCTTTTTAAGATCCAAGCCAAATCAAGACAGAAATATATTTCAGTAATTGGCTTCAAATTAGGTGATGGTTTAGAAACAGTCAAATAATGAAGGACAAGGTCCTTATTGGATGATGTTCCTGATATGATCAAGAGATTGTCCATATAGAGAGAGTCTGTATTTGAAATGTTTTACTTCTGCTCTGAAAGGAGTGTTTAAGCCAAGGCTACCCCTCCTTCAGCAAATAGCTGGAGAGAAATGATTGCAACATCCAGAAAAAAAAACCCCTTGTGACCTTTTTGATAGTGCTCTCTTCCTTGATTGTAGAGTTTCTTGAAGTCAGTTTGGCCTCTGCAAGTTAGTATTCCACGTGTGTTGTATTAAGTGTGATTATTTTAATAATTCTTCCCATTGCCAGGTATTTTAGGGCAATAGCAAACTATATACTGTGAAGAACTGTGACCACAGTCTCTTCAATAAAGTTTCATATGAAGAATTTTCTTTGTGCACAGGTTGTCTGGAGCAAAACAGCATCTCTAAAAAGTCTGCTGGTTTGGTTTTTTTTTAATGTTGATTGTGTAAGATTTCATGCAATGGAATTACCTTCTCTATAATAAAAGAACTGTTTCTCATATGGCTTTGTGTGAATGCCAAAAGTAGTGCCCCATTGTATCAAATACAGAAAAAGCATAGTTCTGCTTTAATCAGATAAAAGTTTATTTTCTTTAAATGCAATATATTAGTTAAGTCTCATTGTTTTGCACTTCTTAAAATAGTTGGTTTTCCTCTTTATTTTCTTATATTTCCTTTATTTTTATGAGAAAACACCCTAAAAGAAAAATCATATTAAATGAAAATTACGACAAAATGAGCATAACCTTTAAAGTATTTAGCCAGTAAAAATCACACTCACATCAAAGAGCTGAAAATAATATACAGTTTAAGTTTCTTGGTTCCCATACAATGAATCACTTGACTTAATTATAGGAATGTTAAAGCAAATAAATAGCCTTGCTGCGTGATGCTTTCCAGATCAGAGTTAATGCATATTTCCCTGTATCTATCTAAACCACACACTCCCACAGTGTACGCTGTGTGTATACAACACATGTGCAGTATGTTGTGTACACACATATATACACAAATACAGTAAGTTAATCTTGTCAAGTAGAAGATGCAACAGCCACAGATGAACAAGGGGGTAACCTAGGTGGCAAAGCAGAAGTCTAGGAGCAACATGTATAATTTATTCCAGGCAAGGCCTAAAACTGATGCAGTATTTTATTTTCATAGAAAACTCCATGCATTTGCTGCATTTTGCGGGAGGATGTGTTTCAAGACACATTCATGGTGAGTACAGAAACAGCAAAGACACATTTGTACAGAGCTTAGAATTGGCTTTCAGACATGACTGAGAATCAGTTAACTGTGTACTTTAAAATGAGAGTCTCATGAAAAGCATGAGTGTTGAAACAGACATTTCTGAGGCATGTAAGCTGTGAGATGTGCTTTAGGGTTGTACCAACTAGTCAGTCAGATTGGTGTAAAAGTGCCAAGGGTCAGCCAGTTGCTGTGATAGTGCCTGTGTGAGCCCTTCAGATTACATCTGGTCCTAGTTTTCTGTGGCTTTTCATGGGCTGGTGAAGAATCTTACTCTATTTCCCTGATGTTTTTTTCCCAGTTATAGTTGCTGCTGTTGTTTTCCTTTCAAAGCAGCCTGTACCTATCCAAACTTGACACCACTAATTAAAATGGAATTTGCTATCTCCCTGTTAACATTAACAAGTATCTCAGTATTATTTAGACTTTTTCTTATTTTTTCAGGGTAATATTTAATAAACTTTTTGTCTGCTTCAGGTTTTGGTGGCACTACTGCTGACGACATGCAACTAGAACCTGGAGACAGAAAACTAATGTGAAATGCTGAGATTAAAAATTGTTCATATCAGACAGGAAACAACTCTAGAGGCGATGCAGACAGAATATCTAAAACACATGTTCAAGTCACTTTCTGTCCCTCTTTCATTCATCAACCCTTATGGCCATTATAAGCTTTTAATGACAAACCTCTGCCTTCAGCTACCTGTGTTGCTATCAGACTTGTGGGCATCGTCTCATTCTGTGGCTTGGTGTTACCTCCCAAGGTAGCCAGTGTGAATGGAAATTGGTGGTTTTATGTGGGTACATGTGGCTGAGCAGCCAGCATACATTGTACTTACTGCTCCTGTGAGAAGGACAGAAAGGCGGCATGATCAGAAGTGAGATGGGCAGCAGGAATTGTCACCTCCACACTCAACAGTTATACAGGTTACAAGTCAGGGTCGTCAGCTGTATGAGCTGGGCAATGAGCTCTCCCCACACCTAGTATATGTAATCAAAGTGGCTTTTTTATTAATTAAACAGAAGTTTTTACAATTACCAGGTAGCTGTAAGAAAATCTTTCTCCAGAGTAAGGAGTACCTATTAGGCTTCAGGAGATTTAAATTCAAGTTCCTTGTTTCACTCAGGTGGGTTCCCAGGAAATGCTTTTGTTCTAACGAAATGAACTATTCCACTGAGAAATTTCTGACTAACTCCAATCATAATCCATGCAATACAACTAAACTCCTGTATAAAGAGGAATAATTTTCTAGATTGTGTTCCTCAATCAGTAATGCTTCAGAGGAGCTAGATTTACACAGTATTTCTTTAATTTCTGGGATAGAGCACAGTAGTCCTAAATTATGATATACATGCAGCATTTTGATAATTACGAAACTATGAGGCCAATTTCATATCGCTTAGCTTGAGCTATTGAGTCCTACAGTGTCTTCACAATTTTGATCCTGTTTTCCATTCCTTTACTCACAAAAGCAGACAAGTTCTGTGCCAGGAAGTGCTGCTAAGGTGCCTAAGCACAGTAAATTCCTCATACATGAAGTGACACAGACAGCTGTGTAAGGTTTTCAAGTGATGATGTTCGGAGATCGTGATGGAGGCTTCCCAAATGCTGAGTTACCTGACAGGTTAACAGTGCAGTGCAAAAGGCCTGCCTTCCATCTACTGAGTCAGTTATGCTGCATGGATACACATTCTGCCTCTGTTTTTCTTGCTGTCTTGCCCTCTAGTAGCCTATGGGGAGAGGTGTGAACAATTAGCTAATGAAGAGCACACTATGTCTAGACAGAGCTAACTGTTAGCAGATGATCACTGTTTATATTTGTCAGTGAGCTGAGTGACATGAGCCAGATAGATGTTCATCAAATACCACTGGACTTCAAATTACTGTCCTTCTTGATGTGTTTTTTTCCCCTCATTGTCAGAAGTACAGATCATGCCAAGTTCCAGCCTCATCATTTCTTCACTGATGGAAAGGCATGATGATAAGACCTTTGAACTATTTACCATCTGCACAGTGTTTCCTCTTCCAGTCTTACATTTTAGAAATGGAAATAATGGTATGTATTGCTTTTCATGCACTAGGGATTTAAAGGATCAAGGCTTAAATATGGTATTGTTCACATTGTGAGAAATCAGATCTAGAGTTGAAGATAGCTACAGCTTGGGAGCGAGGAATCAACAGATCGGTTCCTGGCTTTGTCACACATTTCCTGCTTGACCTTGGGCAGATCATTTTGCTTCACTGCACTGCACTCTGCTTTGTCATCTGCAAAGTGTGGATAAAGGTGCACAGTGTAAGGCAAATTATATGAAAAGTGCTGTATTACTGCAATCAGGGGAAAGACTTGCACATATTCCTATCAATAAATTTGCATGTAGACTTTTGTAGCACATTTTGTTGTATCTAATCATTTTATGGAAGGCGGACACAATCAGGAGCGAAAGCATAGGAGTAACAATTTGTCATTTCACATATCTTGTTGCAGACAAGGTTTGGGACCTAAATTGCTTTGTGGTCCTAGAAGTATAAAACAAGATTTTAGCAAACTTACAAGAAATCGTATAACTGTAATGTTTCAGCAGTACCAACTAATAGAAGCCATTAGGACAACTATCATCTAGAAGTAGAATTTTAAGTATAAAGAAGAAATTTAAGGTTCTATCTGTTTTAAAATGAAGTGGAAATGATTTTTAAGGGGTTGCCATTAGGAAACATTTTGACTTTTCTTGCTAGCTATAAACAGATGTTTATTCATATTATGCCAGATTTACTAGCTAAGGCTGCTCCTCATCAGCAATGCATAAATCTTTCTTGACTGATTGGCAAGGCACAACAAATAAGCTGGCATACAAAGGGGAAGCTTGCTTACTGTCATTGCAATAGTTTTATAGTCCTATTCCCGCAATACTCCCTATTGACTCTGGTGGTCCCAACTGAGTTTTTAAGATCTGTTCACAAGAAGAAATTCTGAGGGATCATACTTTGTCTGTATTAAGAGCTGGATGCAAACTAGACTGTATACACTATAAAGCAAAAAAACTCTCAAAGCCAAGAAGAGACTGAGCACACCCTGTCTCTTTTGTGGTCAGTGTCTCCTTGAATAAATTACATGGAGGATACAAAAGAAGATGGAAATATTATGACTTTGCTAATGTGACCCTGCGTTTTCTGTGTAGGTTTTTGCATTGCTGTTTATCCAGCCCCTGAGGCTATATCCTTGCCTTAGAGTAATCTGAAAAATGATGCAACAAACCAGTGCATCACAAATCCCTAAAAAATTGATAATGACTGAAAATGATCACCTCTCACCTGAAAACCAAACACCACAGAGCCTTTGTGGACAGGCCTTGGAAATGAAATTGCAAAATGCCCTCACCCCCTGGGGTGATCTTTTCACCTAAGAGTTGGCCTGTTTCCATTCAATACTTGCACTTGTACTTTAGTGATAAGAAGCATAGATTTGAAGTCTACTGCTGGCCCAGAATAAAATACAGTGACAGTTTTGGGATGAAAAAATTTGGACATTTACAGGTAAATATTTACATCCTAAGTCATCACTCTTTGGTGCTTTTTATGGCTGTGTGAAGAAGAAAAGTCACTTTTCGGCCATGATCCACATGATTTATTTCACACCTCAGAGTTAGCATGAGGCAAATACGAAACTAGAAATACTGTGTTCTCTCCACTGACTGTGAAGGAAGCCAGAGGTGCCTCCCTTAAATGCAGATGGTAACATTGAAAACCTCCTCTAGATTACATTAATGTGACTCATAACGTTTAAGTTATTCTGCAATTTGGGAATTGTGAGGGTTTTTTAAGATCAATTCAGCTTTCAGATGTCTTCTACAAAGGTCACACTACCAACCGAATTAAGAGACTAATGTTTGAATGGTAGCACCTCTTTCCTGCTTGCTGTGCAAGGTAAAGAACTCAACTCTACATGCTCATTCTCCCCACAAGTGTTAGAGGACCTGACACTAAAATCTCTTCTGTAGATCAGGCTGTTTGAAAAATCTCTGCATTGACTTAGGGGAACTGTTTTTTTTTTTTTTTGACGTTTGCCAATTTTGCACATTGCAAAGGGGTAGAAAGAGGTCAGCTACAGTTCAGTAGGAAATGAGCATAATGCCACTGGGTTCACTTTCACAAGGACCACTTATGGACATTTAATCAGAATGAATTTCTCTTCAGTCTCATCAAAGCTGATAAACTTCATGAGAAGACTATTTACCTCTGCTATTAAAAGCTCGAGATTTGGAAAGGAGTTAATGAAGGGAGCCCTCATTATTTGTATTTATACAGCATACACACTGAACTATTTTTAGCTTTCATGTTGTACTCTTAACACATTTGAAGTATAGAAGTGTAAACTGGGAATAATTTGTCTGTGGACTACATGCCTGTGGGGTGTAAGCTAAAATGCCTTCTTTGATCTAACAGTGAAGACTATTTCTCTCATGGACCACACACTTGAAACAAGGCAAGCAGTGCCTTGATAGAGGAAAGGGTTCAAGAATTAATGCTCAGGTCCACATACAGTGTGTCTTTTCCTCTCTTCTCAGCCCTAAGATTCCAAGGCAGTTGCTGGAATATTTAGAAGAGCTTTGTATTGCTGTGGAGCACAAGAAGATTTTGAGCTTGGAATTAGTGCACACTAGTGGAAAATAAAATTATTTCTTATTGTTTGGGTGGTGTCTGTGTTTTGACAATTTTGTTGTCTTTAAGTGCTCAGAGGTGGGAGAAAAAAATCAGTTCATTAGATAACCTCTTTAAGTGGTTTGCTTTCTGTTTTTATAGTTGACAGTGTAATGGATTTTTTGATTTTCAGTCTGTACAGGATGAGTTTTCACAGCTTCTTTGGGTGCTTTTCTTTTGTTGTTTTGTTGTTTTTTTGAGGGTGGGGGATTTTTTTGCTTTGTTTAACCTTATTTGTCACAGATAAAATTGTATGTCTGTGGTTATGCAGTGTAGGCATAATCTGTAAATGTATTTGCATTAAAATACACACAACCATATTCAACTCTGATAATGCTATCACTGATTTTACTAGGGTTATATGAGGGCTGAGTTTGCCTGCATCTGAAAGTCAGCTGATAGTTTTCATCATGAGGAGGAGGCTGAATAAATTTGTGTCACTTATTTGGGATATCCTGCCTTTTCCCCCTAGAAGAGTCAAAAATCTTGTCCTAATAGTGAATTCATTGTGTTGCTTCCCACTAGACACAAGTACTACCTTGACAACATGGAATATTGGGCGTTTTTTCATAATAAATGAAGCATAAATAAAACAGTGTTCGTATGCTAGAAGGCAAACAGAGGAGGGTATTAAAAGTGCTCTAGTTGTGATCAGTGAAATTCTTAGCTGTCCCAAAGTGACTTAGGCTTACTAGTCTGATTAATTTTTTACAGTAATTATGCTCCTGAACCACTTAGCATTCTCAGAAATCTAGCCTTCTTCCAAACACAAGAACATGGAAACAAGAACTTTTCCCAGCTCACTGCAATAAATAAAAATCAGAGGTCTGAAGACCCTAACCCTCTTGTTGTCTGCCTTGCCTGTCCTCTAAATGGTATTGACTATGAGTTCGGATCTCCTGTAAAGGAATGTTTGAACTGCCACAGTGATTTGTGCAACACACTAAGATAAACTGAAATCAGAGCTGGTTTACCTTACATGACCATCTGAAAACAGGAGCTGAGTTGTAAGCAGCTTAGATGATGCTGTCCTGAGTATAGCAGTGCCCCCACAGCAGTGGAGTGGGCAGCTCAGGGAGTGAACAGATCAGCCATCCAACTTTAAAATGCCACCACAAGTCTGTCAGAAGCTTTAGTTGAAAAAGAATAGCCTTAGTCATGCAACAATTACCATTCATAGGGGAAGCCACCATTTCAGCAGAAGACTTGGTCCTGATCTCTTGCTCCCTTACCAACAATAGAAAGAATTTTGCCCAAATAAGGACACTGTAGTTTTATCTGAGGAAGGATACATAGAAAAAGTGTAAAATAATTTTAGAAGGGCAGAATACTTCCTTTCTTGTCAGATTTTGAACTTGAGTCACATATAAAGCAAACGTTTCAGGTAAACTGAAAGAATGAACAGAGACAACACCAAGTACTGACTCTCCCACCTTGACAAAGTGGTTGGTATAAGGAAGACACTAAAATTACCTCCATCTCCCCGAAGTGTCATTCTAATCCCTTCACAGTACAGGTGACCCTGAAAACATCTGTGGCCAGTTACTGGGTCTGTCCAGAATGACAAGACCAGGAGTATGTCCATTTGGAGAGCTGCCTTATGGAGGCATAAACTTGTACCAAGTGCCACATCTCTGGGAGCACGAGTTTGCACCTATGTGAATTGACCCAAAATCTGGAGCTGACCATGACAATGTGGGCCTAGACAGAAGCAGAAGTGTGTAGGTAGGAGAATAGCCCACTGACCCATGTCCTCTGCCAAGCACAGGGAGCAAGTACACTGACTCCAGAGACAAGGTTTCCACAAGGATGAAGAAGAGGAAAAATGAAAATCTCCAAAATTTACCTATTTTCCTGGTTCCTTTGGGGAGAGGGAAGTAGCAGTGGAAAAAAGGAGAGAAGGAAAGAAGGAAAGAAGGAGACAAGAGAAGGAGAAGAAGGGAGAAATAGAATAAAGAAAAAGAGAGAGAGAGAAAAAGAGAGAGAGAGAAAGAGAGAGAGCGAAAGAAAGAAAGAAAGAGAGAGAGAAAAAGAAGAGAATTCTCCAACCCTCGAAAGATTTTCATTAAATATTAGCAATGAGGAAAAACTTATCAAAAAGTGATCTGCTTTGGTAGACATATGCCTTCAACCATTTTTTCTTCGGCTTTCAAGTTCTACCCTTGCAGAGAAAAAAGGGAAGGAGAGGACTTTACGATCTGAACACCAGCATTCATAGGAATCTGGGGAAAACCTTCTAAAAATGTTTTAATTTATATTTCAGAAGACTTGAAATTTACCCTCAGTATGAGTTTTAAACTGTCAGGGGTCATTTCATCCTCATACTGTATTTTCAAAACTGACTATTGGTGGAGAAAATGGGAACATTACAAAGTCGAGTAGGGGCAAGCCAGTCCGAATTATAGGCAAGGAAAATGTGGATTTACCAGGGAACGTAAATGTCTGGAATATTTCTTTTTCTTCTCAGCAGTATACTCAGTGTATAAGTGTGTTCCCATACAGCAGGTCAGTGTGTGGCTCACCAGCCTCATCATACCTTCCATCTACACGGTTGCTGCAGCTCCAAACCACTGTCACCTCTTCACAGCCAGTGAGGACACTGCATAAAGTGATTTGAGTATTGGTTTGAGGATTGCATTCACTCAAGCCCTGGGCTGTTGCTGGTTTGGAGTCCACTAAAGGGAAGAATAAATGAGATGGTTTGTCCCTTCAGTTCTTTCCAAGCTGAGATACACTGACATATTTTTCTAGATACCTATCTGGACTTTTTTTTCCTCAAATTATTTTTTTTCCTGCAAAAGTATGAAATGGCCAAAAATTTGACATTAGCAAAAAGCATGGGTTTAATTTTCTCAGCTCATGAAGACTTTTGATTAGAAGTCAGTTAAAGGTAGCAAGTTAGTTTTAAGAAGTGTTTGTTTTGATATTCTTAGAAAATACAAGTTTGTAAAGCTTGTTTTGACTTTTTGGTTTCAATTTAGAATTTATTTTTTCAAATGTTGCAAACTTTTGCAGAACAAAAATGTTTCCTCAGAAAACTTAGCTAAGACTGTTAGCTGCATAGGAAGATGGAATGAAAGAAGATAGAAAATATTTTACCTTTTGTGACTGATAATACAAATGTGCAACATAAGTAAGTGCAACAGGTGCATTATACCTCCCTCTGAGTTCTAAAGCTGCTAAGTTGTCTGTGTATGTAGCATGTTATTAGAACTTAATATTGAAGATTTGTTTTCTAGGGAAACTTTTGTATAAGGTCCCATAAGCTATGTATAAACACCAAAAGGCACAAAGACTGGATCGGAGCTAAGGAAATTGGAAGCTAAAAACAAAGAGAAAATAGAGTTTTAATGATTAAAAACATTTTCAGTTTTAATGAAGTTCTGTGATGGTACTGAGAGACAGTTACCATGTCCCTGTTGTTTTAGCTTTGTTGTATAGCAAAGTGACTTGAAACATCTTTATTCTTTGAGGCAACAGTCAGTATTATCACTTTTAACACTTAACACAACATTCAGGCTAAACACCTAGAATAAGGGTCTGCAAAAATCACAGAGAAGTCAAAAGTCAAGAACACTTGGAGATATTTGTCCTCTACTTTGAGTGGCCATCAGCTGAGAAAAAAATATTTTTTTTGTTTCTTCAGTCAGCCTAGAGCCTAGAGTCAGTCTAACCTCTGGAGCCAACCTTAGAATTAACTTCTGGATCCGAAAGGCTCCGAAAGACTGAAATGAAACATGATATTTAAAATAAAAAGGTGGACACATGGTGCTTTTATTGCTCTTTGATAACCTGATTTATATACAATTAAAGCTGCAGGTGTACTTTTGATTATGCAGGTATTCTGGTGTGTGGTTCTGCGTAAATAATATGTTTGTGGTGCTTGCTGGCAGATTGTTCATTATAACCTCATTTATTTGAGTTCCCTTGTGAAAATAGGAAAACAGAAGCCAAATTCTGGGCCGGCTTTCCTTTTCTTGTGGGAAAACCTGCACAGAGGGCCATAGGAGTTGTTTTTCTGGAGAGACCACAATTCCTCACTTTTCCTTCAATATGTCAGAGAATTCAAGATCTGCAGGCAAAGCAGTACTTGGTAACTATTAAAAGAGACATGGACATGCACACCTTAACTTCTCTATTTCCTGAATCTCAAGAAAGTGGCTCTGTTAGAGCTACACGGCTAGGCTTGTCCTGTACAATGAGTCTGGTCATTTATGTTATGTAAATCCTGAATAATGGCAAAGTCGGTGGGTTTGAAATGAGATGGAAGCTGACTCCTTCAGTTTTTTTTCCACTTAATCAAAAATACTTCAATACTTCAGAGGTAAGAGACTGGGAAAAAGGAGAAAGTGCCTGGCTGATCAGATTTATTTACATGTTCCTGCAAAGCTTCTACCTTATCCTGCAGTAGTGACTCAATTTCACCCTCTAAATATATGTGTGTTTGCAGACTTCATCGTGTGTTTTGTGCCACAACAGGCTCTTTTGCATAATACCTAACTCATGTTGGTTAGTCTTTTGGATCTTCTGACCTTTAATAAGACACAATTTAGCAGCTCATAATTTCAGTGGTCTGCATTCAAATATTGAAGTCATGGCTTAAAATCTGAAGGCTCCATGTACTGTATTTAACTTCAGCAGAAGTATATTTTTGCCTTCTACATTCCTCCCTTCTGTCCCCATCCCACAAAGGCATATGTAAAGTGGTGTGAGAAACAATAGCACCTCTGTTACTTAGTTTCAAATATTTTGACTGCTGATTCTGCTAGACTACTTAGGAAGAGACCCTTTCAATGTGATTCTCAAAATCCAATTTTAAAGCAACCCACAATTCTGCTTCTGAGACACTACTAAGAGATGACCCAATTAAAGAGCTACATATCAAGAGCATGGTCTTTTTGAAGGCACTGATGAAATTACTTTTCCATTGTCATTAGATACTTTCTTTCTGACAAACAGTTAATCACGGAAATAATCTTTTAAAAATGCGTTAAACCATAGCTATGCCTAATCATCCCATTAAACATCATCAGGTCATTCTTTGCAAAGATAAACAGCTTAAAGAACATTCTTCCTTTGATCATGTTATCTCCTGATGCTTTTGAAAGGAGGGAAAATGCATCCTCCGGATTTCATCAGTCCAAATCTTACAAGCTTTTGCATTGTGCTTGCAGTTTGCTCGAGTGACTGGAGCGTGCAGCTCTTCACCATCACAGACTGAAATATGCCCGTGAATTTTAATACCTGTGTTACTAGGTGTCCAAACATGGATCATTCTTCTGTGTGGAGAGGATATCGGAGTACATGAGTGAGGAAGAGGTCCCATTATGGCAAGTCATATGTCTAGGTTATTAAGAATTGCTTCAGCCACTGTTTACAGCATGTGTAAAACTGACATTTGCCTCGGGAGCATGTTAAACTGAACCAAGTTAGACCTTCAATGCCTGAGGAGTTGGTCTTCCTTCTAACTCTCTAGTGTGATCTGCAGTGACCAACCTACTTCCTTTAAAGAAGGGGGTTTTAGTCCTCTTCAGTCAGTTCCTGTGGCTGAAGGCTCTAAGAGGCCAATGTGGCAAAAATTAGACACAAACCCCTTCATTTTGGCTAGTTGCCTGCATAGGTATCATTGTATATAAATTAGGCTGGAGAAAAGCAGTGACTCACCCTCTTTTCCATTATTGTGGGTTAGTGAGAGTTCAGGGAATGCAGTGTATTGTAAATTGAAGGGTTCATAGAATCATATAATAGAACCCTAGAATGTTTTGTGTTGGAAGGGACCTTAAAAATCATCTAGTTCCAAATCCCTTGCCATGGGCAGGAACACCTTTCACCAGACCAGGTTGCCCTGAGCTCCATCATCTTAAGGCCTTGTCTCTGAGACACATTCTGTCTCATGTTCTGAACTGGAAGAAGGATTCAGCAGAGTGCCACTTTCTGTGAGAAGATTAGGCAAACCTGAGGTTGTTTGACAACTGCTTTTGCATCAGAAGACAACTCTAGCCTATGTTGTGAAGAGAAATGGAAAACTTAGGTCTTTGTCAGGAGTAGAAACAGATGTAAAGGTGAACTCCCTGGCTACCTCAGTGTAAGAAATGTAAGCATGCATTCTTTATTGATAAGGTACAGAAAAGTATGTGTGCCTGCTTCAAGCCTGTGAGGAAGAACAGAAAACAGAGCCAAGATGATGACAGAAGTTATTGCAGCTTTGATAGCCCCACTTAAGAGTGTGCACTGTAAATGCAGACACTTCAATACACTGATGTTGAAAGAGTATTATTGGTGGCCACCACAGAAAGCCTGCCTGTGTTTCTGACATACATTTCTAGAAGAATAGTCTTTGAAGCAGACTGTGATACAGTCTGAACACACTACCAGAAGCAAAGCTCCAGGTGACAGACAAAGTCTTCTCTGCCACACAGGCACCAGTTGCATATTGCTCAGTGATGGATGCCTAGCAGCTTGCCAGATAGGTATGTCAGTGTGTCAAGGGGAGGTAATTACGGCATTTTAGAGGTTTCAGAATTGACAGTACAGCTGCCCATCTGCTTTGCTTTGCAGCTATTTTATTGATGTGTATACATGAGATCAAGGATGCTTGCATCTTTTTACATTATATTTATTATTTTATAACCCTACCTGGCAGAATGTAAGAGTAGATGGAAACAAGGTAATTTCCCTCCTTGCTTCAGTAGGGGTTTTGAAATAAGAGAATTTTCATCTGCATATCCCAGAGCATTAAATGTCAGCGTGGCATAATGAAAGCTGGAACTGGATATTTAGGAATGCTTAATTAACACTGTGTGAGACAAAATAGCCTTTTTCATTAGCTAACAGTTTTCACTGCTATTCATTTAAACTTTTAAAGCACTAGATTAAAAGGTGTTTGGTTGAATAATTTGAGTGGTAAAATGTCAAGTGTACTGTCAGCTAAGGTCATTAGGAGATGCATGGGTTATGGCTAGCTGGGGCAATAAAGTCTAACCATATGAGTGATACTTGTCTTCATCCGGCTGTGTTCTTTGGAGAACATGTGTGTTATCTTGTGGCATTGTATTGGGCAGGAAGATGACACTCTGCCTTTCGAAAAGCAGCTGTTTCCCCCTTTGTTCCTGCAGCAGGAAGCCTTGCCTTTATGTCTGCCTATTTAATACTGTTGTATGATGACATGGCTAGAAAGGTATACGTTCCTTACTGCTTGGTGTATGAAAAAAAAAACCACTTTGCTTATATTTTCCTGTTTTCCTCTCAAAGTTTTTTTAATCACTATTAAGGGGATGTTGCTGCTAAAATGATGGCCTTCTTTTGCCTTCTTCCAGACCTGAATGTGCATTTCTGTAAACAAAGTTTTAGCAATGCCAATGACTGTGTGGCTGGGCCATGATCTGGGTCAAGGAACTGACCCCAGAAAAATGAATCTGTTTTACAAAAAGGAAATGTTTTTGAAGCTGCAGCATCAGGAGCTATGAACTGACACCTCTCACCTTGTTGGATTCAGGAATGTGCAATTTCACAGTAAGGATGATTGCTTTTTCCCTTCCACTGCTAGGCGTTTATTAAATTCCAGGTATGCAAAGTGGTACTAGCAGTAGTTTAATTAAAAAATAAGTTGGGAGTGCCTCCAGCATAGGGGTGAACCTCTTTATGCGAGATGAAATACCAGGGTCTGAGGAAGGGGAAAACTCCTTTCAGTATGATGAGAAGTTGCAATAGACTGTCTACAATACTGTATCAATTTAGGAAAGTATCAGCTTAGGAAAAAGAATGTTTTTTCACAACATTTTTACAAATCATGCCAAAGTTCAATCTGGTTCCATACCCTCACACTTGCCCATAGGGCAATCTCAGAGAAATAATTTAGCACTGTAGAATTATATATGTACTATTTATTGCACACCATGACTCGTGACATTCTCCTGTCTTCCTGCAATCCATGTTCTGGGCTCCCTAAGTAGCAAATAGCATTGTATCTTCAAGTGAAATAAACTATTTTTCCATTAATTTGTTTAATAGCGTCCAATGTCAGTCTTAGAATACTGACATCTAAACACACCCTAGGAAGCGGTACTATTACTTAAACTTCTAATATGTAAAAATAAAAGGCTTTTGCTTGTTCAAACTTGCTGCCCAACTTCCCTGTGTTTCTTCTAGTTCTTATTTTATGAAAAGTTGTGAGCAGTCATTCTGATTTTATTTTCTCTAGACTATTTGTATCTTTATGGAGCTCTGACAGTTCTCCCCTCAATAATCTCTTTGCAAAGCTGAGGATTTTCAGCCTGTGTAACTTTTTCTCAGACAGAAGCCACATGCCACTTCTGTGTCTTGTTTTCATACTGACAATTTTTGTACATGACCTAGATTGAACAGAGTCTGGTTGCCATTCCAGCTTCTGCTCACCACCTAAATGATGATGTGAAGAGCTTTGAGTGGGGCCTTTCAGATTTCATCCCCCAGCAGGGAGAGCAAGCGTGGACACGGGTGCTATGTCCAGGCAGTGTGCTTTTGTCCCCTGCCGGTCACTGTGCATTCATGAATGCTGAATTTCACTTGCTGTTTTGCTGCCTTGTCATGCAGCAGTTCTGTCTCACAGCTGTGTAGTGGTGAGGTACAGTTACAAAAATGCACAGCTTTATTTTTAATACTACGGATAACATTATCATTAATGAGCTTTTCCACATCTGTTTTCACCATTTCTATGTAGTTTATGAACTACATGAACATATGTGAACACAGATTCCAATGTACAATTGTACAAAGTGTACAATCCCTATCCCTGGTAGACCCCATCTGCTATGAAACCCTCACCATTTACTATCCCCCCTTTCCCTTCTCAGTGAGTTATTATCCTTATCTTACAGAAGATGTTTTTATTTTGATTTTTTTTCCCCCTAAACCTGTGATGAAGGAATCCGCTAAAGGAACCCTTCAGGGAACCTTTAGCAAAGCTGCCCAGGCCTTGAGGGCATCCCTAGAACTGGCTGTCCCTGCCTGGCCACTGGGGCTCTCCCATTCCACACGGGGTCCAAGGCTTCCTGTCAGTCTGTGGAAAACCCAGCCCCTGCTCCAGCGATGCCCCAGCACAGCTGATGTCCAGCCCCCAGAGCCCTGCCTGGCCCAGCCATGAGCCCACCCACCGGGCTGTGTCCCTGCCTGGCCTCAGCCTCAGCTGGTGTGTGTCCCCCAGGGAGGTGCCCGTTCCCCGGGCTCGGAGCTGCCCCAGCCGGCTGGCTGCCTCGCTCCTGGCTGGAGCAGTGGGACAGGCTCTGGCAGCCAGACCCTGCCCCGGGGAGCCCCCGGCACTGCTCTGCCTTGACAACAGCACTTGTCACTTCACAAATCTGTCCTGCATAACTTCCTCTTCCAAAAGGCTGGATCGACTGCTCTTACTGTATTATGTAATTACCTACAAATGCCATTCTTATTGCAAATGATCAATTTAGCTGGTATGGAAATCGGTCTCATTTGTGGTGTTTTTTTTTTTTTTTCCTCTAAAGCCTCCCACAAAGTCTTGAAACAAAACTCTTAAAACTCTTAAAACTAAACCCCTTAAGCTTGAGGGCCAAGTTGAGTGACAAAGCTACGCACCACAGCTAATAGCTGGGGTATTCATAGCTGAGATTGTTTTAGGACAGCCGGGACAATGTTATCTCTGATTATTTTTTTCTTAATTCTTTTTCCCCTGAAGTTTGGTATTTTAATTTTAAACACTTTCTCAAACTTCCCCCTAGCAGAAATCTTGCAAACAGCCCTGTAGAAAATATGGATGCAATTCCATAATTTATCTTTTATTATACAGCACCTCGGAGTGCCCTTGTACTTCAGACACCTCTGAGCACTGAAAACTCAGTTGCTACCTGATAGGTATTTTCAGCAAATATACAGCTTTGTGTGACGAACAAACTCTTTCTCAGAATCTCTTTTGACACCGTATTATACATTTACCTTCCTTTTTATTCTTCTCAGTTTCCTGTTTCTTTCACAAACTTCTATTTTTGAAGACATCATAATGCCTTTCATAGTTTCCTGTACTCTCCCTTTTAATTATGCTATCTTTTCTTAAGGTTTTTACAGTCTTTTGATTGTGGTATACGTTTCTTCTGAACACCTAATTTTTACTTCATAAACTGTCTCCATGGCAACTGGAAGCATTTTTATCCCTTTGGCTGCTTCTTTTAATTTTAACAAGCTTCTTAATTTTTAGTGATGTCTTTTTTTCTTTCTTTTTCTTTCTTTTTTTTCCTGGAAGTAAGCTATTACAGTTACAGGGTTGGAAGTTGGTGTTTTTGGTTTTTTTTTTTTTTTCCTTTTTTTTTTTTTTTTTTTAGGCTTTTAAAACTTATTTATTTGTTTTGGGTTTTTTTCTTTGTTTTGTTTTGGTTGGTTGCTTGGTTGGGTTTTTTTGGGATTGCTTTTTTTTCTTGTGTTGTAGCAAGAATGCTGAGTCTGAACACAGCGAATATACTGAATTATTGTGCAGAACAAAACAGAGCCTGGGAACAATTCGCCACTAAAATATGAGTATTTTATTCTCTTGTGATGTCACTAGCTACTTACTTCAATAAGCAATTGGTTACAGAGTCCAGATATCTTATTTCTGCATCACATCCTATCATAACATCTGAAGTCTACTTCTATTAGCTCCCACTGTGCTCAGTCACTGGCATAACTCTGATGTATATATTTCAATGTCAGTATTGGACTTTCATGTAGATGTATTCCTTATATTTCACAATGCATTGAATTTATTGACTTTCATCCCTTAGAATACAGGACTCTGCACAACTGCACAGTATTTTATCAATTGCATAGAGTGTTATCCTTATTATCAGTGTCACACAGGTTGTCTTGCTAAGTTTCTGAATGCCTATGAAATGGAAGCAGATGTTTGAGTTTACTTAACTTTGCATTTGTTTGAAAACACTCACCTACCATTGGTTTTCAGCTGTTGCTGATAACCAGTTAACTGCTGCAAGGACATGCTTGTGAATAATGCTGTTGTCTTGTGCATGTAATATCTTCCTTTCTTCTGTGCCTTAAAAAACACCCTGAACATTTCACATGTCTGGGAACTCTTGTTCCAGGTTGTTTTGCAATCATATTTCATTTGAATCTGTGTTAGGGTGCCTTCCTGTATATGGGAAGTCCACAGCTTCAGCACTGTTTAGGTGAAGAGTTTGTGCAAAGAATCAGCACAAATTTCTAAGTCATTTGACCGTGGAAGTATTGTTCAGCAAAGACAAAGTGCACTTAACAGCCACCTCAGCTCTTGTAACAGTGCTAAGCCTCTCTCTGCCTGTTGATGACAGCTTCGGCCTAATTGCAGGCTACGTTTTCTATGCACTGCTATTAAACAGGCGCTGGTTTCTCTGCAGTTGCCTGGCATGTCAAATCATTTCTTTACAACAGAGCTTATCATTGTGAGGCCTATACAGCCCCACCGATCATTCCCAGAAGTCCTTTTAGCACATGTGCAGCCCTAAGTCCATTCCCTGATGGGGTTAGTGCTGTAATTGCAGGGGAGTGCGGGTAATTTGCTGTCCCCCATCTGCTTAGCACTCTCTAACAGGCATATCTGGCAGCTGGGTCACAGTATATGTAACTAGAGGAGGGCAGTTCCTGGCAGTTTTATTTATTTGATATTTGTAGTGAGGCATTAGAAATGGTCAAAGAAATGACAAGGTGTCACTGTCTTCACTGCCTCAGCTGCTTGTGGGGGCTTATGCAGCTGCACAGCTGGATGTCCAGAGGATGAAATGGAAGCTGTGTTTTTGGCTCCCTTCCAACTGGCTCCAAATGCACTTGAGAGACTTCCATGTGATAGTTAATATAGCACCTGCTCTACAAACAAAAACCAAGTTTCCCCTTCTTAGTTATACTGTACATCTGTTATTCTGCTGACATGGAAGCTAGCGTAACAATTAGATTCATTACTTGCCCTCTAAGTTGATTCCAGCTAAGCTGAAAAGACCTTAGTGTGTTTGTTCAGTGATTGTTTAGGCTGCAGCACAAATTAAGAAGTTTTCCTTCCAGTGAGATTTGTTCTACATTGTAATTGCACTTGCATGTGTATATTCATGCTTGAGGTAAGACTGAGAGGCAACATTTTTTTCTGGCCAAATATGCTGCTCCAGCTCTCAGCAGAGGCGTGTTTACTCTTGGAGTTCTGCTTCCACGTGTAATTAGAGATCAGAGGGAGAAAATATGCAAATGGCTGAAGAAGATAGGCACATCGGAAATGGCACTGCTGTACATATATAACAACATCACCTGTCCTTTGCCCTTTATGCCTTCTCTTTTGGGACTTACTGGGACATTCCAAGTATCACAGCATCTTCAGACAGCTGCTATTAAAAAAATAAACTGCCAGAGAAATGTTTCCTTTTTCTCCACAAACTTGGAATTTCTCCCTTCAGAAAATCACACTACTTCAAGGTCAGGACAGGGAACAATCATTCTTGAAGAAGTGACAAGGTTAAAGTCCAGCTTCTCTCCCACTCCTCAGCTCCCCCACAGCTGTTATTTACTACTGCTGTGTGACTTTTAATAGCCTGCTCTGCAAAGACTTGCATTCTACAGAGTTACTCACATGCTAAAGACAAACATATGCCTAAAACTGGAAGCTAAGGGGTTAATTACTGAAACCTATGTCTCCTTCTGACCTCACTTTAAGTAATTTAATTTTTTTTTGGTATGTTTTAGACCTGCTGCTCAGACCGCTCCTTATCTTGCTAATTGAGTATGAGATAATACTCTGAAACATGGATCTAAAGCATGCTGCATTTTTTGAGATTTTGATTCCCAATATAAGCACTGTGATCTGTATGGTCCCCTAGAAGGTTCATGTTCTGAAACTGATATTTTGCAGCAATCAAGTACAGAATGTTGAGAACTATGCATAGTGCAATCAGTTTGCCTTTATTTTATTCTTTTGCATTGTTTGGCTTAGCTTGGTACTAAATTACCATTTTAATCTCTGCCTTCATCAGCAAATTATCACAAAAATACTTTTGGAAAATAAACAAACCCATTACATGGTCAAATTTTTTAATATATCAAATAAAAAGAAATTACTAAAGACTCTTGTGTCTCTCGAAATTAATAGCATTAATTGCAGTTACACCAAAATGAGACCTCCTCAGTAAGCATAAACTTTTTCTGTTTGGAAATTCTGAATAACAGAAAGGGGTTGAGTGAGAACTGCTCTGTGCTTTACACTAAACTTTCACATAGATTTCAGCATTGTTTTTCTTTCTTGCCTGTTTTTGGCGTGCTGCCCTGAACCAAAAGCTGTAGTAAGGTTTTTCTCACTGCTCAGAAAACTACCTCCATGAAACCACTTACTTAGGATGTAAGTCTTAATGTAGTCCTAACAGCTGACAAACAAAGAATGTAACTACTTCCCTACAAGCCTTCATGTGTAATGAACCAACTTCAGTTCATTTTGCATTCACTTTTCTTAGAAATACTGAGGAATGCTTGTTTACAAAATTTGGACACCGTATCTTGATATTTAAACTATTTTGGCTTTTTGGAAGGAAGACACTCACTTAGAGAAAGAGCAAACTTTATTTATTGTGTTTTCGTTAGAGAGGTTATGGCATGACCACAGTGGCTCTAATGTGAGAAGGGCCCTGTGTTGTTCTCTGCCAAGCAGGGATATGAATCAGGTGAAACAGAGGACACTCTTGGGAGCAAAAAGGAATGATCCTGGGTACAAGAAGTTGAGGCACCTTGTGAGCAGCTGCTGAGGAAAGAATCAGTGCCCACCATCAGTTTAGGCAGACACTAGGGAATTATGCAGCCCTGTCTAATCTTCAGGCATCAGTACAGCCGCAATGGGACAGTTAAAAATCTCTGCAAGTGCTTTAGTTAGATCGCAGCACAATCCCGCAATTTAGTGACTCTTGCTAATTAGGATTCTATGCAATCCAGCTGCTATGTGCTTTTATATCCACCCTACCAATAACACCAACCTATGCTAAAAGAGGAATTTGTTGCACAAAAATTTTCCTTTTGAAAGCAGGATGGTTGAAGAGGCACCCTTGCCATTTGTTCATGCTGCTTACACAATGGTGTCCCGCTAAAATGGAAAGATTATTTTTCTTCCTATTGCTATCTTTGCTACCAAGTGTAATAGCAGAGCACGAGGCATCTATTTTACAGTAAGAACTTGTGTTTTTTTCTGGATGTGGGGCTTAGTATTCAAAAGAAAGCAAGATACATCTTTGCATAACTACTGAGGTTCTTTTCAGAGGTTAATTTGTTACGTCACATAGATTATCTGCTCAAATACTGTACATTCCCTTATCCTGAGGCACAGAGGTTCATTAAATGAACTATGCAGTGAAAAAACCCAGTCTTTTTCTAATACAGTTTCTAAGCCTCCTGGCAGTTCTGTGCAAAACATCCTTCCCATGCTCTCAGTTATGCACAGTCTTCCAAAGGGGACCCACTGTGCATCTGTCATAAGCTTTTTCCAGTGTCACTAGTAATAAGGATTAACCTCTCTATGCCTAGCTCCTGAGACTTGGCTTTTTATGGAGACATAAAGAATGTCTGAGGGCAGAAAGCAAAGCTATACTGGTGCAGGATCCTTGGCTTTAGCATCCACATCACCCAGTGGCTTGACAGACCCTGAATTAGTTGACCTTCAAGGTACGGTGAAAGGCCAGTCAATTTACTCAACTTTGTGCCTAAGGGAGGTAATTGTAGGAATTGGAAACATATTAAACAAAACAGTGCTCAAGGATGAGACACTATCTAAGCCGACATTTTGTCAATTAACTATGCAAATTGTCTGAAACTTTTTCATGAGTGGAGGGAGTGTGTGGAGTGGATTATGCAACCCCCCAAATAAACAAATAAATAAATAAATCTGTACGTTCTAATGACAGAGAAGAAAGTGAGCTCCTCCTGACCTATTAAAAAATGTCTAGAACAGTATCATTTATTAATAGGTAGCACATAAAAGTGGACTATTGCAGCTATGCAATATTTGTAGCATGCAAAATTCACCATCTCCTGGCCCAGGAAGCTGCACAAAAAGCTGTCAGAAACTGATGGTTTTGATGACTCAGCATTGACCCTCCCAGACTCAGCTCTGATTCTTCTCAAACCAGCAGCTCACTATTTTTAATGACTATGCCAAAAAACCGTATTCCCTGCAATGGAGAAGGGGCTCAGAAGACACCTACTCATTCATAGGTTTTACAGAAATCTCCCTTGGTAAAGATCATAATTTGAATCCAGCCTTTGTGATGTGAATGAACTTGTTCAGTTTGTGTGGGTTTTTTGTTTCCCTAAGAGCTGGAACTGCCACTCTCCTGAGCTGTAGTCCAGAGTGAGAGGGAGTAAGCAGCTTCCCTAAGCTGCTGTAGTGCCAAAGCTGGGCATAGTTGCAAACATTTTGCTCACTGACTTGTTCTCTCCTACTTCCACAGTGCTCAGTTCCTCCAGGAGAAGTCACCTGGTTGCTGTTCAGTCACGTGGGACAGAGCAAAGCCAATTCTCAATCTCACAGAGTAGTTACGGGTGAGAGGGCCGGTGAATAATGCTGCCAGCATCTTGCCTGAACATCTTTGCTGGTTTGTAATGCAACCTCTTGGGATAACCTGCTTGTTAGAGCTCAATTTTTCTTTTCTAAATTTATTTGGTTGTATTTCTTGAAAAAATACTCTATAAGAAATGGACTACTTTGCTTTCTTGAAAATATCAGTTATGCAAGCAGGAGTAACTAGTAACTGTGGCAGCAGAACTGTTTTTCACAAATGTGACCTAAATTTCTCTACCCTAAGGCTTTAGTTGGTTTCAATGCATGAACCTGAAGGCAAAATGAAACTATGATGTTTTTTGTTGGTTTATGAGGTATTTTCACCTCTTTAAAATCCCATCAGAAAACTCAGGCTTAATGTATGACCCTGTAAGCATGCAAAGCTAAAGAAACACAAAAGAAAATATATGGCAAATAGTCAGTAAACAGTAAATAATCTCCATATAAACTCTCTGACTAAATTATTTTAAATTTAAATTATTAAACCTTTATCCTTATTAAAGGGTGGATGGGCTAATCAGAAATAGGCAGGGATTTGTAGTTTGATTCAATTAAGCACCATGTTATAAATTATGTTAATATTTTTCTGTCTTTCTGAAGGACTCGTACGAATATAGCAGTATTACTAGTTGTGCTCCTCACTGCAGCCCAATTCTTACTCAAAAGGAGTAAGTGGGTGGAATTCTCAATTCTTTATTCTTTTCTTGTTCACTGATTTCTTCTTTACCTCTTATTTTATTATACAGCTCTCATGCTGTATTCAGTGATATGTATTCATAGAAATATATCCTCTGTGTTTTGATAAAGTTACTAAAATGAAAGCTATTAACCCTATTGAGTATCAACTGTCTGTAGATCATGAGTGAGATACATTGTTGTATCTCCTCTTTATAAAACGTGTTTTAAAGAAACACATACCTTCCAGATCTGAATCCTCTAACCGAGAGTTAAAGCATACAGAAGCCTCCACTTCTTAACACTACCTTATCTGAGTAAATGCCTGTTCAGCCATCACTATGTTAATGGATTCAAGCACTCCTAATGATTTTGGAACTGGTTTATGTACTAAGATGTGTGGACTTCTTTATTTACTGAAGTGGCTAGCTAACAGGCTTTGTTAGCCTAGAGGCTGTGGGGTTTTGTGTATGCTTGCGATAGACATCCACTGCAGATTCTCAAATTGCATTGACTTTCTTGCCAAGATGGCAGGCAGCTGTCAGTGCGGACACTAGCAAACACAGATGGAAGGAGTCATTCAGGAAGGGATGTGATATTTGACAATTCAGATTTCCTAGGGGCTTAGCAGGTCAGCAGCTACCACAGCCCCACGTTGTCTTATTCTTAGATCAGCATAACGAATCATGCCTGGGAGACCAAGTTAATCCCTTTCAGGTTCCCTGGACTGTAGATCTTTCTGAATTTTCCTTTCTTTAGCCCTTTGTTTTCCTTCTGCTTTGTACTGAAAGTTAACTACAACAGCAAGAATGTATTAGCCTACTTGGAATACTGTCTTCAATTCATGCTGTCCTGCTGGCACACGGTGCAAGCTGCACAACGAAGAAACTCTTGCTGGAATGGGTCAACAAGAGGGTTTATAAAATGCAATGTCTGCTCGTGCACACATGCACACAAACACGCACACCTAAACTGGAGTTGCTTTTGTCTCTGGTTTGAGTGTAAATGCAAATCTGATGTTAGAAACCACCATTTGCCAAAAGGCTGCAAAATCTGCTCCTGTCAATGCAAGGACATATTAACCACTTCCCAAGTACTTTCACGTCTCCCTGCGTATGGCATGCAGGTGGCCTTCTCCAGCTGGTTAGATGCACCATTCATCACTTCAAAAGCAGTTACAATGCCCTCTTCTCTACTCAGCCAGAAGAAAGATCCCATCCCATTCCTGGAAAATTCAGCTTGAGGCAGCCACTCTTCTCCTTGTATGAACAGTTCCCATTGTGTCTTATAGCAGGGGGTATGAGATGTTTGAAGATTAATCCTGTCCTCACTAAGGCACATCTGTTGTCTATTAGATTAGAGAAAGGAGCCTCAAATACCCTCTGCACCTAGGGCTTTCGTTTGTTGGTGCAACTCTATCCTGCGATGCAATTGGACCTGTCCTTTGCTGACCTGACTCCTTGCAGTGACTTGTCCCAGGCATGTGACAGTTAGGTGGATGTTGGGCAGCAAAAATACATTGTATATCCTCTGGTGTGGTTAAGCAGCATGTGAGTAAATTCTGATGGTTGGGCAAAACACTGGCTTTATTACACCTTGGCTGTGGTGGTGTAAATCATCAGCTAGAGAGGGTGCTTCTATAGTAAATCTCCAGGTTAAGTAGGCTTGAATATCTCATCTTTAAAATAGAGAGACGTAGAATTCCTAAAATAAAACCAGGTTTGGATCATCCCATAAAGGTTAAAGGTAATATCAAGCCTTTTACACTCAACATAACTTCACCTGTTTCCATTAGGCCTCAAATGCTCCAAAACCTCTCTATTTTGTATCAAATTAAATTGTTCTCATTTACCCTGTGTTTGAATCTGGCCCATAATATTCAGTAGCCACAAAGCTTCTGTTTTTCCTACTAAAATAGTGAGTAGGTGTGTCATCTGCTTTGAGAACTACATTCAGAAACAGTACTATCTGCCTTTGAAGTGATTACTCCCAAACTGTGCCCTCGTGAGACTGTAGCTGACTATAAAATCACATCAGCTTTCCACTATTGCTAACCATAAGGCTAAAAGTTGATGATCTCTGAGATTTTGATTGCAGTGATAGTGCTCCAGTGCTTTGGGAACCCCTTCTTTGATAGAAGGAGGCAGCAAAATCTTTGTAGATGAAACTAGGCCAACATGAGTAATTGATTTTATTGGTTCAGCAGTAGAATTTATAAATAAAAATAAAAGTAGAACAGATCAAAGGGAATTAAAAAATTAATCTTTACTTGACAAAGCAAAACACCCAAAAATGTCACTTTGCGTTGCATGGGATGTTCCATTCCACTTGAAACAAAATACTTATTTTTTTTCAGGAATATGGAAAATAATAAGCCAAAAAGGACATTAGAATTGCAAAATGTTCAGAAAGAATTGCTCAGCTTCACTCAGAGGGTCAGATGAAATGCATCACTAGTAAATGTGAAAAGCTGAGAAAATATGGCCGATACGACCTCTGAGAAAGGAGCAGGGAGAAGCCATTTAATGCTATTACACTTGGGTCCATCATTCTTTAATACATATCCAAGAGTAGGAATAGGTCTTAATATGATGGAAAGTGTTTCCTGTTGGTGTAAATCATAATTAAGAAATAAATAATAATTCATAACAACTAGTTTTCCTGTGTTGTGTTCATTAAGATTTTCCTATCTCCAATTAGACAGCAGACAAAGCAGGCATTTTCATTTTGATTATATTTGGGCTTCTCAAATGATTTACCCATTGAAAATAGAAAAAT
>JAWWES010000115.1:67274338-67331780 GCA_035583135.1 Lophotriccus pileatus
CAGCAGACAAAGCAGGCATTTTCATTTTGATTATATTTGGGCTTCTCAAATGATTTACCCATTGAAAATAGAAAAATTATGTTTGCATCATCAGAAAAGTCAGGCTTAGCACCAAACTGAAGCCACTTGTAGTTTCAGAGGGACACTGTCTGTTAAGAATCTCATAATGTAAATTTGAACAAAGCTTGAATAAAGATTTTGTGTTTGTTAAAACACACTGCAGAACTGCAGAAAGGGAACTGTAAGCCACATCATGATTCCATTGGAATGACCATACTCATAAAGTTACTCTCCTGCTATTCCTTGTTTAGCATCTTCTTTTAACAACAGAGGACTTCAGGCCTCTTCGATATTGCCTGCTGCTATACTTCTATTTACGTTTAAATTGAAGAACCACAGGGCAAAAAGAGACGTCAAGAAATCCCCCGGTGAACTCCATTGGCCCCAAATGGCCCATGTTTCTGAGATAATCAGTCTGTGATATGGGCAACAACAGAGGCTTTGATACCACTTTTTGCAGGGTTATTTTCTATGCTCATTTAGCTGGTTAACTGGTTCCACCTCTTTTCCTCTTTTGTCATCAGTGGCTATGTTGGGGGAGTTGTTTGTTTAGGTTTTTTTGTTTTTCTTCACTGATTCTGTGCTGATTTTACCTCCCTCACTTTGACTGTGGGAATCTTTGTGTCAAATAAATATGATTATTGCCTTGTGAGTGTTCTTGTAGTTATTAGACTAGATTCATTGCAGGAGAAGAGCTAAACAATTCCTAATGGCTAAACCATATGTATGTATAATCCATAGACAAAATCCTTGCTGGCATCAAAGATTTAATTATTCAGAACACTTGCAAAAGAGTGTACTTTAAAGTTTGAGATTATGTCAAAGTGGACAGGCTGAAGCTCAGTGCACCTGAAATTAATGACTGTATTTGCTACAGTGACTATATACCAGAAATCATGGATGGATACATTCCAATATTCCTTCCATGACTCAGGCATTTCATTTGGTAGAAGAAGTAAGTTGGGAAATGTAGTCACAAAAAAAAAGCTGGGTAGAGGTAAGTTGAGAGTATGGTCATGTTTCATTCAACAACTTTTCAGACATGGCAATATGGGGCAAAAAGAGGTTACTTGTGACTGCAACGTGTCAGCAGAATGAAGGGAAATAGTCCTACATTCATTCTCATCAGGTTTTGTCCTTTCTTAACGCTATAAGAATGGCAAAAATGTCAGAAATTGTAGTTTTATCAGTTTGTCTGTTACATAATTTATTTTTTTCTCTATAAAGAGGAAAAGAAAGATGAATATATCAGATTGACAGAAGGATCACTGTACTTTGCCACTGTGTTAGATTTTGATAACTTTATTTCCAAATCTGAGAGGAGTTTACTACTGTTTCTAATCTATTTTCAAGACCACTTCATGTGGTCTTGAAAGAGTTTAGTCCTCTTTCAACATTGCCTTAGTCAGTAATTGTTAGTTATCAAGCCACTTACATTTGTTGAGGCAGATTA
This sequence comes from Lophotriccus pileatus, assembly GCA_035583135.1. NCBI lineage: Eukaryota > Metazoa > Chordata > Aves > Passeriformes > Tyrannidae > Lophotriccus > Lophotriccus pileatus. The sequence continues at coordinate 67,275,852 of JAWWES010000115.1, forward strand.
ATTCTGGGGTTTCTCTTTAGTCATACAACTAGCAGAAAATTCATTCTCACATAGTTTTAATTATCTATATGTCAAGCTTGTAACACAAAACTGATTTCAAAGCGAAATGCAACCACTAATAAAGTTTTGAAATGTTTCACAGAATTGCACAGAACAGCTGATGCCAGAAGGGATCTTTTTAGATCACTTAGGCCACCTCCCTGCTCAAGTAAGATCATCTAGAATAGGTTGCCCAGGTTTTGTATACACCCAAGAATGGAGATTTCACAATGTGTCTTTGACACGTTGCCCATGCAACGTAAAAAAAAGTGTTTTCTTACATTCAGAAAGAATTTCATGTGTTTCAGTTTGTGCTCATTGCCTCTCATCTTTTCACTGCGCACCACTGAGAAGGGTCTGCCTTCTGCTTCTTCATATACAGCGTGCTAACTAAAAGTAGGATCCATCAGCTAAGTCAAAGGTCCAAAAGACAGGGATATAACCCCAGTATGCCATCTCATTGTAGAACAGGTGTCTAAGCAGTATGACAATGATGGCCATTTGTATATTTTTTTTTCAATGACTATCAAGGGAGATTATGGCAGTAGGTATAGATAAATATGATTAATTTCTAAGGAGTTGAAGATAATAAATTTCCTCTCTCTCTTATTGTTTGTGTTTCCATGTGCTTTGCATGATGATGATCTCATATATATATCTCTTTACATAGGATATATATATATATATGATATTTACAACTATTTGCAAACTTCTGTTAACACAGTGGATTGGTTATAAGAGTTGGTTATTCCTCCTCCAAGTTATAGCAGTTATCCATGATTCAGAAAATGAAAGGCATGCACTGTTGCGCTCCCTGAATGACAGTTTAAAGCAATTCCAGTACAAATAATTGAATATTTAAAGTGAAATGGCTAATCTTGTGAGCAGTGGACTCACCTGGAACAGTATGGAATTTATCGGAGAGAAAGAAAGGATGGACAGTGGCTGCTGGAGACGGGCTTCGGGAGCTGACATGGAACAAAGCAAGTAAGTTTTGACCATGCTACCCTCTTCATTGACATTGCCATATTCAAACACTGCTGATTTCTAGTGGTGTGTAACAGACAACATCATAAGCTCCTTGAAGAAAGATAGCATTGGAATTCTATAATTATATTAAAAACTCAATTGATATTATGTGGTGTTGAATGCTGCAGGGCTTTTTGGGAAATGTCTGTAAAGAAAAAATAGTTGCTGAAAGCTGGTGGTGCAGCCCAAGTACTAACAGACAAATGAAATATTCTGCACAAGGTGTTTGGTGGGTTTTGCATTTAGTCATTTTTTTAGCCAAAATTCATCTGAGGGACAGCACAAGCTTCCTGCCTGTGCAGTTTCTCTGTCTGGACAGCAATGGCAGATTATAACTATAGGCTAACATTTCACATGCCGTTTCCCAGTTGTCATTTTCAAATGGAAGTGACAAAAGACAACACAGTTATCACTGGAACCATTTTTTATTGGTGGTGTTTCTCCTGAACTGGAGATGGATATGGACTGTTCCACGGCTTCTTAAGAAAGAAGAACAGGCATTTCGGAACACCTGAAACCCTTGGGGCTTGTCCTGAGACTCACTAAAATCAGACTTCTGGTTTATTGAAGAGGTGGACAGCCTGCATGGTCCTGCAGACTTATGTGGCACTCCAGATTACTTGTTCTTCACCCCCAGCTCTTTCTTGGTGGTTTCTAACCCACTAATTCTAACACACTAACCACACTTGGTGGTTTCTAACACACTAATTTTGCCCAGTGATACTGCATTAAAAGGGCCATATCAGTTTGAAAGAGCTAAATTAGTCAGCACTTGCAGCTATAAAATCTATTTCCTGTATTTGCAAAATTCATTGCAAGTCATTCATTTGAATAATGCCATTCACTGATCAGATATTCTCCAAGATGAATCATGATGACATAGAGCTGCTGTGTTCCTGGGCTGTGATTACTTTTATTTCACTCTAAGAAGCACTGCCTTTCCCCGTTGATCCGATCTTTCTGACTTTTCATCTGTGAGAACAGAAAGATTTGGATCATCCTTCACAGGAAATGGCCTGGATCTGATTTTCCATTTCTATTTGTAAGAAGCCATCTTCCACTGCAGCACTGTGCCTGGCTCTCAGCTTCATCTGGTAGACTGGTAGCCTTGGATGTAACAGCCTAGTCTTTAGATCCTCATTTTTCTACCAACTCAGACAAATTTGTCTGATTGCTGTTTGAAGAATTACCTCACCTAGTAAACCAAAAGTGAATTCAAGTGAATGAATACCTAATTATCAGGAGAATAGTCTGGTTTAGACACACTAGGTGGGGTAGTAACAGTGTTAGAGCTTTATCCTTAGATTTGTAACCTTGTCTTGTGTTGACCTTTGAGATACAAGCAACTCTTTCTTCAAAGCCTAACTTGGAGACCTGTAAATGATTAATTCAGCAATGTTGTCTGCAGAGGACACACCTAAATGAGTATACAATACAAGTGACTAAATGAAAAGCAGATGGGAAGTGGCAATGCTGTTGAATTAAGCAGGACCATAGTTTTCATGATATAGAATCATAGAATCATCAAGGTTGGAAAAGACCTCCAAGATAATCAAGTCCAACCTTTGACCAAACACAACTATGCCAACTAAACCATAGCCTTAAGTGCCACATCCAGTACTTTTCAGTGTTTAACCACCTGTCAGTGAAGAAATATTTCCTGATGTCCAACTAGAACCTCCCCTGGAGCAGCATGAGGCCATTTCCTCCTGCCCTGTTGTGAGTTGCCTGTGAGAAGAGGCTGACTCCCACCTTGCTACACTTTCAGGTAAGTAGTAAGGTCTCCCCAAGCCTCCTTTTCTCCAGGCTAAACAACCCCACCTCCCTCCTATCCACAAATGCCATGTGATTTGAGCATAAACAAATTTAAAACATAGATTAGGTTCCTAACATTAGATATCTAATAAAAATTCATAACCTTTCAGATAAAGATCCTGACTGTGGTGTTAACTCATTACATGAATCCTGATAGTAAAGTTAGTATGAGTCACACTCTACAGGGATTTTGTTCATAAACTTTGAGGAAAAAAGTGTGAGAGCAGTAGCTCTATCATACTTTGAAATGCTCCTAGGCTGATTTAGATTTGCTGTCTGAGGTGGTGGTGAGGACACTAGTCCTACAATTGCTTCCACACAGGGCTGCTGTCCCTTGGGTTTTTCAATGCCTCTCCTGCAGTGAAGAAGAGACAAACCACATCTCTGCTTTTTCATTTGGCCTTCCATAGAGGGGTAGCCCTGCTTACAGAATGCTTACTGTCTGACTTTTGATGGGAAATCCTACATTGGGATGTAACTTTTCTTTTTAACACTTTTTAGAAATTCATTTTAGGTAAAAATATACTTTCTTTTCTCTCTAACTCCCAAAAGCACTTGGACTACCCTGGAAAGATTACCCACTGCCAAAACTAAAATTGCAACTGGAGTATCAGAAAAATCTTTTTCATAATTAAATATAGAGAGCACTCACCATGTCACATATATCAGAATGAGTCATCAAAGTTCAAAGCCTGGAGAAAGCACACCTAAGGCCTAGTAAACAGTAGTGTGCTTACAGTGGCGTTACGGAGAGCAAATACTTTACAAGTTTTAAATGCATCGAGGCTAGGAACTGAGCTGAATGGGGAAGAGGCTGAAAGTTTATGGTTAGGCAAAAGGCAGCAATCCAATTCTAGCAGCTGGATTAAAAGACCAACATGTTTTGCTTTTCGGTCATCCAAAGTTCATCTTGCAGTTCTCTGATGCAGCCGCTGCTGACTGGGATTTCTTCAATGAGGAGCTAGAAGGGGATCTCTAACGGGGTGGGTTCCCAGGGACAGCTGAGGGCCAGCCACCTGCTCTCCAGGAACGTGCTCTGCCCTTGGTGAGGGAGGCAATCCATCAATATATATTTCTTCTGTATAATATAATGCAAGTGTGTGGGGCAATAGCAATTTCATTGAAGTACACAGATTGCATTATTCACTCTACTAATCAGCAAGGTCATTTTACCTGTGAGGAGATAATTTCTCTAAATCAAACATGCTGTATGTCCCATAAGTGTTTTCATCATCTCATAATTGGATTTCAAACTGTTTTGAAGCATCTCTCATAACCAAACACTTGTGCCAGCTGGATATTCCCCCCAACAGGGGAATGAATGCTTGCACTGGAGATCCTGCTCAAGTCATCACAATAACATGGAGACCAGTTTTGACTGTAACACCCGTGAGTTAAACTCTTCTTCCTGTCAGAAAGCAGAGCTGGATTAGATGAGTAAATCCCCACCTCCACTTTCATCTTCTTGTGGACACTTAGATAATTCAACTCCAGTAATTACCCAGTATAAACCAGAGCTCATAGCTGCCAAAAATTCCTGAAGACAAGAAGTGAATGTGCAGAGCAAGCATATTGGACTAAAGAGAATTACACCCCAAGCACGGAGAAGAACCTGTATGTATGAGGTGAGGCTGTGGTTTAAAGCATGCACAATTACAGACTGCAGTTAAAAGGAGTGGGTTTTTTTCTCATCCTTTCTTCCTACTTGGTTTCCCAAGGCTCTAGGCTTATGTTTGACCATATCCTTTGTGCTGCAGCTAGCATTTGTGACGACATCCAGAAGGCTGGATGTGAGGAAAAGGTATTAGCTGATGAAAAAAAACAAAACCTTCCTTTTTGAGACATTATCTTTTAGGTCTCTAAATGAGACAATTTTCAATTATCAAGTGAGAGAGAAATATATCCATGTTCCAACTTTCAAAATAAAATCCATCTGGAACGTTTTTCCTTTTCTTCCTGCATACGCTTGTTTCTAGCGACCATGCAGTGTTGTAATGTTCACTACTGCAATGCAATACCTTGTTTCACCTTAAACAGTGCTCAACCTAAAATAAATGTCCTGAATGCCTAAGTGAAAGCACAGTGCAAGTTCCAAAAAGAAGATCTAATACCTTGCGTTTTGTGCTAAAATTCTTGTCTCTTGAATTATGGCATCAGTTCTGAGGAAAAAACCCAGCTTTGCATTCTCTCTTCTCTGAGGAGTGAATCCTGGGATAATGCCACTTCTGCAGTTCATAGGTGTGACTTAATCAAAAGACTACAAGCACAATGCATCTTCCCACAAAAGGCAAAATGAAATACAGGTCTGCCATACTTAAGGTGCACAGTCTAGTTCTTTGTGACACTGCCAAAAGCATCTGATAAACCCATCCTCAATTACCAAACTCTATCTGATAATAACTCTCTAGACATATCACCGTACTTGCAAAACCTGTACTGTGGCTCAATAACTCTCAGGAAACTTACAAAGCTAATAATTCTGAGAGAAAATTTAAATAACTCCAACTACATCTTTGTTGTTAACCCACACCACTTACAAGAGTTGTTAGCTGCCAACAACATATAAAAGCGGATATGGCACAGAAAAATGATTTCTGTTATCCTAATTTCTCAAATTTGCCTTCCCTTTGAGGAACAACTGGATTTTCTAGCACTTCATGTTTCTATTCTATTCTATTCTATTCTATTCTACTCTATTCTATTCTATTCTATTCTATTCTATTCTATTCTATTCTATTCTATTCTATTCTATTCTATTCTAATCATAGAGTTAAAGAAGTGGCACTTTGGCTTCCCTGTTGGTTACTGAACTAGATATTGAGATATGATGCAAGGAAAGGGGACCAGCATTAAACAGTTTGCTGCTGGGGAAAAAGTAATGGTGGATTTGGCATTGGTATTTGGGCAGCCATTCTCTAGTGAAAACCTTTAAAGCAACAGAACAAAATTAGATTTATTCAATCTAAAAATGAAACTCACATTTTAGCAGTGAAATTTGTTAAATATTTGCAGATATTTTCCCAGTACTTTTAAGGATTCTTTATTACTTAAGTTTCAAAATTTAACAGTTCAAACAAATACTTAATTCAAGAATTGCCAAGTGACAATCTGTGACCTGTTTAACCCTATGACTGTGACATCTGCTGTCCCTTATTGTTTTCATAACCAGAAGTTAGTACTATCCCAGGCTAAGGAAGATCTGCACCTGATATATTTTTGTGGCTATTGGGACTAATTTAAAAAATTTCTAGTAAGAAGGGGAGAGCAAGAAATGTACTTACACAGACCATTCAGTGTGTATGCGTGTGTATGTATATGTTCTTCCTCCTACAGCAACACTGGCTTTCCTGGACTCCTCTCCCATAGTCATGTGTTCCCAAACCTGTGTTCAAGTTTACCGTCTGTTCAGTTGTGCTGATTTTGTTAATTTGAAATGATTTGGATTAAAGACCCCCCATAAAACATATGGGCATTGGAGGCCAGGGAGAATGAGAAGTTCTTATGGTGCCTTTGGCCACCAGAAAATTGTGTTGTATTGTACCTGTGTCTTTTCTCATCCTGTCTTAAACAAGGTATCAATAGCCAAAGATTGTCTGGAAGCACAAATATGTCTTATAAAGAGGTGATGAATGAACAGTGAATTTGAGCAGTGTTATGGAGCAAGCAAATTCAGGAAGAGAATCTAGGTGGGTGGAGTAGAGGTGTGCACAGACTCATAATAAACTATTATAATGTAAAATAAGTAATTACCTGGAAAAAAAGTAAGGAAAAAAAAAAAGAAAAAACCTATTTGTACAACCCACAAGGTAGAGGAAAGAGTGGGTTTTTTTATTTTGAAGGGAATGTTCAGAAAAAAATTAAACCAGTGACTTTTTAAACTCTTGAAACTTCTTCAGATGAGTTATATTCCACCAGCATTTCAGTCAAACTTAAGTCTTCTAATCCTTTCGGTCTGACAAAATCTCAGAGTGTCTCTACTTAGTGGATTTAAAACTGCTGATGTTAAGTAGGATGCTGTACATTTGCATAGAAATGCAGTTACAAAACAAATGCAAATGATTTCAGGGCTTTACAAAGTCTAGCATCAGGCCTCTTTCATTGTCTAACAGAACCCAAAAGTTGTGGGAAGATAGTTAGTTTCTCTCCTGAACAAGAAAAGCAATTTTCTCATAAAAATAGATCTGGTCTTTTCTTTCTGTAAATAGTATCCTAAATATACAGCCTCTTTTAACCACAGTATTATTAAATGTGGGATTGATGTCATAAACACTTGGTAGGACTGTTGTTGTAGGACCTCATAAAAATTAAGTACCTTTAAACTATTTTAGCCTAGCATTTTAAGGATCTCTTTTTATGCATTTTTTGACATAACACAGAAATGTTAAAGCGCAAGTTTATATTATACTGATTGTTTTCTTTGGTAATTTTTGATGTGCAGCATTTTCCTCACACAGCCGTCATATATGAAAGGGCATAACTCCTGATGGCACGGGACAAACACTGAATGGAACTATTCTGGTCTTCTTTCCTGACACGGGCCTATGGTAAGAGGAAAACACGTGGGAAATTTTTAAAGGATTTTATAATGGCTCTAGACTTTGTGGCTGCTCTATTCTGAAGCTATTCACAGAGCACAGCAACATGGATGGACATGAATGCTTTAATTAAGGGGTGAGTTTTAATGTATCCTTAAACTGAGGTTAAACGTGACCCTATAAATTCATGGAGAACTTAGTGTGCCCTCTACTCAAACTGATTCAAGTCATGGTATTCACTTTGGAATAAACAGGTTCTCTAGATGACAATTAAAGTGTAAATTTCAGATTGCATATAAACAACTTTGTTTATTGTATTATATATCTCAAATACTTTTGGCCAAAATTTTAAAAATAAATGCAAATTTGGCAATGAATAATCAAGTAAAGAGTTATTTCTCAATTCCTACTGATGCTTTCCGTACTATGTAACATTCAAGACTTTTATCTGATTCCTTGTCTTTCAGAGTTTGAAATGGAAATATCAAAAGGGAATTGAGTTCTCCTGAAACAGGGTTAACTGTCAGAGCTTGACATTCAGGACTCAAAGTACGTACACTCACATCCAGCTTAGAAACCCTGCACTTAGTAGGTCCTTGCACCATGCTTTGGCATCAGAAATCCTACCCTGCTGTTGCACCTAAAAATGTTGGAATATCTGAATTTACTTTTGGAATTGTATAGTGAGCTTAAAATCTTGTACTGGCACTCTGAGCAATCCAAATGATGCTGTGTTTTGGCATTGTGATGGCTAAACTGAAGTAATCAAATACACAATTAGGATCATGCCCTTATTGAGCATATACATTTTCAATACCTTTAAAATGTATCAGACCCAGGCAAAACTATAACCTTTCTTCTGTTCAGTTTAAAATGATTACAAACAATTTTTCAAAACCCAAACCTCGACCTGTTTGCATCCTTCTTCTAATATGGGAACATTCAAAATCTGAAAAGTTCTGGCTCTCGGGGGATAAATGTGGATGCTGGGTACTTTAATGAAAGATTAACTTTCTCTGGAAAATGTTATATAATTTGAAATCCTAAGGAACCAAACTAATGTGGTTCTTACATACTTGTTTTGTTTAAAATTTGATCACTATTTAAGAAGTAATTTTATTATTATTTTTTTTTTAATAATGACAGCTCTTTCTCAATTTACAGTAAGGAGATTTGAACCTTATTTAGATAGGAACAAAATGCATGGACCCTATAACTCTGATTTTCCCCATTTAGCTGCACAACTGTTTTTTAGTCTACTTCCAAGAAAGGGTTTTCACATCTAGTTCTAACTGTGTGATTTCAAAGTACTGTTATGAAGGAGCTGCTCCCATTCTTCTTTGACATTGTTGATGGGAGAGAAAAATGTTTCTGAAAAACTTTTCATAAAATAAAAAACCCAAACCCGATAATAGTCTATTAAAACCCAATCACGTTGGAACAACAAACAGTGCTGAAAATGAGTGTTATGGTGGGCCAAATAAATAAAACTTGAAAAACTAGCAGTTATTAGAGCTTGAGTTGATTTTTAGGGTGTCCCTGAACTTTGTTTTGCAGATGAACTTTATTTACAGGAGTGAAATAAAACCCTCCTTGGGTATGTGCTGCTGGTAGTATCTGCCACTCCTTACACACCGGAGCAGATAACTACTAAGTTATTCCTTACATGACTATTTCCCAAACATTGGTAAGAAATTAAATTTAGAGATAGGCACTAGTGAGCCAAAGTTTTGAGAAACTACTGAGAAAGCAATACCTTACTTTAATATGTAGCGTAGTATTCTTAAATGCAAATGAATTCCCTAATATTGCTTTCCAGTTATGTAAGTCATAGGTAGGTCTGCATTTGAGAAGTGACAAGCGTACAGACTTTTACATCTTTCTCTTCAGCTTCTCGGAATGTAAATCTTTAAATCATCTTCTAATGCACTGGCTATGCACCAGCATCAGTTTGGTCCTATGCATGTGCATGAAAATTTCAGTCTGTTCTGTGAGCTTAAGAAGCTTATGTAGTTCCTAAAGACTTCTCTGACAGCTAAATGAAGTTTTGGTGTCAGGCACGTTATATAAAATTTTGCTTCACTTCTGAATTTGACCTCATACAATTCCTCAGAATTATTAAAAACTCCAATGCAGCAAAAGGATTTAAAACAAAAATAAGAAAGAAGTCCTGTTTTTGTCTTTTCACCTCTAAAAATTCCAATGCCCATTGAAGCTCCTTGAATGAGGAGAAATGCCTTCAGAAGACATTTCACTTTTTTTACTTGTTGAAAGTTACAGCTAAATACCCTACTTGAATATGCATAATTAAAGCAATTATACCATTGGATATTTCTCCTACTATTTAATTTACTTAAATCATCAGGAAATACTGTGTGCAGCAGTAATTTGTTTTCAAAAATAATTAAAAATATATTCATTATAAAACGAAAAAAAGTACATCATTGATGTTCATCTTGTGCTCTTTTCAATTCCCTGTCACTTTCTCCAGCAGTAGCTATAATAATTTTCTGGGCACTCACTGTGACACCAATGGTTTAAAAGGTAAAATATTTGACCTTTAAGGTACACTATTTATTAAGTAGTGGAAAAAAATTGCAAAATCAAACACTGAATTAGTAGATTGTTCAAGCTTTCCTTTTTATCATATGTTAAAAGAAGATTTTTTTTTTTTTTTAATGATAATACATGATCTTTCTCTGTCACTCCTTGCTCAGCACCCCTACACAGGGCCTGGCACCTCCAGACCCATCTAAGCTGATCATCCTCTGCCCAGAAGTAACAGGGTTAACAGAGTGAGGTACTAAAGGTACTGTGCTGTGCATGTGATTGCCACTGATCTACACACTTAGCTGTCTCATACATAACATAAACACCACCCTCTCCCAAAATAGATCTTAATTGGAAAGGAATTTTTATACTCAAACTCTGTAACACATTTTATTACCATCACTGTAAGCTGCTCAGGAACATCAGCAATTGCAGGCACTCCAGGTAACAAAGCTAATGCTTTCTTTAAAAGTACAGGAAATTCAGGGAAACCAGACCAATCTTTACTAAATTAGGCTTTAACTCTTGTAGATTTTATTGTCCATATACCTGACAGATTCAGAGGTTAAGTAATAACATATGGGCTTAGGCAAACACACAGATGTACATAAAAATATGCTCTTGAGGAAAGCACATTAAAAGGATTTGGTTCCATTTTCACAGCTGTAATTTATAGACTACTCAGGGCAATTTTAATGGGTTGTATCAGACATCACCAGGCTGCTGTATGTGGCTGAATTCAGATCTCAATTCCACCAGAAGGACCATTACCAAAAGCTTTCTGGTTTTCACTCACCTTGTTTTCCAGAATATGGGAATTAAAGGTGTAGTGGCAGTCCTTATCAATACTGCCAAAATGATAAAAAATTGAAATTACTTGGGAAAACAGAGGGGAAGGCACACATTTTCTGTAAACTAGTTTGCACTTTATGTCTGTGTTTCTCTATTTTTCGAGCTGTACTCCTCCATAACCCAGTCTCGACTAAAGAAGTCTTTGGGTCAGATTTCCATATTTTTGCAGAAAGTGAGTGGTACCTACTTTTTGAGTAATCTAAGTGGAATCCAGCAGTTGTGACATATTTCTCTATTGAGCTGAAATGTCCATTTAACATTAGGTAAAGACAGTCAAATGGGGCCCTGTTTGAATTAACCTCCCAATGCAGAGCTCTTTAAGCTCAAGATGTTTTGTTATTCACTGCTTTTTGCTCTCTAAAATGACTTATGAAGTACAGAGACACCATGAATCTCTGTCACAGAGCATACAGGAAGTTGAAACCAAGCTGAAAATGCATTGTTTTAAAGCATTTCAGGCATGACCTTAAACAAACAAACCTGCTCCGCTTATTCACCTCAGCATTTCACGACTTGGCTCAGTGATGTACAGATGGCATTTCTGAAGCAAAGGACAATGTCCTGACCCCACCACTGCCTTTTCCAGAGGACAGGGAAGCCACTGGCTGGACTGTGGAAGGTCTCCAGGCTGCCCACTGTGAGGTACTTTGCTGTGTCAGCCTTCATGAAGGAAGGCAGTCTCATGGAAATGCTGTGGGGCCCAGCCATGTCACTAACTAGATAGGAAGTTAAAGATATATGGGTTCCTGTAATGATGGTGATAATAATTAACCTATGTTATTTTGGTACCAATTTTTCCACAAGGAGAGCTGTTAATTAGGCTAAAGTTTTTTCATGTCTCTAGACCTTTACTTTTCTCCCCAGGCAAGAAATCTCATTGTCATCGCTGACCCTGAACTTCTTCTTCCACCAGCATCTCCCTTTACTTTATCACTATGGTTGGACTCTTGCCAGCGTTTGCCCTCACCTCGACCTTGCCTTTGATGAAATACTTGTTTATACCTTACTCAGTTCTTCACTCAGCTAATGCAATCCTCTCCTTTAAATTCCCTCCTGAATGGTCTCCTTGAGCTGTCTGGATTTAATTCAGTGTTGCCAGGAGAGCACAAGATGCATACTCCTGTTGTAATAAGCTTATTTGGTACTGGATAAAGAGTGGCAAGCTGCGGATATAGGATTACAATACTTTTTCCTTTTTTTTTTCTTCCTCTATCGTGCTCTCTTGTTTCTGCTGTCAGAGCCTTGTTTGGACAGATTGTTATTGGATGTGCCTGGGGTGCCAGGGACCCAGCCAGTCGCAGGAGTTGAAGCTTGACTGCTGCAGGAGGAGGAAGACAGGTGGGCAGGCTGGCTTAGCAACAACAGTCTGGGAAAAAAGGCCAGGGAGTGCTGGTGGCTGGTGCGATCAATGGGCTGTCAGCTTGCACAGCTGATCCAGAGACACTCAAGCTCAATGCTGGGTGCTGCTTGGAGGGGGAGAGGATCTGCATGAGGAGCCTGTTGTGGGGAGTTTTTGCCTGTGCAGTGGTAGCGAGAGAGAGGACTGGGTGAACTGGGAGAATCTAGAGTAGGTAGTTGTTTACACTGAAAGCTTTCAGGGACAGTTAAAAAGACAGTATGTCACTCATAGCAATGTGCTTTTGAGGATGTTAGGTCTTTAATATAAAAAGATAGCAATCACAATTTAATTAATTTCCATTAATAAATGCAGCTCTGAGGTGGAAAAAGAAGGGGAGGGGTCAAAGGCAAGGACTAAGCAGGACTGAGTTTGGAAAAATGAGGGGAAAGTTTGAAGACATGATGAATGTGTAAAGGCTTGATTTTGGGGCAGTGTCTGTGGAATAGGGTGATTGTGAGACCTAGGAAAGAAGGGCCAGTGAAATGAAAACTTTTTTCATAAGGGAAATAGAAGAAAGCCAGAGATATGAGGGCTTCTGCTTTAGAAAAGACTGCTTCTTTGCAGTAATCACATCTCATTGGAGAAGTACCTAACCTAACTTCTGTTACAACCACAATTAGGTTGGAGGTCTATGTAAAATGTTTTCTTTGTTATTAACTTAGCTACAGTGAGAGTCAGCTAGTGAAAGGGGTCTTGCAACGGGACTTGGTGCTTTTTCCAGCCCCTTTTCTATGACAAGACTGTTTCAGGGACCAAGCCTAAATTAAAATATTCCTAGCAATGCCAAAGTGGGAGAGTGCATCTCCTTTATTGCTCAGCTGTCCTATAGACCTCAGCATGCTCTGCACAGTTCACTCTTTGATTCTTCTATCAGGACCTAATTTCTGATTTAATCCAGTCTACTACTCCTTGAGCTGAACTTTTCCAGAAAGAGACTACTAGACAAGATCAATGAACACATTGCCTTGGTTTTAGGGTTCCACAAAAATCTTAATTCAAACAGTTATACTTCATAGGATTTGATCACAGTTCCTAAGTATCTGTCATCTTGAACTATGTATAGATCTACTATCCCTGCAGTTTTAGTATCATAAGGTGTTTGCTTAGTTACTTTTCTTATTTCAGTTTACAAAGAGAACAATGAGATACTGTTTTGGACAGTCATCCATTTTGATCTTCGTGTAACTTAAAGCTGTGAAATAGGAAGACTGTGGTTGTAAAATCATGTTTCAGTGCCGTCTTAGATTGCTAATAATTGGGGGATATCTTGTTAGTCCTCTTTTCTTTCTGTAATAAAATTTAAGTTCCAATTGTATTTATAGTGTAAAAATATCTGAATAATTAAAGCCATCAATGAAGTTATTGCCAATTGCTGCTCTTAACTGTGTTGGCAGAAATTACAAGATCCTTGCTATGTTTCTTCTGTTGCATAATGGCAGACACAGTTTCCATGAGCTGTCAGTTAGGATCTTTTTGGAAAAAATAGATAACAGTTGAAATTTTCCTCTTGTAAGATCAAAGTAATTGAAGAAGCCTTTAAATTATATAAATGAGTTGTAGTGCTTTGATTCTTGTGCTTCAAATCCAAGCTGTGTCTTGGAACATCTGGCTCTTTAATTCATTGTAAACCAGAAAAGTAAAAATAATATGGCCTCTTCCTACTGAATAGAGGGATACTCTTATAAATAGTAACAAACTTACAGTAGGTAATCAGCATCATCCATTCATGAATTGTTCTAGGACTGAAGGATCTTATTTCTCAGTTTTGAAGCCTGTCCTGGACTTACTTATTGATTTTCATTACATTACATGACATTTATATGTCTTTTTCTTCACTGTAAAAATGCATCTGCTGTGAACTATTTTGAAGTCTAAAGCCCTGAACTTTACACGTTACATATAACTATTCTTATTTGAAGAAATTTTTTAACTAAAAGGGAGCTAAACTGAGTGAATTATTCTCATTGATAAATAGTGAGAATTTTCCCCAAATGTTTGGAATCAATTTTCTGATACATCACATTAGAATACCTGAAAAAATGTAGATCAGAAGTCCATACTAATTGCAGCTGTAAAAATCCACAAACAAAACCAAGTTCAGAACACGATTTAATATGTTTCTGTAATGTTACTGAGATCAAATTTCAGTTAATTGCTGGCACTTCATCAGGATGTGATCAGATAGAAAAAATATATTTAGACATATGAAAATTGGTGTTTGTAATAAACTAGAAATGCATGGATACCATATCCAGTTAATACCTTAATCTCATTTCAGTTTTGCCCAGTGAAATAATATCCCAATTTAACAGCTTTGGTATAATAACTTTTTAGTCTTTTGAAAAATTTAGAATAGTATTCTGGATTTGGCATTTTGATTCTAAATATAGACCAAATGAAATAATTTGCAACTTTAAATTACGTTCAATTTTCTTTAATCCATCCTTCCCAATCTAATGCCTCAGGAACAACCCTCTAGTTACAATCTTGCACTGAAAACAAACAGGGTAATGCATAAGCATTCCATTAATGAAGTCTTGTTCAGCTCCTGGGTTCCCCCTGCCCCCATCCCTAGTTAATCTTCCTGTATTTTACCTTGGCTTAAATATTGTGCAAATATTATTTGACCTTTCTATCACCATCTCATGTAAGCCTATCTGAGAACATGTGTACACAGTGCACGTATATGCATCAGGGGGAATTTTGGCTAGCAAGATTTTTAGTTCAAAAACGTAAAAAGAAAGTAGAAAATACATCTTAAATGCATTTAAATATGCTAAGTGGGCATATAAATGCATGACATTTTAGATCTGCCACTCTCCAACTCAACTTTTACTGAATGGTAGGAACATCCAGTAAAACCAATATTTTTGTCTATGGGAGCTCCTTGAAACTTAAAATTTGGAACCACAGAATGCCAAGAAACACTTCAGGTTTGCAAAGTCAACTTTTTCAGTTCAGAGTTCTCTTCAGCCTAAGCTTGTCAGGTTCTGCTATGCCTATGGCTTTTCCAGCAGAGCACAATGCAGGAACGGTAGCTGTTTCCCCTCAGACTGAGGTTGCAGAGTGAGTGATCATGGCAGTGGCCTTGTTTCCCTAGTGCTCAGTGGCTGGCGTCCTTGATTTAGTGTGAGTTGAATTTCTTCTCTCACCTGGCAGAATCATGCTCCAATCTCCCACAGATTCTCTTGAACTTCTTTTTAATGTTAGTATGTGCTAAAGACCATTCCCATCCCACACCAGAAGCCCCAGAACTGACTCAAGCTCTTTGAGAGTAAGAGAAATGTCCATAAGTGAATGAAGGGAAATCTGAAATCATACTGGAATTTAAAGAAGGTAAGATTTGTCTCTTTTAAATTCTGATGTTCATAATCCTTTAGAGTGAGTTCATGTTGATAGCAGCAGCAATAATAATAATATGCCTTCAATCATGTATTAGCAAACAAGTATTAACTAGCATAGTAACTTTTTGATGTAAACACAGCCATTCCCAGTAGGTACCAATGTACTTTTAATGTCATTGGAGATACTAAAAGCTTAGCTGGACAAGGCATAAAGCAACATGATCTCACTTTGAAGTGATGATCCCTGCTTTGAAAGAGGAGTTGAACTCTTTGATCTCCAAAGGTGCCCTCCAAACTAATTTTTTCTATGATCTTATAACTGCTCGCTTGCATTAAATCTATAATTGCTCATTCCACACCCAGATTTTACTCAGTGCCCATGGATTTATTTCTGATTGATTAGCCCTTAACTCCAAAAGCAAGCAGTGTGGCTCATGACATCTACTTCTCGGTATGAACTTTAGCCTGCCCAATCTGTGAGTTAAGCTAAAACTGCGATGGGACACTCAAAGGCTGTACAGAAAAGCAGTGCAGTTCAGGATAGTACCTGATTGCTGTCCCCGAGCCATTATCAGAGACACCTTCCACTAGACCAGGTTACCCAGTGCCCTATCCAACCTGGCCTTGAACACTGACATGCATGGGACATTCACAACTTCTCTGGACAACCTGTTGCAGTGTCCAACCACCATCATAGCAAAGAATTTCTTCCTAATATCTAACTTAAATTTCTCCTCCTTCAATTTCTACCCACTGCTCCTTGTCCTATCACTACAGTTCCTGACAAAGAGTTCCTCTCTGGCTTCCTGGTAGGTCCCCTTCAGATACTGGAAGTTTGCTATGAGGTCTCCAAGCAACCTTCTCTTCTCCTGGCTAAGCAGCCCCAACTTTCTCATCCTGTGTCCATAGTGGAGGTCCTCCAGTCCCTTTAGCAATTTTGCAGTCCTCCTCTGGACTTGCTCCAACAGTTCCATGTCCTTTTTATGTTGGGGGCATCAGAACTGTATGCGGTACTCCAGGTGAGCAGAGTAGAGGGGGGAGAATCATCTCCTTAAATCGACTCAGTGCAGGAGGTGGGAAGGAAAACGAGTGCTCAAGGTCCTCGTTTCCTGCTTTCCTTACCAAGGTTGTATTTTGACATGTGAGACTTGCAGAATAAAACTTCTCATGGTGCCATGCTGTTGGTGGCTGAAAGAGCAACGACTGGGCATCCTAATGACTCACTTGAAGCTGTCCCCTATATTACTGGACTTTACAGAATAGCTGTCTAACTATCCTTGGAAAGGATACCTATTTGTTCCTTGTAGCCAAGGAACAGTCTCAGTATTTAGAGCAACCCATACACTTGCAATGTCTGTTTTCAAAACATATCTTGGGTGAAGCCATACAGTGACAATCACTCTCTTAATTACCAGATGAGGAACATGTTCTTACCTGTCTCAGAGTATCAATTTCCACAGAACTGATAATGAGAAAGTACTTCCAGAAAATGTCTTCTTGCAGAGTTCCTCTGTATAGTTCTACAAATTTTTCCAAGTTGACCCAAATTATAGATGTACTGAGGAAAGGCTCTATAAACTGACCCTTGCAAAAATTAAAAAAAAAACCAAATGAAATCCATCCCTGCAAACTTTACACAAGAGTTGTGCTGGAAAAAATTTATCTGTCATCATATTTTATTCTAGCACTTAATCTAACACTGAAATCTCAATGTTACAGCTTTCCCACCTTTCGTATGTGTGCATTTTTGTGACATTGCATTAAAGACATGGGGTCATGATACTGTCAAAAGTTTTTATGATCCAATGATATAAAGTTCAAGTCTTTCAACTCCTACACCCTACAGACCTCAAATTAATCTCAGATGGCTTGATGTGCTCTAATACTGGATTTGTATGTCTGTGAAGGCTCAGTGAGTTGGTTATTACTTATGTTTGGTTGATATCAATGTGGACAGAATTGACCTGTTTAAAACAACTTGTGGTTTGAGCAGTTTTTGATTATTTTTCCCTTTTTTTTTTTTTTTTAAAGGTGCAGCCAGTGTTTAGGAATTTCTTCAGTGGGAAGATTGATTTTCTTTTTGGCATTATAAGGGGGCTTTTACATTTTGAATTTTTTTCTTTTCTTTTTAACATCTCTGCTTTTGATTCTTTTAGGCCATGGGGATTGGTAGGCTAGTTGTTTACCTTAGCTCTGGTCATTCTGAATGCCTATTCTTCCATTCTTCCTCTTATCTCTTCAGTGGTATCCTCTCCATCTGTTTAGTGAGCACTAAAAATTTCCAGCCTTATCTTTTAAGACCATCTTCAGAAGCAGTTTTGCAATCGTTTTCTGAAAAGGACTTGGCACTTAGAAAGTCCAGGTGCAAAACCATTTAACTGAGATTTCAGGGGAGAACATGGAGAAATGAACAAAACTACTCCTGCTATTTTTTTTTTTTTAATTTGTGTAGAGTTTTTCTTGGTATTTTAACTGAGCTTTAATCCCCTCCACCTACAAAAGGGCAACATGTATTTATATTTACTTCAAGTGCAGGTCTGAATTTACTCCACCAATAGGTATGTAAGCAAAACACTATTAAAGGAGGCATACATGATCTTTAATATATCTTTAAAAGCAGCAGATGTAATATATAATAAAGATGGATGAACATTGTTCTTCTTTCCCATTTTCAAATGGAGCCCTGAAATTGGACTGACTCCTTTGACTATTTATTTGGTTTTCTAAGTATACTTAGGTAGGCTTAGCCTACCAGCATAATGTAGATTTGCTAAGTACAGCTATTAATATACTGCAATTAACATACAGCATAATCAATCATCTGGTTTATTGCTGGGTGTCTTACATATTTTGACTTGTCTGAAGGAAGGAGACTGTAAAATAAGGGACACTGCTATCCAGATCACCATCTTTACAGTGGTAGGTGCCATAAATTATAGGAAACAGCAGAAACTAGACCCAATAAAAATTCCCCTAAATCTTATGAGAATTATGGCACTTCCAAGTGTGTCTATATCTTGAATAGTCATGAAGAAAGTTTGAAAGTGCCTTGTAAAGGAGTTACACAAATTTCTAGAGCAGTTGCTCACCCAACTCCCTTAAAGAAGTGGTAATGGCAAAATAAGAAAGTTTTTCATACGAATAAAGAGAGAAGGCAGCAGCTGGCCACAAGGACTCCCACACCCTCTTGGCCACCTGACATTCTTCAGAAACGTCATTTGTTTTCAGCCACTGACATTTATAAACAACTCGTGACATTCAGGAGAACAATCATAAGAGTTAAAATCTTGTTTTTTCTCATTCACGTAAATGAGTTCAAATACACACTGACTGGGGAAAAGTCATACTGAGAAGTAAACAAGGAAACAAGGGTAGAGAGGCCTGCAGAGAGACTTGGACAAATCACCAACCATATGAATTTTCATTAACTCAACTGCTGGATTTTGCATTTGGAATTTGGCAACCCTGGTTGTGTGTAAAGACTAGGGAACAAGAGGCTGGATAGCAGTGCTGTGGAAAGGCACCTGGAGAACCTGGTTGACAGCAAGCTGGATATGAGTCAGCAGTGCCCTGGCAGCCAGGAGGGCCAGCTGTGTCCTGAGGGCATCAGGCAAAGCATCACCAGCTAGTCAAGGGATGGGATTGTCTCACTCTACTCTGCCCTGAAACAGCCTCACCTTGAATATTGTGTGCAGTTTTGGTCACGGCAATATAAGAGGCTATATAAAGCTATTAGAGAGCATCCAAAGGAGGGCAATAAATATAGTGCAGAATCTAGAGGGGAAGCCGTATGAATATCTGAAGCCACTTCGTTCATCATGGAGAGCTGAGGGGAAACACCATCGCCATTTACAGCTGCCTCATGAGATGAAGCGGAGGGGCAGACACTGGTCTCTTCACTTTGGTGACCAGTGACAGAACCCAAGAAATGGCATGAAGCTCTGTCAAGGGAGGTTTAGGCTGGATATTAAGGTAAGATTCTTCACCCAGAAGGCGACTGGGCAGTGGAACAGACTCCCCAGGGAAGTGGTCACAGTACGAAACCTGACAGAGTTCAAGAAACAATTGTACAATGCTTTCATGCACATGGTATGATTCTTGGGGTGGCCCTGTGCAGAACCAGGAGATGAACTTCGATGCTGTGGGTTCTGTTGAAATGAGGATATTCTATGATTCTATGAAACCACTCCTCCATTAAACATTTGATGAGGCCAGTACAATTTAAGAGTGAGAATCACCATAATTTCAAAACATGTCCTCTTTCTTTGGAACACTTGTAGTGAACTATAGGAGCAAATAATTACTCAGTTGCTTATGTACAGAGATGCTGTGGGTTCAAATCACTGTAAGAGCAATCCACTGTTTAATAAAAAAATTAAAATTCTCAGCGTATAGATATCACTGATGCAAATCAACATTCTGGAGGGGATCAGTGCTCTCAGGAAGAACAATCCCATGAAGCTATTTCTACGTGGTCCACATGAATATTCAGCAGAGTTATAAACCAGGCCATGTGAAGCTGTAATGCTTAAACAATAATAGAGATTGCGAGATTAGAACCTTGTTTTTTAGTTGGATCTTGACTGTCCTTGATGTATGTTAAACTAAAAAAAAAAAATTAAGAAAAAAGAAGAAAATGGAGAATACCTATTATTAATGGTTTCTAGCACCCAATTTTCAAAGTATTCTGAGGTTTATGACTAAATCTCAGATCTGGTAGTGCTATTTTAAAAGAAAGAAGGCAAGTGCTTAGAAAAAATAAAGAAAAATGCTCACAGATACAAGTTTGTAAGAGTACATAATAGTGAGAAGTTATGGTAGCTATAGTGATTAACCATTTCCTCCCATCCTGTTGTCAGCACTGAAAGAGCATTGAAGTCAGTGGCTACTCTCTTTGAAAAAGGCGCCTCAATTATTCAAAATTTTTTTTCTGAGTTTCTCTCATCTGTGTTTTCCACAAGCCTGGACACTGCTGCAACATACAGACACACACACACACATATATATGATAAGAAAACAGGACTAACTATTATTATCTGTCTTCCAGTAGCAAATATGTGCTAACTTTTCTGTTTATCTTAAATATATGTTTCTGACTCTCCAGCCCAGTAAGGTAAGATTGTAATCACATACACAGCACCTAAACTCCTAATCTAAGGAGTTTACTGGGTACTAACCAGAGGAATTCAAAGCAGATGCTATTGACACTGATTATATTGTTCTAACACTGTGATGTGAAAAGGCACCTGATTATTTGGGTGTGTATCTGTATCCACAGATGTGCCCTTAGATATTGGAAGTCTCTAGTACTCTAAAAGCTTCCCTTAAGTCAAACATGGATTGTAAAAAAAAGGAGTAAGGAAACATGTTGCTCCTTTGCGTTGTAAAGGAACACCACTGAACACCACTGAACTGATATAATCTTTGTATCTGCTGTCCTTCCTCTCTCCTGAAAAAAGAAAAAAAATTTTATTCCTACCCCATGGTTTGTTTCAGTTGTCTGTATGGTCAGCAAGTATTTGCTTTGCCTGCAAACACACTGTACTTTGGTCTCAGTCAGTTTTTAGGCTATTTTTCCATCATAAACAGTTAGGGTATGACTATTGTACTCTATGTTTTGTTTATTGACTCATTTGCACTTAAAATATGGTTTTGGAGAGATTTTTTTTAGAATATTAATTCAAAGCTGCTCCTACTCAAATTGTTTTAACTTGTGCAGTAATTAGTATGTGTGGGCAAGGACAGGTATTGGGGATTTGTTTTTTTAATTGATGTAAGTTCACTGAGTAAATTAGTACAAGCCACAGATCTTCCCAAGATTTCTTTTTTTTTTTTTTTTCCCTATTTATCCACTTCTTAGTGTGATAGATAAAGGATTTTTATCTCTTCCTCTTGATGATCTCATATAGGTGAAAATTGGTATAAAAGGATGATAGAGTATACCTCTGTTAAGACATGTAAAGCTGATTTGCAAAAGGGAAGAGATTGAATGATCATCATGGCTAGACTTCGCGAACGAAGATTTGGGAAGGGCTCTACCCATGCTTGCTTCAAACGTGCTGATGGCTAAAGAGGCCAATGAGAGACAGACAGTCCAGTTGCAAAAGGCACAGCAGAAAGACTCCCCAGGTCATATCGACAAGATGTGACTCTTTCTGCGCTGTCATTTCTCCTCAAGAGTGATCCTGATACAGCAAAAGATTTGGTATTTCTGCTGCCTCCCTAACAAAGTGCTTCATCCCCCCTAATTGTTCAGAGAAGAGCTGCCTCATTTTCCCAGCAGTACAAAGTTAAAGTAGACATTAGACAGCTGCCCAGAGGTAATGTCTGTAACTTTGTCTGCAGAGAAGCATCTTTAAAAAATAAGACTATTTAGTGTTGAGAAATATTTCTAAGAGGTTGTTTGTTTTTCTGAAGTTTTCCTTTTCAATATGAATCACGGGAGACCAGTCAGATATCAGAAGAGAGAGCCTTTTCATCTCTAGACAACTCTTCAAAGAGGTGGATGGGAATTTAGCCACATGATGGGATCCATTGAAGGAAGATGTACAATTAGATCTATGTATTACTTAATCGGTGGTTTCTGACAGTCTGCGAAGCTATAAACATTTTCTGTGGAAGACACAGTCTCTTTAGAAATTTCATTAACATGGGTAGTTCCATGCACATATGAAGGTGTTTTCCATTGCCAACTTTCCCATTTGCATTAGAAACTGTATGTGACCCACTTTAGCCATCTACATGCCATTCTCTGGAGGAATTTCATGAACGTTTTCCCTGTGTCATAATTCTGTACAGCTTGCAAACATAAAAGTGAAAAAAATGTCTTGCTGATTTAGCTCTAGATGTCAGTTTTCTGTAGCACTAAGCAAATATGTGTTATAAGCAAGGCAGAACTTTTTTTTCCCTACATACCTCAGGACTTGCGTAGGAGAAGAACCTGTAGGGCCTCACACAAAATATAATGAAACACTTGGGATATGCTCTGTCAAGAACAACTTCCTTGGTCCTCATGCTGATGTTGAATAAAAAGAAAACACTTCCCCTAGATTTGTTTTTCTTGAATATATTGTCTGTTCTCTGGCTACAGTTGTAATGACTGTACCCTCTGTGATCATCATGACAATTAGACTTCATGAAAATCTTTCAGACACCGATGAGGTCTTCTCACCACAAGAAGAGAGCTTTAATATTTACTCAGGACTGCTTAGGAATTTTGCTTCTTGATTGACTCCATTAGGCAGCTTTCCTGGTTAATTAGAACTTGAGGTACTTTAACTCATCGAGGTTTCCCAGCAAAGAGGGGATTTGAGAGGCACTTGCTCCACCACAGAATGCCAAAGACTTGTTTGTCACATCTCACTTCTTCCACTGTGCCTGTAAGGGCTGGCATAACCCAGAGCTGAATCGATTGTGTAGTTAGCAAAATGTGTTTGGTAGTCTTCTGCATGAAAGTTGTTCTCCAGCAGCAGCCCTAGCTATGTACATAATTTTTTTTCTGCCTACTCTCATTAGAATAACTCATCTAGTTGGAAGTAAAGAGAGAATGAATTTAGGTCATTCAGAATGCCCAGGCTGGCATTTGGCCAGGGCATGAGAGTTAGGAACATGGAACTCAAGAAATATGTTAGTGATGTTCTTTTATTTCCTTTCATTGTTATAAAGAAATTGCTGTTTCAGTAGTGACTGCTGCAGGTGACTGCACATCTGACATTTCCCTTATGATGCAATATAGCTTTGTCTGTGTTTCTACATTGCTGGGGAGGAGATGGGTCACTCTTTTTTTATCACTGACTGAAGATGTTTAAGATGTGGATGGGCTATAGTCAAAGGTAAGAAAAGAAAGATTACTGGAATAAGAGCTCCAGCTGTGATGAAGAAAAGAATGATCAAATGAAGTAGAGCTGCTTCATGTATGGATGGGTTTGCTCTGGAGTGGCAGGACTAAGCTATTTATCTGCACATAGCTAAGCATAACATGAATTTAGAGGTGAAGTCAGTCAGTACCACTGCATGCTAATATGATCATTTTGTAAAAGGAAACACTGGAAATCTGGATATTAGAATGTTTTTAAAGGCTAAGATTTGGAAGACCTAAATTCTGTCTTCCACCAGAAGCTCCCTGGGTGATTGTAAGCAGGGCATATTAAAACCCAAAGATGTTGATTTTGTACAGGATGCAGGCACCTAAAAGTGAGTTGCTGTGCCATGGAGTTATTGCAGTGCTCAGGCATACTTTGTAGACTCGAACCTCAATCTTTCTGTTCCTCAGTGTCTGCTGATTGCAAAAATGTAAGCAGTCCCTCCCTACTAAGGAAATGCGGTAAGAGCAAGTGCCACTGGGCAGATGAGGTACTCTGGTATCTGTATAAATACTGTGTTTGGGACAAGTGGATAAAGAAAACTATTCAAATAGAAAATCTGTTTAGTGTTGTGGACATTCCATAATATCAGTTAAATATGTTGATATTTATTTATCCTTTCTGGTAACTGGTCCATATACAGGATGAAAGTCTGGTTCTGCTTCCAGAAAACAGGATGACATCTTTCTTGTTTGACTCAGCTTGCTGGCAGTGTAAGTTGTCTAAACTGCAGATTCTCTGTGTAGTCAGGGAAGGGGGCAAGCCACTCCAGGAGGCAACTCATACCATCCTAAAATGGGTGTCTAAAACAGAGACCACTGAGGACAATGGTTTTTGAGGAGTCTCTCTTTTCACAAGCTCGTGAGGAGGGTCTCTGGATGTCTAGCTCAGCCAAGGCACCTACCTTGATGGCTGTGTAAAATTAAATTAATCACACTGTGGTCTGCCTCCAGATGACAGAAGACACTTCAGGAAGTTCAAGTGTTTAATCTCTTCTCATGATCCACCAGGTACAGTGATACTTAAAAAATATGTCCATAGCAAAGGTTTTTTTAATAAAACATTCCTAGTAGGTAGTTTGTGATGAATCTCTTCTTCTTCTTCATTCTTGGAATCGTTTCTTTACGTACCCTAAATAGAATGAATTCTGATAAAATCCCAGCCACTATAAAAGAGAGGCTAATGTAGTTGAACTTTCTTCACGTCCGTGGATGGCAACAAATCACATTGCTCCTGTGTCAGCTAAATAATTAAAGTTTGATTTGTGAAATGTTACTTACCTGAACTGAGTAATTTGTGCTTAAGGGAGAGAACACCATCAATAAGAAGGCAATGCATGGTGTAATTGGAAACTTGACTCTTTTTACCTTGGCCAAAGCATAATCAAATGCAACCTCTGTAATGCAAACCGCTTTCCAGTTCCAGAGCCACGCATACAACCTTCCATTGGCACTTCTGCTAATATCTGAAGCCAGGAAAGGAGCATGTTGATGCTGAACTCTTCAGGAATATAAGGCTAGATCATTTGTCTCAATTTTCATGCTGTAGCAAATCTTCAACTCCGGGAAACCAAGACAGGTTTCTCCAAAGCAAAAAGCTGTATGTAACAGCTTGAAGGCCTGAAGGACAATTTTATACAGACCATAATTTGAACAGTTCATGAAGGCTTATTTGCCATTATTGGAATGAAGCATATTTTATGTTGCAATTGCAGTTGTGAGAGAAATACTGCACTTGCAATGTATGCTGTGGCAGAAAGATGCATTTTAAAAAGATGCATTTCAAAATGCATTTTATACACACTGCTACTCTTCCTTTTATTTTGTAACATTTTCAGGCTTCTATTTCAAATATATATAAAATAAACCTCTCATATTTATTGTTAACCTAATTAATTGCTTTACTATCACAATAAAATTAATCATGGACAAGGGCATCTCTGGTCATTCAGAAAATGGAAACTGATAACTGATGTATGAAGTTCCTCAATGTTCAGCCCTTCTCATCCATATTCCCTATTATTTTGTTAAATCAGTGAATATATGTTTCTACTCTGGGGACTTCTTGATCCCTGTAAGTGCAAGATGTGTGAAGCTTTTATCTATATTCCTTAAAGGGTAAAAAAAAAAAAAAAGGGAGGGGGAAGTCGTGCAGATGGATCAATATAAACATATATGACAGTAGCTTGGAGCTGCATGCAGTAGCATAAGTAAACAGAGTGACAGGATGACTTTTCAAAACAAGCTTGTCATGTTTATGCTTGTTATCAGCTTTCCTGACAACGATTTTCCCATCAGCTAACTACAGACTTAATTAGGGCATTAACACAGTCCTGCCCCTACACCTCCTGCCTTTCCCCAGCTAAGTATTGGGTCATTACTGGGAGGAGAGAACACAAGCAAGGAAATGGGAAAGAAAGAAAGAAAGCAAAAGATAAAGAGGAGAGAAATAAGAAAATAAAAAATGGAAATAAGTAAAGAATGTAGGAACAAAGGATAATTTTTATTACATTGCACAGAGTGGAAGTAGAACAAGCAGTACTTTTCCATGTTTTGTACCATGTTTTGCAAGACAGTTCATAAGAGCAGGCAGGCCAGACCACTCCACTGAGAAAAAGGAGACTGATTTCTCTGACTTCCACTTGTAAATGCTTACAAATGCAAGAAATGTGAAATCCTCCATTGTTTGTTAGGAAACATCCCTCATCCTCACACAGAGCAACTACTCTGTGTAATAAAGATCTTTCATATGCACAAGACCCTACATAGCAAGTCTTAAGATTCTTTCGGCAAGCTATATTTTTGGAGGATAGAGATGCTAATTGTTCACATGGAGCTTGTACAATGGCTTCACATCAATTAAAAAGAATGTGGTGCATTTTGCAGTATCCCCAGTCCCTGTGGCTCGTTCCCATGTCTGACACCAATGGCAGACACCAGAGCTCCATGGCAGACACCAATAGTGACTGGAGTAACCTTGAGCATTTTCATCACAATGTTATTCTTAATAATGACAGATTTTAATATACTGCTACGATTAAACATTTGTGATGTTGCAACTAGCAAAAGACATGAATTTCCTGGTTTTCTCTATTATTTCAACATTTTCTTGGTGTTTACCATCTCCAGTATGTGTGGTAGATCATGTCTTGGTGGAGGGGAATTTTGCTTTGTTAGTCTTTCCCCCATTCACTGGCATAAAATGTTTCCAATTAGCCAGTTAATTGTGGCTTATTGCTTCTGACCTGTCAGGATTACCTGGTCAATACAAGCACTCATCAATTCAGACTGTTTCTTCAGTTGTGTTACTGAAGTGCACAGCTGAAGGTTAATGATATGGCAATCTACTGGATGCAGCAGAAGCCCAGAGATGGTGGTACCCAAACTGAACTATCGCACAGATGTCTCTGCAATGAGCATAAGCACATGTTATATCCACTGGGTGGTTTCCAGCCAAATAAATAAAAAGTTTTCTATTTCAGTAACCAGTAGGTGTTAAGCAGTAGCTATTAGAAACACAGTAGATCTTAAATCCACATCTCCAGATGATTTTTTTTTTTCCTAAGGAGATGTTTGAGGAGCTCTTGGAGTAGTTGTTCACATTTGCTGTCAGTTTGGAAATGACCTAGGAACCTTCTGAGGAAGAAGTGTGAAACTCTTAAAAGGGAACATTTATGGTGCCCTAGACATTTGTCAGTCTGGGACAGAAAAATTAATAGACAGTCTGAATCATTATTAAGAAGGAGATAATGGAGATTAAATAAACTAGTACCAACCAACACATGGAACAGGGAAAATAAAGTTTATTGTTACTGCTTAGGCTAGTTCACTTTATAAAGATAATAACATTGATGTGATAGATTTCTGTAAAATTTTTGACTCATCTCGCATTGCTTTTTGATTTAAAACTTGGATTAAATAAAATCTGTATTACAGGAACTAAAATTTGGAGGCATATCAAATCTCAAACGATAACTGTGAACAGGGAATCATCAATGATCGACTACAGGGTTCTGAAGAGATCACTGTTTTCCTGCAATATTTAATGTTTTTATAAAGAACCTGGAAGGAAAAAAAGCAATTACTGACTGAGCTTACAGAAGTACAAAAATGAAGGGAAGAATGATAAAGTAAAAAAATAATCAGTCACTATTGCAGGAAAATGAGCCAGTATGTGATTTAGCTCAGTCAAATAGGGAAAAAAATAGTAGCAAGAAAGCAGATATGTCATATCTATAAGAAGAACCTGAAATGAACAAGAATGTTATGATGAGAGAATAATAGTTTTGGTTTTGCTAGTATTATGGTTATAACTTGTGTTTAATATAGCACCTAGGAGCACCTGCCTTCAGCAACGACTATGTGATTCTGCAGAGATACAGAAAAAAATGCAATTTCTGTCTTCCAGAAGCTGTCAATGAAGTTTTGCATCCAAAAGTTGTGTGCCATTATAAACAGAATGTTTTTGAATTGGAGTGGGGAAGCTCCAAACTGCATGCTAGGAGTGATAAGTGTATAGAGGTACATTGAAGCCATAGATAAGTTTAAATGACTGGGAAAACTGCCTTATATGCATTGCTCATGGTGTTCAACTCAAGTACAATGTCCAGAACAGTCTTTGAGTATCTTCCTTATACTTTGTAAATTTTGAGTCGTTGAAAACGTGATAGTAGGGGGATTTTCCAGTCTTTAAAGCAAATTAAATACAGTTAATTGTCATAAAGCCCTCTCTTTTTAACAGCTTTGATATAACTCACAAGGTCTAAAGGGTGAACCAAGTCTAGCTGCTTTTTTAACTGTATGCTCCAGTTAAAAAAAAGATAATTCAGAGGTATCATTTGGCCTATGTTTCTCTAGGAGGTCAGACCACATTATTTTTGGTTTAATTTGTCTATGAATCTAGAAAATTCATTATCATATTCTTTTAATTTGATTCTCCCTCTCTTTGCCAGAAGACCCAGAGAAGAAGAGCAACAACCCAAAGCTACTGTTATACTTCTGGAATTGAAATTTTAATGGGCTTTGATCTAAGTATTTTACCTCTTAGGGTAAATTATATCCTCAGTATGACAAAAGAAGCTATAGCATCCTGATCTGTCTGCTCATATTGACTGCAGATACTTAAGACAAAAATGTCAGAGGTAATTCAACCACATTCTTCCCACAGTGTATCTCATAAGGACTTTGGGTACCAGGTATTTTTGACTGTTGTCGTTGGCTTTTATAGTACTCTCCCAGCTGAGAAGGCCCCAGTGAAATTATATGTTCTTTTAAGATGGGTCACTTAGCTAAAAGAAGGCTGAAAATAACACATGAAGTTTCAGCACTTAATTTCCAGTGATTACTGTGGGACCCTGTGTTCCTGGGCCTTGGGCAATGCTTTGAAAAGGAAGGGGCTATTGCCCAATCTTTATATCTCTGAAACGAGATAAAATTAGGGCAGTTTTTAAAGTAAGCCCTGCAGCTTCACTGAACAGCTGCCTTCAAAGGAAATTTCCTTGTCTCAATAAACAAGAAAACAGAAGGACCTGGGTCTGGACACATCAAGTCTTATTTTTGGGTATACTACCTTTTAAAAATCAGATGGCTGAAAACAAGAAAGTGTTATCTTCAGTGAGAAAATACTATGTATCTGTATGGACTTTGTCCTATGGTGATATTAAATAGTTCTGCTTATGTAATACCATTAGCCCAGAGTAAAAGCATCAAGATTTTATGAGTAGCTGAGTTATCTTGGACAAAGCATCTTAGTTTACAGCTCTGCTTTTGACTCTGTGGATGTTCCAAAGACACTAAACTCCCTGAAAATGACTTTTTTTAATGATTTGGGCAATTCTCAGTAACTGGAATAAGTACGCTGTAATCATAGTTTATATACAGTCCACTTGAAAATTTAGCATAGGTTGATTTTGTTCAAACATAGTGTGGGTAATCTCTACCATTCAATAGAGACAGCTACAGAGGAAGTAAGTGTCAAATCTTTTTCAGTTATAAATGAATTATACATAATGTAGACTAATCTAACAGTATGATATATCAGCTGAGCCAATGTGAAAGTACAGGTTTTTGATTCTGATGTTTTTCTGTCACTCCCAAATTTCTTTTAATATGCATTGTGTTTCTGAATGCAAAGTCTTCTTTTTATCTACTGCAAATCAGCCCAAGGAGGCCAGGTTTATATTTGGATAGGAATTCAAGTAGGGAAGTTATAAAGTTCCTTTCAAAAATTTGATCCCTGGGAGTGGTTTAAAAAATGTCAGCGGAGGTATGAAAGATCAGGATCTTTTGTGGATAGATATTGTCTGTGCAGAATAATGGTCAATTTGTAATTATTTTAATAGTGTCAGTGAGTACCTTTAAGTGTCCTTTGCTGGTCATGGTGAGGATGTTTGGCAAGTCTGAAGCCACAGGCAAATTAAACAAATTGCTCATTAGTTGCAGTACACGAACTTGAATGCTTCTTTGCTCTTGACATAACTAGCTTTCTGATTAATGAGTAATTCCTATTTCTGATTTTATTTAAGGAGTACTTACTGCCAGGAATCTAGTGGGAATAGAGGGAATTAGGATAGAAGACTGTACTGAGATTTCAGTACATAGATAGAATGAAGTGTCCATGAGTGTCCATCTCTCTATATTAGGAATAAGAAAATCTTACTCAGAAAAAATGTGTCAAGTCTTTTATCGTGCAGGTTGATACTTAAAGTCTGCAACATCCACATCACATTTGTTTTCTCTCCTTCAAGATGTGTTTTGGGAGCTGAAATGATACAGATAACAACTTTTTACTCTGATTCCTCTGAATTACCAAATTAAATGTCTAACAGCTGACATAGTGTGGAAAAATCAGCTATATCCATATGCAAGCAGTCTTAGAAAACATCACAGACTTTTTCTGATCTGGTCACCTGGAAAATACTAAATTGAACAGCAAGAAAGTATTTTTAGGAGGCATAAGGAAAGTATTTCAGCACTTCCAACAGAAGACTGAAGTCTGTTGTTCAATGTGATCCTCACAGTTTTATCAGTGTAACAGAATGATGCAGACTTATATCATCTGAAACATGTCTGGAGGGACTGAAATATGTCACCTTGCCAACACCATCTCTCAAAAAAAGAAGAGTGATAACATCGCAGTAGAATTTCTGTGAATGCTTGATTTTTGCTCTCCTTATAGAATGAACAAACATGAGGAGACAAAGTAAGCCAATGGCCACAGAGAATTAATACTAGAAACTAACCCCAGCTGACGATTACTTTTCTCCTCTATCACTCTTCTTGGTTGGCAGTGAGTGTTCATGTATCACTGTGTTTAACCTTGAATCAAACTGACCTGGCAATCAGGATTGTTAGTCTGCTGGTTTATTGCAGTTTTGTGAAAATCACTGAAGTAAAATTTCAAAAGTGTTGTGTATGTGCGGTGCTGCCTTAGCCATTGCAATTCCCCTACCCTTATGGCTGAAGGCACCTGCTCTCAGGGATGGAGAGGAAATCTTACCAGCATTTGGTAACAAAAATTTTCATGGATGCTACTCCTCTCTGTTGAAGGCAAGTCTCTCCTGCTTTCTATGGGTGGGTCAGGGGGATGAGGGAGGAGACAAATTCTGCCCTCTGCCCTTCTCCTTGTCTGGCCCTTTCAGCCTTGTTGAAAGTCTTAGATCTGTAAAGCAATATCCTCAGAGACTGTCCTTAGGTGCCGTGATATAAACAGTGATACCCAGTCTGTCTCTAACTCTCTAGACTGGAGCTATTTGTCATGTCCCACACCTGACAGGCATCATGTTATTGTGATTTCAACTCAAAACATAGGGACATAAGTGACAATGAATATAGAAATTATGACTACAATAAAATTGAATAATAATGACAATAAAAGTAGCAATAATAATAGTAGTGTGTCAGAGTCACACAGTGAATCATTTTACTATATTTGAATTAGCTGCCTCCTCTACCACCTCTTCACATGTTCCTGACCACCTCAGCCCAGCTGCCTCAGGTTGGCTGCTCAGCCCAGAATTGCATTGCCCAAGCCACCAGTAACCCACATGCATCTGAGCACCCTGTGCAGTACCTATGCTGCAGGGGGAAGGTTCAGTGGGATTCTGGGGAGGCTGTCTTCAGGGGCTTAAGGGAACAAAGACCCATCTGATTATTTAGGCAAACTTATTTCTTGTGCAGAGGTAAGATATGAGTGAGTTTTAAGTGGTAGCTAGCTCTACAGTACTTTCAGAAATTCCTTCTGCCTTAACGCTGGATGTATGAGAGCCTTAATAATGAGTGAGGTTCTATCTTGTCTATAAGTAACAAGTAGACAGTGCCAGGACTGCCCTAATTCCTTCATGTAAAACTATCTCTGCAATATTTTGATAGTGACTTCAAATCACCAACCAGTCACAGTGCAAATGTTTCTATCTCCATAAAAGCTGATTGCTAAATTCCAAAGAACTCTAGTTTTGGAATGTCTTTTCCAAATTATCTCAAAGCTAATTTATCTTTCTTTGGGGGCTGAATTGCTGAATCAATCCTGCAGTGATTGGTATCCAGATTTGTTCAGTGCAGGGGTAAGTAAACAGTGTTTTTTCAAGAGGTTTGTCTTGCAAATGATTTAATCAAGAGATTGCTACAATGAGTAATAAAGTTGTATTCTACTAAAGCTCCGACTGCCTTTATTCCAGTAAGTTAATTCTTTTGATCAGTTCTGAGGATAAGTAAGAAATAAAATTGCAAAGAAAAGTTTAATATTTTGGAATGTACAACTCCAAAAGAGTTATGATCTTAAACTGGATCAGGCTAATCTCTAGTTCAGAAATATTATGTTTGCAAATAGTAACGTCATGTGCTGGTGATAAATCATCTAAATTTTAACCTCTCAGCAGAAGGAATGTTGTTAACAGTTACTTAAGAGGAGAAATAATCTACCCCCTCTACCCACACTAGCTAAAATGAATTAGGCCCAAGTTTTTCAAAGTATTAAGTAGGAATGTGCCTTTTCTTTCTCACGGAGAATTCCCTTTTCTAAGTGCCTGGGAAGAAAGGTTCTGGCCCTGTCTTTCCTTTGCATCTAACAATTTGGCATATCTTATTATTTGGTGCTGTGAAGGTAGTTTATGGCCGCAAGCCAACAAGTGGCTATGCTAATAACCTAGCAGTTTGCTGCTGCCACAGGGTAAGGTCTTGCTCCCTCCTCCTCATCCCTCTTTGCCTTCCTGTCTTTTTCTCCTCTTACAGAGTCCTGTCCCCAGTGCTTTGTCTCATGCTTTTCTTGAGTCAATTCAACCAATTAACTCAGAGAATTATCCACTTTCTGGTTATTTTCTTCCAAGTCAGGGAAGTCAACTGGCTGACAGTGGCATCTGAAGCCCACTGTGATCAGCAAACAGTGAATGGCAGTACCACATAGAGAGCAACATACGTGAAAAACACATGTGGGATGAGGTGGGATCTATGTGGTCTTTAGCAATTATCTGTTAGATCCATCCACCACATTTTGCAGAAATGAACCATGGATTATGTTGGGTCTGATTGTTTGCTGCCAGTAAAATGTATGTGATTGTACAAAAGCATGTGGAAAAGTGCCAACAAGTTATTACAGCAATGTTTTACTCCCTTTAATTTGGACTTCCTCTATCTCCTTGTACAAGCCATGAAAAATGAGACCAAATATACCAACTCTTCTAGATAGTTGACTCCATTTGAAAATGTTAGGTGGTGCTTGAAGGGATAAGTAATTTCAGAAGAGGACTAGAAATGATAAATACATGATAAATACAATTACTATCCAAGATTTTGTGTATGTTTAAATTTGGACACACACCCACATCAAAAGTACAACAAATAACATTTATTAAAGAGATAAACACCTCAAATAAACATGTCAAAAATGTTCAACGTATATGAATATATGCAACTGGATCTTCTATATGTTTTATGCCAGTAGAGCTGGACGGAAAGTAGGATTCAACCTTCAGCTTTGTTCTGTTTGTTTTGGCTTTACTGGAACTGAAGTTTGCAGATGACAGAAAACTGGGAGGAACTGTTGACTCCCTCGAAGGCAGGGAGGCCCTGCAGAGAGACCTTGACAAATAAGAGGACTGGGCAATCACCAACCATATGAAGGAAAGGTGCCAGTTTCTGAACCTGTGATGGGGCAACCCTGGATGTACATATAGACTAGGTAATGAGATGCTGGAAAGCCATGCTGTGGTAAGGGGCCTGAGGGTCCTGGTTGACAGCAAGTTGAATATGAGTCAGCAGTGCCCTGGCAGCCAGGAGGGCCAACCGTGTCCTGGGGGGCATCAGGCAAAATATCACCAGCAGGTCGAGAGAGGGAATTGTTCTGCTCTGCTCTGCACTGGGGCAATCTCATCTTGAATAATGTGTGCAGTTTTGGTCATCGTGATATAAGAAAGATATTAAGTAATTAGAGAGCATCCAAAGGAGGGTAATGCAGATGGTGAAGGGCCTTGAGGGAAAGCCGTATGAGGAGTGGCTGAGGTCACTTTCTCTGTTCAGCCCGGAGAGGAGGAGACTGAGGGAAGACCTCATTGCAGTCTCCAACTTCCTTGTGAGAGGAAGAGGAGGAGCAGGACTGATCTCTTCTCTGTGACCAGTGACAGGATCCAAGGAATGGCCTGAATTTGTATCAGAGGGGACTTAGGTTTGATACTGGAAAAAGGTTCTTCACCCAGAAGGTGACTGGGTACTGGGACAGGCTTCCCAGGGCAGTGGTCACCAAGCCTTCCAGAGTTCAAGAAATGTTTGGACAATGCTCCCAGGCACACGGTGTGACTGTTGGGGGTGGTCCTGTGCAGGGCTAAGAGCTGTTGTGGGTACCTTCCAAGTCAGCATATTCTGTGCACCTGTGATTTTGAACTACTCTCTTTGGTGCCTCTCAGACTGATATGCATTGAAACCACCAAGAATGCCTTTACTGTCCCGATATTTGAGGATAGAAATAAGCTTGAAAAGGAAAGACTGAATTTGCTCTGAAGAGCTCAAAATTATATTCTATGTACAGTTTATTGCTATATTGTTGATTTTAAGAGCGCTTTTGAGCTCAGTTCTGTTAACATTAAGTCTACAGACTTTGGTCTATTCATAAAGTGCAGTGGAAGAAAAAAAATCAACATTCTTAGTATGTACCTTGTTCTGTAATTTTCAGATATTTTTGCAATGTTCTTTGATCAGGCAGCCAATGAGGGAATTAAATGCTCTCTGTTTTCTTTACTGTGCTTTTTTCATCCTACATTTTTTTTCTTTTTATTTTATTTACTCATTAAAAAAAGAAAAGGCATTAGGGATTTTTATTATGTGTTTTGTAAA
Organism: Lophotriccus pileatus; assembly: GCA_035583135.1. Taxonomy (NCBI): domain Eukaryota; kingdom Metazoa; phylum Chordata; class Aves; order Passeriformes; family Tyrannidae; genus Lophotriccus; species Lophotriccus pileatus. The sequence goes on from JAWWES010000115.1 coordinate 67,310,598, forward strand.
AAATAAGAAAGTGGTTTGTAAATATCATACACAACTGAATTAGCTAAAACCATTGTTGATTCCAAAAATAGACTTCAGCAGCTGCATGAAAGGACAAAAAAAATACTACTAATCAATTTAAATTTAGTCATAAGTAATACTATTGAAGCTAAGGGAACATTTAATTCGGTATTTTATAATTACCTTGTTTGGAAACTGGCCAGGACACCATGGTTGATATTACATCTCTCATGAAAAACTTCAAGAGATCGGTTTTTGTCACAAATGAAAAAGATACTGTTTCTTCCTAAGATTGAAATTTCTCTTTGTTTATGTTTTTAAAGCTGGTTCCAATTGCTGTTTAACAAACTTTGCTGCCTTGAACAAACATCTAAAAACACTTACCTACTCCGAGGGCACATAGCCTGAAATGCTGCTTAATTCTGTCATAGAGCAATGTCCTGGCAGCCCTGCAAATTGGAGGATGCTGTAAGACTGTATGATGGGGAAAAATATACAGGATGTGTTATCTTTGAAGCCCTAACTTCACAAACATCCTCCTTAGTATTTTATACTCTACCTGGTATGCATGGGCTCAAATTCAAACACGAGAGACTGAAAAGGCATTTTTCCCCCAGGAAATTAAAAGGCATTGTCTACAATGATTGGAAACTGGCTGCTCCTCTCTAGGAGAGAATTCTGCCTTTCCTTGCTTCCTATTCTTACCTTTGATTTGCCAGGTCTGGGAAGTATGGTTGTAAAATGAAACCTACTCCTGACAGTAGAACAGGATTAGCCACAAGGAAGAGTGCATAAAACTACTAGCTATAACACCAGCTTATGTAGCTGTGATGAGGGAAGGTTTTTCAACACCAAAGACTGCTTTTTTTTTTTTTTTTTTTTCTGAGGAAATATTCCCCAGCCTCATCAGTCTGGCGGAAGGTCATATCCAGCACTGAAACCCATGTCCCCTTAACAAGGGGATGGGTAATCCCATGCAGCTTCTGTCTGGAGCCATAGTGTCAACATTGTTTTTAGGCAGGCATGTCTTCATTCCTGGGGGTGCCCTGGATGGCACAGGGATCTCTGTTGATGATGCTTTGGCTAAACTGGCTGCTGAAACCTTTGTTATTCTGGAAGAAGCCTCAAGCCCTGATGAAGATGGAAAGAATAAAGGGAAAAAGGAGACCTTTGGAGCTGTTTTTTTCTTTCATGTGATGATCATGCTAAGCTTGCTGGAACAGAATGACACACTGACTTTGTGATTCATGAAGCAGTTACCCATGAATATATTCTGATTTTCTCACCACAGAACTGTGATGCACAGCACATACCATTTTACCCACTGTACAATCTTTTTTCAGAGGCCTACTCACCTCTCTGCCAAAGTTGAAGGTACTAAGTATCTTCTTACAAATGGATGAATGTATGTTTTTCATAATCTGCTTTTTTTTTTTTTTATTCAGTTGTTCTTCTCACAAGTAGTTCTTGTGTCTAGAATACAGTTGACCTTATTCTAACAGATGAAACATTGAAATGTACACTGCAAAAAAGCATAGGGGGATTCATTAGAAACTTCAGATTACCATTTATAATGCATGACAGCGCCAGAGATTTTGTCCAGTGCTACTTATTTTACTAGGGAAATAATGCAGGGAAAGGTCAAAATGCTCCTTGGCACTTTCACAAAAATGTCCTGTGAATTTCTCTTTTTTGAATTTTCCACCTCTTGCATTCTGTGCGTTCTTCTGGATAGTTAGGTCTGAAAGCTGATGGTCTTTGTCACCCTTACTATTTAGTATTCGGCCCTCTCACAAATGCTTTCATGCTCGGGCTATTAGATCAACTGAAGCTGGTTCTAAGAATTCTCTGTCCACCCTACAATGAACAGTTTGTTTCCATTCAAACTAGTAGAAATAAGTATCTGAGGACATGGGAAGATTTTTCACTGGACAAAGCTTTAATTAACTGTTGCATACATATGGACAGGCTTTGGGAGGAAAGTATACTTAGCCAAGAGGAGCTGTATTTAAAAGGAAAGGAAGCAGACTTTGGCTACATGATATTGCCTAACTATCTGTAATAGAGAAATTAAAGAAAGCTACATTTGAGTTGAGTTTGCTAAAATTTTTAGATATCTCTCCTACTATTGACAGGATTCTGTGCTCTTACTGATGGTAAACTGCCAGGTTTTTCTGCTCTTTTATTGTCAAAAACATGTCAGAACAACTCTCTGATGAAATAAACTCAAATAAAAGATACAGTTTTGGGGGTTTTCCGGTTTAAAAAAAAAAAAAAAAGATGTTAACAAGAGGTTAACTGCCTCTACTCTAGTAAGTAAAACAGGTCAGGCACTGTCATTCAGTTTTGAAGTCAATTGGCTTGACGCATTTCACATCACCATAAGCAGTCTCTCCAAGATTCCCAAAACAGGGTGACTGCATTCAAACTGCCTACTGGGAATGTTCCCTGCCTGTGTTATCTCCTGCTTCTCTACAAAGAGTGATCTGTGAGTGTTGTAGTTGAGTCTGATCAAAACCGTGCTCAGGGATTGTGCTAATGATTTTAAATCTCAGGTAGTAGTTGTTGGCCCATGTCCTGGCCATGCTTGGTTAGCTAGTCACAGTATAAGATAGGACTTTTTTGTCCTCAGTCCTATATGGTCAAATGTAGTCACAGACACACAGCCAGAATTACCTTGACTTTCAGCAGAGCCTGCAAGCCAACAGAAAGGTGTTCCTTTTGTAGCCATTTTCTTATAGAGTTCATTTAACTCCTTGATGAAATGGAAACAGGATAGGAAGTTCATGCTCATTTAACCTGTTCAATTTTCCTTTTATCAGTCTGTAGCTTCAAATGCACATTAGATTAATCCAGACTGTGAGTGACTACTGGGGATTTTGTCTGAGATATTACAACAACTTTACCTGTCACAGTTGGTGGCTGTGCTTTGGTACATGAAGTGTGACAGATGACTACTTCTTCAGAGACAGGAAGGGAGAACAGGGTAGTTGCTAGCAACTTTTCAAAGAAAAAGAGTTTATAAATAGCACTGGCACAAACCATTGGTGACACCACGTAATGTACTTCAATTTGTTTATTGTGGAAATAGAGATGAGGTTGTAAACGCAAAGATTTTTTTGAAATTCCTGCTTTGTGCAAACATTGCATCATAATAGATGGAAGGTTTTGCAAACATCAATGTAAGTTATTTTACTGATTGAGTTGGATCTATCTCTGTGCATATACTTTTTATTTGCTTCTCTTTGATCTGGTGACCTGCACATTCTGCAGAGTCTGTTGAAGACTGAAGAATTGCATGCTGTCTCTCTTTCAAAAATTTTCAGCAAGGAAATCTAGGAAATCCAGAGTAGTTCTCTAAAACTGCTGATTTATAGGGGCCTAACTTGATTTTCCATTGGTGGAGTAGCATAGTAATCTCAAAAAAATAATGTGTTAGACATAAACTTATCAGTCACTGAGGTGGTCCCAACCATTGTTGGCTTTAGCATAGGGAATTTTAAAATGTTCTAAGGTTTTGAAGTGCAAAGACAGGCAGTGTAATCTTAAAGTGCAATCTGTTATGGAAAAGACTAACTGAAAAGCACAAGGATATTCAAAGTGATATTGTAAAGATGTAGTCTGAAGGATGATGTCCGAGTGGGAGAACTTCAGTGAGATGTGGTAATAAATAATACAAGTGATAATAACTTCTACGTATTTTATGTATGTCTTTTCAAAACATTTAAAGTTCTATTCAAAAGCAGTGAAATGCAAAATAAAGAAAGACAAATAAAAATGGAAATTAAAACAAGTATGTAATGCAAGGTTAAAAAGGTAAGTAATACTCCATACATGACTGAAATCCTGGAAATCTTCTTCGGTGGTGTCTCCCTCATACTTTTTGTTTGATTTATGAAGGACTGATGCAGTTATATACAGAAAGGTAATGGACCATTGCATCAAGCCCTCAGCAAAGACTCATGAAAGTAGTATGAGTTTTTATGAAGGATGATACAGTGTTGTGTTCTTAGAACGAAATTAGAACACTAATGATGCAAAAAAAAGAAGAAAAAAATAGCAGTTTGGTGTTCCTGTTGCACTTTCCTATAATGCATGAAGAAAAGATAAATATTATATCAGCAATCTGAAAACACAAAGAGTCAAAATTGTTTCTAATGGAATATGTCGTACACGATGACCTCAAAGACATTAGACATATAGGAATATTTTTCCTCCTGAGAGAATTGTCTGCATTTGCGAAGGTTCCCTCCAAACCAGTGCACATGTCCTATGCTGAAGAGCACTGTTTTGCATTAACAGAAGACCTCATCTTTCTTAACTCCTGGCAGTAGTTTTCTGTCTCTATTATGCCTATATTCACATTAGCAAGTAGTACATCTAACAGACATCATCTGTAGGGCCAGGCAGGTGGTAGTGAGGGTCCTATGTCCATAATATTTATGCTTTGGAGGAGTTTATTTTGGACAAGTTCTTGCATTCTCCTGTGGACTGAAAATTCATTCTAGTTGGAATGTTTTATTTGACCTTCTGAAGCACAACTTGTGGTTTAGTTATGTTTGAAAGGAATCCATTTGTTGTGTTCAGAGACAGCTCCATGGTGAGAACTGAGAGACAGTAACTGGGCTGACTGCTGCAAATGAATGAATGTCACAAGTGTACTACTGGTTCCTAGAGCAATAATGAAGAGATATGAAGTTCCTTTTCCATGTGTGTGATCATCTTGCCAGACTCAAGATATTTTGATAGATTTTTGATAAGCAGAAAAAAACCCATTGTTTGGGAGAGCTGGAAGAGCTTGTATAGAAAGATATGTATAGAAATGACTGCAGCTTACTCTGTTCTGCTGGAACAGGAAAACTTCATGAACTTCTCTTTGCCTCCTAGGAGATCTTTTTCCGAGCAGTGCTCTGTAGTGAATATGAAGGGCAATGACAGCTTTCTTGTGAAGAAATATTCTAAGAAATGCTGATTGTGAGACATATCAGGGTCTGGGGTAAGTTTGCCTGATTGGCCAAGTAGTAATGAGAAATGTGGGAGAGAAATAAGCAATTTACTTTTATAAGGAAAAGGAAAATGAAAATGCAAGGCTGGACAAGAATGATGTAGTTCTATGACCACTAGAGTTAAGGAGCCTGATTCCCTGTAGATTTCTCTTGCTTGGGGTTTTTCAGCTGTCTGAAGTGGAGTAGCCTCTAGCTGAACTTTGTCCCATGAGGAGACCACTTACTAGACCTCCTGTAGCACATTTCTGATGGTGGATGAGGTGGATGCTTATGTTTCTTATCATGAGGGCATCTGTGAAAGACATTCTTCTGCACACACAGGGTCTGCCTATTTTTTCCTGGTAAATACAATTAAGGACCATTCTACTCTTTTACAAAATGTTCAATTTTTTTTTCAAAAGGTTATGAAAATTTAGGCCATTTTTATGACTGCACTAAGCATCCATATTAAATATGTTTTAAGGAAATAAGAAGAGTTGCACTTGTGCAAGCAAGTGCACAAGTTGTTTCTATTAAAAAAAAAAAAAAAAGTAACTTTTCTGTGAAGGCACTCCTCTACTTGCATTTTGGGTTAAGGTTGTTGTTTGGATAGTGCAACTAAGTGAGCTTCTCTTGGCTTACAAAAGAGACATGCATTGTTAAATATTTTGACTATCCATAAAATAAAATTACCAAAAAAATAAAGTATACCAAAGGAAGAGTCTTCAAAATGGGAGTTTTGTGAAATTTGAGATGTAAGTGGTAGTAGATCAAAATACTTTCCAGAAGGGTTGGCTTCCTCAATGGTCTGAGGTGTAGGGACATGCGTGGGTCATAATTTTTCCCCCAACCCATTTGCATCTTATCACCTTCTCTCAGTCCCCAGCTTCTGGGTCTAGTGTGCGCTTCATAAGGGGGGGTGACAGCTACTGATGCTCCTCAGCTGCCCAACTCCACACAGACATAGCCAGCATAAAACTAGAATAATTCCTGCCTCTGTTTTGGATCCTGCCTTGTTTTACTAGGGACTTTAAAAATGCAGAGACAACTCTTTGTATTATTTTCTTGGGTCACAAGCCTGTTAAACTAAGGTATGTAAATTCTTTTTCTGTTCAGAACCTGCTGAAAAACACCTGACTTTCATAAATGCCTACTTCAGCTAAGTGTTGGAAGATCTTTCTTTCATTTGATCCCATTAATACCTAATACTGAAGTAAAATAGCCCAAAAAACAGCGGAATTTGATAATAGTAAGCACTTGTTCATTGTTTTATCTCTTATTGCCATAAGACATTGATTCTCATCCATGATGTAATCTTGTTGACCGGTGACATTATGAGAATGTGAGCCCAGTGAACTTTGTAACTAATCACACTTTTTCTTTATTTTTTTTTTTTTTTTTTTTTTTTGGAAAAGAAATAAATAAATTTGGTTTTGCTTATCATAGGCTGACCTTTCTTCGCATTATCATTTCCAAAAGTTTGCTTTTCTACATTAAAAAGCGTGAAGAATTTCCTCTAATTAGTTTCTAATGGCAAACAACATCTTGACCTCATTTGTCAGAAAATGCAGAACTGAAGTGTATTATTTAACAAGGGAATACCACACATGTATGATTAATGTATGGCACTTTCCATGACCCTATTTGACTCCCTTTGTGAATATTTAATGTATTTAACATTGTATTTTCCATTTCAGATGACAAAAAAGTCAAGAGCTCATAGTACACAATGCTTTGTCTTATCAAATGAGCAATAACATATGAAACACAGAGCTTTGAGGTACTTTTATAATAACTAAAAACCATGAAATAAAATCAAAGGCTGTAGAAAAGACGTGTATTCCATTTTTCTCTGTTCTTCTTAAATCTAAACAGAAATGTCCTGAGGAAAAGGGAAGGTGGGGATGCAGAAAGATATATACATGTAAAAAAGCTGATAGGCTATCCAGACTTTAGGTTGGGAAGCTAAGGCACAGGAGAACACACCAAAATCCCATCAGCTGGCAGACTGTGATGCCCTATTACACTAGCAGTAAAAAATAGGTTGACAGGACAGAGCACATGTAATTTACATCCTCAAATCTATTACTAATTTTTATGCATATAGAGTATGGGAGCAACCTCTCCAGAACACAAATCCCTCTGTTTACGGAACAGCATTGCTACTGTAAGACCCTTTGTCTTCTACAGCATACACCATTCTGCAGGAGGATGATATCACTTCGTAGTCTTCACCTTGTGCTCTCGTCCTCCCTGGAACAATGCTGTGCACACCAGTCAGACAAAACTCCCATTGAAAGTCCTGGAATTTTGCTTTAGTCTAACATTAAGAACCAGCTTTTGTTTTGTCTCAAGGACAAAAGGACAAGCAGGCTTCCTACTGTTTTTTATTTAACTTGGGGGCACATAATAATGCTTAGAACTATCCATCTCCTTCTCTAAGCATCAGGAAGATGATGTAATCTGTGTATATTTTTTGAAGTTCAGTCTTCTGTCACTGTAAGCCAGTGCTATCCAAATGGCAGACACACCTTTATAATCAAATAAATAGTAATAAAGGTGTAGATTTTCTAGGAGAAAAGAGGTCTCCATATTGTAACTTCAGATTTTCTTTTTCTTTATTTACTTGAGTGGATCACAGCTTCATACAATATGATTTTATTCCATCTTAACTCATCATGGTTCAAACATGTGAGCTCACAATACTCAGACTCAAGTGTGGCTGAAGACTACACTATACTACTGTGTCAGTGTAATTTGCTGCTAATCAGTAATTTGTGGCTCCAGCAGTATAATTTTTCACTTTGTACTCATTTAAATTGACTCAAAGTTAGTAGTAAACAACATGTATATATGGTACTTGCTAAAAAGTTAGACACAGTCTGTTTATTTTTATTTTCTGGTTTTAGTGAGCACCATTGTAGACACAAACACTGTATTAGGAAGTGGAATTGTGGTTTTGTAGGTGTAAATAACAAAATTCTCAATGATTATAATAAGAACATCTTTTTCCTTGTGTTTGTGATAATAAGGTAGTTTGACTCTAGATTTGTCTACTTTGTATTTGTCTTTTTTTTTTTTTTTTCTCATTCCTATCATATACTACTTATCTTAAGGCTAAAATTTAAGGCTATCTTCCAAAAACATAAGTGTAGTTAAATTAAGTAAAAGGAAAACCCAGAGATTAGAAAAAGTAATCAGCTAAAATAATAAGCCAAATGGTTTGAAAAGGCCACATAATAGCCATAGATTTTATTAACAATCATTTTAATAATGTGTTATGCTTGTGACATGACATGTCCTTAATCACAGAGGAGAAAGGCTGTCTGCATGCATACATGGTGAAATGTGAAAGTGTTACTGCAGACTCATTTTCAGCAGTAGTTTGTTACGTTTCCACACTTGATTTTGCATGAGTCGTGTTCTGTATTTTGAGGTGTGAGATGTGGATTACAGACACACTGAGAGACTGAATGATCTTCAGGCAAGACCTGTGCACCTGGATCCTCATGGTCTTCAGCTGGATTCAGGGAACAGGGCCTCTGGAGAGCAGTGTGAAAGAATGGGATCAGGTTACCTAACAATTTTCACTATGAAATGTATTTTTTGGGAGCCATGATGATCCGATAAGACCTGGGTTAGGGCAGATATAATAAATTCCTTGTTAGGAATTATGTGGCAAAAAAAAAAAAAAAAAAAAAAAAAAAGAAACCCACAGTGGGTTTTCAAGGTGATAGTGGAACCTACATTTTTTAAGCCAGCTGTTGTCAAACTGATGCCTTTCATTCTATCTATACCCATCATCCAGAGCAATTCCCAAAATTTTTTCTTAGTCCTACACATTGATTTACATCTGTTTATAGGTAGAGGTACTGCTGCCTCTGAATGCTATTGCAATGTAGTTTGTGTAATATGCTGAATTGCACAATACAAATCAACAGTAAAGCAGCTGCTCCCACGTAGACTCACTATCTAATAGAAATAAGTGACCCAGAGAATTCCTATCTTTCAAGACTCCTTAGATCAGCCTGAGTTTAAATGGTTACAAGTCTATTTTGTGTTACACTGCAGGACAAATAACTCCCCAGATGCCTTCCTCTCAAATAATCATTTTTCATGTTAGGAAATTGTCAGTTGACAAATTTTGTTATAGACGTGAGGAATATAACTGGTCTCTACCGTTGTACTGCCAGGTCAATCTTCAGCTTAGGCCAAGTCTTTCTGGGCGATTAATAGACACTGTAATTATAGATATACTCGAATGGTACCAGTGAAGCACTGGAGTGACAACACTGTGCTGTTAAAGACACATGGCTCCAGAATATTAAGTGGCTAACGCTTGACACAATATTTATTCACTTGTTGTTTACCATTCCTGAAATGTTTCAGGGAATATCTTGGCATTCAAGCATCTTGCAAGAGATTAGTATTTTTAAGCGTTTTCTCACTGAAAGTGATTAATACCTTGTTTGTGCCCTTGATTCCAGTTCTCTAGAGGTCATTGCGTGGGCTACACAAGACCTTCTTGGGTATGTAAAGGGCTTCATGTTGCCTTTCTGCTCCTGTGATCCCATTAGCTCCCATGGGAGTGTTTTAAGATTCAGACCCCATTGATAACAATTACTGAGCTCAATGGCACAGTGTTATTCTCTACAAAATCATTTAATATGATGATGTCTTCATAACACTAATAATAAGGCAGCTGAGAATATCTGGAGGCTAATAGAGTTTTTGATTATTGCTCTGAAGTAGTGCCAAAGGCACTAATAAAAGAGTTATGGACACGTCTCCTGCTGTTACTCTGAGTAACGTGGCCTTGGCCATACTCCTGTTTACACTTTTTCTGGACACAAACAACACCAGCAATACTGTGTTATTAACTCTCATTGCAAGGGTAGCTTGCTTTGAAGTGTGAGTTCAAGGTTTTTACCTGTCTTACACCCAAATGGCCTCTTTCAGGTAACTAACAACCATTTGGACTGATATAATCACAGGACATGGCTGTCTGCCATTCGCTATAAACTAGCTATAAAGATAATTTTCTAGTTTTTTTTTACTTTTTTTTTTTTTAATTCCCATTTCTACTATTATTATTATTATTGTTGTCTTCGTTGAATTTCAGTACTAAGAGATCTGGCTTATTTCAAATTATCAAGACTTCTCTAAGAACTCCTGTCCATAGTGCAGTAGTACCAACCAGAGAAAGCTGATTTCTGGCATGGAGCAGAAGATGCAGGAGTGTAAAATATATAGCAAAATGTATACAGACCAATCTTCCTGAAAAGCAGTCCAGAGATTCATATCACTTGGCTTTTTGGCATGCTGTGGCAACTTTGGATTTTGTGTTCTTTGATAGTGTTATCATGAAACAGATACCACTAGTTTGATACCACTAAGACACCAAAAATGGGTTTGGAAGAATGCTAAATGAGGATTCTCAATAGACATGTCTCACCATATAAATAGGCTCAAGAGAACAGTAGCATCAGCTGTGTTGTGATTCCTTAATGGGTTCCACTAGCATAACCATGATGGATTATAGCCTTGGTACTGTAATACCGTGTACAATAACCACTTAGCAAAGAATTTAGGATACCTGCCATGAGTAAAATACTTTGATTGTTCTGAAGTTTATGTATAGCATGAAAGCAAAAATTTCTAAAAATTTCTTGTCGAAGTTGTGGTGTTTCTAATATGCTAATCTGCAGGATTTTCAAAAACAAGAGTGACAATATGTTAAGATAGTTAACAGTGACTTCCATTATACTAGAGCATTTTATTAGTACTGTAAGCTGCAGAGTTGCCTTAAAGATCGTCACATGTTATTGCTGGATAACTGGAAGAAAATAACTGCATCTGAAGACAGACATTCTTGTGAAAAATGGTTGATTTTGTCAATCAAAAATTTTATTTGAATGTAATTGTAAGAGTTCTTATCCTTTCTTAATTGTATTTTAAGCTGCAGATAAAAGCAAGGTCATAACCTCCAGGCCAAATAACATTTTGTATAAAATACATTAACCATAACTGTGCATGTTTTTGCTAAGGAGCTTTGGTGTGATTTTGAATTTAGAACCAAATCAGAAGTTAAGTGCATTTCATTTGTAGAGTTAGTGTGAGCATACTCAAGCCTCTTTAAAAATCACTGTTCTGGCACAATGTCACATACATAATGTAGCATCTTAATATGATGCAATACCAGCTGCATGTTGTCATATTTTAGATCAAATATAATGTAAACACTATTATGTAAATGTAATAGAAACACTGAATATTAGAGATAATAAAAATACCTCAAGGCATTATTTTCATCATAACAGAACTGTTGCTGTCTTGCTTTGACTCTATTAATTGCTCTTTTTCAGGTTTTTTTTTTCCTCTCAAAAGGTAAAATTGATGGTGGAACTAGACCCCACTGGTGGAGATACATTTATATTGAAAACACATATCTCTGTTTCTCCAGCTGCAGGATGTCACAGCATGATACGTCTTGGCACACACTCTCACAGTCCTGTAAAACCACATTCGGGTGGTGCCTTAGGGACATTCCCACAGCCCAGTACCTTTCTATCTTCTGGGTTGGCTTTTATACTCTTTTCCCCTTTATTTTACAGACAGTTGAACATATATAAAAGTAGTTATAACAAAAGATCTGCTCTCATATGACCTTCCTTTTGGGTGGTGGTCCATTCCTGTTTCTCGGGGAATGCATGTGGTTTTTTTTAGCCATGGTATCCCCTAAATGAATTTCAATAGGAACTCACATTTAGCCCTAAAAAGGATGGCAGGATTATCCACTACCACCAACATATTATAAGTCAAAACATAGCAGTACTATGCTTGCTTTCTTAAGGGACTGATCTAACAGTTCTTAGATGAGTAACTCTTCCAAAATATTGGTCTGACTCATTAGTTTCTTCCCACATAAACTCCGTTCTAATTTAATTTGGCTTAGTGGCATTTCTGACTTCCTGTCCTAAACTATCAGACTGTGAACTGTAAACACTGGCAGGGTTTCCACCTAAGAAACCTCTGCAGTGGGTGATATGTAGACACAGTTTAGTCAGAGAATGCTGGAAGGCTTTGCAGCATCATCAGTAAGGTAGAATCCAGGCGGGCGGTTCAAATTAACTTCAAAAATCCCGCAAAGTCTTTTTTACATCAAACATTAAAATAAGGTTGTCACCCATCACAGACAGATAGTCATCTTGATTAAGGAGAATATTTCTCTGTTATTTTTACAATGCAGTCAAGGCAGATATTTCATCCCCTTATGCATTTGATTACAGCCACTGTTTCTCTCTCTTTGTGCTTTGTTGCCTGGAGAGCGCTCCTCTCACCGGACCACTGTCACAGGCCACTAGTCTGTGACAAAGCTCAGTCTCAATCTCCCACAAAACTGAAAAAGGGAAAGTAACAAAAGAGCCCTTTTTCCTTGCTTTTGAGTTTTGCCTTTTTCCTCACCCAGGCTTCAACAGGGACTGTACACAGCATGTGTATAGTTTACAGCAGATGAGAGAGGGAGGCACGTCAGTGGCAGGGGCCGGCAGCAAAGCCCCTGCTCCCGACACACAGGATGAATGTTTCACATCAGAGACATTCTGCTGTCTCTGCCTTTGCCTACATTGCTGTTATGTCTTCCTCTACTTGGATTGCTTTTTCACCACATACTTTCTGAAAAATGCTGAGCTTTTTTTTTTTTTGCTCCTTCACACTTATGAGAATGATCCACTAAACAGTCATTTTTTGACAATTGATTCAAGTAGAAGTAGCATGCTTGTTCTGTTTTTAGAAATGTATAAATTAATTGAAATTATGTTTACAGGAATAATTAACTGAATATTACAGAATTTTATACAGAAATTTTCAGTAGACTAAGCTCAAAGGTATGTTGATGTCACCATCAGAGCTTAAAGCTGGCTAAAGATAATTACTAGTGATGACGTAACGTGAACTTCACAGGACAATGTGATAGCGTAAAAAATCCACTTGAGAATCTGATGCTGGGGTTGTAGCTCACACTGACCCTCAAGTTCTTCAGAGAGTATTGCTTAATGATTGATAGTTTCACTAGGCATACATAGATTGCTTAATGTGCATCTATTGATACATAATTTCTGTGCAGTGAAGACACAATCTAGATAGTCAGTTCTATCACCCTAAGAATCAGAGGCAAACATCTTCATCTCTTTTTCTTTTTCCTATGAAATAGCCACTGAGGTTCTTCACTGTCATGGAGATGGGATTGAATAGTTAAGGTTGAATCCTGCTGTAAATGAGAATGCCTCAAAGTTTAGGCATGTTTATAGTTTTGTTTTACATGCTGATTTGCTGAACTTGCTGGGAACTGCTGCTCCCACGGTGCCTGATCAGTGATATTGGTCTTCTCTTTTCACTCTAGTACAGTCTTCTGATGAGCTTTGCCTTGCAGCTTTATCTGGCAAACATTCTCAGAAACCATCCTTTAACAGGACATAGATGATCACAAGCTTCAAATATTTTCATATTTGTCCTTTTATCAATTCAGTATTATATTGCAGTTAGAGCACACAACAAGGAAGTGGGAAACTGAGGTAAACTTCCTTCTTGTTTGATGGTCAGATACAGAGTATAGTTGAAATAAACTCAAATTATAAGACAGGATAACTTCTTCAGTTGGATACTGCTGTTTGCCTTCCTTTTCATAACAGTTATTTTGAGACTTCTGGACTAGGAGACATCAGTGCATTTAAACAGCCCAGTGTTGAAGATTTTCAACCTGATGTTACCTTCATGCATAGGCATTTCCTGTAACCAGAAAAACAAAATGCTTTATTGCTTCAATCAATAAAGAAGAGAGAAGGCAGAAGGCAGAATGGGAGAAAGACTAATTTTATTCCAATTGATATATTTGTCTGGAGAAAGCTGGAATCTCAAGTTCTATTCTGCACACCAAGAACCTTCTCCAGTGACTGTTTCATTCAAACATCAAGGACAGCTAGACACAGACATATAGACATACCTGTCTTTAATCAGGGTTTGATTTTTGTTTTACTAATTTGAGTATTACCAATCTAATTTCCTTATAAGGCAGCACACTAAACTCCAAATGAGATTTCTACCCGTATTAACTGTGTTTTAGAAGTTAGCTTATGTTCACGAGCTTCAAATGTGATTAGTTGTCTAGCTGTTCTTTATATGCATTTACTTCCATACTGCAGTCGTGTATAGGAAAATATGATCAGGATACACTATAATCTTAACCTACCCAAAACTTTTTTTTTTTATTATTAAGTTCTGTTATCACTCCAATTCATATGGCAGAGAATGTGGCTTCACTAAGCTTTTATTTTCTTTGTAGTTTTCCAGAGTCAGCTAAAGTCAGTCCTGGAAGAACTCCATTAAATCAAATTAAATATTAAATTCCTCTAGTGGAAGATATCCCTGCCCATGGCAGGGAGTTTGGAACTAGATGAACTTTAAGGCTCCTTCCAACCCAAACCATTCTACGATTCTATGATTGAATTAACTTCAGTATTGGTTTGGCTCTGTGTGTTTCTATTTTGAAGTGATAAATTGTCCATAAGAAGCACAGTCTTTCACTTTGCATGTGGTTAATTTCACAAGAACTGTCATTTCTGAGGCTAAACATCCTTGAAAGTAAGTCTGTGAGTCATGCTGAGAATGAAAAATATTATGTATAGATTGCATCAAAGGACCAATATGAAGCTATAGTTTAAAAAGTCAGCATTCTTGTGGTATTCAAAGGAATTAATCTGAGGAAATGACAGAAATCATTTCTCTGAGAGGAGCAACACTGAGCAAATGTATGCGTGTCAAAAATGTGTAAATCCTTTACTGTTGCCTATAATTGAATTAGGTTCCCAGTGAATGAAGGGAAAATAAGACTTTGGAAAGAGCAGTCAATCATACTAGTCAATGTAAGATCAAAGAGGGAATGTGAAAAACTGATGAAATTGTGGTCTTCCTTCACCTGAAAATAAGAAGACATTGCTCATGTTCAAATACAGTCATCAAAGAAATTTTCTTCAAAATAACATCTAAGGCATTTTCACACGTACAAATCATAGAACCCTCAAAATCACAGAATACTTCAAGTTGGAAGGGTTCAATAAGGATCACTGAGTCCAACTCACTGGTCCTCACAGGACTACTTACATATGACCAAGAGCGTTCTCCAGACACACCTTGAGCTCTGACAGGCTTGGTCCCGTGGGGAGCCTGTTCCAGCGACTGACCACCCTGATCCAAACCCTGACACACACCCTGACCATAGAGACGTACAAACACACCTTTGACAGGGAATTATCTTTGATGCTTGTGAGGGGAGTGACAAAAATTACCTCAATTCACACTGATTCTTTCTGTAGTTTTCTTACCATAACAGGAAATTCTGTTTAGAAATCAGAACATACAATGAGATTCCTAATTATTAGATTCAGTTCAGAATTAAAATGCTTTAATAAGTGCTTCTGTTTACTGAATGAGCCATAAATTACAACTGTTCTCAACACTCCTTCAAATGAAGAAAATAAGGCACAGAGCTGTTAAGCCCCTATCTCTCCCCTTAAACTATCATGATATAGGCCCTAGAACTTAGGCACTGTAATAAACTCATCCTGAAATTACCCTGCTCCTATGACAGCATAGTTCCACTTTGTAAAATTCCTCAAAATCCAAGCAAAAAGTAGCAAATCTAAAAGAAGTAGTGGGCTAGTCTATTTTCTCGGAGACCACATGTTTCTGTGGTCCAAAATGCACCTACTGATAATGGAAAACTAACAGAAGAGATAAGAGCAAAATATTCTACAGCCAGATAGCCAAGACACTTTACTAAAAGAAAAGTAAATGAATAAAAACCCAGATGCCGTAAACTACCTCCTAAAGTGTCTTTCTGAGTAGAAGCTTTCTTTTCTTAGCTTTTTTTTTCTTTTTTTTTTTTTTCCATTGAAATGCAGTGTGTTATCCTAGTTGGAAAGGTAAGAAAAAACATTTATTACAGAAACAAATTTTTTTTTATTATTATTATTCTTTCCAAAGAGCATTATTTTTTGATTCGATTTTCCTAAGATCAATGACTTTAAAATCTCTTCTTCACAAGTTCCCATTCCAGACAAATTCATATGATCACAAAATAGTTCAGGTCATAATTGACCTCTGGGGGCCACCTAGACTCATCTCCTGCATGAAGCAGGACTAACTTCAAAGTTATGTCAGGGAGCTGAGGTCTTATGTCAGGTCAATACATAATTGTTAGAAAAGATTATTAACTCCTGTTTTCTTTATTCAAATATTTTGGGTTAATATGGGATAAAAAGCTGTGGTGATAAGACAATCTGACTTAAACATTAGCCATGAAGGACAATTTTAACTTGAAAAGGCTCGGTTCTGTATACAGTGAAGGAATAAGGTGTGCTCTCTGTCTTGTATTTCACAAGCTGCTCTGGGTCTTCCTCTGAAGGTGTAAAAAACTTTCCTAGATTTGGGTTATCCTTTGATCTTCCATATATGCAGACTGTTCTTTGAAACAAGCTTGCAGAAAAAATCCTGTTTCATTATTCTGAGGTGCTTTGATTGTATTTATCCTTGTACAGGAGTGCTTGTATGACTTCACATGGGTTCATTTTATGCTTACTGTGTAAATTAAGACTCGTTTTGATTTTGAGCCAGGCAAGTCACAGTTTATTTGTGCGTCACCATACATTTGTATGTGCTTCCAGAACTTACATTGTAATCGGTTCCACTATTTATTTTGAAGTTCATTCTTCATTAATTTGTTTGCATCACTAAGAAAAAATAAAAACAAAGTCCAACAAACTTTATAGGCAGCTGTGAACACTTATCAAGAGAATTAAGTAAGGCAGGAGTTTGTCTCTGCCTCACAATCAGAGCTTTATTCTCCAGTCTCTGTTCTTGGACAGATTCTGATTTTGATCTTTGTTATTTGTGCAGAAAATCATATGGACTCTGCAAGACATTTGCTTTCTTTACAAGACATGATACTCCACAGCCTGGTGCCCTTGTGTTGTGACTGCTTCCACGTTAATTGTGTTTGCTGTTGCTGTCTCTACAGTTTATTTATCCTTGCATTCAATCTCCCTGACCTTGTATCCACTTTGTATCAGATGTATCTCAGTCCTTGAACTGTTTGCAAGCACTTTGGTTTCCAGTTCCATTTCACTGAAAACATTCACTAATTTTTTTTTTTTTTTTTTTTTAAATGAGGTCAATTTCACTCAGTTACATTCCCTTTGACACTGTTGCTCCCCCCAAAACGTTGTCTCTAATTAAGCTCTTTGTTAACCATTTTGTTCACACTGCTTAGTTCAACTGGTTAGATTTGCAATGTAATGGCCAACAGTAACAACTTACTGCTTTTTGCTTTTAACAAAGATGAGTCTTTCCTTTATAATCTGCTATTTTCCCTCTTTCCTAGTACTGTGCACCCGAGATGTGAAGTCTGTCTCAAAATTTGCTGTTATCTTTTCTGGCCAATGGGATATTTCTTCGATCTTCTTGTGGTTCCTAGTTTGAGCAATTGGGTTGTGCTCCACGTGATGTCTTTGTTGTCCCTCGAGTCAGTCAAGAGGGCTAAACTGCAGGTATAATTTTTCTAGAGGTTCTTAGTTGTTGTCTGTTATTTTAACTCAGAGCCCCACCCTAAAGACACTGAAACTTTCAGCTATGCCCTGTAAATTCTTTTTAGGTTGTCTCACACGCTATTTCTTTGTCTTCCCATAATACTTTATTTTTATATACATTGCTTTTATTCCATCTTACTTTGTGTATTTCTCTTTTACTCTGTGACCAGTTCTTAAGTCTACCTAGAATAACATACTTCTATTGTCTCGAATTTTCTATGCCTTGGTCTTTCTCACAGTATGGCTCTTTTCAACAAAACCCAGAATTTCTATTTACCTTCTCTGGACTGTCTGGGCCAGCTTTTCTTGTTTTCTACTTGATTAATGGATTAAACCGGTTAAATCACCTGAAAAAAAAAATCTTTCCATCTTAGTTTTCTTTCACTTTAGTGATTTGAATTGACTTGCTGAATTACCAGATGAATATTGGATCCAGGGAAAAAGAAGAGGTAGAAAACAGTGGTAAATGCACGGGTCTGCCTCTGTAATAGTGGGGAATTACTCGGATGAATCAAATGTACTCACAAAACTGAAACTTTCATAGCTTTTTAAAGATAGACACTTTCCCTAGCAAAATGTAACAAGCTTTCCTGCTCTTCCCTGTAACCTAATTTCTTGCTTCATAAAATTTATTACCTATTGCTTCAGAATTCTTGATAATGCCAGTCATAACATGTTGATATCTGTGCTGACCATTTCATAGATCTTAAACCTGTGCATTTGATGTTATACACATTGTCCAAAAACTATATTTCTTGATACTTCTTAACACAGTGTTAGTGAACTTTAAGTTTACAGCAGATTGTCAGAGATCAACTTGATATTTGACAACCCTCTTCTCTTTGGAGCTTTTCCAGATCTGTTTCCTCCTGTGATTTAGTTTCTCAAGTCTTTGGATTAGGTCACTCCTTTCTTTCCTTGAATAAATACTTGGTAGAAGAACTAATAGTTCTTGGTATGTTGTTCTTGACCATTTTGACTATATTCCACTGTCACTATCTGAGTCTTCCACAGATAAATATCCTGTCTGAAGACTGGCTGTGCTTTTATTTGTTTGTTTTTGTCCCTAACTCATTATATCACTCCATAATTATAATATAAGAAGCAAAAGTTTTATTTTTATCCTTTCTTGCTGTCAATCTGATATAGTTTTTTCCCACATGGCTGTCTTTCAAAAAGCATTTTCAATTATTAAACCTCTTATCTAGTCTACCATGACATATGAATACTGTCTTTCTGTTTTAAGAGTCTTTTGGCTCTTTTTTTTTTTGTTTTGTTTAATCAAGACTCTCAATAGAAAATCGTCTTAAATTCTGAAGGCATCTGGTCTTTGATGCATGTTCACTCTGGGTCATTTTCCTACCCTATTGATCACATCACATTGTGAATGATATTTATAGTCTCTTCATCAGCTCTCCTTATCTTATCTCTGATAGTTGTCTCTGGTTTTAACACAATCTTTTAAAGTTTTAAGCTTGTTAATCTGCTCCATCAGCCTTTATTTTGGCTGTCTTTGATATCCTATGTTATAATTGACTGATGTCTCTGTTGTGGGGTTCTTTCAAGTTGCAATTCTTGCTTTCTTGCACTTTCTTATTTGCTTTCATGAAAGAGTGACTGAAGTCACAATTGGCTTTTGGAAGTCAGATGTTACTCCTGTCTCTTAAATCAGCACACAGGGCTGATTCTTTTCAGTGACTTTGTTTAGCATTTTCAAATCTCCAGTCATCTTGTTGACTCCAGCTTCTGATCAATAAAATGTGCTTCCAGGAAATTCTGGAAGTGTTACAGAGGTCTCTCCCACTCCACCACATTCCTTCTCATCGGACTGTCAGAGAGATTTTTCCCTATGATTGCTCTCTTAAGATGTTTAATTTTCTTAAGCACCACAGCTATCATGAAAAGGGCTATTGCTAGGAGACAGTTCTGTGTTTCTTGGCCACGCTCACCTGACATGTGCCAATAAGATTACCAAATGTCATATTCCCTCATCATATGACAGGAGTCAGTATCCGCTTGAAAAAAATGGCTACTAGCTGAATGTAGCTCTTGGCAACATTTTCTTTTTTAAGTGGAAAACCATTCCTTATTCTTTTGTTATTTATTGTAGTAACATAGAAGATGAAGGTTTTTTTATTTCCTTTTGACATCCATTGAAGTTTTATGGAAGCCATTGAAATTTAGTGTTAATTAATATCCACTTACAGCAAAGTGTTGACAATAATTTTCCAAAATTGTGAATTTGACATTTAGCAGCATCATTTAAGAAACCAAGAGGAGCTTTCCAAACTACAGTTGAAAGTAAATTAACTGTGATATAAATGTTTATAACTTTAGTCACTTAGTGAGTAGCTAGGGAAGTTTGTGTTACGGCTGGAGACTTCCACATGGATGATATGAGATACTTCCTCTACAATTACCTTGCCAGACATTATGTTTTGCCTCAAGTATTTCTATTTAAAATGCTCATTATTTTATCTTGCACAGCTCAAACTAAAATTCTGCATTTTGGGGCCAGTGTGCTTTAGTGATTTCTTGTTTCAAATGCTTTAACAACAGGCTGCTGCTTTAATTCGTAGCCTATGAAAGATTCCAAAGCAAGAGGTTTGGGGAGATTTGAAATTATACTCAATAGCAGGTATCTGCCTCCATCAGACCTAACGTTCATTTACTAGGTCAAAGCAATTAACATAACAGCTATCATACTCTTAATTTACACATTTACCCAATGTCTGAATTTGTTCATTTTTAATATACTCAAAGAGAACCGTCTAGACTATTCCCTGAAGAATATCTTGAAATGGCACTTGCCTGAGCTGTATAGAGCTCTAAAGTTCCTTAAAGAAGTTCCTTTTTTTAGAGAAGGGATTTAATCCCTTCTACTAACTGGGGGACTGGTCTTTCCCTAACACATTTCAGGGAGAGAAGTCTGCATCAGATGTTTGTCTCTTTACACCTTCATCAGTATTTCAAGAGCTATGAGGCAATAATTGCTCCACTAAGGCATACCCTGATGTCAGCAAACAAGAGTCCACAGTTACACTAAGTGATGAAGTGGGAAGCTGACAACACTTGTTTGATGAAATTTGTAAGGTCGTGGTTGAGGCAATATATGTTGTACAGATGAGCAGTCATGAACTTCAATCTGGAAAGTATTGATATGTATGCTTGCATTCATCATACAGAGACTAATCATAAAAGTAGTAAAATTAACTTCCTTTTTATTTCTGGGCAACAAAAGGTGAAGAAATGCCGTATTTACTAAGTGATCAGGAGATAAACTCTTAAGCTTCCCTGTGCATAAAAATGTTTGGAGTTTCTATTTTTCTTCCACTTAAGAAGAGCACATATATGATGATGATGATGATGATGATCTGTCAGCATACAAGATGTGTTTTTTTAACAGCACCTAAATGCCGTAAATTGTGTGATCAGTAGACACATTTATACAAGTCCAACCTGTATTTTAAATAAAGTCTGAATAAAAGCTTTACACAGGTAGTTATCTAGCCATGTAGATCATTTCCTTCCCTCCTTCCTTCCTTCCTTCCTTCCTT
>JAWWES010000115.1:67331880-67354726 GCA_035583135.1 Lophotriccus pileatus
AATAAAAGCTTTACACAGGTAGTTATCTAGCCATGTAGATCATTTCCTTCCCTCCTTCCTTCCTTCCTTCCTTCCTTTTCTTGCTCATTTGAAAACATTTTTCAAATTATAAAGTGAGGAAAAAACTAGTTAAAAAGAAGAATTTTTATCAGATAGCCATTTCTGCAGCCCTCTGTCAGTCAACACCCACTCCACCCTGCCCAGAGAAGGGAGCGTGACAAAAGTGTGTTAGGTACTTCAGATCCTTCCATATGTGGCAGAGTTAATTAGCTCTTTTCTGAGAACAGCCTGTTTGTCCACGTGTAAGAAAATGACCCCTTATAGACGACTCATGGCCCTTTAGCGGTGGAATGTGCGGATGGACTCTGCAACAGGGGATTTATCTGGCAGTGCTACTTCCATGGAATGTTTCTTTTCTGCCTATAAAGCAGTTCCTCCCTCCCCACACCCTGCCATCCCTCCACTCAGTACATATCTGTGTAGTCCCCTGAGTCTGTGATTTACTACCTCTTTTGGAAACAGGAAGACTAAAGCTATTTTCAAGTATAAAATTATATTCTTGTCAAAGTTAGGAAATGAACTTGTTTTTTTTTCCCCAGATCTTCTTTTTTTGTTTGTTTTCCTCTGGTTTATGTGCAGATTTCTGTAGACTTGTTGTTATAGGTAAGATACATTCATAACATATATGATCAAAATCAAATGGCAAATTTTACGTTGGGTTATGCAATTCTGGTATCAAATGAAAATCACAACCCTCTCACTTCATGTCTGTCCAAGTAAGTCTCCAAGCCTGCATGTTCTCTCTGCCTGTCCTCTCTGCCTGTCATTCTGTAGCTGACTATTAAGGTATCAGTGGTATGAAAAGAATTTTATCAACACAATAGCAGATCTTTTTATCGCTAGGGATATCTCTAAATTAGTCTGTTCTGGTGGTCATTACACATAACCCTTATATGCAGAATGCTTCACCAGTGATGAATTTGACTGTCCTCTTTGAATGAAGTGGTATTTGTTTACTTTACAGAGACAATGCCTGATAGACAAATATTTCTGTCTCTTGGCTGTATCAGATGAGTTATCAGAACTATTCAAGCATCACTGAATAATCAAGGATAAGAATGCTGAAGTATTAAAGAGAAGTTACTGTGGAAATTAGAGAAGAGATGAACTATATATGCTAGATGGAATAAGTCAAGTTCTTTTTAATGTATAAAGTCTTCATTGTTGCTAAAAGAAATGAATTTGTGAGTGAGTATCAAGAGAGAAGACTATCCTTGAACCTGTCTTGATTATTTTTTTCTCTTTTTCCTTTTGCTTTCTGAGACTTTCCTCTTGAAGGGATATGTCACATTGCTTGTGTATGATGTACACGTCTACCTCCAGCATTTGCAAGCTATTTATGTGGGCTGCTGTTCAGTAGAATTGGCAGTTGCCTGGTGTGCTTGCATAATGCTAACAGTTCTGTATGAGGAAATGAGAGATTTTGCTCGGGTTACAAACTGATATTTGACATATGATCCTTACATGTTTCATGTTGGTTTTTTAGACATCAGTAAAGGCATGCACAAAAGCCATGCTCATGGCACATCTAAGAGGTTGCAAATGCACATTATTCCATAGTCTGTGCTGATTAGTTCTGCTCATGTCACCTTGGGGGTGTTTCTCACGTGGAAGTCAAGCAGATCACTCTGGCTACCAGCTTCTTGTCAGATGCAGTTCAAGGCATTGACCATCAGTTGTATACCTTGTATAAGAGCTGAAATGCCATGGCAAATAAAACTACACATGGTTATTTTTTTTCAAGAAAACATTATTGATTTTAGCTGTTTAATTAATTGAATAAGCTCTAGTGCCTCATCTGTCTTTGGACACAGACCTTGTCATGGATTGCTCCTGGCCTAGTTTTTAAGTTGCTCCTAATCTCAGTCATCCATGTGGGATTTGGAGGGCAGGAACTTCATTGTTATATGCGATTTATGTAGGTGGACACTGATTCTGAGACTCCAAGTTATTATTGTCCCTTGTACTTCCTCTGTCCTCACACTCACTGGAAATGGGCAAAAAGTCATGACATAGTATGAGAGATGCAAGCATGAATCAAAACAAACAGTACTGACAGTTTTTTGTTTTTGTTTTTGTTTTTTTTTTTAGTGTAGCTGTCTCAGTGGAAAGGTCTAATATCTTGTGGGTGCAAAAAGGAAAATTCATCTGTCCAATATTGTTCCAAATCTGAATCAAAAACATGCATATTTCGTTAACATCTCTACCTAATGTTACTATATGCTTATGCCAGATTTTTACACAAGACAGACAAAAAAATGAGTTATGACAGTGACGTGTTTGGCATTCCGTGTGCCAGACTTTCAGTGTATATGGGATAAGAACTATTCAGCACATATGCCATGTGCCAGAAGGCTTTTGGGGAGCTTCAGACCCACTGTGTGCTTGTTATCGAGTCAATCACTGCACACACAGTACATCCAGTGAACCCTGGGAGCTCTTGGCTTGTTCTGTATGCACTGAAGGCTGATGTATCAGTGTATCAGAGGATGTATCCAGAATCTCTGCTACATAACCAGGAATCCCAGACAAATATAGCACATTCTGCCTGCAGAATTTCTAAACATAAGAAAGAAAAAGAAAGGAAAAAACAATGACATAGTAGCCCTTGTACTCAGAAGAGCTACCCATCTCATCATGTAGAAGTAAGCCTTTCCTGCATTCTGTATGACTCTCCCTTATGGGTCATTTTTCACCCCCCTCCCTTGGGCAAGGACCATGTCTGTATGTAAGACTAAACTCTGAGCCTGTCTAGTTGTACCAGCATCAGCAGGGGGTATGCTAGTTTACTTCTGCTCCTGATTTGATCCCATTCTCTGGGTTTTTATTAACTCATTTTGGTGTTTTTTTCCCCCTCCCCCCACGCCCCCCTCTCTCCGCCAGTTGTTTTTTAACAGTCACAGAATAGTAAATGGTAATAATAGATTGCTGCATGGATGGGTGTATCAGCATATGTTTATAGGGGGATGTGAGAGACTGAACTATGGGACGACCTCCCTGACATTCTCTGAAGCTTCTTTTCTTTTCCCAGGCTTTTTGGGAGGGCATTTGTCTTGGGGGGGGGGGAGGGGAGGGAGGGATTCATTAGGTATGCTGGAGAAGAGATTTCTTATGTTTGCTTGCAGATCTTTGTAGCCTTCACAGATTGGGATGCACAGTTCCCATAAATATATGATAATGATCATTTGGAGTGTGAATGTTAATTTGTGTAATGGGTTCCCAAAATATGGGCCATGTGCCTGCTGAGTATGTCTTATTTTAAAATAAATGTGCATACATAATACACACAGAGACACATGCTGCCTGCATATGCATCCATAATTTAAAATCTAAAATTATAATTTGTTTTTGAAGGAGACAAAGCAACAGCTCCCCCAGTATACCCGTAACCGTTGAACAGGAGCCCAGACGTCAGGATGGTTTTGTGAGCCCTGCCGGAGATCACAGTCCCACACGGACAGCTGCAGCTACAAAGCACCCCAGTGACCTAGATTCAGCTCTAGATTACTGTCTGCTTTGGCCTCTGCCTCCCATCACTGCACCAGGAGTCTGATTTTGTTGCACAAGCTAACTTGCTTACTGCTCTGACCCATTTTACCATAGCAACCTGGTTTGCTGTACCAGAGGCTAGAAAAAGCACACAGGCGACTTTTTCAGGATTCCAAGATTAAGTTCACCCTCTGCTCTTTTTCTCTTTTTTTTCTTCTCCCTCCTTCTCCTCCACAAGAATGTGCTTAACAGACATGACGAAGAAGAACTGATGTTTTCAAGCAGCACTGGAAGCCAGGAAAAGATTTAGGCGAGGTATTACTTATGTACTTCTAATACATTGCTTATCCTGATGAATGTTTTTGACTTATTTTTCTTTTCAGAGAAAAATAAGCCAGATGCTTCCCTTGCCCCAAGTGTCTCATTCCTGGTTTTCCCTCATCCATCCCCAACCCTTTCTCCCAATATCCTGCCCATTTTGCTTCCAAAAGTATATTTCATTATGCCCTATGTTTTTGATTTTTTGATAACACATGAATAAATGCATTCAGATGTTCAGTAGTAAAGCTGCTTTCACTACAGTATGCTAGCTGCTGTCCATACCTTTGTATGTTTACGTGGGTCTATGTGTTAAAAAAAGGAGGCAGTTTAGAGGTAGCTCTACTCAGACATTACTTTAGTCCATAAAAGACTATGTGATAACCTGGGGGGGCATCATGGAAAGCATTGTCAGCCAGTCAGGGAGGTGATTGTTTCCCTCTGCTTTGCACTGGTGTGGCCTCACCTTGAATATTGTGTTCAGCTTGGAGAAGAGGAGACTGAGGGGAGACCCCACTGCAGTATAAAACTTCCTTGTGAGCGGAACAGGAGGGGCAGGCACTGATCTGTTCTCTGTGGAGAACAGTGACAGGACCCAAGGGAATGGCCTGAAGTTGTGTTGGGGAGGTTTAGGTTGGATATTAGAGAAAGGTTCTTCACTCAGAGGGTGGTTTGGCACTGGAAGAGTCTACACAAGGAAGTGGTCACAGCACCAAGACTACCAGAGTTCAAGAAGCATTTGGCCCATGCTCTCAGGCACATGGTATGACTGTTGGGGATGTCCCATGCAGGGATAAGAGTTGGTCTCAGTGATCCTTGTGGGTTCCTTCCAATTCAGAATATTCTGTGACTTAGTGATTCTGATTTTGACAAAGAAAAAAGAAAGAAAAAGATAACCCAAAACACTATGGAAAATGATGCTGAGATTTGAGAAAATCAAATGTTGAGGATTTTTCAAGACTTTATCTTTTTTTTTTTTTTTTTTAAAGTTATTGAGGAAACACTTCATGTTTGCTAAGCTTGGAGACGTGCATGTAGATGCAGGAATATGCAAAAATATGCAAAATCACAAGAAAGTCAAAAGTACACAAGTGTTATGAAAGAAACTGGCTTTTGCCTCCATGTTTCACATATTTTTGAGATGCTCCTAAAGTGCCTGAGCATTTTTGCTAGCCAGACAGAGGAACCTTTTTCAACACCTCCTAAGCACATCTGTGACTGTTCCTGCCCTCATGAGTGCTGGGAAAGGCACAAGTCAGGCTTCCAGGCTGACAAACATCAGAGATGCATTTCAAAATAATTCGGGAATTTGGTTTTCAATTCACACATCACACACTCCCTGATATCCACAAGTCACAAAAATCTTGAGTTGTTGTTTCATTTATTTTTAGCTTTAAAAAACTTGTATGTGAGTTCATCTATTGCTAATCAGCACTGGTATTGTATAAGGCTCAAGTCCCAGCTGGCTAGTAAAAACAAGGTACAGAAGTGGTACTATGTAAGACTCTCAAAACAGAGTGGAAGGTGCCAAAAAAAAATTAAAAAGTGCATCTCTTGACATTCCTCCTTCAGAAGAACTGCCCTTATCTCAAGAAACATAGATATTTGAGCTGTTTGAGCTGAGCACCTTTTCTAATATAAGGGGAAGGTTTCTTATACAGCTGACGGCCAATGCCTTGAAGTGCATCTGACAAGAAGCTGGTAGCCAGAGCAAGCCATTTGACCCCCTGTGTAAGAAACATCTCCAAGGACATGGGCAGAAGAGCAAATCAGCACACTCTAAGGGATAATGTGGTCTTAGATAAGCCATGAGCGTTGCTTGTGTGCACGTCTCTACGTCACAGTGAATAGGAAGAATTGCAGCAGTCCTGCCAATGCAGGCTTGACAGTGTGCTGTCACACAGGATCTGGGCTTACCTCAGAGTAGTGTGCTGTCCCATATCCTCAGTATGGGACAGAAGTTGCATTCTGTGTAAACGCAATTCTGAAGAGGTTTCAAATTATAATTGTACACAGGTTGTACCTGAGCAAATCTCTGGAGAGGGGAGAGAGTCAAAGAGGAATGCATCAAGGTGCCACTTAGTGCCCTAGTCTAGTAACCACGGTGGTAGTGGATCAAAGGTTGGACTTGATGATCTCAGAAGTCCTTTCCAACCCAGCTGATTCTGTGATTCTAAGGTCTATTACATTTGGAAAGTTGCAGACTCCTTGTCAAAATATTTTTAATAAACCACATTATCAGTGTCTTTTAGTTCTGTGAAAACATCCAACCACCTCAGATCTTATACTTTACTGACAGTCATTGATATGTTCGTGATACTGTAATTCTAAGTTTTCCTTTGTCCTCTAGGCTGGCCTAACCTACATGGTGAATGCAGAAGTCAACACGAAAGTAAATTATAATGCACAAGGCATAATAACTAAAAAAAAAATTACTCCTTTTCAAAGGTTTCAGAGATCAGAAAATCTATATTTACCTGGTGAGTTCTATTTTCTAAACACTGGGCCTGAGCATACTTTTCTGGGCTCCCTGAAGGATTTAAAAACTGTTACATGTAAAGTGAGAGAGACCCTCTCACACGTCCACTGCCACGTGCCCTTCAGTTATTTCATAACTCATAGGATTCATTAACTAGTCTTGTGGATGAACACACTTGAGTGAACTGATAATTTTTTTTATTGCTTCCTGGGGCTCTAATGTTCTTAATCATGGGGACTATTAGGCTGCTTGCAAGATGAAAACCATCAAAGATACAATTTGCAAAATGTGGGTTTTAAAGAAAGAAAAGGTATGCAACCTGGGTCAAATTTCAGTGGTCCTTGCACTGTAGGCTTTGTCACTGTGCAGCACCTTGAAAACCACCCAAAAATTTGATTTTTACAGGCCTAAATGTTGTCTGTTCTATAATTTTTCAGGTAACATGGTTACCAGCTGACCAAAGGGATATTCCATACCATATGACATCACGCTCAGTATGGGCAAAGAAAGAGGAAGGGGAGAATGTTTGGAGTTATGGTGTTTGTCTACCTAAGTAACTTACTTGTGATGAGGTCTTGCTCTCCTGGAGGTGTCTGAACACCTGCCTGCCCATGGGAAGCAGTGAATTAATTCCTTGTTTTGCTTTGCTTGTGTGTATGGCTGTTGCTTTCCCTGTTAAACTGCCTTTATCTCAACCACCAGTTTTCTGGCTTTTACCCTTCTGATTCTATCCACGATCCTGCTGGTGGGGAAGTAAGCGAGTGGCTGCGCTCTACTTGGTTGCTGGCTGGGGTTAAACCACAACAGTTGTGGACTACAGATGCCAATTTATGGATCCTAATTTTAGTGTTTTCACACATCACAAACAAGGGCTGCAACCTGCATTCCCCAGTACTCATCACCTTTGACCTGGCACAGTCTTTTAACTAAATCTCCCTCTTCCTACTCATCACTCCAACACACCTTTAGAAGCCAATGTATTTATCTTCCTATTTACCATGTTATCAAAGCATCTAAAGGCTCTAGGTAACGTTCAAGAATATACAAGTTAAGTTTTGAATTTCTCTGTCATGGTGGAGGATGGTCAGTTCCTTTGGTTTGTTTCGGCTTTTTTTCTAAATTCCTAGCTACAGATAAGCAAATGGTAGCTAGAAACAGAATATAAATGATTTAGTTAATAAGAAAAATTCAGAAAGTACAAGAGAGCTGTGGAAAGAGATGGAAAGATGTAAAGGAGAATACTGTAAGCAGAAGTAATGAAGCTGGCACAAGACAACTTGTGAGAGAGGTGGGAGGGGATGGAAATAAAGGTCTCAAGAGCATGAATAGGAAGTTCCTCATCTGGGAGAAGTGAAGCCAGATTTGGAAAACAGCACTAGTGTCCAGTGTTTATGAAGATGTGCAGCTGCTTCTGCTTTGGATGAACCTCTTATGCAGCTGCTGGCTCTGCTTAGGAATGTCATCTGCCTCTGGGGCCGTATGGTACACATCAGTGTTGGAAGGAGATAGAGCACTACCAAGCCTTTAGTTCCCAAACTGTGCTGTCACACAGGATGAAGAGAAACATTTTGTGTTTGAATAAGAATTTAAACTATGTATTTTCATGTTTCAGTTTAAACAATTAAAGATTGCTGGTTTATTTTCATTCATACCTACTCACTTTTCCAAAAATCATTTTACAATAGGTAGGTCTGTGATCAGGTACATTTAAAATCACATAGAAATAATCCATCAGGAACTAAAAAAAACCCGAAAAATCAACCAAACAAAAAATCCCCAAACAAACAAAAAAAACCCCAAACCTGAAAAAAAACAATTCAGGTCATTTTTTTGCTGGTGATTATTGTCTGGGTTATGGACGGTCCTACCAGAAGAAGAGAAAGTGGTGAAAAGAGGAAGGAATCTGCAACACTGATACTTGAAGTTCTGGGTTTGTTTTACCTGCTGCTCCTGGGAGGATGTGAGAAATAGAGACTGTGACATGTTCTGGTTTTTCCCCACCTCTGAGTTACTGATGGCAGTAAGAGTGATTCTTCTTTGCTTGGAAGACAGAAATGCACATCTCCTTTGAGCAGATTTTGGTCTATTCTGATATTCCAGCACTATTTAAATTAAATCTCAGTAACAAATTCCTGGTTTTAAGTCTCTCTGTTCTTCATGTTATAGGGGCAACAACAACAAATGTACTTGGAGTGATACAAAACATCTATTAAAAGAAGGATGGGCTGGGCTTCGTTAAGGACAGGGGATACAGAAGGCAACAAGAGAAAAGAAGAATGACAATACCAAGCCGGGCTTGTGGACTGAAGTAAAAGGAAGCAAAGATTTTTTTTTCTGGGGTCAAGTTGGAGTTGATGGAAGAAATGCAAATGAATTTAAGAATCTCTACTCATTGATTAACCCTTTGTGGGATGCATACTTTTCAAGATTCAACTCCACTGAGTGTACTGCTAAATACTGAATGCCTGTGAAAAATGAATCTTGAAATTCAACTAGAAAGAAGATTCCCATTTTCCCAGTGTTACACCATATCATTCATAGGATTGCCAATTACCATCATAATGGACTTTACAGTTTACCTTTTGTGTTATAGGAAGGGATCTAGGGTCAAAGGAATGTTTCTGATTTTACAGGTGAAGGATATGATACTATTTAAAGCTTTACAGATCTTGTGATATATGTATATAAATTTTTATAGAGAAACAGCAAAGATATAGTTTTAACCTTTTGCAATTCTGTACAGTTAGCAAAATAAATGAGGAGGGGAGCATGTTACATCTATGCTGTATAAACTTGACAGTATCATATATGTTCAAAACAAGTTGCAGGGATATGGGGAACCATTCCACTTTCCTTATGAAAAATCCTGACCTTCCTGAAGTTAGTAAACTTCAAGGAATTAGCAATTCTCTCATTTACGTGATGATGCAGTGAGGTGTCGAGATTACATTGTTTTATCAGTTTTTGGAGGTATTCTTATTAATATACATCATGGCTGCTCTTTCAAAACAAAGTACTTGTTTTATATCAAAGCTCTGAGATTGAAAAATTTCTTCCTTTACCTCTTTTACACTGAAGTAAACAGTGAAACAGCAGAAATTACTTCTGTAGCTCCAGCTCTGTAGTGTGATTTCTCCAGCATAATGCCTGTGTAAATGGGTTGGGCTTCATTGTTTGAATGGCTCTATAGAAAGATATGTCTTTTCCGGGGGGTTTGATCCCCCAATAACAAACATTTCCTCTATTTACACCAAATTAGCAGTCCTGTAATAAGAAGAAGCTTGTATACCAAGGAGCAGGTGTTTTCAGTTTCCAGTAGTTCTTCACCTCTTTTTTGAAGCCAGACTCTGGGAATTGGGTACGGAAATCTTCAACAAGTCAAACACATGCTAAAACAGGACAATCTGCATAACAAATTAGGCAAGAAAAATACACGGCTATCCCTGGACTTAAGAGGCAATTAAAACCACTTTGGTGGATAAATAGCCTGTAATTGTTACGGCATTAGGAAGAAGATCCAGTAAGGAGTTTATGTAGTTAAAAGAGGAAAAAGAATCAAGTCATCTCTAAGGAGAAAGACAGGAGGAGAGCTAGAGACAACTTCTGCCTCAGCAAGCACAGATTTTTTTTCCTTTTACATGAAAATTGAGAAGTGTTCACGGCTTCAGCAACAGGCTTTTGGTTGTGCAGTGATGTGGCTTTGTGTGTGTGTGTGTGTCTGTGTGTGTGTGTGTGTGTGTGAGGCTTTTCATATGATAATGACAGATTCTATGGCAACCATTGAAAACGAAGGCCTGGAAACAAAAGCTGCAGCAGCAGAGGATCAGTACATATTCACTATGTCTGCAGGAATAACGGCAGAGACTCTCTCTTCAGAAAGGTATCTGATGGCAGCCTGTCAAAGGAAGGGCTTTGTTTTAACTCAGGCAGAGTTAACTCACTCTGCAGTTAGTGCCAGGGTTTCATTACTCCAGTTTTCACTCTACCTTTTTTTCCACACAAACCACATCTACATTAGATGTGCGGGTAATAAGTGGTTAATGCTGGTCTGATCAAACTTCGGGGTGAACAACAGAAATGGGAGACAGAAAAACACAGGTTTAGCAGCCAAATGCTGCTACCATTCTCATGACTGGTTACAGCCTCAAAAAGGCTTCACATATAAATAATGTAAGCAGGATTAGGCCCATACAGAACTGATGTCATATGAAATCAATGCTTAATTTCAGGCTACACGTACTTATCTGCTGGTACAAAAAAAGTTTGTCATCTGATTAAATGGAGAGATGAAATATCAAGCCCAGTTTTTTGCAGAACAGTAAATTACTGTTTTGGAGATTGTGCTTTCCCACAAAGATGAAGCAGCAAACTATGTAGTGTCATGTAAAGTGATAATGCCAGACATGTAATAGCCTGTAGGACAGACTAATGTGAATGTTGCTACTATTGACTGCAGGAGGAATTCTATTCAATTCTGGCTTTGGAATAAAGTAAACCAGAAATCTTTAAAGTGAGAAGTAATACAAAGTACAAAATAAGTTTAAGAGGAAATTAAAAGAGTAACCTTTCTATTTGCTTTTTAATGCCACTATTTTTGTACTTCTTAATTTAGAAACCATCACAATGCAGTGATACACTGAACTGGTGATTACAAATGGTATTGTTATTCTTGTTTCTAAGGGTTTTCTTTTTCCCTAACCATATCACAGGTTTTTAACAGCTTATTTTATTAAAAAAAAAATCTAATAAACTTTTAAAAATCTTTATAACAATTTTGCTAATGAATATGATGATGTATTTTCTACTTAAAGTAATACTGTGACTTCATTAGCATGAGTTTCCAACAGAATGACATATTACCAGAACAGTGCTACAGAAAAGCTACTCACTTCATTGTTTTACTCTCAGATGACTAAGAGTCATGATATCTACGAGATTTCAAATGATATGCTGGTTGTTGAAAAGTATTGGTGTAGATAATTTTCCTAAGTCACTATTTTTGCAAATCTCAGGTTCACTACTCTATTTATAAATAAACAGATAAACTCTTAATGAATGAGTTGCAGACTTCTAAATCAAAGCCAGTGTAGCATTAGGTTCAGATTCGTTGATAAATTCTTTTGGAAACTTCAGGCCTACTTATGCACAATCCAGGTGAAAAGAGAAAAGAAAGAGTTGAAATGGAAGGCTGAAATTAAAAAGAACAGTTCTGTGAACAACAAGGTTCTGTTACCAAGGAAGGATGATTCACCCAGCAGATTTATTTCTCACATTTAATCAGTATATTTATACATTTATTTTCCTCATACTGATATGCTCTTAAGCTTTCATATGTGTCCCGTAAATAGGTACCAACATAGAGTCTTTTTGCTCCTGTTTGTGTGATTTTGTCTTTTTTTTTCTGGATGCAAGTTCTTTCCAGCCTGCTAGCCCTTCATGGAAAGTTGATCACATAGCACTCTAAAAGCACAAGGTCCAGGGCTCCCATGGCCCAGGCTTCCTTGTGTGCCTTGATAACCCAAGCTAACCCTTCCCAGTGTCTCCTTTCCACTGAGATGGTTTTTGTTTTGCAAAGTAGTGAAAACAAACAAATGTGTATGTTTTATAAATTTTCCAGGATAATTTCTAATTCTATTTTGTAAGACCAAAAAAAGTGTCGATTTAGTCAAACCATAAACTTTCCACATTTCCTGAGTAATTTTTCTTCTCACTTTCAAGCTGTCTTTGGACTTAAGAAAAGTCTCATTAACTGTTCATTCTTCCTCTTCCTACACTGGGCTTCTTCAGAATCTGAATTCTCCCTTTTCCTGACCTTTCTCTTGGAGTCCCTCTGAAACCTCATACAAATGACAGGAGATCGAATGAAATTGAAGAATTCAATGTAAAATAATTACACCAGAAGGAAACTGAATATGTGAAACAACACTGAGGCTGATGACTAACAGTAAAATATTTTAGGTTTTTTCCTTCAGAGAAGTCAAGGTTTGAACAGCAGCTTGTGGAATTTCCACTTTTTCTCTTTCTTTTCTTGTGGCCACTTAGTGGATTTCCCCAAGTAAGTTTCTGAAATATGAAAGCAGAAATGACAAATGGGGCTTTGTGAAGAATTGTGACATAAATATGCAAAAAAAAAAATAATTGTTATTTATTAGCAATGAGTACATTACTATTTATTCCTCTGCTTGTGATTCCCAAACAGATTTGGACTTAAAATGCTTAGTTAAGCCATCAAGTTAAAACAGAATGTACAAAATATTTCACTGCACTTTAATAGAAGATTACAACTCCTCCATCAATAACAGCAGATGTGGACACCGTCATGTCACCAAACATTTTAATTCCAGACTTTCACTTTATTCCATGGGAGTAGGTTACATTTCTGCTGAGTTAAATGAACCTTATGAAATAATGTGGACTTGATATAACTTTCATGAAAGTGTGATGGATATGGTAAAAGCAGTCATGCCATGTCTGGTCTGTGGTAAATGGATATGAACGTAAAAGTCTTAGCTCAAGTCCCTGGACAAGGAAAAGTACCTACTGTCACTGGGGATGCTAAAGGCTGCAGGGAATTATATTCCTCTTAGATTCTGTTTCTTGGCCCCAAAGCATATGATTCCTTTGCATGTTGTAGGCAACTCCTGGTAATCCATCTCTGAAATAGCATAGTGTGTCTCAAACAGAATTAGATGACTTACTTTACAATACCTTTGATTGAAATAGATCAAAGACTGTCAGAGAACATTCCTGGGTACTCAGTCTTCTGTACTGCTAAAATCTTGCCATAGCCCACTGCATGGTTTTGGCTCACACCTGCTAAAATTCCTGAAATAAAACTTGGGAAAATTTGGCAATTAGTAGTAGCTGAAAGCAATTCCAATAAGTGTTTGGATGTCACCACTTTACTCGTCTACTTTAGTTAGGGTCTAGGGGAAGCAGAATGTTTCTCCCAGCCCAGCTTCTGCCTACTTCCTCCATGAGGAACATTCAGATGTTGCTAAATGACAGAATATAGTACAAGAAATTTGACTCTGCACCTAAAATGAAACTGTCATTTATATGTTTCTGTTTTCTATGCAAAACTCAAATTGCGGCAGTTAGATCTGCGGAGACCCAGGAAATCTTCCCTGAACATTCCTGCAGAACAGTTTTCCCAGGGAGTTTTGGGAAGGAGACAATGACTTTACAAAACACAAAAAAGCCATTTTGAGACATGTTTAAACAACATTAAAAACTTCTGTTTCCATGACATTTGGGCTGTTTTCTTCCTTTTCTTCACCAGTCCATCTTTGACAGGACTTTTTCCATCCTACGTATGGTAAATCCATTGCCACATCAAATAATAGCAAAAATATTTAACAGAAATCAAACTTCTTTGGGAGGATGTTCTGTGTAAGACACTCTCTGCTTGTCTTCTGCAAAGGCCTGAAAGCATGAGTCAGAAAGGAAGGAAAGTGAGAAGATCCTTTTGAAAATAAATAAGGGGAGTGAGGTGTTTGATCCATTGTTTATTTTCTTTCATGTGATCTGCAAATGTACAAATTGTAGCTTTTCTTGTGGTAGTAATGAGCTATATATTTGGACTCTGCCTATTTTACTAGTGGTAAGTACTGCCTTGTTCTGCCCTACTATTTAGAGCAATCATTGTCCAGAATAACCTGCAGCAACAGAATTCTGCCAGAGCTGAGTCCAGTAGGGCATTTCTACTCATTGAAAGATATAATTATAGCAGAAGAAAATTTGATTTTAAGAATGTAAAGGGTTATATTAAAATATGTTAAAGATTATGGCAAAAGGTCAAGAAATGTTTCATTTATAAGATATATATTTTTTGTTGTATTCTGTCAGTAAAACTGTAAAGCATCACACCAGCCTGATCTTACAAAATCCCTTGCACAGTCTGATAGAGTTGAGGGGTTTTTATTGCTGATCCAGCTAACTCACAACGGTTACCTCTTAACTCTGTAAGATTTGTTCTGTAAGTGCTTGGCACTCAGTCCAAACCACTGTATAAAAATATGTTTCAGTATAGATGACAGGAAGAACAGCTTTCTCCTGAATATGAAAGATACCATATCTAATTTAATTTTATAAGGAATTTTGCTGAACTAAGGGAAAGAGACAACGTGTGAAGCAGCTTATTGAATTCTCTGGTCCGTTTTGGGTCCCTCACTACAAAGACAACATTGAGGTGCTAGAGCCAGAAAAGAGAAACAGAGCTGGGGAAGGGTCTGGAGCACAAGTCTTACACTGAAGGTGCTGGGTTTGATTTGCCTGGAGAAAAGGAGGCTCAGGGGGAACTTTATTGCTCTCTACAAGTATCTGAAAAAAGGTTGTAGTGAGGTGGGGTCGGTCTTTTTTTCTCATGTAACAAGTGGTATGACAAGAGGAAAAAGCCTCAAGTTGCTCCAGAGAAGGTTTAGATTGAATATTAGGAAAAATTTTGTCATGGAAAACATTGTCAAGAATTGAGACAGGTTGCCCAGAAAAGTAGTGGAGTCCTTGTAAGCATTAAAAAGACTTGTAGATGTGGCTCTTAGGGATATGGTGGGCTTTGCAGCACTTGGTTAATTGTTGTGTTCTTAAAGGTCTTTTCCAGCCTTAATGATTCAATGATTCTATGAAGAGGATAAGGGAAAGTCCACCCTATGGGGAAATAACAAAACTGAGGAGCATTTCTATTTAGCAAAAAGTTATAAAAGAGTAATGATTAGGAAAGGGGAAGTAAAACTGTTCCTATTCTAGTGTTATAGTAGTTGATTTCTGCTTACTTTATGACAGAGGTTGCCATCAGACATTCTGTCATGGGGGGGGAGACACTAACATTAAAGAAACAGAACCAGTTACTCTTTAAGACAACAACATCCCTGTTCCAAAACGAAAATCCACTCTGCTCACATCAGAATTTGAGGCCAACCATAGATTCAAAGAGGTGGTGTTCATACTAAAATAATATTACCTTGATACTGAGAAGCAATTTTCTTATATAACAGTGAAAAAAAATTGCTGAAAACAGCATCCTTATTACACTGAATGTGGCATAGAAAAGCATGCTTTAAGCTTTGTTTTTAAAACAACAAAGCAATACCTCTTGGTCCAGATGAAAGATAAAGAGTGAGAGAGGTAGTTGTGGGTGCCCTGGCATGATTACTAAAGGTTGAAAACATTTTGGCTTTCAACCCTTCTGTGTGAGTTATTTGAGACCGTGTGTGTCACTGTACCTTGGATACCAGGGCAAAGAGAGAAGAAGGTCATAAAAATGCATTATAACCATTTTTACAGACAATGTGGTTGGAAATACTATCCTGTTCCATTATTGAAGGAAAGCTTTCTAGCGAAAATCCGTTTATTGAGCTAGAAATGTTAGTTTGAAAGACTTAAAAACACCCTATTAGATAATTATATCTTCTGGCTAATAGAAATAAAAACTTATTCCCTTTTCCCCTTTTAGCTGTGTGTTTTTATTTAATGTACTAAATGTACCATGTCTGTAGACATCTAGGATTATTATTCAAAATTCCTGTTAAATTTACCGTTAAAGAAAGAACTTTGTGAGGATTTATTGCTTAGGTAAATTAACCTTGTTTTTTCCCCCAGCAGTCAGATGGAGATACAGTCTGAAATCAACGTGTTGATGTCTTTTTTGTATGTATATCTAACTTTGTGTGTACATCTGCTGTGAAACAGTAGTCTATTATAAAGAGAAAAAAATAAAGAGATAACAGAGAGAGATAAATACCAAAAAACCCTGTGCCCAAATATACAGCCTCATATCTATGTTTTCATAGGACTGGATGTTCTCTTCACATGGTGCTTCATTTAATAACAACATGGGCATATGTTTAACTCTAGGAATGAAAGTATTTCTCTTCAGGAATTTTCAGCTACTCAATATTAAAGGCTCTACTTCATGAGGGTCATTTTGATATTTTCTTGAAAGCAGCTTTTGGCACAGACTTAATTCTAGAGACCTTATCTAGAAAAGGAACGTGGAAATTTGCTCCTACCATTGGCACATGATGAACCCCTGACCTACCAAAAATCATGGCTGATTGGGCAAATTTAGGTTCTTCAGTTTTTCACTTCACACTTCAAGGAGTGAATGGATGAAAAAGCAAAGTAGAGAAAATAGAAATCTCACTGCTCTGTTTTAGCCTATTTCTCTCTTCCCGTGAATTCAAGTTAATACTGTAATGGAAAGAAATAGAATTTGCACAGTAAATATTTGCAAGGTTTGAGCACATTTCACCAGTTTTTTATAGGCTTACCATCAGTAAGTAAAACAATTGTCAAGTTATCTCTTGTACCTTCTTGACAAAAATCAGGTTACATTAACATCAGTATTAGGAGACATTTGAGAAAAAAGTACACAGAACTTTTTTTTTAGCTGCTACATTGGTGCTGGTATCACCAGCAAGTGTGTTGCAGTTGGAAGCCATAACAGTATCAGAAAAACTTGATTTGAATCTGAGGTCCCTGCCTGCGTTTGCTGGGCTGGTGGATAAAAAAATCCTTTGCCAGCAAAAGTAGTGTGACTGTTGCTAAGACTAATATGGGAATCTAAGAAATTAGCTTTGACTCCTCAGAACAGTATTGTAATACTGACATTGTTCACAGAGCATATGAGAGAGAACTTGTTTCCTGTGAATGCATATGCAAGCAGTGTTTGGAAAAAGTGGCATGAGCATAAGAAAGCCAATTAATATAAAATTCAAATCAATACTTTGCAGACCTATTTTCTTTCAGCATTTTCACAGTTCTGAATAACGTTATTCTCATGACAAGGTTTCAAGGTTGTAATTGATCTTTCCAATACACACGTTATGACAGAAAAGTTCTCTGTGGATTATTTCCTATCTCTTACATCTATATCTGGAATCTGAAAAAAAGCCCAGACATTACACATGTCTTTTAGAAATGGAAGCTTTGAATTTCGTCACTACCATTTAGTGATCTGTCCTTTGGAGAAAGAGGATTTGGAAGTGGGCCATTATAAAATACAGTACAAAATACAATCCCAGCTTCTTCTACAGATTGGAATAGAGGGGATTCTGTTAGAAGAAACCTGTTGCCAGATTTTACTGATCATCTGTTTTAACATATATTCACATCTTTTCCCAGTCTCTGGCACTGAAACTCTCATGCAGACTACACAGAAGTAATTTCAGATTTGAGGTGATCCGTTATTATCATTGCCAGTAGACTGGGTGAGTGGCTCCGTGGAAACTGACAACTACTGTGTAGCACCAAAGCTAAAGATTCATATAAAATAAAACAAAAATAAAAATATTTGCTACTTTTGTCTAGGGTAGAGTTAATTTTCTTTGTAGCAACTACTGTGGGGTTATGTTTCGGATTTGTGTTGAAAACACTGCTGATAATATAGAGATGTTTCTATTATTGCTGAGCAAGGCTTACACAGAGCCAAGGCCTTTTCTGCTTCTTGCACCACTCCACCAGTGAGGAGGCTGGGGGTGCACAAGGATCTGGGAGGGGACACAACTGGGATAGCTGACCCTGACTGACCACAGGGATATTCCATACCATATGGCATCACGCTCGGTATATAAAGCTGAGGGAAGAGCAAGGAAGGGGGATGTGCAGAACTATGGTGTTTGACTTTCCAAGTCATTGTTACATGTGATGGAGTCCTGCTTTCCTGGGGATGGCTGAACACCTGCCTGCCCATGGGAAGTGGGGAATGAATTTTATGTTTTGCTTTGCTTGTGTGCTCAGCTTTTGCTTCACCTGTTAAACTGTCTTTAATTCAACACACAAATATTTTTCACTTTTCCTATTCTGTCCCCGATCCCACTGCTGAGGGTGTGAGGGACAGGCTGTGTTGTGCTTAAGTTGCCAGTTGGGGTGATACTACAGCAAAATACAATAATTGAACATTAAAAGAATGAAACAAACTCTAAAAGAAAGTGAAGGGAACTGTGACAACATAGCCATAGCTAACTCAGCCTCCACTGAAGTCAGCAGGTTTTTTTACTTTGATGGGATTTGGACTGGGGAACTGAGATGACCATTTACCTCTTTCTCTCATAGTTGTAGTAAGCCTGTTTCAGCACTCTTCCCTGTGCCCACGAGAGGCACTGTGCCTGCCAGAAATGTAATATGTCTTGACATTTGCTCCTTAATATAGCTCAGCCTCATAGGAACCTGACATGTGGCTTGCTGTGCTAAATAGACCACATTTCCTTCAGACATTTTCATTTCTGTAATCTTGAGTGTGTGATGTGCTGCCCTCAAGGAAGCTTACCTCTATCACTCCAAACTGAGCTGCTACGGCAAAACACCTCCCACAAGAGAGGCTTCAGGGAGGGTTAGGTTAAAGGCATAGGTTTGTAGAAGAGTCAGGTTTTAAAGGATGTGCAGCTAGGCTGTTCAAATGGTGCTTCAAAGCTGGGAAACATTCTCAGTAATGGGGAGATGGGAATGCCACGTAGGAAAATTTGGGTGACCTGGATAACTAGTGAGATGGAAATTGGCATTATGGTAGACAGGGTCATGCACTGAAGGATTATTAAGGCTCTGATACATCACCAGTGGTAAATAAGGGAAGAAGAGAAACTGTGTGCATGAGTCAGCTGCAGGATGACTATAAAATAGCACTGGAAAGAAGGAAAGGCAATCCTAGAATGAAAACTGGAGAAATCTTTTCCAGTAGAAGTAGGAAAGTATGACTGCACTGTGCAAGACCCTGAGGAGGTTATGACCTAAATACTCTATGCAGTTTTAGTCAGCCAAAGTCCAGCATGATAAGCTGAAATGGGAGTGTGTGCAAAGAAGAGATAATTTGTCAGGCAAGTGGAATACCCATGTTACAATCAAAGCTTAAAATGACATGGTTTCACCAAATGAAATCTTCCCATCAGTAGGTCAAAGTGGGTAAAACAAAGAGAGGGAAAAAGAACAATTTAAGGTAAATGACAGTGTTGGTACAACACCAAGTAAGTATAAATATGCCAGAATTCCTTGCATTGTGGCGGAGAAGTAGCTGAGCTGACCCTGGCAGTGCTGCACACCAAAGGAGCAAGTGGTTGGCTGAAACCAAACAACTCAAGCGTTCCTCCATAACACATCTACAGGTTCTGTGGGATTCCTTCCCACAGACTGCTGCAAAGAGAATGGTTTTCATGAGCTCAAGAATCAATCAAATTAATACATGGGAGAAAAAAATCCCAGTGAGGTCTATTAAACAGCCTTCAACTGAGGAGATTGCTGAACTGGAAATGAACTAGGAGATCCTGGAGCTAAGAGGTGTGATAGTTTTGCCCCATTGTTATTTGCTTCTATGGTCACTCACTGTTGATCACTGTTTTCAGTGTCTTTCCAGTACAATTTCTCATAAAGCAAAAACTAGTCAAAGAGAGAAACAATGAATGTAACACCTCCCCCACAGCAATCTTCCCAAAAAACCCATACCAAAACTACCATAATCCCCTAACTATTTTCTTTCTACTTAAGGGAATGGAATTTTTGGCACGAAGAGCTTCTTTCCTGCCTGTAGCCTCCAGAAAACAGAAATATCCATCAACATGGTAGACAGTGACTTCGGTGTGAAAGGACAGCTTCTTTTTAAAACATGTGATAAGAAGAGCAGAAAGCTTTGTCGTTTGAGAAAGCATAGTTCAGAGTGCATCCAAGATGCAATGGAATAAGACAAAATGAAGCAGTGTATCATGAAATTGCCAGTTTTCAAGGACTGAAAATTGAGACCTGTAGCAGAAATTGTTTTGATGCCTTTGCTTATAGAAATGACTGCTGGAACACAACAAATGAGTTTGTTGGTGGATGAGATTTGTGCATGTGAAAGGGTATCTAGAAGTCAGGTCAGTAATGTGAGCAGGTGATCAATCTCTGTGTAACAAATCCTTCTTGTCTCCTCCCCTAGGGGATACCTATCCATTTCTGTATAACCTGTAGTTCTTGTCCATGAATAGAGAACAGCTTTTTGAGTGTTGGTTTTTATTTTTTAGCCTTTTTAGTTTTGTTCCCTCCCCCTTTTATTTTTTTTTCTCATAAAGGAGGCTCTTATGATACGATTACTAAAATTATTAGAAATGCCTCTGTTCTAACTAAGGTACAAATGAGACCAAGTGCCAAAGTGAATAATATGGGTTTTATTTAATGGTAAATGTGAGACACAGAAAGAGACATAGAAAGAAATAGGGAAAAGGAAGGGGTCAGGGAGAGGAAAGAGAGTGACAGAGAGAGATTTAAATAGAAAAGTATCTCCACTCCGTGTAACCCAGCAGCATCCTGTCAGTCCGGTTCTTCTGGTCTTCTTGGTGATGAGGGTTTCCCAAAAAAACATAGAGTCCAACAGATTAATATAATGCCTGGCACCTCCCCTTCTAGGCTGAAACTTTGTAGTCTCTTGTAACAGGTTTGTTGTCTCACTTGGATCACAGGAAGTCTTCTGGTGGTGGAAGGCCTCAGGAATGAACTAGGGGCTGCTTTGGGGGTCTTTGGTGGTTTATGACCCCTTCTTAGCTGCCTCTCACATGAGTGTCCCGTGTGTACATGGTCTTCTTGGGGTGGCGGATGCAGGAGGGGCAGGGCAGGGCAGGGCATTACTCCTTTGGTTTGGAGTGGAGAGATTTCGCCATCACACACCCAAACCCCTCCTCGCCCACTACCCTCTGAGCCCAGCTGGGGCTGATTCTTAACACAGACGCATTCTTCTTTTCTGAGCCTTGTTTACTTCTCCTCAGACTTGAGATGATTAGACAATAGTCTTATCTTGGGTCCCCAATCACAGTCCAAATTCCAGTTGGGAGGCACTAGGAGGAGGGGAGTGCTTTGTTGGCCACAGACTGTTGCTTCCTTGCAGTTTGACAAAAAGTCTTTCTATGATTTTGACAATGTTTAAGACATTACCGACATTTCAGTCCATCACAGGGCCCCAGCTATTTCTATAGTACATTAAAATGGCTCACTCATATTTCTGTCTCCCAAGTACTCTGCCTCCACAGTACTGATTGGCTAATACTATCTGCACTCAAAATAAAGAGAAAAGATGTTTTACCTAAACAATCAGAAAGCAACTTGTTTCCAGGAAAATGTTCCTCTTTACTCTCTGTACTTGGAAACTTTATATATTACTGTTCACTGCTGCAAATCTAGATATTCTAGTTATTTATGCAATAAATATTCTTACTTACTGGAAATTATTTGCTTTAATGTTACACAAAAATGTAGCAAGAGTATCCATGCTTAGATCATTATTTATTAGTTATGAATGTTTTACTGCTCAGTGCAAGGACACATTTCACTGTATGTGTTCAGGAGAGAAAAATTCAGATTGCCTTGCTGATCTCCACTACCTCAGTCTCTGTGCACTCTCATGGAGCTTTATATTTTTTATTTCTTTTCAGAGAGTCCTGATCTTCACATATTTGTTAATTTTTATATACCCAAACAGTGATCATGATTTGCCTACACCTGCATTAATTTCTAGAGGAAAGAGACCAGTTAGAGAGTCAAGTCCTGGTGAAGTAGCACCACAATGCAGCAAAATCTGTTTTTCTCATTGTTTTTGTCCTTTCTGTACTTTGTAATTTTTAAATCTCTGCATGTTTAGCTGACCGTCACTATTGATAGAGCAAAGGTTTTCTCTGATCTGCCCAAGTCCATTTTAATGGACATATCAGGCATATGTGAAATTTTGGCTGCAGTTGATCTGTGAGAGCATGCTGGCTGCATTTTAAATTCATGCCAGGATCCCTGTCCTCCCCAAAAAAGAAACCTGGAAGCCATGGACCCATATCTGAGGCTGGGAGGAAAGGGCATCTCAGGGAGCCCACAGCTCCTCACACCCTGTGAGATGGTCAAGCAGCGCAAACGGCTCCAGCCCTGGCATCACCTAATCCCTTCTTCCCTTATGCTGAAGGATAAAACCTGCTTAGACCTAAGCTGTGTCTAGAATGCTCCTATTCAAAGGACTTTGCAAAACTGGGAGGACTGCAGAACAAGAAAGGAAAAGGGAAACAGGAGGATGCAAGTGTTCGCAGCAGAGCTGGATGAACAGTGCTGTACCCATCACAGGAAATCTCCATCCCAACGGATTGCATAAGGTTTGCAGCAGAATTTGTTGTCTTAGCTCTAGATGTCATTACTTGTCCATATGTTACTACCACAAAAGATGGAAAAGGAATAAGATAAATTTGAAAGCATACATTAACAATATTGGTAATATATGGGCTTTGATTTTGTTTATTTCTTGATTAATTCAATTTACTTTTCTTTGGAAATTTTTTTCATCGGTAAACTGTCAGTGAGATAACAGAAGTTCTTCAGACAACACACTTTTTAATCGAGCTACTATGGTTACTGACTTCTGATAAATGACAGTATCTTGAGCATGTAAATTTGCTATTATTCTGAAAATTTAAAGATGGATTTTTCTTATATTACAGATATATTTATTTACATATTTACATACAACTGCTTAAAAATTTAACTTTATAAATGACGATATTCATTCTTTTA
>JAWWES010000115.1:67357152-67379841 GCA_035583135.1 Lophotriccus pileatus
TCACAGGCAGTGCTCAAGCATGAACAGGAAATAGATTAAGGGATGTTTCCAAAGGACAGCAGGATGCAAGGGAGACTGGGGCAACCATCCTATGCCACCAACCTTATGAGCCAACAGACAGTCCCCCAATTTTTGTTTCCTAGAATATTTGCAGACAAAGCTTATTCTAAGGGTGTAGATTTTTGTGTGAGCTAACCATCAGGTCATTTGAAGAGATTGCCTATCCATAAAAGCAGCTGGGACACAGTGAAGCCAAAACCCTTGGCATGGATCTGAGTCTACTGCTGTCCTCAGTGCCCCACTCCCCACCTGCCCAGGCTCCCTGTCACTCTCAGCTCCTCTTCTCCACTCTGCAACTGGGCAGGAGACTAATTTGGCTGGAACTGGAGAGGCACAGATGGCACCAGGATACTGTCTCCAAATGTACCAGCTGCTGTCAGCACCTCCAATATGACTCTGTTAATAGTCTGTGCAGTGGAAAGGGAATGAGAGGTGAGAGACACTGGGTTCTCAAGTTGTTAATATTAAGTTAGTTCAACCTTTTCCCTCTTCATTTTTAAAAAAATAAGTATTCAGTAGACTTCCAAGTTCCCGACAGCTTTCCTCTAACCTACAGTAGCACTTTAAATGGAGCTCGTTGAAAGGTAACCTTAAAATAAAACCGAACTGGCATTTTCTTGGTTTTAAAATGGGTGGAATGATTCATCAGGAAAGAAAACAAGTGGCAAAAAGGGAGGTCTTTTTAAGACATCTGGTGTTTGTAAACAATGAGATAGAGTAATCAGAAAGCAAAGACAAAGCTTTTCCCAGCTTTGAAAGCCCATTTATTCCATTGGGTATGGGTACTGCTCCCTCCCCTATTCCTTGTATCCTCTGTTT
The DNA here is from genome assembly GCA_035583135.1 of Lophotriccus pileatus. Taxonomy (NCBI): domain Eukaryota; kingdom Metazoa; phylum Chordata; class Aves; order Passeriformes; family Tyrannidae; genus Lophotriccus; species Lophotriccus pileatus. Next base: position 67,358,032 of record JAWWES010000115.1, read on the forward strand.
CTGAGGAACAATAGCGTATATAACATTCAGAATTCAGTCTGAGAAAAGGAAAAAAAATCAATTTTGTCCAAAATTGATACTGACTTAAAAAGAAAAAATAAAAAGCATCTACACTTTGTTTTTTACTCAAGTAAAAAAATAATATATATATATTTACAGTTACCTTTCACATATTAAATATATAATAAAGGACCAGATTAAAAATTGCAGGTGTCTTAAGACAAGAAAGCTTTAATTTTTTCTGATACTGTCCCTGGCTTTCCTCTTGTCTGCATTCCTGAGGTATATCATGGGTCATGGATCCAAAAGTTGTTTTTCCAATCTACTGTTTGTACAAGTAGATTATGAAACATCTTATAGAAAGCAAAGAATGTATGATATGCACATTACACTCCTACTACATATGTATCTTATCAGCTAAGCATATACTGGTATATTTCCTGGTATACAAAATTAAAATGTAACTTCATTGTGACTGAAGAAATACCCCACCATATTGAAGAAAACTCCTCCACCCTGGGTATAAGCATACTTTCTCTCTCTGAAAAATATAAGAAATAGGAAAAGTTAGCATTTTAATATCTCATATTTGTCATACTTGAATAGCAGAAATATTGCTTCCCTCTCCTCTAGTAATAATGGATCATTCACCCATTTTCTATGTAAAATCCCAAGAAATTCAACATGTTCTTTGTAATAATTGATTTGCCAGTCCTTTTAAATACAGACTATGTTATCTATCTATCCATGCATGTATCTATCCATCTTTCTGTTATGCTTTATTTCTTCATTTCTGTATTTTGTATCACTTCCAAAAACATGGAAGACACAAAAGAGCAAATTTGTTCTTTTTTTTTTTTAATGTCTTCTGGGAAGCCTTCTAGTAGAATTTAATTTCAAGTGTAAATAAGAGTCTATAAAACTCAGTCAGAAGTTCACAGGCATTAGTATCCTTGTTATTGATGGGTCTTGGGACCAGATTCAGCTAATTCTAAGGGGTATCTACTTGGGATGAGCTTCTTCAATTTTTTGTCCTCCTTCACCAGTCAGCAGGTAGTTTCATGAGCAAGTGCTGCATTATCCATCTCTGAAATAAAACCCTGACAATGTTAAAATGATATGATGATCTCAAGCCCTGTAAATTGTATTGCTAACCTGCTAAACTTGTTGATTAGCCTGGGACTGGTGTAAGATATAAAGAAAGCTGGTAGTTGAACTGGTAGGGACCAAGCAGATAGAGAAGTTTCTGCCTTGGTTACTTGGTTTCTTGCCAATCTTCAATGGGCATGATACTGCCACTTAGTCCCAGAAGCTTTGCTTTAACCTGGTGGGAGTTAATCAGCTTTTTAGCCTCATTTGAGGAGCACTCAGGGAATGGATAAAGTCTAAAGAAAAGCGTTGTTCAGACAGTTTCAGAGGACTTCGGACTGCTGTTAAAAATGCTTGTTTTCTCTAATCAATGTCTTTTTGTTGGTAGATGCTCTAACACAGCAATATAAATCATCACATTTTCCTTTGGTTAAATACTCTGATCAAAGCAAAATTTAAGTGGAAGGAGGTATTCACTTTCTGAAACAGGTGTCCTTGTGTGTGGTGGGTGATCTGCCAGCATGTCCCAACTCTTAGCATAGAAAATTCAAAATTAACAAAAATGTTCTATATGCACAAATAAGTTCCATGGGTATTTATCTAGTTAGCTTTTAAAAGCCCAAATTTTACATGTACTCCTAAGTCTAGTGGGAATGTGCGGCAGAAAATGTCAAGAAGTGGCATAAAAAATTAATTGAATGGCTTCTATACTCCCCAGACCTAAATAACTGAAGACCAAAAGACAAAACAGGAAAAGCCAAAAGAAGACAGGACAGTAATTGTAAAACATCTTTTAGAGATTTTTCTTTATTACACAGAACCTGGACGCAGGGGACATTTCATCAGAAGCTCTTTTTAAGGGATTTCCAGTATGATTTCTCAAGTACAAGACCTATGGCTAAAATTCTACACACTAGAGGGTTTTCCTGTCTTGTGGTTTCTATGACTAGGTATTTTAGCAGTCTGCAGTGGATACACACCAACCACAGGGATGACTCACACAGAGGAAATTAATTCATCATTAACAAAGATGAATTCACTTGAGACATCTTAGCAAGCGAGACAGGTTAAAGTGTGTCAGTGTTGCCAAAGAGGAAATATACAAGGAGTAGATTTTGATGGCTCTAGAAATGTTTTACACAAGAGCTATACTTCTGCGTTAAGTGTTTCAGATGTCAGCTGGGAATGACAATAATACTATAAACTTTTCTTCATCATTGAAACAGAATTAATATCAGGAAGTTCCTGGACTTTTTAACAGCACTTTCTATTTTTAATTTGAAATGCATTTTGTGCAGCTGATACAAAATGAAGGAGGCAAGATGGCTATAGAAAACTATAAAAACATTCACTAGTGTGCCATGAAGTACAGCATTATTCTCTAGCATTAAGCAGCACCATCCTTGATTTTTTTGTTCACAAAAATTGTGAGGTATACACCTCTGATTATGTCCTGCAACATTTAAAGAATTATACTCCTTGAATCATTACAGCATACAAATCTTTCCAGGTTAACAGATATTCTGTGGAGAGTAAAACCTCTCATACTTCCACTCACAAGGAGAGATTGGAGTTTTGGCATTTGCTTTGTCTCAAAGTGCAGCAAACACTGAAATATCTGATATAAGGAAAAAGAAAAGGATTTGACAATGTTGACATGAACTATTTTAAGCTAAGAAAAACACTGTACTTTTCCCAAATGGAAACATGATGTTAGGTTAAGTCAGCTAATTTCTGGTCCATTTTGGTGAATGTGAATGAAGATGAGAGATTGTGGTTGAGAATGGAAAGTGAAGTTACAGAAGATATTTTGATTACCTGTTAGGAAAAACCAGATGGGTCCACAATTCTAGTGATTGTAACAACTCTCTTTTGATTTGGTTTGTTGTGGGTTTTTTATCCTATTTTTCAGTTTCACTTTATTCATAGCTAATTTATACCCAATTGATCTCTGGTCAACTTCATTTATTGGTTAAAAATATTCGTTTCTCTGCCAGCTGTTTGTCCAGTCTTACACATAACACAAGAACAATTTTCATCTATTTGAGTATGGATTCCCATTTTATGACACTAGCTAAGCTTTGCTATCTTTTCCACTGCTCATAACAAAAAAATTTACCTCCCCTGACAGGATCCCAGTTCTGCTCTTGAATACAGGAGAGTGTGATGGACAAGAACAGTAAGATTTTTCTCTTCCTTTATATCCCAGTGTTTATCCCCTCCATACAAGGCTCTTGCGGTTCACCCAGCATAGCAGAGGAGACATTTAATGATACACTTTACTACTTGTTAATGCTCCCTAAAATTGGTACAGGCCCTGAGCTGAACTCACTGAACCAGTTCCACTTCAAACTGATCTCAAAGACTGGGTCTTGAAGCCACGGTTGAACTGTACATGCATGGTTTTCAACAAGGCTGAGGTTGACCAACAGAAATAATACACTCAGCCTCATATCTTCTGGCCAGCACACAAAAAGAATAACCCATTTTGCCTTTTCATTGTCTAATAGCTAGTATTTTTTACCCTATTTTGTTGAGTCAACAATCAGACGGGAGTGACTACTGATTGTCAAGAAGTTACTTTAATTTTTTTTTCTTAAATTACTTTCTTATTGCTTCCTGGTGTGTGGTTAACAATAGAGTGACTCTGATGTGTACCAGTGTAGCTTACATTTGCTGGTAAACAAGAGGGTGCTGGGTTTCATGATTCTGTGTTTAGATTTTCTCTGGTCCTCAAGCTCACCATATAACAGAGGAGCCTCTGAATTATCCTGTAGCAATTTCTGTGATCATGATGTTGCTGTGTCCAGCATTAAGTCAAAAAAGGCTTGGGAGAATTTGAAGAGAAAAGAAATATGTTTCAATTGTTTCCCTCTCACTAGTATGCAGCCTATCAAACAGCATGGCATGGTGCTTTTAACACAAAAAAGCCCCTTAAACTTCCTTGTTTTGACATATAAATGTTTCTAGATATGTGAAAATCAGACTTCACAGCATGAATTTTGGTGCTTTGTCAGTGCTTCTGTTACTGTGGAAGAATATATTTAAGAAAGGAGCTGTGGCTTGAGGTCTCAGCAAATCTTCATCCTGGTCATCCTCTGCGCAGAGAAATAGAAAAAAACCCCACTATCCCACTGCTGCCTGCAGGCAATGACTTCTCAGGCACTTGAATATTTCAGATTCACAGAAAGTAACTGGATTTGCCTGGGTGGTGACACTCAGTTTCCTCAAAGAAGTTAATAGAGAAAGACAATTTTTATTTTTTATTTTATTTGAGGGAAGATACACCTAAACTTTTATGTAAACCTAGAGTGAGAGAACAGGCTGGCTCATGTGTTTATTCCTATGGCAAGGAGAAATCCACATCGACCAGAGGAAGTCCATGAACTCACAAATAGGGGAAAATTAGGATCCCAGCAGGAAATAGATATAACAAGAGAGAAGTTGCACTCCAGCAATTCCTCACCTATTCTTTGCTCATAGACTTCTACATTATGGTCCAAAACATATTTGAGTTTGCTTGGACAGTAGAGAACAGAAAAAAATGTTACCACTGAGGACTGATGTAGAGGGAATAGCAATTAGAGATGTCACTTATTCCAGAATACTCCAAAAGTATGTTTTGCACTGATTTGTACCCAAGCAGTGACATAGAACTTCAAGGATTGCGGAAATAGAAACTTTATTATTTCCTATTTCATTTCACTGTTATCTCATTGTAAGAATTTCTATGGCCAAATATACCTCTGTATAAAAGGTTATTCCAGAGTTCATTGGGACACGTGTACTGTGTATCTAGTTAGACACTTCCACATCTCCTACAGCAGTTCTGTTCAACAGTGTTAAATATTAAGCAAGGCTGTATCAATGTATACACACTGATAATTTTCCTCAAACTGCCAATACCCAAACACATGCAGAAAAGACAGCCAAACTACTTTCTTCATAAAAGCCATGAAGTAAACAATAACTGATATTTCCTAGTGTTATTAATAAATGTAAATAATTGAAGAAATTCCCTTAATTATATTAAAAAAAAGGACCACCCCAAACAAAATGTGCTTAATCTTCATTAAGAGAGATTCTTACTTTTTTTCTCCTGATAGGACTGAAGAATGTGGGTGTATGAAGAGAAATTTAAGAGAGACGTTAATTCTACCAGTATCTTTATTTGATCCTTCCATGATGAGAAGACTGACTTGAAGACCTTCAAACCATGTTGCCTCTGGAAACACATCTTTTCATATTTTTGTGGCCACACAGAGCCCAATCTCCTAGGTCAGGCAGTTCTCCTGGCAATTGTGCTGCTGCTCTGGGACCAGCCTGAGGGACAGCTTGTGCCACCTCTTGTCCTGAAGGACAACATGGAAGAGATGTTTCGGGGAAAGGCTGGATCAATGTACAGACACTTTGCTTGAATCTGCAGAGACAGCATGCTAAGATGGATGGGGGAAGAAGTAAAAAGAAAAGCTTCAGAAAAGAAAGAGGTTTGGGGGGAAGGGCTGTGTGATACAGTTCTTATAATGGGCCAGCACAACTTCACACCAAGCAGGGATGTAATGTCAAAGAAACTACAAAACACTTACTTTTTTTCCTTCTTCTTTTTGCCCAGACTTTTTAAAAGAGTCAGAACTTAATTCTTTAACAGCAATCTTTGAAAACACCTTGCTTCTCATGAGAGTCTGTCACAGCCCTCCCACACCCTTTGCTGTCCAAATAAACTTTGTAAGGGAATGTTCTTTACATTCCCCGTTGAGCATGTATAGAAAAGATCACTCTGGCACGACCCGCTCTCTGTTGACAACAGTGTTTCCTGTTATTGTGAAGGAGTCATGGGCCTGCCTCCAGTCCAGATCTGGGGAGCGCTGGTGTCACAGATGTTTTTTCAGGTGTAAAATTCCTGTTGGCCACACAGGCCGTTCACACAGGATAAAATGGGTGTCTTCAGCTTGGCTTGGTGTGTCCATTTCCTCACTGCTGTGCTGAACCACCTCCTCTTCTTGCAGCGGTGATAAAACTGGGGAATGTGGAAGAGAGTTTAAAACCCTTCCTGTTGCATATAGGAAATGTTCTGAAAACCTGAGATTTCACTTTTTGTGCTTACTGTGGGTCAGCTGGGGCAGGGTGAGAGGAACAGGGAATTGTGAGTTCATGGACTGCATGATAGGAAAGGCTTTCTTTTTGCTGGAAGAATGTGGTTGAACTTTCTCCCTGAAGAAGATTTATCCTGTTGTGATTTCAAGGACCCTTAAAAAAGCCAGCATTAGAGAGCCACCCACGCAAGACAGCAGCATAGCAGCTGCATAACAACACTAACATGGGTGATGGCTGCAAATACAGTGTAATATTATGAAAAGGTCACTGTGAGAGGGTATCCTGCTGTGCTAGAGCTTACACAGGTGCTATGGGTGTATTCGTAATAGTATCATATCACTGATGGCAGGGAATTATTAGATACCAACCTTCCCTGTATCAACCCGGAAAGAACTCTGCATTCCATAAACTTATTTAACCCCGACATAAGTGGTTTTACAGTGCAGTAGCTACTTCACTGAGTTGAAAACTCATCTCACTGTCACTTTGATGTACTGTCAAAAATGTGCTTTCTTTTTCTTTCTTTCATTCTTATTTTGTAAACTCTTTGTTTGTGTTAGATAGGTAAGAATACTCCTCCTTCTTAAAATGATTGTTTTGATGAAATGTAGACTGGTTTGAAATTACTTTCCCTGTAAAATGTGAAAAGGAAAACTGTGGTCTTCTGTAAAAGTGAAAAATCATTGCTGAACAGTGTTTGTTTAAAAAGTAAGCTGCAAGGCCTGGGACCTGCTATTGCAATGAGGGCAATCTAAGAGGATGGATGATCCATTTCTTCATTCTTTCGCTTGATTGTTTTTTCACAATGGTTGTTCAGTTTGTTGGAGACATTCCTGAAGCTGACAGGATAGTCAATATTTTGTATTAAAAATCAGTTTTTAAATATTACACATGGGAAAATAAATGGTTTGGCAAATAAGTATTTGGCATGCTTCTAAAATGTCATCAGCTCTTCTCTGTTATTCAACATACTTGCATCATTCTTTGGTATATTCATATGAGCAGAGGTCTAAGATCAGTGAGCAAACCCAGAAAAATATGCAGGAGTGCAGAATACAATCAAAATATTTTGCAAATAATAACCCTGTTTATCTCGTGTTTTGAAATTTGACCCCATTTGGAGAAATACTGTAGCTGTTGAAAAGAGGTAATAATGACAATAAAATCATACTTTTACTTTTTTTTTTACCCCCAGAGAAAAGACACCACAAAAGGAACAAAGTCCTGGGTTCTCTATCTGATGTATCAGGAAAGTCACCAGTATTTTATTCAGATACAATAATTCTCAGCTCACACCTATAGACACATAGATACACACAAATATATGTGAGTGTGTGTATACTTACTTATGAACAACTATCACTAATAGGAGAATTTTGCCTACTCCAGTGATAACAAGAGAAGAGACAAGATCTGATTGGTTTTATCACATAATAAAAAACTTCATTTTTATGCATCATCTTTCATACAAACATATAATGAAATTCTTCAAAGCCAGTTTATCTACACGCTCCTGAACGGTGCAACTAAAAAGCTCAGTTTTACAGGAAGCATCTGTGCATGTTGCAGGGCAGGGGTGAAGATGGAAACAATGGCTAAGTTTCAGGAGAATGATTGAGTGTTGGAAAACTGGGAAGTTCATGCAATGAAAATACAGGTTTGTTTTTTTTTTTAGGCAGTTGAAGAGGCTCTGCCTACTGAGCAGATGACTCCTGGAAGGAATTTGAAGAGAATTAATGGGAATGGCTATTTCAGATGGCAGAAGGAATCAAAATAGAAAACCAGTTCCTAATAGGCCTGGACTGTCTCCTTTCAAGTCTGAAACACATTTCCTTTCTGTCTTGGATCTTTTGTATCCAGAGTTCTTTATCCTGCTCTGGTAATTACAGCCCATAAGGAATGCTCCAGGGAGAAGAAACTGGAGCGAGCTTTGCTTATGACCCCTTCATCACTTGGGATGAGGTGGATAGGACTTGCAAACTTTCTGGCTATTGTTCACTCATACTGTTTGGATATTTGCTCAACCCACCCCAGCTTATCCCTCAAACTCCCTGCCTGCTCTCTTGCAGCAGTATTCCAACTGCTAGGGGATCCTGCAACTTGTAAACAGGCCCTGGTTGAGTATTCACTATTAGCAACAGAAAGGACATGCAACAAATCTAAGATGATAGTTTCTAGAACTAGATCAGAGTGGACCTTGGGCACTGAAAAATTGACATTATACATATTTTGGGCACTAGTAGACACATATTCACATAATAAATATCAGAGAAAGTGGCTTGATTTGACAAAATTCATTATGTGGAGCTGAATAAAAATTAAATTATAGAAGTTTGTACTTCAGATCTTTTCATTATAGGGTCTCTTGCTAGTAATAGGCAAAGGTACATACACAGTGTGTGTTCAATATGTGCTTTTCTTTTTCTTTCCAGTACAAAATCATCCTTACTTTGTAAACTCTTTGTTTGTGTTAGATAGGTAAGAATAGATAGGTTCAATACATGTGATTTTGAGAAATTATGAAAATCTCCAGTTTCTGCTTGAAAAAAAAATAGATACAGCAAGATTTTGAACTAAAGATTTTAACAGTGCTCTAAGAAATTTCATCCTCACACATAAAACTCAATTTTGAATCACATGGTGGAAATCCTTTTGGTTTCACTCTGGCAAAATTCTTATAATGACTTTGCTATTTCCTGCATTTTTTTTCCTCTCTTTTGGGTTGTAATCTCCCTTATTTTCTCTTGTCTTTTGTACAGTTTTTCTTTATCTTCAGTTTATTTTCTGATCCATAGTAATGTATTATTGTTACTAATTCTTTCAGAGGATATGGGGCACAGCTGTTCCATTTGTAGTAAAAGAACACCTCAACATTTAAGTATACATGTAAAAAGGGGAATTCTCTACTTTTATAAACAGAAATTATTATGTTAATAGGATTTGTAGGATTTCACCATCACCAAAACCCAACATCTTTAATTAAAACTTGGATCATCATACATTGTTGTGGGTCAAAAATTAAAGAAAAAAACAATTGAGCAAATATAGGGGCCCTTTGATCTGCTGTGCTTCCTCATGTGCTGGGTTAGGTGTTCAGGAATGCAGGTAGTAGCTGAGACATTCTTTCAGTATCAGAAGTGGTGCCTGGCTACAGGCGAAAACAAGGGACATTACTGTATACCGGGGTATAAGCATTATGGTCTTAGAATGGGCAAGTAATGACTTACTTGGTGCATAATGAGTCAAGGAACTTGGGAATGATAAATTGAATTTCCAGTTATCTATTCAAAAACAGATGGTCACATTTCAAAACACTTAATTGCCAGCATGCTAACTTGAAAGGTCACACAGTGCTCTCAGCTGAAGTTTTCTATTGTTTGAGGTTTCTGCTTGCAGGCTGAATGCAATATCCTGCACATTTTTCTAGCCTGTGGTGATACTAGTCACTTTAATCTGACATAAATATGGCCTGCCACCCCCAACTGGATGTTCTCCTTCCTCCTTTGGGTAGGCATGAGTGTTTCTGCAGCTGCATAGTGATCTGACTCACCCTACAAATGCTAGTTCTGGTGCAGCTGATGGTGGGAACAGGCAAACTGGGGGATCATGGAACCATCCTTTCTGGCGATGGGCAGCATTTACATCAGATCACAATGACTGAATTCATCTTAAGCTTTGTGGATGAATTTAAAATATTCTGTAGCTTGGGTGCAACTCTCATGCTTTTATTGTATTCCTGCCAAGTGTAATTAAATCTGTAGAAGAAATTTCACAGCATGCAGTGCTAAATCAGACAAACCAAACTGTGACATACTTAACAAAACTATACCTGAGTCTCATGGCAAAGGCTCTTTATGCTAGCAAATAATCACATGCTAAACAGAAGAATTTGGAGAAGCTTCAAGTTTATTGTTCTCCTTGGTTTGCTTGCCAAGGCAGCAATGCAAGTAATTAACTGTTCAGTCACATCTAGAACCAAGTAGTAGGGAAGAAATAATAATAAAGTGCAATAAATCCGCTTCTGTGTCCTGCCTTATTGTAGCCAACCACATTTCTAATATCTTAAAAAAAAGATGTATAATGTAACATAGAAGTTAGAGGTTGTTCATGCAGAGATTGTTCATTTTTACTTCATCACATCAATTTTAACCTTTTCAGTTTCCTCAAAATAATTGTTCTCTCTCTCCTTTTTTTTTTTTTTTTTTTTGGTATAACTGCTGTATCATTCTTCATCATCTAATTTTTCCAGTTCTCTCTGAAAGGCCTAGGTTTGCACCACTGGTCAGGTTTTAAGGGTTACTTTTCAGTCATTTTAGTTAAAAAAACTGGCAAAACTAAGCTAGATTTTCTGAGTCTGTCTTTTACCAGCCTTTCTCTGCCTCCTTTCCCTGGGATGTGCACACACAAATTTTGAATGAAAAGGTATTAAATTGTAACCTCCAAAGAATTAACTGTCAGACTGTGATCTAAAAGAATTAACTCATTTCAGGTAAAAGGCATTTTTGTTGCGTGGTCAGTAACACCAACTTTCCTCTTTCATACACAGACTTGCTAGATCCTCTTTAGTAGGTCCTGTTGCATACACAGAAGTGGTAATGAATACCACAAGAAGCATCTGTGGCAAGGCAAATCAATTCAATTTTCTCCTGGCTTCTAATACAGCTTTTTTTTTTTTTTTTTTTTTTTTTTAGCTTTTAAACCACGTTTTCTGATAGCAAAGGGAATATAGATTTCTTCTATTTGAGATAGTATTGCCTATAATCAGAGCTGCTAGGAGTAATTGTTTAGCCATGCTGAGCACTGTTGCAATGCTATTTGTTCTGTCTCACAGAAAGCAGTGCAATGACCCCTAGCACAGTTGTAGACAGTAGGGGAGGTTTGCACCCCATACCACCATGTACAAGCCTGTTCAAGCTTTGAAACACTCTCCAGCTGAAGGTTTCTGCTCCTCTCTGTGCTCTGTGACAACAGAAATGAAACTGGTTTAGTTTTTTGCAACTGATGGACCTTCTTGAGGTGTCTGTCCAAAGCATATTTGTGTCTGTGCACACAGGTATGTAACACAGCCTGAACCAGATGGTGACTAAGAAGCTACTGAAGAAAGTGGAGAAATCACCCACTTCCCCCCTTTTCCTCCTCAGAGCAAATCTCAGAATCTTTGGAGTGAACTTGATGGGTGACATTTCTTCACAAAGAAATGGGTTAGTTCTCAGAAATGGGTCATTATCTTTATTCTCCAGAAGAAGATGCATGGCAATCAGAGTAAAACCACTAAATCTTCTGAGTTCTAGTATCTTCCCAACTACTTCAGGGAATATTTCTGTTGTCTGATGATCCCTGTATTTGTCCTGTAAATCCTGTATCTCATAGCTGTTGATTTTTCCTTTCCTATATTTTTCATTACAATTATTTTTAAATGCCTTGAAAAAAGTACTGAAAGTATAAATGTGTGTATCAGATTCCTCTAGAACTCAAATCCTGTCATTATTTATCTTGTAGTTCACCTGAATGCTTTTTCTGACCAATACTTTTCTAACCATCTTGTCTGCAGAGTTAAAAGAGAAAAGTAGCCTTGCTCTCTTGAAGTGCTGTAATTTTGCATAAATTCTATGATAATACCATCTTTTTTGTGCTTTTGTGCTGTGTAAGCAAACAAGTTACAATTTGAGAGTCTTTTTTTCAGGTGTCTTCTCATTAATCAACGGTTAAGAAATACCTCTCAAGGCTGATGTCTGAAGACAGCTGTAGTCAAGTAAGGACCTTGATTAACTTCCTTTGTTTTCTTAGTTTGAACAATACATTCTCTTATCCCGTTTGGGTTTTGCAATGCCTGGGGTTTAAAATTACTATAGAATGGACTATTATTGTCTTACAAAACACCAGGAGCATGATTACTTCTTTTGAAGTTTTTTATATTTGCATATGACAAATGAAAAATGGAATTTTAATTTAAATGAATAGAGAATGATGGTGTATAATTGTACTATCTTCCAAACTGCACAGTTTTCACAGTTGTGATGTCCTGTGGTGCAAAGGAATGAAAAATTAAGTTCTTGATTAGGAATTTTTTGCCTTTTCAAAAGAAATTTCAGCTGATAATTTCTTTTTTTGTTTCAATTTTGGCATTCTCTAATTGATGTAATTTAGTGTAATCTGATTTAAGTAAGAAACTCATACACTTTGGCAGTTATTTCCTGGAAGTTTGCTTGCTTTGGTCTGCAGTAAGTAGACAGTACATATCACAAACTGATTGCTGTGGTAATACATGATCAAGCTACCTGTTTATTCCAGATTTTGGAGAGTGAATCCTTTTGCATAGTTTGATTTACAGATGTTCTCTTTGACTAAAGCATTTCTGTCTTCGTATTTATTTGTATCAGTATTTTCTATTTTTATGTAATGTGAAGATATTCAGTGGTAGAGATGTCGCGCCTGTTTAGAGCTAACAGTATGCTCAGCTTTGTACAATAGCGAACAGCAGACAATCACTGCCCTGGAGAGCTTAAAGTCTAAAAATACCTCAGCTAATGCTTCAGCTTTTTTCAGACTTTAACATTCTCAGCATTTTCTTACTGTTTTGTCTCATCCTAATAAACCTGAATTTTAAACTGTTAGCCAAAGCAAATCAGCTTGGTTCCTATCTGAAAATAGTCTGGTAAAAGGTAACTTATTCATTTTTAGATTTGAAAATGCATGTGGGTTCAGTCCAGCATTCACTGAAGAGCAAAGACAGAGTCCTATTGTTATGGACCCCTCTGGGTAACTTTAATCTTGCCTACCTGCTCTCAGTAGTGCCAGCAAATCATCTGTGAGGCCTCTGGCTGAATTCCTTGTCTTCTTTCTGGCTGTAGAGACCAGTTAAGTTACAGCAAACTGCTGGAACTCTGGTTGTAAATGACATCATCTGGGTAAGACCTGTCCATCCTCCTGATGCTTTCGTCAACATGGGTGTATTTTGAAGAAATGAAATGTATGTCTCTCCATTCAAAACTGTGATGTGGATTTTTTTACCATTAGAACTGTCAAAAACAAGGTGAAGATGAGCATGATCTGCTAGCTTAATGCTAGACAAGGAAAGGACAGCAAGAGATGACATCATGTGTTAATGGAAAGGGTACTAAAGGAGAATGAGGAAAAAACAAACTTTATCATAAAGGCTTTGCAGTCCACTGGATACTCCCTCTTTTTGGTGTGCATATTTTTGTAAGTATTTCTGCCTCTGCGGTTTCTCCTTTCTAAGAACAACATCAATCAACACTGAGCTGTGGTATCTCAGATTCTTTCTAGGGATTAAGCTGCAGGTTTAATTTTTGGGCTGGCATAAGGACCATCTGTTCAGTGTAGTTTTCAGGCAGTGTCTATATGTGTCTTGTGAGCACACAGAACTCACTGTAAGAAGATAAGGCAGAGAATAGACTTTAACATCTTGTTAATTTCAGTTCTGTTGTTAATTCTGTTGTGCTTGAAAGAGAGCTTTTCTAAATGATGAAGCCATCATATCCTGTTCTATATGTGGTGATCTAAGGGAGGACAGTTTGAGGTTGCTCTTCAGAGTGGTTGAACTGTGTGATAGCTTACAGGGTTGGTAAGAGATGGAGACATTCTCTGTCCCAAAACTACTGCTATACTGCGGTGGCTACAGTAGCTTAATGCTGTTGAGAAAGGGAGCATTTCACTCTCTGTTCATATATTACCCATCTCCTCAGCATATATCTTGTACTGATGCTTCTTCCTCTTTAGCTCCATTCTCATCCCGTTAAGCCACTGTGTATAAAAAATTGCTTTTTGCTGTCCCATCTGGTATAAAAATTATGCCACAAAGCACTGCAGGAACCCTGCACAGTTTTAGGTGTTTCGGACTAAGTCCTACACCCATATTACCCCCATCTGAAAAGAGCTACTTCTGTTGCATAAACCAGAGCCATTTCTCTGCTTTGACATGCTCCTGGATTATTGAACTAGTTCTCATGCCTTCTCCTACAATTCAACCTCCATCTCTTCCATCATACATAGGGACTATCTTCACCTTAATTTATTATTCTTTTTGTTTTCAAAGATCTGAAGTTGTTTATTGATTTAAAAGGTTTATATCGTATCTCTTTGCAGGAAGAGAGAAAGAACAATAAGACTATCCCAGGGGCTCAAATCTAAGAGAAGGCTGAAAAGTTAGAAAGGGAAAAGAAAGAGGTACAGAAAAGGTCATCAGCTACACTGCCACACAGAAGTAGCCTCTCTTCCCATTCCTCCTGCATCTGATGTTACCACCAAAGGTAGGATATGAGAGATTCATAAGAGACATTCATCACAGATTCATTGTTGAGCCTAAGGTATATCGCATATTCCTTAGCTACAGACCTTACTGATCTCCTATTGGCAGTCCTTCACTTTTCATCGTGAGCCTTGTTCTGTTATTTCTGTAAAAGCATTAGTAAATGTTAGGAACCAGCTGAAAGAATGTTTAGGACTTAAAACCCTATGAAACTTACTGAGAAGGAAGAATACGGAAGTTTGTAAAAAATTGTCATTAAAGAAGTCTGTTTTCAACTTCAATTTGGTATGTTCAGGAGAACATGTGATGGAAATCCTTACAAGAAACAGCCGTGGATTTGAATCACTAGGAGTCCTGATCCACAAACTCAAGGCTAAAATGAGACAACTATAAAACTGTGAAACTTTGCATATCTGTTTTTCACTTACTACTCGCATGGACCTTCCTCTGAATGCAGATCTAGCTTAGTTGATCTTGTGGTATCCCCTCCCTGAAGAACGATAACATTTCTGGGTGCTGCTGTTGCCTACAAGGACCTGAGCGGTCCCTGTGGGAAGGGAGAAACTCATAGGTAAAGGAGAGGCTGACAAGTGGGCATAGGAAGGATTCACAGTGATCCCAAACCTTGACTGTAACTCATAAGTCAGAGCCTTGTCTCTAGAGAGCACATAAAAATACAAAGAAGTAGATGGATTTTAGTGCACTTCAGGTAGAGATAAAAGAAAAAACAACCTGATACCCACCAGCTTTTTCTTTCTGCTCCTCACAGCTCTTTGGCCATGTTAAATCTGCTGTCTGAGCTGCCCCATGATCAGGCTATAATGTCTTTCAGTTAAATTAACTAGTTGGACAATCTGTGTTCCTTAATACAATTGACCAGATTGCACAGATTTAATCCAGATCAGGCACAGATGTGTGATCCCAACGCTGCGAAGTTAACCAGAGAATGTGATATGCATACCGCCTTTATTCTTTTAGGCTGGTTTACACTGCAGGACAGCAGAACATTTCTAGCCCAGTATAAACACAGAGCAGCAAATACAGACAATACCTGAGGTAACATCAGGTCTGCTAGGACAAATTTGCCTGTTTAGAGTTGCTTGAACCAAGCCAAAGTGGCATAGTGAGTTTCTACTGGTGTAACCCTCTGTGTTGTGCAGCCACACAGTTTTGTACTTGATGCTAGGTTTTGGATGGTTTTAAAAACTGCTGCTTGCTTTTACACTTTATTTACCATCTCATGGTGCTACAGCACTCAAAAGTGCAGAAAACAGGTATTTGTTACAGTCTTTTTTTACTGAAGCAGTGTAAAAGCATTTCTGCTTTGCAATCAACACAATGGGATTTGCATATTAAAAGTCGACCTACAAGCAAAGGGGTCCAATACTCCTGTATTTTTCTATTTTTCCCCTATAGATGTAACTAAGCGTCAGCAAATGATAAAGAAGCACAAAATGCTATTCCTTTACATTTGTGTCAATGAAGTTTCAGATATGCTCTGGATGTTTTCTTCTACTAGTTGTAAGGCACAAAGTACAGCATTTTTTTCAAATCTAATTATTAATTTACAGAAAAGTTGACAGAATGTGAAACAAGGGCCTGTAATCAGGTTTCATTTCTGGTTTTTGGGAAATTTTTATTTGGCACTCTCCTATTTTTCTTCAACCTCTCAGTTCTTGACAGGTGACAGGCAAGATATAGTCCAGGCAGAAGAATATTATTACTTTCCATGCCTTTTCTGTACTGCTTTTACATGAAAAGAGAAAAATTCAATAGCTCAGGATGACAACTGTCCAACTGCTTGTGTGGGAGAACTTTTTATTTAGAATAATTCATTATGAACATATTGCAACATAAAGATGTACTTAGCAGATAAATCTTTATAGAAATAGTCTTTTCCTCTTAATGTTGTCATTACAATAAAAGCATTTTGTTATCATGTGTTTTCATATTCATTCACTTTCCACTGTATTTCTCAGCTATACCATCATCCAGTCAGTACAAGAGGTCTCCAGAGTGAATACTGAATAACACATAAGTGAACAAACCTCTAGTTAGGTAAAATTTAGGCCTCTAGATAAAGAGCAATCCAAACTTCATGGAATAATCCACCTTAAATTGCTATAGTCTGTAGAAAAAACTTTTTATAGATCTCTTTTACAAAGTGTACTCTTGCATTGTCTGGATGATGGCATAGCCGAGAAATACAGTAGAAAGTGAATGAATATGAAAACACATAATAACAAAATGCTTCTAGACCATCTAGAAACCTATCCTTCTGTCCCTGGGGTACATAGACCTAGACTTACATTTATATACAGATGAACAGAGATGAAATAGTATTTGCACAACTTATCACCCAGACCTGTAAAATGTGTGGCCCTTATAAACTCCAGGTATCGCGTGTTTGAGTTTAATGTATCTGAAATAATATCTGTGGTCTTGCATCCCAGGAAAATGATGCCTTTATAGCAAGAAACTGCTGTGCATCCACTCCCCCATTTAGTGTAGAGATTATCTGAGTGCCTAGTCATAAATCTAGAAAGAACTTCATACCACAGCATTTGAGATGGATATTAGGGTCTGGTGCCCAATTTAAGAATGGCACTTAGGTGCCTTATATCAAAGCTCATGTGTTTGAAAGACTTTGAGACTCACTTCCCCAAAATGTTTGACTGGGTGGCTAATGTGTCATAGTACTCAATATGTGTGCTCTAGAAATCACAGTTTTAGATATCATTTGGTATCTAAAACATTCTTTGGTAGTATGACTTCAGTCCATGAAAGCACTTTAATATAGGCAGTGAACATCAATAAATTGTAGCCTATCTTACATGCTTAGCTAGGTTGTCTTAGACTACTCTTAAACCTTATCTCTTTTGGTGTTGCAAAGAATGGTTTTAGGAATGTTTTTCTTCTGATGTTTCCATTCACAGCAAGTGAAACACTTCATGATAGAGTTGTGTAGCAACTGTCTGTCTTTTTTAGATGTGTGAACGGAAGAACAGAGAGTCTCAGAAAACTGAAGCTAGGTCTGCCCATTAAATTAATTGAATTTTTCAGATCTACAGCTTTCAGGCAATTTGAAAACCTTTAAATCCAATCTGCCCACTTCATCACATACAGATTTTGTAATTCAGTGGTACTGGAGGTGCCTACTGCCCATTTTTTTTTCTTAATCCTCTGTCACAGTACAGCACTGGACAACAGTGGTACTAGCAATTTGCAGCCACCAATCTATTTGTACCCAGAGAGAGCTGGGATGATTCAGCTGTTTCACCTAGAGAGGCTTAGTAAAGTCTTCTTTCTCTTAACAAGCCTTTCCATTTGACACCTTCTCACCTATACTCTAATGCTTTTGGGAGCTAGGTGTGAAACCAAGAGGAGAAATACACCTGTTTGCATAATGATTTTTTTTTTTTAAGTTAATAGTGGGAAGTATTATGTAACATGACTTTTTCAAACAACTGGAAGTTTAGCTTGGCAAATGGCAGGCAGCTTCTGCACAATATTGTTCCCTGTATGTGGAAATTCCCAGCATGACTGATTCAAAAGTTTAACATAACTGACACCTTGCTGGAAAAAAGTAGCTCAGACAAAGTGAAATTAGGTACTTCAAAATCTAGGTGCTCGGGCATGAATCTAACAATGCTGAGGAATTTAAGTTGCTTGTTCAAAAAGGGGAGAATAAGAGAGAAGAAGACTTTCCTTTTCATGTTCCAAACATCTTCATTTCAGGAGAATGCTGCAGTGGTGTGTTTGATTCCGTTATACATCAAAGGATAGCTGTAACCAGTTCTGGAAGTGGGTTAACGTGTGATAATTAAGTGACTTTAAATATTAATCATCCTATTTAAAAGTAACATTGGCAAAGAAAGGCATCCCTAATGAGAAGTAAAATTACATTATAAATATTATTCTGTAAAAATGGGACTTATTCAAGTGTTTCTTTGAAGCCAAATGAGAATCAATCCAGTGTCTGAGTACATTCCCAGGGTGCTATGAGGAAGCCGAATTCTTTTCATAATTGTTTGACAAACTTCTTCCAAAACACACAGCGTGCAGACTTAAAATGCATTTTTCCTGTCGTGTGTCTGTGTTTATGGGTGAATACCATATGGACTTTGGTCTGAGCTTTGCTCATCTGAAAAACGCTGGGAGAGGACTCCATGTTTCAGTTAACTGTTTCCTGTCAAGCAGACAAAACATGTTCATCTTAAGGAAGCAAAAATGACAAAGTTATTTTAAGGTAAACAAGCCTATGGCTGACATTTTGTTTCCTCAGGGTGGGGTACTTTTGTTGTTGTTATTCACAACTGGATAAAAAGGACAGATTAGGTATCACTGCTGTTAGCTTCAGCTTTTCTCAGGGAAATAAAGACAGGCTTTGAATAGGAAGTATTTACATAATTTGGAGGATAAGATGAGCCTGAAGGCACTGATCAACTTAAAAATTTGTCCTATAGTAGCATATTGATGTGAATGTTGAAACAAGGCAGATGTGCCTGAATGATAGAAGGTCAGACAGGGTTGTGTCCTGAGAAGGGATTCTGAAAACTGATAAAACTGATAGAAAGCTTCTATAAAGTTGCTCTCTTCCACAGTTTAATTTACCAGCGGTTAAGGAAAAAATGGGAACATTCATGCAGATTGTATTGGATGGATGTGACTTTGTACAGGGTATCCCCCCCCACCCCCACCATGAAGAACAGTGATTGCAAACTTTCCCATAGGAAACTGACACCAGTAAAAATACATTGTTTGGTTAATATAGGAAATTTGTGAATTCTGCTTTTGAGGTTTTTTTTTCACGGTTTTTTTGTTTTTTTGTTTTTTTCCTGGGGTATAACAGTATTGGTCTAATCATGAAAATTTTGCCCCAGGCCAAATTCTGCTGTTCTTATGCCAACATTCATCAAATGAATGTTGAATTTAGTTCTCTGTCTTTATTCAATTGTTTTTTGAGTTAAATATTCATTGACTTCGACAACAGTTTTGTTTGGTGAGAGCTGAATTAAACTAAGTAGAAACATCAGGACCCAGCTAAGATACTGACTTCTCCCGCGTCCTTAGAGCTCAGTATACTGGAGTTCATTAACTCTCATAAAATGTAATGCTGAA
The DNA here is from genome assembly GCA_035583135.1 of Lophotriccus pileatus. NCBI lineage: Eukaryota > Metazoa > Chordata > Aves > Passeriformes > Tyrannidae > Lophotriccus > Lophotriccus pileatus. The sequence continues at coordinate 67,377,605 of JAWWES010000115.1, forward strand.
AGTTGATGTATCATTAAGTAATGGTAAATGGAAAGTTACATAGATGCATTAGCTTGCTAGCTTTCAGTTTCTACAATGCACAGTAAGAGGCTGTTTCTCTGCATAACTTTTGAACATCCACTTGTGACTGAGAAACTGTGACAGTTTAAACTATTGGCAGGAATTTGCAAAACTCTTGGTACTGTCAGAGTGTCTTGATCTGGGCAGGTGGTGAAAGAACGTGAAACTGGCTAATAGATGTGATTCTCAGAGTTGTTCTTATTGTCTTGATGCAATTTGTAATTTAATTATTAAGCATGACAATTTTCAGAAGGAAATCAGGAAAAGGTTAAACAGACTTGTGTTTTAAATTCTATAGGGAGCAAGTGAAATAGTAAAGAAATTCCACTGCTGAGAATATTGATCTATATCTATGCTGAAATTGACTTCACTTAAGAGTAGCTGTGATAAAAAACCTGGGAAGCAGAATCAGAATGTCAAACTGCTCTGAAGTTCAGTTTAGCGTAAGGCAGTTTCAAGACTATTCTCCTTTGCTCCACACGCACATGTCCCCAGCTGATCAAATGGCAGCTGACGCCAATGAATTCTGCTGCTGTCCCTACCAAGCCACTTATAGAAGTGTCAGGACAGCAATAAAAGCATTGACAGCAAGAAATATCTCAGGAAATATTTCCTCACATATGGAAATGTTTCACTGGCTTGCAGAATTAGTTCCCCGTATTATACCCCTGTTACATCTTAATTCTGATTAAGGTTAATGTGAAGTTTGAGTTTCCTAAAGAGAACACTGTTAGAAGAAATAGGGCCCCTTTGCCAAATTTTCTGCTGGTCTATATGCCATTTGTTGATATCTGTTTACATGAACAGAAAAGTTTTGTTTCTTTAAATTAAAAAAGTAATCTGAATAGCTTTCCACTCCAGTTGAAAACTTTTCAGGATTTGGTCTCTTTCAAAAAACAGATCATTAAAGCTACATCATTTGTATGAGTGTTTGGCTCTGCTCCATGAGTGGATTCTAATAATGAAATTAGACTTTTGTTCTTTGTGCTTTTCTCTGTGATTTTGCATACCTATTCTGCTTGCTTTTTTTGAGATTTTAGCAGATAGAGACCAGGAAAGTAAGATTGTATATTGATCTAAGCAGATTCACTCCTAAACAAACTATTTCTCAAAGATTTCCAGAAGGCACCAGCAGCTTTTTAAGAAGTAACAGCCTACAAAAATGTTATTTTTCACAGTTAAGCAGACTTTGGTCTAAAGCTGTGCAAACAAGCCTCTGAATCCTTGTCGCTTCCAGGGACTGTTTTTGGGTGTGTGCTGATCTATAAATCAAAAGGATTTGAAACAATGTAAGACAAAATGTTTAAAGAAAATAAATACAAAAGGAAACATTTTTCTCTTTTCCCTCCTGCTGATCAGGGTACCTTCCAAAGAACCAAAGGCGTTACTGGGATGCAAAATTTGAGGATTGTTGAGTTGATTCAAGACTGTCTGGACCAAATCCCACCAAATAAGTCACAAGTTTGACCTTGACTACACTGAATTTTAGATAAGATCCCACACTTTGATTTTGGCAATCAGGTTGGCTACGACATCATAGACCACTTCAGTTTGAAACAGGTAAGACCCAAACTGGAGAAAAAGGGAGTTAAAAATAAAAATGGCACTGGATCTATGTGGAGCCTGCCAGACTGTTTTATAAATAATATGTGGCTGTTTATGAAACCATATGTGACATGGGCAATGTATAAAGAGCCCAAATGGCTTAAAGACTTTGGAGTAACATTAATGTGAGAGGCCCTAAAGCAAAGGGACAATTATTAATGCCTTGCCAGTATGCAAAATAGCATATTGACAGGTGTTCTAAACCAGGCAGCTTATACTGTGTCTTACCATGTTGCTGATGTCAGTGGCAAAACTGGAGTCCTCAACGGTGAGAGAACCCAGGCAGTGGTGACAAAGTGAATTCATTTATTCTGATGGGTGCAGAGCTAACTGAATAGTCTCATTACCTGATATTGACAGACATAATCCCCCCCTTGTGTTCCTGATGGTTGACATTAGTATGCAGTAATAAAACTACTGCCCACCCAGGCAACCTAAACATGAGAGTGCAGCTGGAGGCAAAATCTATGTGCATGAGAACACCAGTAGCAAATAGAAGGGTTTTTTACCTGTCAGGAGCCACTTAGATGGAAAAATAAATAAATATGTAACTTGCTCTCACTGTCCTTTTT
>JAWWES010000115.1:67387932-67438749 GCA_035583135.1 Lophotriccus pileatus
CCACCCCCCCCCCCAGAAACACTGCTGGTCACACAGAGATACATCTCTTAAGGAATAACATCCTGCTCCACAACTGAGAGAAGATGGCTTCAGCCACAGAACATAACACCTCTTCGAGGGTTGTACTTGAACAGGAAAAAATAGTGATCCAGCGGATCCTAGTGATCCTGGGACAGAGGTGTGAGGAACAGTGAACTGTCTCAGTAGGAGAAGAGGGAACTCCTGAACTATGTACCTGCACTCAGCTCTGGGCCAGATTCACGGTGAGGCTGGTCCTGAGGGAAGAGTTTCAGCCTGCATCAGAAACTAAGGGTTTCAATTTCCTTTTAGGTAATCCTGCCCTTAATGACTATGGCTGAGACCCTTTAATGGAGAAAAAGGGTTTTGGCAACACCAGGATGCTGAGCTGAGTTTTCAAGCTGATTCAACTGAACTATTTTTCTGAAAATAATTTAAAAAACCCAAAACAAAAAAAACCCACCAAAACCCACCCAACCAACCAAGAAAAACCCAAAACAAAGCAAAAGAGAAAGAAATTTGAAAGTAGATAAGATTCTGGCCTTTTGAAATCAATTTTGAAATTATTCAAAAATATATTTTTACAGAGTTTGAAAAAGAATGCCCCATAGATGTAAGAGTCTTCTTTAACTTGAAGCTGGTATTTTTTTTTTTTTTAATTCGGTTAATATTTTCTCTAAGTGAATAATCTCTGGGACCAAAAGAAATTGCTTCAATATTTGCAATCAAAAATCAGCAATTTATGCTTTTTCACTGTTCATAGGTCTGACTGGGATGATCTTTTGAGCTTATAACATTACCAGGTGGGACAATATTGCAGTAGTATATATTATCTCTGAGACCATTCCCTCTTCTTCTAGTATCCCCTCTTCCCCCACGACCCTTTTGTACTTTCTTGGCCACCTCCCAAAATAATTCTCTTCTGTTTTCTTTTTTGCTGACAGTTTCCAGTTAAAAGACCTTGGTTTCTGCCCCTTTGTATTCATTACAGAACATAAATCAGGAGATCTCTGATTAGCTTACTTCCTTGTTTTTTTTAAGACAGGATGATGTCAGTACAGCTTAAGGAATGAAGTTTATTGGTTACATTGTGGGCTCTCCGCTAGCCAAGTCAAGAGAAACCCAGTATTCAAAAGAGTGTGGAAGCTTGATGTAAACAACTATAATTTATATTGCTTGGAATCATGGTGAGAAAGAAAATTTGAATGCTAGATGTGAAAGTGTTTTGTGATCAGGCATGGGTCTAGTCCAAAAAAAGAAGTAAAACTTAGTTAAAATGTCCCAGTTCCCCTTTTGTTCTGCAGGAACCAGCCTCTGGTGTACTTAGTGACTCATTTTTTGAAAGGTGTGTTTGGCAATACTCTCAGAACTATTACTGAAAACATTGACATAGAAAGGTTCACTCTCCTTTCTAATAAAAAAACTTACTTAAGATTCACAAGACTTAGAAACCCCAATGAGGATTTAATATTGCCACAAAGACTGGCTCTTTGTTTCCACGTCACAGTGGAGTGCTTGGAGGTATTCACGTTCCTAAAAAAAATTGAGAAGATAGCTTGAAAGTAGTCTCAATGCTTTTTCTTATCCATGTTACATCGTTTGCTTTATGCAGCAGATATATTTAACATTAGCCAAAATAGCAATAGTATTTAATGACAAGGCTAACCTTTATCATCTGACAAGTCCAATTCGCTGTTTAGAGTCAAAATCACATTCCATTAGGAAAAGTCACGTCAAGTTATACCCCTACTGCTCTGTTTATTTATTGAGAAAGCATGTTCTCACCTTATTTCTCAGACCATTCTGATCTGTTTATTTTAAAATGAAGCGTTCTCACAAAGAACCAACATAGATTGCATTGCCTCAAATGCAAAATAAAATTTCTTTCCTCGCAGCTCAGTGCCAACCACTGACTCTCAAAATCAGGTTTAAATCAGTGAATCAGCCTTGCTTGCATCATTTCAGGGTCTCACCCAAGACACTGAAAAAGTCAGGTTCTCTTTGTGAGGGTTTTCCTCAAATCCTGTGCCAGCTCCTCACGCTGAGGGAGGGCTGTTTTTTACAGGGTTGGGGGCCAGATGGTCCTGGTGCCTGAGATGGGCCTCTGTCTAACCCACCAGCTGGGGACCTCTGTGCAATAGTGGGGTCTCCTCTACTGTCCAGTTGCGGTGGGCAGGAAGAACAGCTGTGAGCAGTCTTCCCTTTCCAAAAAAGTTACTGTGGCCCCATACCCATTTCCTGGTAAAAAGCTACTAAATTGCACAGACAGACAAATAAACCAAAACAAATGTGTGACAATAAATTACAGTAAGTTTCTTCTGACATAAGGGAGTTTATTTAACTCACCTTGGAATGATGAGGTGTTGCAGTGAGTTTTCACACCTGCATCCAGAAAGAGCCTCAAGCCCCCTCGTCAGGCTGTGTTCTGTGCAGAGCTTTTACACTAAATGTTTTAGGGTCTGAAGGCTACCTGCTCATGGCTGGAGACCTTGAAAGCTGCATTTAATCTCTAAATGGCTGATATTAGGGAACATTTTAGTAAAGAGGCTGGAATAAAATAATATTTAGTGGTCTTTCACTTTGCTGGTAGTTTTTAGAACCACTGCCATTTGAATCACAATGAAAAGTCATATTATACTATTTTTTTTCCCTGTTTGAATAAGGAAAAATGAAAGCTAATGCTTTTTTCCGCCCTCTGAAAACCATCATTCCATTTTGAGATATAAGTGTGAAGATTTCTGAAAGTGGCTCACTTTTCTGGGCTACGACATGTCTACAAATGAAGATTAGTGTAGCTGATGTCTGACCAAATTTCTTGAAAGTTTAGAAGAAAATCTGGGGCTACAGGAATCTCTTCATGATCCAGCTCAGAGAACCATTAAGTATTTTCTTTTGGTTTAAGAGCACAAGAAATTAGAAGATTTCTTTTACAGGACTAATTTCATAATCTGTATTGAATGGCTTCTCATTTTTGTATCTCAAGTGGGCAGAACTTGGTTTGTAGTATGTCACAAGTTTCCTTTGGCTTTTATTTTGTAAATGCACATTTAAAGTACTTGATCCATTTAATAAAGTAATTTTTTTTTTTTTTTGTTACCTGTAGACAAAATTAATGTTGAGGTCACTATTACAAATAGCAAAAGATTAAATTTAGAGAGATATGCACGGTTATGCATAGATATGCACATTATGTTTGAAAATAAACATTTAAACATTGTTTTTTGTTCTTCAGCTTTACACATATAGTTAAAATGCTACAAGTCTTTAATTCTTAGCACACAGAAGATAAAACATGTGATACGAACTAAATCCCGATTTACAGTGATAATATTAAAAACCATTCCTATCCGGAAACCAAGAATGTTAAAACAGAAGCAGTCAGGCCAAAAGAAAGAGAAGCCATCTCTTACACAACCTCTGAATTTTAAAGCAAGTCTGCATAAATGTTCAAGGGCAGGTTGGATGGGTCACTGAGCAACCTAGTCTAGTGCAAGGTGCCCTTGCCCATGTCTTGGGGGGGGGTTTAGAACTAGATGGTCTTTAAGGTCCCTTCCAACCCAAACCATTTCATGGTGCTATGATAGTTACACAAAAACGAATCATAGCATAATTGGAGAAGAGCTCTTAGGTCATTGAATCCAACCATTAGTGTAGCACCTGAAACAATCTGTGTGGTTATTCCTGCCTACAATGCCTTACAGGTCAGGACAATTTCACTCTGCTGAGCTTTCATACAGACTCCTCAGCTAAAGATTGCGACTGAGAATTTGAGGTGTGAAGGGCTGAGGGGCTTCTCAGTTGGAGGACACCAGCTCCTCTAAGCTACTGGCTTGAATTGGCCTTAATTTGGTACATAAATGGAAATAGCTAACATACTGTGCCAAACCTATCACCTGTGGAGATACCTACATGACTGATGGCTGGGTGGACAGTCTGAAATGCTCCTTGTAGCTAGGGATCTGGTCAGGGCTGGGGGCCAAAGGCATGCAGGCAGGCCAGGGGAGGGTAAAGGTTCTCTGCCTCTGCTTCTGATGGAAACCTATTCTGCAACCTTCCTCTTCCTCTGACAATAGGCCGACACCTCCCTTGAGCATATGGACTAATATGTCAAGAACTGTGCGGTTCCTGACATGTAAACAAACACAAGGGCTCTTAAAGCCCACAGTTTATAGATTAGTCTGTTGAAAACATGCTTGTTGGAAATTAAAGGCTTAAACTGCCTATGTTGCCAGAAAAGTTATCCATGATTTTTATAAATTAAACATAAATTCACCTCACTGTAAATACTGTAGTCAATTATGTTAAATCCTGTAAATAGCTTTTCTATAAACAAATGTTTTTTAAGTGAGGTTAGAGGTCATCGCTTCTGATACATAGGGATAGATCACTAGATAAAATCAGAAGTTTCATTCTCTCTAGTTAAATTTTAAAGTGAGTACTTGTGCAAACTGAAGAGGCTCTTCTTTAGAGATACTTGAATTTTCTCAGTCACCTTTCTTCTTTCATCTAAAATTTCTTTCCTAAAGGAAATAGAAAAATGGCTGCTGAAAAATGTCATAACAATATTTATTACATATCATCACACCAATCGGAAAGTCTTTCCAAAACTAAAATCTTCTGTCTCAAAGGTCTTAATATCTGAAGGGAAACTCACACAGTAGAATCTCTATCACAACATTGGTCAAAATACTAAATAGTCTTTGACTTACAGTTAAGTATTAGAAAGTCGTTAAAAATGTTGAACAGGAGGGTTAAATTCTCTGGTTAACTGTGCAGTTTAGAGAAACTATTGACACATTGATTCTTAAATGAAAAGCTACAATTTCTGCGTTAGGTTGCTCAGATTGGCACTTAATGATACATACTTACAATCCTGAATTACAACCTGAACATCATGTCTGAAAGATTAATATCTCAGATAAAGTCAAAATTATAAAGATTTTCTTCTCTTTTGAACCATTTAAAATATTTTACCATTGAATTATTTTAGTTCTAATGGAAATGAGAGTGTCTAAATGCTTAGGCTATGCTATTTTCTGATCCATACTATGATTCTCTGCAATGAGTATTTTGCATTTATTTTTCACATTAAACATAGAATCATAGAATGGTTTGGGAAGGGACCTTGAAGATCATCAAGTTCCAATCCCTTTGCCATGGACAGAGACACCTTTCACTAGACCAGGTTGTTTAGACCTCCATCCAGCCTGACCTTGAAAACTGTCAGGGATGGGGCACCCGCAACTTCTCTGGACAATCTGTTCCAGTGTCTCAAACCCTACAGCAAAGAACTTTCTCCTAATATTTGATCTAAATCTACTTTCTTTTAGTTTGAATCCATTCCCTGCCATCCTGTCACTGTATGCTCTTGTAAAAGTCCTTTTCTGTCTTTCCTGTAGGATCCCTTCAGGTAGTGAAAGGCTACAACTAGGTCACCCCTAATCCACTTCTTTTCCAGGCTGAATAAGCCTAATTCTCTCAGCCTTTCCTTGTAAGAGAGGTGCTCAGTCCCTGTAATCATTTAGTGACCCTACTCTGTACTTGCTCCAACAGGTTAACATCCCTCCTGTGCTGAGATCTCCAGAAGTGAGCACAGTACTCCAGGTGAGGTCTCACCAGAGCACAGGGGAAGAATTCCCTGCCTTGACCTGCTGACCATGCTGCTTTTGATGCAGCCCAGGATATAATTGGCTTTCTGGGCTATGAGTGTACATTGCTAACTCATGTCTAGCCTCTGATCCACTAGCAACCTCAAGTCCTTCTCGGCAGAGCTGCTCTTGATCTGTTCGTGCCCCAGCCTGTATTGATACGGGAGTTTGCCCTGACCCACATGCAGCACCTTGCACTTGGTCATGTTAAACCTCATAAGATTCCCATGAGCACACCTCTCTAGCATTTCCAGGTCCCTCTGCATGGCATTGCATCCTTCAGATGTGTCAACCATACCACTCTGCTTGGTGCCATCAGCAAATCTGCAGAGAGTGTACTCAATCCCTTTGTCTATGTCATTAATGAAGAAAATTAAATAACACTGGTCCCAGTATGGACCCCTGAGAGACACCACTTGTACGTGATGTCCTTTGGGACTCTGAGCTGTTGACCACTAACCTCTGGATGTAGCCATCCAACCACTTTCTTATCCATCTAACAGTCCACTCTTCAAATCCATCTCTCTCCAAATTGTAGAGAAGGATGTTGCGAGGTACCATGTCCAAGGCTTCACAGAAGTCCAGATAAATGGCATCTGTAACTTCTGTCCACTGATGTAGTCTCCTCATCATAGAAAGCCACTTAGTTGATAGTCAGGGCTTGTCCTTGGCAAAGCCACGCTGGCTGTCCCAGCTCACCTCCCTTTATGTGCCTTAGCATAGCTTCTAGGAAGACCTGTTCCATGATCTTCCCAGGCATAGACCGGAGGCTGACATGCTGGTAGTTCTCAGGGTCCTCCTTTCTACCCTTTTTAAAGACGGGTGCAGTGTTTACCTTTTCCAGCCACCTGCGACTTCTCTTGACTGCCAGGACTTTTCAAATATCATGGAGAGTGACTTGACAACTCCCCCAGCCAATTCTCTCAGCACTCTGTGCTGCATTTTACTGGGTCTCATAGATTTATGCACTGGAGCATTTTAATACTGCAGCTGGTTCTAAACTCCTGACTTAGGATATCCCCAAAAACACCACTGAGGGAGTATGATTTTGTCCTAAAACTTTCTGCCACCTTCTTTCTGACAATTCTGGTTTTATCCTTGTTGTGTCCTGATGCCATTACTGTTTGCTACACTCCATGTTTCCACCTTGACTGAACCTCCTCCACATGCAATGTCCTCTGAGGAAGGGACTAACATTCCAGTCTAGTCCAAAGAGCTAGAGCAAACAAAAAAATAGTTAGCATTGTCACTAGCTTCTTGATGATCTTTTGACATGCTTGGAATAGTTTACTTAGGTGATGTAGATAAGAAAATAACCTGTAATGCATAGAGTATGAATGTGTAACAAGCGTATTGCAGAAAAAATTGATTGTGCTTCTGATTAATGGTGATGAGACTATATCCCTGGGAAAGGAAGTGAGATTCAGGAAGGTAAGTTCATGTGAAAAAAAGACTGTGTGTGCATCCCAGTACAATTTCATATTTTGTATGTGAAAATATTAAATTTGCTTTATATACTTACAAGACTGTTGGCTATGTCATGTTGCCATTGCTAAATCAAACAGCATAGCAATAAAACATTTTTTCCATGCTGGAAGAGGAGTAGGAGATTAGTTTATAAGAAATAAATTACATGAAACTATAAGAGAAATACCAAGGGTCTCAAACGTGTAACACATTGGGGAGAGTTTGTTTTATACTGCTTTTAGTGTATTTAGGAGTGTACATAACGTGTTTTCTTAAGGAGCCTCATAATGTGTTTTTTTGGTTTTCTTATGAATAGAAAAGCAGGTCTCTAGTACTATGTATTGTAATCTTTCAGTTTGTATTTCCCTTGGTTTCATGCTTTATTTATACTGTGTTTGGAGTTTATTTGATTTGTGTTTTTTGATTGGGTTTGGGTTTTTTTTAATAGCCCCTCAAGAGAAATATTTACTCTTATAAGAATATACTAGCCTGCACCTTCACCGTGTTAATTACTAATTATGGATTTATAGGTTGTGTGCAATTTTTGTCGCAAAGATTTCTTGTTACAGTCCCAGCGAACCACGTTATGAACACTAAAAGATTTATAACATTAAAACATTTATGCACATTGAAAGAGACATGGTAGGGGTAGATATGGTATAATTCCAGTTTGCAGTTAAAAACCTGGACCTGAGGTAGAATTTGTGTTACACTTTGAATGGAGGAGTCCACTCTTATGAATCTGAAAACTGTGGCAGGAGTTAAAAGGACACCAACAGACATGTAGACTAAGCAGTGACCTGAACTACAGTTTAAGGGCTTTTCTTCATTTAATGTAAACTTCATAGCCCAAGAGCCATCTATAATCTGAGCTCAGTGAAAGTTTCTTTCACCAAGCTTTTTTTTTTTTGCTTTTTTTTTTTTTTGTGTAAAGATGCAGATTTAGTGAAATCAAAACATTTCAAGAATGCATTTTGCCAAATCTTTCCTTAACAAATGTAAACATTCCAAAAATCCCCTTTGACTGACTTTGACACATTTTAAAAATTATATGTTGCCAATTGAGAACTGGAATGATTTGTCATTTCAGCAAAATACTTCATTTCATCTATTATCATTAGAAAAAAAATAAAGCCTCAAACCCAAACCAACTCTGATTTTCTGATCTTCAAGGGATTTCACAAGAACCTTTTTTTTTATTTGTTAAATTAACAAATTAACAAACAGGAACATTTAAGCTTTCCTATCTGCAAACATCTAGTAAGCTACGGGAATAATATTTTCATCCTGCCTGACAACCAATTAACAGTTTCACTTCCCTTTCCTCCATGGGTAGGCATGAAATGTAGGTGTCAGACCTAAGGAGTTCATTCAGAGCTCTCTGTGACATGACCATGGGCTAATTGACCTTGAAAGCAAGAGCTTTGATTATACAGTGACGTAGCTGTGGAAATCTCAAGTTGATGAGACAATTGTATACAAGGGTGATCAGATGCAATAGAAGATACTTTTTTTTTTTGGAAAACCCTTTATTAATGTGTTAATTGACGACTACAGATTGAAAAATTGGATTTTTGTATTTTTATTTCCTTTTGTTTTCAGTAACTGCTGCTTTTCCACTTCTCCACCCCCACCAAAAAAAAAAAAAAAAAAAAAAAAAGGGTTAAAGTTATGCTAGGATTCTGTGCCATGGATAAAATCCAGGCCACTCCTCTTCGACTTCAAAGAAGCCATTTGCAATGGAATGAGTGTCATTTGGTGGTGGAAGCAGGAAGTTATTTGAGCAAGAGGCACACATAAGTGAGACTGGAGGAGGGGGAGCAAAACCTGAGGACTGGTGAAAAAGTCTTTCCACCTATGAGAGCATGCGGGTTATTTCAGCTGCTGGGATACAGCAGGCAATTGCAGAGCACTTGTTGCCTTCCTGAGAGGGAAGCTCTTTTCTCTTGACTTGTGCCCTCCTGCCCTGCAACCTCCATAAGAACTGAATCTGGGCACAACAACTGATGTTTGAGTTCAATAGCATACAGAGGACCACCACACTGAACCTAGCAGTATGCCAAAGTTCTCCTCTCTTGGGAAATTCTGACTTCACTTCCTGCCCCAGCTCACACAATTCCAAAATTCACTTGTGCTCTATGCAGTTTAATGAGAAGAAAAGAAAAATGCCTCTCCTTCTCACCACAAAATAGACCTTCACTTTCATAAAGACAGAAAGATGTAGTCCTGTAGTTCTGTCACATTCATTTCTGTGTACAAAATATCTCACCTTTTCTCCATCCTCATTGTTGTCTTTGTGTGCAGTTTTTTTGGGTGTAATTTATCAAAGTTTTGCTTGCCTTGGGTTCATGCAGGCCTCATTTGGATACAATATATACTTGCCTTACTTCAGTTCCTGTAGGCAGTGATGTATTTGATCTGCTGGCCTGAGATATGCATTTCTTTCAGAAACCCTAATGTAAACACTAGGAGTAGTTTATAGCTGTGAATCGGCAGTGGTTGTGATGATTTAAAGCTATAAAGAACCAACATTAACCCCCCCCTCCTCTGCACCCCAACTCAGAGTCTTAAGGTGGTTCTCCATTCTATTCTTGAAGCTAGAATTATAAATACAAATTAAAAAAAAAAAAAAAAAAGAGCTTCTGGCTTTCTTTTATTTTTCCTCTGTTTTTGTCCTTTTTTTTTTTTTTTCTTTTCTGTTTTGGTCAAGCACAAGGAAGTATTTTTCTGCTGTGCTGACTTTTTTTTTTTTCTGCCCAGCAGATTTGGAGCTGAAACAGAGTCTTGCTGACAGGATTTAATACGAGGAAGTTTTGCAATATGTTTTACAGCTGTTGTAAAACTTGGTGAATGTTAGAAGGTAGCTGCTGCAATAAACCTAGTTAGGTATTGTTGGGAATATCATTTGAACAAAATGCTTTCCCCTAGAACAAACACTTTATTTGGTACAGAGTTCTTTCAGGACATCCATACTAACTGTTAAAATCTACCATTTGATGAGCAATATTAGTTTATGTGCATTTTAAAGAAGAGGCAGAGAAAAACCTTGAGAATTGCATTCTCTTTCCAAAGGTCAGCTGCTAATAAAAAGTAATGAATTGCTTCTTTTTGTTTTTCAAATTAATTTGTCCAACATCCCAAAAATCTGAAATATTTATGTGACACTGAACAACGAGACAAAAGGCTGTTGTGTTTTGCTTTGTTTTCAAAAGGATTTCAAGAGTGAAACCTGTTTTTATACATCTTGTTAACACATTTCACTGTACTTGGCAGTTTGTCAACAGATGAAAAAATATGTTTGTTTTAGCTGGCAAAGCTACTCGGTGTATTGGCCTGAGCAGAATTCTGAGCATCTGGATACCTGGAGTTTATTCACAGCTATGCCACTGCTCTGCTGAGCGACTCTGAGCAAGCAAATCCGCCTCTTTGCTGCCTGCTTCCCTCTTGTATCTCATATCTAGTCAGCTGGTGGACACTTGGAGCAAACACTTTCAAGGTATTTTTATCTGTACATCACCTAGCACAGCTGACTCCTATCTCACTTGGGATCTGCAGGTGCTTCAGTCATGCAAGCAGTAGCAACAAAATTAATAATGTCTAATAAAGTCTTGTTTCCTTGTATTTATGAGGGGAGAATGAATTAAAAGGTAACTGAAATGTTTCCTTTTTTTTTTTTTTTTTTTTTTTTTCTTTTCTTTTTGTATTCTCAGAGTCTTTCAAAAACTGGAAATGACAAATCTCTGGTTAGCTAGGATGTAGTCAGGGAATGCCATGTCCTTTCCTGTGACTCTTACTCTGTGTCCTTGCAGTCACTGGAGTCAAAACAGAGGAAAGTATTGTTTTTTCACCCTCTTAGACAGGAGAGGAGTTGAGATAAACCAGGGACATAGTTGAAGATGAATCAGTAATAAACAGTAAACAGTAAAAAGTAAATAGCTAGCGGCTGTTTCAGTGTCTCTGTGGTAGTTGGAACTCCTACAGTTGCTCCTAAATGTACATGACTAAGCAGCTCCCTGTGCACTTCTGAGGGGCAAACAACTAATAGTAAGGAAAAGATAGACAAAACCCCCAAACTTATGAGGCACTGCTAATACTATGTAGACATCAATAAGGTCCTTGCATGTTACTGCCAGCATGTTCCCTGTTTACTTACCTGTCCAAGTTTTAAGTTCTCCACATATGCTGTTTTGACAATGGTTTTACTGCACTGACTGAAGCCAAGTTACTCCTTCACTTGGGTATAAAGGAAAGTCAAACAAGGCCAGGACTAAACTTGTGGATACAATTATAACCGATGAGCAGTGTTTTCCTAATCTGCTTCTTTTTGTTGCTCTTTTGAGCGATACAAGTGTTTGAGGCTCACTGCAATGGTCAGTGTTGGGAGATGATTGTGTTCATCTCAAGTGCTGTGTCCTTGTAGCAGCACTAATTCCACGTTATTGCTTCCTACGACATGTCAACTTCGCTGCCAGGCAATTTTATACTTCTGCAACTTAGAACGAGGATGAATGTGGAGAATGGATGAAACTTCACAAAAAGAAAAACTGCCTTATGATCTGAACTAAATCCTGAAAACTTGGAAGGTTATTTCCTCAATTCATCCCAAGCATGTGTTTTTTGAGCTGCAAACTTAATGCAGATACCTAAATAAGCAATTAGTGCTTCAAAAGTGTTGTGTTTTTAATGATTTCAGTAGGATTTGCTGGCTTGCTATTTTAAATTAGCTGATAAGGGCTTGGAAACCTGACTCTAGGCAATTATTCCAGAAAATTTTGGACAACATCTTGTAACAATATTAATTATTCAGAATCAACAATCAACTATTCAGTGCAAATTTGGATGATGTTCAGTAAACAAGGTGTGAGATCATACATGGAATGAGTACCAAAGTGTAGTGTTTGTAAAATTGTTTTAAAATGTTCTTAAAGCTATATTAATGGAAGTAAGTTAAATTTGGACACCTAATGTTTTCTTAAGTTTTCACCACTTTAATCTGCAGATTTAGTATTCTTTCAGTGTAGGCTTTTTATAATAAAATTTACACTGGTCCATTATTAGATTGTGTTATAAATTAATTATTAAATTATAAAGTAAATTTAGAAAAAAGTTAAAGTTAAAATGCAGTAGTCATCTTAGCCAACTGAGGTAGTCTGCGAGATGTTAACCCTGCTTTTACATGCTTGGTCACTTGCAGTCTATTTTACTAATTCAAAGAATTTACGACATGTCCCTCAGTCATTTCCAGGAATTTGAAAGAGCTTGTTTGTTTACTCTTACTCGTAACAGGCTTCTCCACAAAATTCTTCGAAATATACCAAAGACTTTTTCTCCTCTGAAACAAAACTTCAGGCACCTAAAAATAACAATCTTTTTTAATGGGCTAATTAGTGCATCAAATTATTTCTCAGGCCCTTTATCTGAGACTTTGGGTAAAATCCAAATGGAAATGAGCTTGGCCAGTGCATTTTAACCTACATTTGTCAGCCTCACAAAGTCACCGTGTGATTTAGCCCAGTTGGCAGCTCTGGTTCAGAGACAAGAAGGGCTGGCATAGCTGAGATGTTTAAGGCAGGCAAGACCATAGCACTTTGACAGGACTGTGCACACACACTCTCACTTCTGCTCTATGTGTGTGCTTCCAGCCACTGCTCTCACTTCCACCCAGGCATCAACATCATCCTGGATTTAGTTATTTGAGACTTGCAATAAAACTGATTTTTAGGAAAGCAGTAACATCCTCCTGAACATGGATATGTTATAAAATGAATAACAGCCTGCTTCCAAAGCAGAAGGATTCCTGGCTTGGTCCTGTCTTGTGGTATGCCAAGTCAAGTGATGCTCCAGTGCCTCTCTTTCCAGTGTGGCCACCCTGGGAGGCCATTCCCAGGAGACACACTGAGAGGGGTGATGTGGCAAGTGGTGTGAGCAGGATAATGGATGTGTTTGATCTCCTGGTCCATGGGGAGTGGGCTCTGCTGTGCCAGCTCTGGAGTAAGGGTAGTGATGACTTGACTGCTTTGTCTGCTTCCCAGGACTCTGATGAGAAGATACAGTATCTCAAGAATCCATCCTGTTCCAAAACACAAAATAAATAAACAAACTAGGATATTTTAGGTTCTGTAGCTGTTGCATCACAGGAATGGCTGTAGAAAGGTTGTGTCTTATGCCAACAATGAAAGGGAGGACTTAAGTGACAAAACCCAACCCTTTACAAATTCTGCCCTAAGCCACAGTTGCATAACCTCTGTGAGATATCAGATATATTGTAAAAATTCCCCCTTCAGTTACAAATCAATGTGTTTTGTTCATTTTTTTCAGACACCTGAGCTCATGATCCATGGGATGTTGTGTATGTCACTGACAGCACAGTTCTTGGTAAGCTTGATAACTCGTAATACAATAAAATCAGCAGGAAAAAAATAACCATCAGTCTGTCCAGACCAGGATGAACATCACTGATGAATGAGGTGATGAGGAGAGTAGACACAGCTTTGGGAAGAAGCAAAGAAATGTTTGCAGAGCTTTGAAAACAGCTTATTAGTTTATAAGAGGTGGAGGTGAATAAAATAAAGAACTGAAAGTATTAATAAATTATCTCTCATTACTCAAGGGAAAAAAACAGGTCTTGTGCAACTATATTTTCTCAGTGATAAACCACAGAAAAATATTAGCTATTTCATGGCTGGTAAAATAATTGGTAGAAAAAAATTTTGCCTCATGTTTTTATTTGTCACTGAAGACTCATAAGTATATATATATATTTAGTCATACTCTGCAGAATTTGTCATTTCCTAAAAATGTCTTACAAAATACCCATGGAATATGCAGGGAGATTTTCATTGACAAAAAAGTAATCAATTCTTCCTATTTATTTTTAATGAATCCGCTTTTTTTTTTCCCACTCCAGAAATATACTTCAGGATACACTTAGTCTCATACAAGATAGTGAGAGATATTCCCAAAAGCAGAATAAAGAGGGAAAGTATTTTAATTTACTGGAATATAAAACTATCCTTGAGGGAATTTTCGAGGTTTCTTCTATTTTCCACTAGAATCACTCTAAAGAAGTGTTAGGTTTTTTTATTATAGAAGTTGTCGGTTCATATTTAGTATTAAAATGTTTAGATAACAAGTTTATGCTGAAGTAGAAAAATAATACCAACTGCTGTATTTCTTTTAAAAGCTACCAAGATCATGCATGTTGAGCATATCTGGCATATAAATGGGAAAAGAAAGACAGGGAAAAAAAATTAAAATTTAAAAGAACAGTATTTCTATATTTGTTTCAATTTGATGAGAGGATCCATCAAATGAGAGGATCCAGATTTTAATTCAATTTTTGAAGGAAGTATTTTCATTACTGATTCACTTTTTAAATAAATTCCATTTGAATAAACACACTGAAAATAACATTTCTTGTTCAGCAAATTACATCTTCTGATCAGAAGTCTTGCATTTGGAGAAAAACATATTTTTCTCCTGCTTATACTCACTATTCTTTTTCTCTCATGCAACACAGCTGAGACAGCCTGCATTGATTTCTTTGTTCATTTTTCAGCTTCATTAAAAATATCAGCACAGACAATGCAGGGTTTACTTAGCACCTCCACCCTAGGACCAGCTTTGCTTAAAAAGCCCCATCAACTACCTACTTTTCAGAAGGGTGTTTGAAAGAGCTGGATTGAGACAAGGTAGATATTACTACTGAGATGGTCAGGTAGATGTTACTTAAGAGCAGGCACATATTTCCAGATCCTTGGCTTTTTACAGTATTCCTCATTCCTCACATTTTCTCTGCAGTCAAGATCCTGAGGCAGTGGGGGAGGTTATCCAGAGGAAGTGGGGGCACAACTGAGTCTTCAGCTATCAGGGAGCGGAGAACTGCCATGAATTTCTCTTGTGGCACCCCTTGCAGCCCTGTATTCTGTCGTTCTGTGATTCTTTGAGCACTAATGTGAAGCAATCATGTCTCTAACACAATTTTGCCATGAGTGAGAGAATTGCTAATAAAGCTGAGTTGAATCACAATCTAGATGCACGTGAGAAGCTTACCCAAAACTGAGGAAGTAGGTAAAGGTCTTCACCAGGCTCAAGAAATGCAAGAGAAAGTCACTTAAATGACCTCCATCTTTTAATAGCTGGGTGGCTGAACAGGGCAAACTGTATGAACTGAAAGAGAATCCCTTGATACACATAGCCAACAAAATCTGTGCAACCTGCTGTGCTCTACAGAAAGCCAGTATTTCTGGTGCTGTGAAAGTGCTGAGAAATAGTTTGTGTAATCTGCTGAATTATGAACGGTGGCAGCTACCTGTATATTAGGAAGAGGTTCAAAAGTGGGTTACAGTAATTCCATTAGATAAAACTTACTCTTTAATGCATAGGAAGAAAGAAGTAAGATTAATTTCACTTTTTCATTACGTCAGTATCTAGGAATGTTAAGATACAAGCAAATAAATTGCTTTAAAGACAAACATTTAGAAGTGACAACATCAGAATAAAACAAATAAGAAATTACTGATCTCCTTGTAATAGTGGTAAGTTCGGTAAACGGGTTTTAACAGTTATTTTCTATTATTTCAAGAATCAGACTTAAGGTAGAATGTACACGAATGTACATTAGCAATTTAGAGTTTATAGAATCATCTATAGCATTGCAAAGAGCAAACCAGTAATGTTATGACTAAGATTGAGATTGTGCAAAATGTGCTATGTAATTATTGTCATTGTTATAATCCACAGAATTTTACCAAGAGCTCTGCCCTGTCATACTGGCTGTCTACCAACAGGGACTGTAAATTGCCTCACAAAGCTCATAATTTAAACACATCTAAATAGCTGATTAAACATTGTTTTCCTTAGTAGATGCTTTCTGAAATGACAGCTTAATTAAGCAGAGGATTTCTGTCAGGGCCTACCCTCTGATAAAAAGAGCACTTAATAAGAGTGTGGTGTCCTTGTACCAGACCAACATGACCAGTTAATGCCACTGTATATCACACAGGATCACGGAATAAATTAGATTGGAAAAGACCTCTGAGATCATCTAGTCCAACCTATGACGAAACACCATCATGTCAACTGGACCATGGCACTAAGTGCAATGGGAAGTCTTTTCTTAAACACCTCCAGGAACAGGGTCTCCTTCACTTCCTGTAACAGTCCATTCCAATATTTAACCACTCTTTCTGTGAAGAAGTTCCTTTTATTGTTCAGCCTAAACCTCCCCTGATGCAGCTTAAGACTGTGTTCTCTCACCCAATTGCTAGTTGACAGGGAGAAAACGCTTGAGCCCCACCTGGCTACAGCCTCCTTTCTGGTAGCTGTAGAGAGTAGTAAGGTCAACCCTGAGCCTCCTCTTCTCCAGGCTCCCTCAGCCTGAAGAACTCATAGCTTCAATTCCCTCAGCTGCTTCTCATGGGACCTATCCTCTAGACCCTTCACCATCTTCATTGTATATTGTACCACTGTCTTTACAAATGTGTCATCTGATGCAGAGAAGTGATGTTAGTTGTACACAGTGTCAATAGTAGTACCAGAGATTAAAGAGTTCATGTGGTCAAGTAGCAGACACTTGGAAAGAAAATTTCAAAGCTTATTTGAAGTTACAAGAAACCTCCGCTTTCTCTGTCAGACTCACAGTATCTTGTTTATCAGACTACTCTTGATCCGGTCAGCAAAAAGACTGCAATGTAACCAGCAAATCCTATTTCATAGGATGCATTGGCAATAAGACAATCCTATTCATTACACCCCTTCTCTGCAAAAGCAACATGTCATCATTTGTCACTTGTGCTTTAGGAAAAATCAAAACTGAAACCAAACCAGGAAGTTATGTCTCCTTATCAACATCTCAGTTTCCTCAGTGTTTGAACACAAAATTAATTGTGTTTTAACCACAATAAATACTCTTCAATAATCGTATTCCATTTATAGACCAGCATCCTTTGTTCTTCTATTGCAAATCCTAGCTGAGTTTCTTAAGAAATGAATTTGTGAAGTTGCAAACAAATCTAGTTCACATGCTTCCTGATTATCATCATCATAAAGGCCATATCATATTATTTCTACTCCCTAGGGGACAGATTCTCAGGTGATCTACAATGGCAAACTGTTTGACTTGAATATGATTTCAGTGACTGATACCAACAGAGGATCCTGCCTGTGTATTAAGTTGCCTTTTCCTTTATTGGTCACTTACCTGACTCATACTTCCAAGGGAAGGAAATGGTAGCGTGTGGCTGAGTTAATAACCCAGCCAGAACAAAGAAACTGAAAAAAGGTTTAGATTTGATATAAATAAGAATTTCTTTGCAATGAGGGTAGTGAGGCACTGAAACAGGTTGCCCAGAGTGGCTATGGATGCCCCATCCCTGGCCGTGAGAAACCTGGACTAGTGTGAGGTGTCCCTGACCAGGGAAGTGGTGTCAAACTAGATGTAAAGGCCCCTTCCTACCTAACTCATTCTATGATTATATATAATTTAAGCTGCAAAATCTGCACTTTGGAAAAGAGCAGCTCACAAAGAGTGAAGCAATGAAGAACTTGGCTTTTGGCAAATTTCCTTTAATAAATCACAGGTCTAGATGCAAGTCAGGAATTCCTTACTGGGGGAGATCCTGTGGTATCTATTAAGCAGGATACATTACCAAAATGGTCCCTTGTGCCATTCAAGTCTACTCAACTGAGTTTGTGAATTAATGCTAATTGTGAATAATTTACGTAGAAGCATTGTTTTAAGAAAGCAAAAGCACTAAGGAGTAACTTTTTCAAAGCTTAGCTGTACACAAGGGTACTGTACACTGGCATGTCTGCTCTTTGTTGAAACTGATGGGAGTGGTGAAAATTTCCACCTTTTTGCAGACAACAGTTTGAGGCAATGCCCTGTTACCATTTTGCCATTTCCAGGGAAAACTATAGTTTCAGCTGTGTTAAGAGCAAGCAATAATACCTGGAAATGAAATAACTGTTAGTAAAAGCAGTCCACAGCCAAATGCTGCAGCTAGATCTGAGAGAAGAGACGCAGCATGACCTTCAGAGGGTCAGCTTTACAATTGAAAAACCCTGCCATATCCAGCTTTGAGATAATTTTTTGTTTTGGTTTCTGGAAGCAATCTGAGGTACTGATTTAAAGTCACTGAAAGAAATCAGAATTCATAGTGGACATTATGACTTTCTGACTACGTTCAGATATTATGTCTGATTTTTCAAGTGGCATGGGTTTGCTGGGGGAGGGGTACTGAGTTTTTTCTTTTTTTTTTCCCCCCCCACAGAGTATTTGCAACTTGGCTTTGTTAGGATATGTGGTAGATTTAGAGAGAAAGAGAAATTTCCAGCTTTTTTCTATCCCCTGATGCATTAGTGAATGTTAGAAAATTTGCTATATTATGCCAGTTTTATGTCTCTCACCCCTCCTGAAATACAGCACAGAGGTCTTGATGATATCACTAATGATGAATTTGGTCTCAGATCGTTATCTAAATGTATTATTCTGCTGCTTTCCAGTCTTACTTGAATAGTAGCTGGTTTCCCAACCCACCCAACCCTTTCTAAGTGACTTAAGAGAAAACAATCTTGCTGAGTTTGCTTCATTGCTTCAGGGAGGGTGAATTTTATAGGGCAAATTATGTTCTATTGGCCTAGATGAATCCAGTCTGCAGAACCCAAAAGAGAAAAAAACCCAAGCAAACAAGGATGTCGAAAAGCCCATTCAGCAACCTTTAACCATTTATTAACCTATTATAACTATACAGGAATTTGATTTAAGTTGAGCTCTATAATTTAAAAATACAATTTTATAGTATTAAAAAATAATCTGCCTCACATCAATTTGGTATTTAATCTCATCAGCAAGCAGAGGGAAGGATAACCAAAACTGGCTGGTGATCATACTATCAAGTTATTTTGTTTCATTAAGAATGAAATTACTTGCATATCACATGTCAATACTTTTGCTATAAAACCATGGATTTTGGGGCACTGCAACATACAGTTCAAGTCAGCTCCCTCAAAGTAGGAACTGAAAGTTTGAAGTAAAAGTGGAAGAAAACCAGAAAATTCCTGTGCTGTTTTGTGTCATGAAGGCCATATCCTTGTACCTCCAGAGATGGTAGACCCCTTTGGGAGGACCCTGAATTGCCCTGTGGGAGGTCAGCATCCCCTAAGCCTCATGCTCACAGTGAATCCAAACAGTGGGGATTAAGAAGGAAGGTGTTTGCAGCAGTGTGAGGAGGCCCAGCCTTCTTCCTCTACTGTGGGAAGGAAGATCACTGGAGAGATAGAACAGAGGATGAAGTAGTTTGTGGGGGGAGATGTGGATTCAGTGCATACCTCAGCAACCTCTTTCAACAGGAAATGAAAGCTACCCAGATAAGGTGTTGATTGCCTCACTGACACTGCCCTAGGCTGCAGTTATTGCAGCTCAGGCTACGTGCAGACTTGAAGAGGACTTAAAAAAATTTAACTGAAAAAAAAATCCCACCACACATGAAAATCAATCCCTCTTGTACCGTTCTTGCCACAACTTGAATCTAGGGTTCACTGATTAACTTTAAAATATTGATAGCATCACAAACAATCCAAACAACTTCAGGAATTCAGCAGCTTCATACCTTTAGGTAGGGATCAGTTGTGGCAAAGCCATGCAGATAACTAGCACCAACTAGGTCCACACTGGAATAAAAAAGAAGCTTAATTGGTCTGTTTTGAAAATGGGAGTTTGGTTGTTTTTATTTTTATTTTTATTTTTTATTTACATGTCTTGTAATAGAGTTCTACACTGACTTCACAGCAATGCTTTTGGAGTTATGATCCTAAAGAAAAATAAGGAAAAGAAAATCTGAGTTGCATCAGCCCCATAACATAATACAGAGGAAAGAAAATCTCAAATAGGGTTTTGAAATAATGAAAAATATTCCCAGACAGAGCTGGTGTGGCAAAATGTAAGTAAAAAGTTACAAAGCAAACCTGTGATTGAAAGACAGGTGCATTCACACAGGCATATTAAGTAGTGTTGAATGATAGGTGATAAAAGGTCAAGTTCATGTCCTTTTTATTGCTTCGAGTAGAGAACTTAAGATGCTGAGTCTGACCAAAAGCATCAAGAGTACAAAAAGTCACGGGGTAGTGTGAGTCACTTGGAGAGTGATCTTCAAATTCTCCTCCCTCATCCCCACCATTGAGAAAGCCAATTAGTAAAAATCAAGTGAGTTTGTGGAGGGATACACAATATGGAAGATGCTATGCAGGCTGAACAAAATAAGACAAAACATTTTATGTTGTAAGGAGATAGATTCATTAGTATCAGACTCCTTCCGAGTATCAGCCCAACCTGGGAAAAGAAGTTTTGGAGGATCACTATTATAAATTAATAATCACAATTATTCATTTCTGTTATTGCAATTCTGTGAAATAATTCTGAGTCTTGACTCTATATTCTTCTGGTTATAGTTAGAAAGTAAGAGACAATGGGCACATCTATACTAGTATTATAATTCAGAGAAGACATGAACCTTGGAAGAGCATATTCTCTTTGTTCTCACCTATTGCACTTTTACTGTCATCATGGAACTGCCTTGGAGATCGTAAAATTAATTCCTTTAGGTTGAAATGAAACTAAAATAAGTGCTCCTCTAATGTCTTTTACTCTTCATCTGAAGTAAAATCCCTGAAGTACTTTTAGCATGGGTGTTGGACCCTCTGCTCTGCAGAGCTACTCCTTCTGGACCATACCACTTGTTATTGCAAGACCAAATGGAATATAACTCTTCATCTAACTTTAGATGTCTTATGTAGGGGTATGTGTGTGCATATATGTGTGTATATATATATATATTTGAGATATATATATGTATATATATATTTGATCCAGGCATCTGTAACCATTAGAAGGAAATAATGACTTCAACAGAAATGATTAATTACCACTTATCAATCGGAAAGATATATCCTCTGCTCAGATGAATCATATTCTAAAACATACTATTTTCTTTTCAGAAACAATAAGAAGAATCTAAATAATAAGGTCCTGGGTAGATGTTCACCTAATGAATACTGCCCTAGTTAGTCTAAAATTATGGTTTTGGCAGAGAATAAGAAATGGAAAAATCAAGTCATTTCTTTGTAAAATCTGAGGCCACCTCAACTGATCAGTGCTGGAGATGGTACTTGACTCCTAGTAAAATATCCTCTCTTTCCACATCGTAGTTATTTCTATTAGAATTCTAGTATTAGAATTAATATTAGTATATATACTAATTAGTATTAGTATTGCAGTGTTAGAATTATTTTGCTGGCTGTTTAATGTGGTAATTTTATTTATGTTATAATAAAAGGTTTTGCTTAGAATTGTAGGTCAGAACTACCACTGATATATCCCTTTATTTTGAATCCATTAGGAGGAATGTCTCAATTTTTCCCAGCATTGTAAAATTTTGTAAATGCTTTTGCATTCTTTGCATCACTGAACATATTATAAACATGTGTTATGCATTGAATTGCACTGTTTGTACTCTATATTATAATTTTTTATTTGTCAAGCAGTATTTAATGAGCTCTTTTATGAACAGAAAAGAATCTAGTGCCTGGGATACAGTGTCCTTGTAAGTATAAAGATAAACCTGAACTAGGAAAATAAAATTATATCTACAGTTTCTGAAATTGCTGATAACAAGTTAATTAGAAAAATATGAATTATTCAATTAATTACTTGCTTTCTGTTTCTATGTGTCAGAAATACTGTTAAAAAGAGGTATCAAAATATTCGTCATGTTTAGTGTGCTTCTCTAAGTTATCTGGAAACAATAACAGCAACCTTTATAACTGTATGTTTGTTTTTTATTTGCAATGAATCACTGAGGAACCTTATTTGCATCATATTAGTCAGTCATGTCTGTATTTTAAATATAAATTTCGGCAAAAGATATCAAGAATCTTAACCCTTGTTTTAATCAGTATTCTAAAGAGCGAGTTTAGGCACAGATAAAAGTAAACAAAACTCAGGGGCTTTTCCTTAAATCCTTCCTGTCCCCATAACTTGATTTTATAGAAATGAATTGCAATTTACAGTGTGGCTGTAGGTACAATGCCTAAGCAAAACTGAAAAATCAAGTTTTTCATGCAGAGGGTTTAGAAAAACTGCACTGGGAAATCCAGCTGCCCAAGATTCAGCCTCTGCAGAGTTAAAGACCTGGTGCCTAGGTTTGAAGATCCACTTTAGCAACCACAATGTCTAGGCAACCTTTCTGTGACACTGCAGAGGCAGAACATAATTTTAAAACCTGAAATCTCTCTTTTTTTTTTTTTTTTTTTTTTTTTTTTTTTTTTTTTTTTTAGGAGAATACCTGTAAAGAAATGAGGCATAGTTGGAAGGACTGTGTTTCAGATTCTGGGATGAAGAAAGCTAAGAAAACCCACAGTAGATGGCTAAAGAAGATTGTAATCATATTTAGCTTTTCTCACTTCAAAACTTCAATAGCCATTTTGTGCCAAGGAACTCAGAGCCTCCGGAGGTCCTTTTAATCCTGCTCATCTTTCTCTTTCTCTTTCTTACCCTTCCAGTGCTAGACAGCCTGATTCAGACAGTGTTGCGAAACTACAGTCCCAAACAGACCATTGCTCTTTCTGATTATCCGACCACAGAGAGATTGGAGAGACCTGCCACTTATGTTTCTTTGCCACCTGATGTACTTTACATGATCTGGTTTAAATATAGAGCTTTTTAAAGTAACCATGACTCTTAAAAGCTTTTCAATGGATCAAAATTTGAGAAAAGAACCTATGTTCACTGATGAGTGTCTAAACAAATGTCTCTCCAGAGTCTCAAATTTTATTCTGAACTAAAGCTCAAGCTAACACTTGTACGTCACCTAAAGAAACAACTCCAGTGTAACATATTTTCTACTTCAGCAGTAATTTAATGATAGGCAGCATAGTTTGTATGGACTTTGCAAAGGTGTAGGATGTTGCAATGAGGAAGCAAATTCTTGCTATTAGGATCATGAAACTTAAACCTTTATAGTCCTTGGGGCAGACAACCTGAGGACAAACATCTGGGAGGAGAAATTCTTATGGCATTCAAAGTCTGTTCAAAGAGGTATTTATTCTGAAAGAGGCATCTTTGAAAAGGTGTGCAAGCAAAACACATTCAAAGTGCAATATATTCTGAAAACGTGATGTGCCAAATGCAATCCAGATGGTGAAAGCAGTACTATAACAGGAAATTCAATGGGGGCACTTGAGAAGTATACAGACAACATATGCAGACAGTAAAGAAATCCATGTTCTAAGAAAAAGGAAAACAAAAGATTTTTTCTTCCACTCCACCAAAGCATAAGGTGGCATCCATAGAACACCAAAGTGTGGTCAACATGGGACATGACTCATGGAATATGGCTCTGTAATGCAAGGTGAAATTCTCTGGCTCTCTCCTGTTTACTCAGTTCCGTGTAGAAAAATAAAATAAAATAAATAAGAAATGAAATACAGAATATAAACATTGAAATAATATTTGTCTGCCACCAGCTGAGGTACTCAATTGCCGCTGTTTCACCTGAAGCAACTGTGTTTGATTCTGGTTTTATTTGCTCCTCAGTCAGAAGTGCTTAATTCTACAGCTTTCTACGTGTGTCAGACCTGTGTAGGAGTGCTCTAAGTGTCAGAGAGTTTTTTCTTCCTGACATCTTTCAGCACTGCAGATGCATATTAGTTTCTAAAGCAATCTCTTCACCTGTGCAATAACAGAGCTGATTCTACAAGCTTTTTAAGTACTTTAATCTGTAAGAACATTAGCTTCAAAGTGAGTACCTTGGCGCTTGGATTTAGAGATACACTTCAGAAGATTGCTAAATTTGCTCAAAACACTCAATCTGAATGAAAGAAATGTCTTGGTCTTGAAGTGGGCCTTATGCTGAGAGTACTGACAGTTACTTTGACATACAGCCTACCTTTGGGACTATGGATTTCTGGTTAGCTGTCACCCAACTTTTCTTTACTGCACATATTACAGAAAGCCTTGAGGATATGTCTTGTTTTGCCTTAAAGATGTCTTTAACTGCTGAGCCTGTGTGCAGTGTCCCGGAAGAACATCAGAAACAGAAAAAGCCAAAAAGAATCTTACAGTATTAATACTAGTAACTAACCTTTGGTCTGGCCTGTAAATAGCTTTCATTTGGTTTGTGCCATGCTCATGGGATGTCTGAGAATGTCACTGTTGTCAATCCATAAGGAGTAAGATGTAATTTTATCATAGGCATCTAGAGAAGCTCTATTATTTGAAGATTTCACCATTGCATAAAATACTGATCTTTATATAAACACTGTAAAAATTTTTAAAGAAATCTTTTCTGAAAGATTAACTTTTTTTAGTGATAATCCCATTCAATAGACAAAAAAACACCAAAATATAAATGCCTGAATTGCTAGATAAAATGTTCTGGAAAGAAAACATATTTACTGTAGACAGTAAAATGATATTTGGTTGAATACTGTGGTTATATATAGCAAAATGTAACATCTGTGTGTCAGATTCCCTTAGTAAAATAAAAGAATTTCATCAATAAAATTTAGGAAATTGTTTACTAACCTGGTAAAACATAAGACATCTTTCTCTTATTTATGTTTCTTTTATATCAAATTAAGTTCCTTTGTTTTGAGCAAGACAGTGTGCAATTGAATTTAGAATAAAAGCAGAAATTTTGGATTGTGGATGATAGATAACAGTTTCTTGGATAATTTAAGGGCATTTTTAAAATATAATTCAAAAATCAATCCAAATTACTTCAGGATTGGATTTTTTTTTTTTTTTGGTGTTTCAGAGTACACCTTTTTTGCACAAGCTTTGACACAGATTTCCAATATGTAAACAATACATTTTGTCTGTGCTGAGTTGCATTTATTGTTTAGATTTAAAGGCTTAAAGTTTTCAGCTGTTCTACATCCTGATACTTCTCCTTGCTTTACAGAGCTAAGGCAGCATGGAGGACACTAAGTATAAAAGTCTCCTGAGTTATATGTGCCAAGGACCACAAATATATAACTTAAATTGACCAGAAGTTTACAATCAGAAAAACTACCCAGTTACATCTGGACACTCTTTTCAGAGTTCTAAAACCTGACCAATATCAACAACTTGAAACACTTAGAAATTAAGATCTTGGCTTTATGTATACTGGTTTTACGGAGTGAAGCCAAAAATCCTCTCCCTTTCCCTGTCCTTCTCCCTGTCCCTGTTCCTCTGCCTCTCCCTCTCTCTTTCTCTTGCTCCTTTTCCCTCTCCCAAATTCTACTTCTTCCCTTCTTCAACTTTGTTGCCAGGTCCTGCAATGTTGTCACAGGTTGCTCAATGTTTTGGGTATTTTCTAAGAGTTCATCATCTGCCAAGTAGCTTATCATCAAAACAAACAAACAATAAAACAAAAAATACCTTCCATACACCCAGAAACAAGCTTCAGGATATGATTCCCAGTGAGAATTGATTTGAATTCCCCTTGAGGCTTCTCACTGAGAATATGGTTTGTGGACATCTCAAATCAGCCCACAACAGAAGCAAGTGAAAGAAGCTCCCATTTAAACTATTAAAAACTGGGTTTAAGTGATATTCAGTAAACTGGAAGCCTTATTCATATTTGTTGAATGCTTGTGAAAGTAGTAGTGCACTAGACAAGTCAGCTTGTTCTGGCGACCCCTCTTTCCTAGTTCCAGGCAGACAAGACATGCTGGACGCCCACCAGCGACATGCCCTCTACATGGGTGACCCAGGACCCAGCCCAGTCAACATCTCAGAGGTCTGCTGCTGTCAGGGACAGCATTCCTATTCGAGGGGCCTCTGCTCCTCACTCTGAATAAAAGATCTGGCACATCTGTAAAGTTTTTGTTAACGCAGATCTTTGTGCTGTTTCCAGGAACCCAAAATACTGAGGACTGGCACTGGCATATCTCATGTGTTGTGTCAGCCAGTTTTGACTATCAAGGGATTGCAAAACAGACATGAAAATTAAACCCGAAACTGCCTCGGTAGGCAATTTGGAGAGAAATTCCTCTGCTGTTCCCTTTTTCATTTCTTTGCTTTGAACAGTTGTTCCAGTTAATGGTGAGTTTCCATCCCCCAACCTCTCCACCAGATATCTAAAATTGGGTCTTTTTTTCTTAAAACAAAACAGCCTTTATGCTTGTAAAGCCCTGTGTTCACAGGGCTAAACACAAGACTGATCACTCTACTATATTCTCATATTTAACAGCACGACTTTTGTCTTTAACAATTTCTTTCTGAAACATATGTCTTATGTATTATTTTCCTGTCTTATTTTACTATTTCTTTTTTTTTTTTTTCTTTTACTTTCTCCTTTCTGGTGAGAATAAAGGGAGAGCAACAGTTTCAGATTCCACTGTGGGACAGAAACTGTCTCTAAACCGAACCTCTACCATTCCCTTTTCCATGAAAAGAAAAAGTTGTTGTCTGCTGCTTAGGTCTAGTTCTGCCTGTGGGAAGACCATTGCATTCTTTTTCATGAACCACAGTCCATTGTGAAAGAGTTTAGGGGATGAAAAAAGGCACAGAAATATTTTTATTTTGTTATCTGAAATAGCTAAAAAAAAGTTACCAAATCCCCCAAATCATATCCTAGATTTAAAAAGAAAAAAAAATAAAAAGACTTCAAAATAACCATTTTTTGTAAATAAATTTTTAACATTCTTATGAGTTAAAATGTAGTTCCTTTCCATTATTCCAGCACTCCATTTGAGTGAAACCTTATATTGAATAGGAAAAAAATATTTTTGATGAAAAAATGGTTGATACAGAAACTTGAAGATGAAAATAAGCCACAGAACCACAGAATAAGTGAACAATATTAGACTCTCTGTTGTGCAAACTGTACTTCAATTAGGATTTTAGGAAAACTTTGTTCATTAATTAGCTTAATTTCTGAGAGAACATCAGCCTTCAGCAGTCAGAATACCTCTCTGAATGACAAGCATGCAACCTATACAGAAGTTATCTGAGTTAATTGAGATTAATTTCAAATGAGCAGAGAGCTTAAGTCTCCTGGGGTCCCATCAGAATTATGACACTTCTGATTTATACTCATGTAGCAGTGTTTCTTATGGAAGGAGGATACACCAAACAAAATCAAAATATTATTCCTTACTTCCCCTGCCTGATGGCTGTTCTCCTCTGGAATATATGTGTGGGTTCTCTCCTTCTCAGAGCCTTAAAATCCTTTATCTTATATTAATTCAGAATTATTAAATATAATGGATATAGGATATAGGATAGCTATCAGCAGATGATGTCTAAAATGTGGGTGTATTTCCATTTGAAACATGAAATGTGATTTTTTTTTTTTTTTCTGTATGCATTTGTTATAGAATCACAGAATCAACTTGGTTGGAAAAGACCTCTGAGATTATTGAGTCCAATCTATGACCAACCACCACCACGTCAACTAGACCATGGCACTAAGTGCCACAATCAGTCTCTCCTTCGACACATCCAGGGATGGTGATTCCACCATCTTACTGGGCAGTCCATTCCAACGTCTAATCAGCCCTTTCTGTGAAGAATTTATTCCACATTTCTGCCTCTCCTAAGGCAGCTTAAGACTATGCCCTCTCATCTTATTTCCAGTTGCCTGGGAGAAGTTCACCTTGTTACAGTCTCCTTTCAGGTAGCTGTAGAGAGTCATGAGCCTGACCCTTCTCTTCTACAGGCTAAACAACCCCAGCTCCCTCAACCACTCCTCACAGGATTTGTGCTCCAGACCCTTCACCAGCTTCATTACCCTTCTCTGCACTCACTTCAGCACCTCAATGGCCTTTCTGAACTGAGAGGCCCAGAACTGACAAGTTGCTGGACGATGATGGCAAAGGAAAGGCTCTGTTCTATAGGTTGACGCGAATGAGAAAATCTGGCCAAAAAGCCATGGATCAGAGCAGAGTGGATTCTGAGAGCAGCCATGAACATATGTTCTGCGCAGCCTTGAAATTTTTTAGTCCTTTACCTCTCCTTCCCTCCACCTTTAAATCCCTTTTATCTTGGCAATGTGTCAGAGTTTATGCAAGGTTGCTGGCCTAGTATGTTTTTCCTCCTGCCTGCAAAGACAGCTGTTCAGTAGTGCTACTTCACTCCTGAATGTTTCAAAACATGACCTCAATTAGCTTGAAGTCTGATAAAGCTTTTAGGTTTAGGAGGAGAAAGTGCTGTGGGAAAGCTATGAAACTTCTTTTTGCCGTGGGATGCATTTTTTCTTTCTGCCTCTTCTAGATAATGGAAATTTGAAACTTAACATGGAGACTCTTCCAGAAGTGTGAAGGCTTCTCCTGAAGCAGGAGACACTTGGCATTTACAGAAAAGGCAAAAATCAGAAAAGAAGCTGGATCTGAAGAAAAGCAACAGCATCTGGTAAAAAACCTTTCTGTGAGATGTGAAATTCTGCGTCTGGGTCTGAGGGAAATGTCTGGGAGAAGAGATGAAAGAGGGCATGCCATTAAAATGCCATACTAATAAGTGGGTAATGCCTCCACAGAGACTGTGCTTATGTGTATAAGCATACCCATAGCTCCTCACACTTGTATTTTTTAATCTCCCAAAGGAGCATAAATACTTTGTAAACTTACAATTTTTATGGCATGACACACCTTACAAAGAAGAAGAAACCTCGAACAAATCAGTTATTTCTGTAGAGAGATTAAATGATATATGGATAAATCTTTATTTTTAGATGATCTAACCTTATGAGACAACAAATGCAGAAAAGGACTAAATTCTCTATATTTAAAGTAATTTCGGAATTGTTTTTGGCACCAGTACAAAGGACTAACCTTCAGTGTGCAAGTTTATGCTGGAGTTTTTTACTGGTATTTAAATCTGGTATAGGAGTCTGAATCTACTGAAATCAAACCTTACCCCCAAGGCTGTTCACCCATTACAAGGTCTTCTGAAGCATGGGCATGGGGAATTTTCCAATTTTCTTAACCCTTTTCTGAGGGATTCTGTACTACTGTCTACAAAAGGAGCACATGGAAATCACATGCAGACAGAGGAGAAGTTCTACTAAATGTCAGGGACTTAGATCTGGTGCCTGTGCCAGACTGAATATCATTATTTAATGTCCTTCCTCTCAAAGAGTAGAGTTCCCTATTGCTGTCAGTTTGCAATAATCTTGCTCTTTTATTAAAATATCTGTATAAAACAGACCATAGATCTCAACACTTGTGTGTACAATCTGAGCATCAAGGCTTTGTATGAGATGGCGGCAGAGGCAGAGACTC
This sequence comes from Lophotriccus pileatus, assembly GCA_035583135.1. Lineage (NCBI taxonomy): Eukaryota > Metazoa > Chordata > Aves > Passeriformes > Tyrannidae > Lophotriccus > Lophotriccus pileatus. The sequence goes on from JAWWES010000115.1 coordinate 67,417,332, forward strand.
AGCATTCCTAATGTGGTTGCTGTGATCTTCCTCCCTATCACTTTTAATTGAAATGGAAATAGCTGGAAAGAGCACTCCCTCCTTTCCAGGTCTATATGTTAGCATCCCAGCATCATTCTGGCATGAAAAAAATCTGCAAACTCGGTACAAGGCTCCAAAAAACTTCCCCTGTGTCTAAAGACAGTAACTGAGATTTTGGCCTCTAATATTGAAAGGCTTCATAAGGAACTTACAATTTCAAACTTATTGGATAAGGAATAGCTCCATCCTGAGCAAGTATTTTTGAGATCCATGTGACCAGAAGTAAGGCAGGTTCTCAGCTAGAATTTACACTAATTGATTGTGCTGTAAATGCTTGGTTTGCTTGTACAGTTTCAGGAATGGCACAATGTGAATGCAATGTATGAGCCTTACTCAGGCCTAGAATAAACTTCTTTGAGGTTCTAAGTTTTTACCTTCATTTTCTGAGTATAATATTCAACTATCTTCTCCAAATAATTCTTTAGTTTTCATTTTGCTTTACTCTTGGAGCTGCCACTGTGACCTCTTGCAGTTACTATAATTTTACAAACCAGAGAGATACCCATATGGTGGCAGCATAATTTGTCTCAGCTTTACTGGAAATCAGCAGCTGAAAATCCAATATGTACAAGTCTTTTTCTGGGAAGAAGTAGAAGACAGTGGAAAGGTCACACACACATCTTTACTGTTTGCATTTGGAAAGATTTTAAACTGGCATACTCCAGCTATATCTAAGCTTTCAATTGATGCTCTAAACTAAATTATAAGCTTGATATCTTGCAGTTCATCATGATTACATCTTGTATCCTTGTTTTTCATCTGGAATTAAGATATGTTTATCCAAACAAATGGATAGCATTCTTTGTCACAATGATGATAAAGCTGTGTAGATATTTATTCATATGAGTGAGGATGAGACGTAATTTTCCCACAGTGGTAAAATAATGTTTGTGTTTTTGAGTACCATGAAGTACCCACTGAGATGCATCACAAAATACCCCAGCTGCTTTCACAAAGCAGAAAAAAATTGCCAGACCCCCAAGTACAGGATGAATAAATAAGCAGTATAAATAAGGGAAGGAATAAGAAGCAATTTCCAGGCCCACAGTCCTAATGTGTACTGTCTCCGTGAAGTCCCATTTGTGGCCTCAGAAATTATTTCTTCTGTTTTAGTTTGTTTTTAAAACACAAGCCACAAAGAGAGTGCTTTCCAGCACTCAAATTAATGTATAGAATACGCAGTGGTAAAAGAAACTATGTTAGCAATGCGTATGTAAAGTTATTTCTGCCTTTGAACTCTGTTTATACATCACTCTGGAACTCAGCTGCTAATATTTAGCATCAATGTAGTCCTTGCTTACAGCATTTTAGTGCCAAGGGGGAAAAATGGGATTTACTTTTCTTAGGAAGGGCTTTCAATAAGAGAGGAGAAAAAAAGACTGCTTTTGTTGAACTTCTCTCACACATAACTTTTTTTCATTAGCTGTGAAATGTCCACATCTGCAGCTAGAAACAAAACTGATAGATTTCAGTGATCCAAGGTGATACTATTATAAGGGAAATATCAGCAATTCTGTGATTCAACAAGCACTTTCCTTGTAAAGTAAAGCCAAAATGAAAATATTTCTGGGTCTGAGATCAATAAAAATGTTCTAATTTTCAAAGATACATTCTCATGAACTTGTCAAGAGAAGTAGTACAAAACTGCATTGCTCAAATGGCATTGCTTATTGGAGAACAGCAAATTTTTCTAATGCCCAGATCAATGTACCATAGAGTCTTAATTAATTCAGACTGAAATACTTTGAAGTTCTAGCACAAAAGCCAGCTGGTGGAAGTGTGTTGTAAAAAGAACTGGCTGAATTATTCATTGCGAATAATCTGTGTTACGAATTAACCCTCCCACTGCCCCACCTCCTTTCCAGAAGTTGTCTGCAATGCATTCCTCATCTCTGTGACCATTTGGCAAGTGGTTTATATTGATGCATTTTTATATGGGTCCAAGAGTTCCTGAATCTCTCAAATACTATTGTTTAGGCTACTACATTTTGTGACTTACAGTGTGTGAATACACCACCATATAGTAAATAATGTCATGGTAGCGTTTCAGTACACTGATGGGCTGATTGACATTTTTAATCCTAGAGATTCATGAACAGCAGAGGTATGCTGTTTGGTTGCCTTTATAAAATGAACTGATACATGTTTACATTTTCTGGCCTGTACTTATCCCTTGTAACTTTAGACAGTAAACTAAGGTGGCTGAGTGAGATGCATTGGCATTCTATATAGGCTCTTTCTTCAACTGAATGTGAACAGACGACACTCATAGAGGTTGAGGCAGGTCTTTGTGCAACTACTGTTCTTTGGAGGTGCCTTCCCTTCCAGTTGTTAGATTGGGAACATAAAAGGGTCTGTGGGACACCATTAGGTTGAAATGATGAAATTCCCCTGTTTGAAGTCATCCTTATATAATATAGACAGAAGAGTGTCAGCTAACATGAGATGACTTCTTTCTAAGGTTACCTTTATGGTCAGTAAGCAAACATAAATCCTTCTAAGTAGCAAATCATTTCATCCTGAGTAGACTTCTGAAATAGCTAGAAGACAAGCCCCTAAAGGGCTTATTTATCATAGGGTCCTGTGATGGGAACTGAAAGCCAATATCTGTGTATCTGTACTGAGGATATTTACATTCATTGAAATCAATTTCACCTACAGATCTCACCTGCTCGGATTATCACTGATGAATATTAGCAACATCATTAGCAACCCTTTTCCTGCTGCTGGAGAAGCATTTCTATTGATAACACAGAACATGAGTTTTCAGTGTAATTCGTTTTTATGAAGCATTCAATGAATACTTCATTTTATGAAGTATTCAGTGTCTCCTAATTATTTTTCAGAGTTATCAACACAAAAAGCATAATGAAGAAATATAATATTACCTACTTGCTCTGCAGATGAATTACTGCATCAGGAGGCCTATTTACACTTTACTTACTAAATAAGGCCTCAAAAAGTCATCTTTATTTTTTTAAGAAAACTCAGGCTAAGTGTTTAAGAAAACTCAGGCTAAACGTCACAGCTCAATAGATGCAACAGGAGGATGAGGAAATATCTGAGTGATAAAATTTGTGTGCAGTGAGTCAAAAATAATTCAGTATAAGAGCTTCCTGTTAATAAATTTATCTGTGAAATGCAGATAGTTCTAGCCATCAAAGGAACAAGTGACCTTTTAAAACAGCCTTCCATGAGATTATCAGAGATAAAAAAGATGGAGTTTTACAGGTTTATGAACAAGAGTACATAACGTTTTTTCTAAGAGGAGGCTGAACTTTAGATATCCATTCTAATCCTGTCTCGCTGCCATCCATTGTTAATTCTTAGAATCATTGCCTGTCAGAAGTTTGAGCAGATTAAAGTAGCACTTTAAACATATGAGAACTCACGTTAATTCTATTTGGTATATACACCTCTGAGAGTGAGATAGATAGATAAAATTGTCGAACTGCTTGTCATGCAAAAGAGCCACTTTCCTATGAACACCCATCTGAGTCACTTATGTGCAGTGATGCACACATTATACTACACATGCTCATTCCAGTTTTTCAGGAATTCACATCTAGCTTTGGCTTGTCAGCATCTACAAGTAAATTCATTTTCATGATGTATGTATTCAGAGAGGCATGACAATGCTCGGTAATCTACATGCATTTCAGAAAGCTATATATGTATATATATAGAGAGAGATATACATAAAGATATGTGTATATAGGACTATTGATTATATGAAGAATAAACAAACATAAATATTCTTAATGCTATTAATTTAAAAAAAATGTATTTCATAGATAAAATGTATCCAGGGAAAGTATCACTTGTTGTTTGGAGACAAGATTGAAATATGGATTTAAGTGACTTCAGGTGATAGTCTTTTTATCTTTTCAAACTCTACTTTATTTGTCTTTTCATACTCTACTCAGCATATGTGCTAGTGCAGGGGTGATGGAAGGAAAAGAGGGGAATAGGAAATGTTACTTTATTTTTACTGTCCCTCATTTGTCTTGCAATTGGCTGGTATATGACCTTGTGTTTTCTTTTACCAAGTACAGCAACTCCAAGAATAGAAGTCACTGGCCTGAGACAGTGAAAACCTGGAATCACTCTGGCACAAATGGCCTTGTAAGAAGCTGGAGTGGTGGCCACAGATTTTGCCATCTTGTGTTGTGTTAATCCTTCGTCATCAAGCTCAGTCAGTAGGGTTAAACACTACTTTTGAGAGATTTGTGTTGGCATTTCCCATGTGAAGTAGTCATTATGAAAATCATGACCTTTGATACCCATGAAGACTTACCCCTGTGATAAGTATGTTCTACCCTTGGCTATGCCCTTTGTTTGAACTTGTTCCTTGACTTCCTCAAAAGAAATGGAGTATATGAAAATTCACTAGGGGTATATGGCTAAATACTGTGGCCAGCTCAGACATGTCAAAACGTAACCTCAGACTGTGTGTTGCTAGCTATTGGGACAATAGTGTTGCTAGTGTGGAAAGGGTGTTAAAAAGTACAAAATGTTCCTGCCCACAAATATGCTGGAGAAGATACGAAATAAGTAACTTTCCTAATATTCTGATTCCTATCTCTCTGACTTTTAATAATGTTTAACAGCCTCATTTTCCCCTCAGTCTTTACTGACACCAAGGTTAAATCAGCATGTTTTGTGGGTAAAATGCACACATCAGAATCAAACCAGTTTAATTTTATGTCCACCTGATACCAGTAAAGAAGAAATTATATTCAGTTTATGGTTTGACCAGATATTCTTTAAATATTTGGACTATGCTTTTCTTTGGAGATTTCCTAAAAAACACTCTCTAGTAAATTTATCCTTTGGTAATTTTAAGATATAAAAACAGAGAAGGGAAAAGTTCTAGTTTAGACAAGGCTGTTTTCAGAAATAAGTTTTTCAGCATCATTATTTTTGAGCTGGATTTCAATAAGGGGACTTGGGGGTCAGCACTGTCCTTGAGGAGGGTTTATTTCTCACAGAGGATGATGCAGTAAAAGTGTATCCCCAGCTTTGCAGAGGGGCTTTCTCATCTTCTGAGATCTGCTTTAATTGAGGAGGACATTATTTTTAACACTGTTAGTCTTAATCCTGACCAGTGGTAAACACATTCTCAGTAGCTTTGAGAATTTTGCTGCTCTAACAGCCTGAGGCATACTTGTTACTGTCTGGTGACTTGAGCTGTTCCTGGCAGCTTGTCTCCACCAAGGAAGACTTATTAATGTATAACCCAGCACTTAAGTCATAGTTGATATGTACAGGAGAATGCCTTTCATACATCTGCCTTACAAAATAAATCCCTTTCACTTTCTAAGTATATGTTTTCTGTAGTTGATATGACAGCTTTAACTACAGTTATTTTCATTTTTCCTTTAGAGTTGTGGGAACGTGTACATATATACTGCTACAGTATGCTGGATACGAATTCATAAAGCATCACAAGAGGAAAGATGATTCAACAATCCTGGAAAACAGAGAACGTTACAGGTGACATTGTGAGAGAAACCTCTAGAGACCAAGGCAATTTGCAGAGATTAAAAAAAAAATCAGTTTTCTTTATCAAAGAATATGACTTATAATAATCTTATCTTAATCTCAGTCAGAAAAGTAGAGTAAAACAATCAAAAATATGGTATTGCTATAAACTTTTTCCTGTTTCATCATGATGGAAGTTGAGAAGGAAATGAGGACACTCCAAATACTGCGTATGTACTGTGGACTCTATGGCATATAGCTCTTGCTGTTTTGAGTTGTACAAGGCTCTCTGTAGGACTGAGATGGGCTTGGAATAGAAGATCCTCCAGTCAGAAAGCTATTACAATATAGCTGAGGGTCTCTACAGAGAATCTAAGTTCACAGAATTTTTAATATGTTCCCCATTGGTGATATGTATTCTACATGTTTTACACAGACAGCATAGCCAAAACCACATGTTCCAAAATAATTCTGGAAAACCCCACAAGATTGCAATAAAAGCCATAAGATTCAATTTGGAATCTTTTGTACATTTGCTTTCGAAGCACTTAAGCTTGAAACTTTTTTTTGTTTTTAAAGAGATTTTTTTCAGATAGTCAAGGAAGATCAGGTTTAAGAAAAATATTAATTATAATGGGATGTGTGACAAAGTTCAATTAATTTGCAACAACCACTGAGAATATGACAGAGCTGAAGAAGATACGTGACCAGAATGCACAGTTTATTAGATCTCCAAATGAACAGCCTGACTATCTGCATTCTGCTTCCAAAAACATCCAGCTGCAAAGCAGCTAAATAAAAATTATCTTTTTTCCTAGATAAATTGCATAGTGTCTTCTGATACCTTTGTTAATTTATTTTTTCATTAAATTTCTGTAGTGGTTGTTTTCTTGCTATTTTTTTTCTGTTATAAGAAAATGTGTTTAATTCTGCTCTTCTATTCCATTCCATGCACAAGTTTATCAGCTCTTTCTTCAGTTGCTTTTTCTGAATATTTTATAGTTGTTTCTCTTTCATACTTTTAACATATAAAAATAATCTGAATTAAGTCTATCAATCTTGCATGGAAAACAGGAAAAATCAGAAATCCTCACTGATCTCATTAAATATTGTCTGCTGATAGTCCTGTTCTCAACATGATGTTTTTGACTGAATTTAGGATGGAAAAAAAGCAAACCTAAAAACTGAGCACTATGAGATACCCTGAAAATAAAAGGAAGATACGTGAGACATACAGAGATAAATGATAAGACTATCCACAGCCTTATTTGCATTCCTTTTCTTTATTTGAATTTGAAGAGCTTAAAAATGGTTTCTACGTGTATATATTGTGCCTTCATTACTCGGTGGTTTCGTTGCATTGATTTATATTATAAATGTGCTTTGTAAAAAGATTTAACAAAAGAATATGGTATTAGACTTTAATTTGAGCAGAACACTTGAGAAATCATTAGGAAATGAGGTAAAGATAACAGAAAAGAGAATTACTTGGCACTAGGCTGGGCCAGTAAAAGATGCAATTTCATAGATTGGTCTACAGGGTACCATGAACAAAAAAACAAATTTAGCCAAAACTCTCCCCATGTACCCATATACATACCATTTCATCTCTTAGTGATATTGAACTACATTATACTATCTGCCTTCCATCTTCTCTTTAATTTTAGTGAGAATATGAAGCACATTATGTCTCATAATAGTGATAATGACAGATAACGTTCTGAAAGTAATTTTATCCTTGAGATGAGATACCCAAAGGTAGGATTTGAAAAAGTGGTAAGAGCCTGAAACAAACCTGATAATGTGTCTTTTAAATTGTTCTTTCAGGGCCCCAGATCTTGTTAATACAACAGGAAATATCCTATCATTTGGTGGAAGCTAAATTCTCTACTGGTGTGTTTAGTCCTTCATTTTCATCCAACGTGTATTGTAAAACAACCATGCTGTCTATGGCAACATGCAGTCATGAATAGATTAAGCATCAGTGGGAGACTGGGGTTCACAACTTTGAGTCCTACTCTGTATGCAGTATCTTCAGGGCACTTTCAGTACACTGCATCCTTCTCTCTTTTAAGACCACGAATATCTTTCAGGGTAGTGTTGCCTTTTTTTTCAGTGACCATATACATGAGATTTTTCAGAAATTTGCAGCAAGGGCACCTGCAGCATTTCTAGATTTTTCTGCCTGCAAAATATGAGCTTTCTTTCCAGCATCACCTGTTCTTTTTTTGGTGGATTAAATGCAAAAGGAATCAGAACCCTAACTGGAAGACAGGATCCAGGTCACTGAAATAGTTTAGTATTGAAATATTTAACATTAAATTTGATTTGCTTTCATCAAAAACGAGGCATAAGTGAAAATCATGGCTTTCCAGAGCAGATGCACATGGGTTAACAGGGCATGCATAAAAGGGAGGACACATTCCTTCCTGGCACAGTGGTTTCAGCCCTAAATGGGGAAAAAAGCAAATTAAACAACAAAAAATCTGAATTAACTGGAGCAGGTATTGGCAACTAACTCTGGCAGTCTACATGTGTGTGTTTGGAGAGGGATTGTGAGAGGACTTTCCTTTGTTCCCTTCCCCAAACTTCAGTGATAAAAGTAAAGAAACAGGACCAGACACTCCACACATGGTCCCCCATAGCAACCAAGGTAAGAAAGTGGCAACAGGCTTTGTGCTACTGTGTGCAGTAATGGAAAAGGACATCACTGCCTAACACAACTGAGCAGACCTGACCTCCTGAGCACTTCAGCAGGCCTCCCGTATCCCACAGCCAAGCCCTGAGAGCCAAGGTCTCCTGACTCACACCCTGAGCTACCTACCTGCTGCTGGATCTGCTGAACCCGCAGTGGGAACAGTCAGGGCTGCCTGTACCAGGCTGCAATAGGTGGCAGGTGCCAGTGTTTTTGGTTCCTGGCTCTTCACTGGCCAAGAGAAACTGGGTCTCCTTCCCACAGCAGCATCTGCAGGCACTTAGTTGGGCCACATCTTCATCAGCAGAGCAAGACTAATGAATACTCATGGGTTTGGCAGCTCCTTATCTAAGGCCCTCTGCCTTGGGCACTGCCTGGAGCTGGAGAGTGTAGGTTTCCCCTTTATTCTGGTTGAAACCAGTGTCTTCCATTTAACAGAAAAGTGAATAAATAAATAATGTAAACAAATAAGTCAATTACTTGCATCTCTGGAAGTCAGTTCTGAAGGAGAAGATGAGGCTATTTCATTATCTGGCTTTTGTCACACTGAAGATGGTTTAAATTTGGAGTAGTAAGGTTGGGGAGACTTGTTTGCCAAGAGTGCAGTGATATCTGTGACATCCCACTCAAATAGATTATTAATACATAATTAGTCCTGGTACTGTATGCTGATTTGTCACTTTTTCTCTTTAGTTGTACACATTTTGTGAGATGACTACCTAAAAAGAGTAAAACAAAAGAAAATTCTACTGAAATTATCAAGAGCTCTTAGTTACACACCATATTATGTTGTAAGAAACATAATTTTTGACAATCATACTATGCAACAGAACCACAGGGATTAAGGAAAAATATCAGAAAATATGGTCCAAGAATTTAAATACGTTTGTTTAATAAAGTTGTTAGAAGGAAATGTTAATAATTGCAAGACAAAAAAAGTTTTGAATCTTTCACATAAACCAAAGATACCTGTAGTCCCCTCTAGTTCAGTTAGAGACTAATCACTTTTAAATCCTCACTCTTGTCCATTCTTTACTGAGGCAGTAAAATCTGATTATTAACAAAGGTGATGGAGTGCCTTGGCAGCCAGCTGCTGCAGGTCTGTGTCAAATAGAAAAGGAACTGATTGGAAAGGTTCTAAGGAATACGAAGAGAAACTTGTCCTAGCATGAACACCTGACAATATTCAAAAAGACAGATGGTTAAGGGAAAAACTCCACCATAGTCATGTAACAACAAAGAGAAGACCTAATAAGAAAATGTCTGAAGTCACCCATATGGGTGGAGAAAATGAACTGTGTTCAAATGGAAAAATTGGGAGCAATCCCAACAAAAAACTTAGTTGGAGCTAATGCGGCTGGAGTTAGCTGAGCTCTCCCTTGGTGAGGTGGGGGAAAGTCAAAGAGTTCAAGCAGAGGTTATGGTAACTCCTGGACACAGCAACCCTCCCTGTGTTTGAGGAGTGCGCAGCTCAGCATGGGAAACAGAGATGCAAGAGATGCTGTCCTGCACTGCTTTGATCTTCAGCTGACCGACTGACCTCACCCTCTATTTCAGCATATGGAACTCTCTGGGATTTGATCCCACACGCTTTCACATTGGCCTCTGGGTAAACTGAAAGCAGATGATGGTATTACCTAAGACCTACATGGACACTTCTGGATTCACTCCCTTTGGGCTTGCTTCCCACTCTGCCACAATGCCTGTTTCTTCCTTGGGTCCAAGGAAATGACAATGGCAGCAAGGCAAATAAGGACACATTAGAGCATCAACTCCATAGCGTGGGTAGAGGGGAGGTCAAAAACTGTGAGATGTTCTCCCTTTGATGAGCCACAGAAAAAACAAAAACTTCTAAGGAAGGCTACTGCGTGTTTGTTTCTTTGGTGGGGTAACTTGGAGATAGTGTAAATGGCAAAATCTTTTTACCCCAAAATGAGGGATTTATTCCAGCTATACATGATCCAGACTGATGGGCCTGAAGGAGAAGATAAAATTTCCTCTGATTTCACTGATCCACTGAGAGTTTTACCTGCCAAGGAATGAGAAAAAACAGTTATTCTTTCATAGGGATCTGCATCATTATGCTGTTTTGATATGAAACAGGTTGTAAGTATGCAAGCCTGCCAAATTTACTACAGCAATATGATTGATTTCTCTCAATGGAGCCCACTTTCCTAAATGATGGTATGAGCAGAAACAGTCAAATTGTGCTGTGGTTACACATCACAGAATGTCACTACAGTGGTAAAAACCATTAGGATGCAAATAATTATTAATTTTCATCATTACATTGGCTGCAATATTCTATATGTTACATTACATTTGTACAACTGTTGCCAGAAAATTTAAATCTGAAGATTAACATCAGAGCATTATTTCCTTTGTTTCTTTAATTTTTTGAACATGGAGGTTGTTAAGTCGCACTGTAGTGCATCTCCTGATAGCAGAGGGGCTCATTCATGTCATTGTCTTTTCTTGAATTTAAATTTAGATTGCTTATATGTGTTCATATTTTCAATTTATATTATTAGATCCACTCCTGCTCTATTCTGTGCTCATTAGGGACCTCTGAACACCAGCTCGAGGAAGTTCTGTTAAATGAATGGCATGTCCTTTGCAAGAGCTCTTTGAATGACATGTGTAATTATCGACAATTAACAAGATGCTAATTATACCTTCAAATTATAATCCTACTGAGCAAAATAAAAATCTTTTATGGAAGGAAAAATTGTTAAAGGCACAACATTATATTAAACCAAATGACAAAAAGTTTGGCAACTTCCAATGGTATAAATCAAACAAACTGCTGAACACATCATGCAGCTTGCCAGAATGGCTCTCTGCCAATTAGCTTTTCACTGCATATTCAATAAGCTGGGGGGAGGGGGGGAGTGGGAAGAAAAGTGAAGGAGGAAGAGAATTTAACTGGTGTGTCACTGCTCAATGAGTAAAAAGAAGCCAGAAAAGCTGTAGCTATTTAAACTTCGCCGTGTGTGTTGTCTTACAGTTCCGTCAAAATGAAAGAGAGGTTTGTCTGAAAGGTTTGAAGCCACAGCCGCTTTAGTAAGTTTTACATTTGCAAGAGAAACAGCAAGAAGAAGTGTCACTGTGAATGCATCTTGGACCCAGTCTCTAAATGTGCACCATGCATTTAGGTTTTTTTTCAGCAGTTGGCACAGGGAGTTTTGGGTGTTTATCTACACTCAAAGATGCAAGTTTTTGCAAAAGTAGAGCAGCCAGAATTAAAACTCTAAATTTTCACTAATTATGCTTACCTCTGGTACAATTTAGCCTAAGTGTCTTGTTCTTCAGGTCATCGTGGTCCAAGTCAGTCCTCAAGGACTTGCTCAGTTCTGGTATCAGACTAAAGTGTTCACAAAATAATAAAAAAATCTGTCCAATCTCTTGAAAACTTAAAAGAAGATAAACGAAAACAACAACAACAACCAGGAAAAAAACAAAACAAAACAAAACAAAACCACAAACCAACACCAAAAAAACCTCCAAACCATATTTATTTTCTCTAAAAAGAAACCATAGCATTAAACAGAGATTTCAGGTGTTATGACAGTTCTCTAAGATGCCTGAGTTTTTTAATACCTGCAAGTACGTCTGCAATTTTAGGCAATAATTGTTAGAGAAAGAGGACAGCCTTTTGCTGTCTATATAATTATTAGTTCTTTTCCAAACACGCTGTGGAACACAGTTTTGTTTTTTTGGATTTTCTTGTTTTGATTTGTTTTCCTATTGACAAATTCCAAAAATCAGTAATGGTTTTCAGTCATTCACTGAACTGTATTAGGTGTTCTGGTTGGCCAAAGCAGTGGTTAGGATACATGCCATGAGGCTTCTGGAACTGTTTTCAGGTCATGAAGAGTGATCTGCAAACACTCCAAGTGAACCCTTTGCAAGCATTTGACAGGTTGGAATTCACACACAGCTGATTTGACAGTCTCTGCAAAAGGCTCATTAAAAAGCCAATTTGTTTCCAGTGAGCGCCTGATCCAACTGATATTTTGAAATTCAGAAATCCTTGAAAGTTTTTAACTGCATTCTTTGTTTTACTAAGAGGAGTTTCCAAAGAAATGCCTAATCTTTTAGCCACTTTTAAAAATGTTGCCTCCTTTTCTACTGCATAAAAAGATGTAATAAGTTTTTGTGCCTTAAGAGAAAGGGGAAACTACTTAGAAGTTACTTCAGAAGACATGCCATAAGGAAGGCAATGGGGAACTGGATGACAGCATTTGTCATATTCCATCTGTAGTTAACTTCTCATAACCTATCTTATCTAAACATGGGAAGGGAAGACATTGTTTAATTTAGGCCTCATACTACAACCATTTAATAGTCATTAATTACTTTCTTCTCTGTGAGAACACAGGGAACATAAGACTCATAATTAATCTAGATTTAAATATCCAAGAAAAAAGACATCCTGATCTTCCAGGACTGTATGCAGTACAGCAGAAAGCATCCTATTTCCCTGTAATCTTCCATAGGAAATGGAAAGGGGCTGGTGACTGATGATTGGCAACCAGACTGTTTTCTGTACCACCGCACACAGCAACTTTTCTAAAACATCTTTAGTTTCTGTTCTTTTCGGATCACTATATGCATCAACATAGTTTTACAAAACATGATAAACTCTTCTGCTTTGCTTGTCTTCATTTGTTTGTTCTTTGCTGGGTTTTCAGGAGCTCTTGCTGTTAGATGATCAATCTATTCTTATGTGATATGCCTGGACTGATAATGTAGGATACTACATTGCTATTGCTAGACAGACCTGTGCTCTTTGAGTTTTCCAGTCTGAGAAATTAAAATAAATCTGTTTAGCAGAACATTTCTCCAAATCCCATAGTCTCCTGTATTCTGATAAGAGGAAGAAGTAACTTAGCTTGATTTATGAGAATATAACTACATAAAACAACAGGCCACAACACAGCAAAGAACTTAAACATGTGCTGTGCAGTTTTCCATAATGATGTGGAGTAAGTTGAACACATTTTCTTCCCTAACTTCTTGTTTTATTAGTAACTTCTACTTTTAAGTTACTAATAGATCTCCCCACAGCTTTGCTACTGGTCCTACTATGGATGTCCACCCTTTCTAAGGTATTTGTGAGTCTGTTTAACCACCTAGTGGAAAATGAATAAAGGCATTTAAGAATTTTTTGTTTTCAGAAAGGAGTGTACTGAAGTAAGTTCCTGGTCAAGATATTGTTATAAATGTAATTATGAGCTTAGGAGAAAACAAGACACTTTTACAGTGGTGTATACCTAAATGACAAAACAATAGAGGAGATATGTCAGATTTCTATTTGGAAAACAGCTTTGCATAAGGGGTCTGGGGGTCCTATCAGGCCCCGAGGTGAACACTAGACAGTAGTGTACTCTCACACCAAACAGCCCCCTGGGCTGTGTTAGAAGCAGGATTGCCAGCAGGTCAAGGGAGCTGATCCTCCCCTGCTGCTCAGCGCTGGTATAATCACCTGGAGTGCTGGGCTCAGTTCTGAGCTTCCCAGTACATGGGATACATGGACCTACAGAAGAGAGCCCATCAAAGGGCCACTATGGTCATAGAAGGACTCCTGTCAGAAAAGGCTGAGTGAATGGGCAGTATTCATCCAGGAGAAGAGAAAGCTCAGGAAGGGTCTTGTGATGGGTGGGAATAAAGAACCAGACTCCTCTTAGTGGCAGCCAGTGATGGGAAAATGGGCAATGGGCAATGGGCACAAATTGAAATACACAAATTTTAGGTTTTTTTTTTACTTCAAGTCTGGTCAGATACTGGATGAGATTGCCAAGAGATGTTGCAGTGAGTTTGTCCTAGGATATATTAAAATTCTGACAGGACAAAAAATATATTAAAAAACTGGTGGTTTTGAGCAACTTACTCTGGGTGACCTTGCTTGAGGAGAGCAATTGGATTAGATGATCCCCAGGGGTGCCTTCCTACATCAGCCATGCTGTGATTTTGTGATTGTGAGTTAAAATGAGAGAGACTTAAAGAGGACAGAGTCTTATTAGGTCAGTTTGTCTTTGCATGTGTATGAAGGTAAATTCACATAAAGGGTAATCAACTGTAAAGGACTTTTACAAGTTCCTTGTTTTTGTGGAGGCTTTCCATTTACAGAACTGTGAGCTAAGAAACTTTAGAAATGAGTTCAGCTAGTTTTCATAAGCCTAAAGAGCAGATACCTGCATGTATTTTCAGATACTGTAATTACAAACTACCATGAAAACTAATAGGATAGTATAGTCAATCTTGAAGCGAAAGAGGAAAAGGCATAAGCAGCAGAAGAAAGGAAAGAAAGAAATCAGAAAACATAAGCTTGCATGAGGAATCCAAAAGTGCAGATGAGTGACAGAAAGAATCTTGTTGCACTTTTTGGCTCACAGTAACCCTTTTTTTTTTTTTTTTTTTTTTTTTTTTTTTTTTTTTTTTTTTGGAAAAGGCTGGACAAAACGTAGGTTTCTGGTACTTTAAAACCCATATAAGTAACTAATCCACCTACAACCTTATCAAGACAGAAAATCGTATGTGACCCTTTTAATGCGAGCTTGCAAGCACTGTATGCAGACAAGGAAGGCTTGTATCACCCAACAAGAAAGGGTGATACAACTTGAAATAACAACATCTAATCCAGTAATTTTAGAATCAATCTGTTTAACATTTCTTCCTCACTTTTAGAACCTCTCTTCAAAGCAGTTCTTTCACTGCATCTTATTACCTGCCCATTGAACATCTTTCACCAACAGGGAGGGACAATGGCTTTTCTCTTGTTTTATCTTCAGTTTGGCTCATGTGAAACTGCTTCCTAAACCAGACTCACCAGACTCTACTCCATTCTCATCTGTAATGTATCTAACTGGAAGTTTCTTTATTTTATCTGTTCTGTTTCTCACCATAAAAGTCATACATTTGTAGTATTTTTCAGTAATTAATAGCTGCTCTTTCCTTGCCAGTGGAAACAGTGTTACTTTCTTCCCCTCAGCATTCTCCTACAACCAAATCAAGTTTCCTCCTACTTAACAGTAACTCCTGAGATTACATTCTAGGAACACTGGTTGGCAGCTTATGTGAAGCAAGCTGTCTGGCATCCCACTTCTTATTTTCAGCAGACAGAATCTCCTTCTCTGGTTTGATCTGGAGTTTGGGGAATGCTTGGTTGGAATTTGCTTCAGCTCCTCCCTGCGATCTTGCAGCAGGATTAAGTATGTCATTCTCTTAGGCTCATTTCTGTAAACACTTACGCATCTGTTTAACACTTGTGAGTATTTCCACTGAGACCCACAAGTCAAAGTGGCAAAGTCTCAGGCTGTGATTTAGAATAGAAGTGTATAAAATGGTTGTTTAAGTTCCCCCACTGAAGTACTGGGGCTAGGTATCAATTTATGCTGCTTCTGAGTGGGCTTGTGAATTCTTCCCTTTCCAACACTTTAGGGGCAAAATTAAATACAGGATATTTTCTTTTTACACTAAGAGCTATATTAACTAGCTTGCATAAACAACTACTTAAGCTAGCTGAACTCAGTATCTAACTTTTCTAAATAGGGAAGTAACTGATAAATTCAAAATAGAAAGAGAGATCCTAATTTTCTAGTTTTTTAATGAATATTTTACCCTCAGACAAAGGAATGATTCAGTGGAAAAGAGCCAGACTACTTAGTCACATGAACTTCTGAAGTGACTGCTGTGTAATCTACTGCTAGCTGAATCAGGAAAATGTGTTGACCACTTAAGAATCAGATATCTCTATATGCAAACACCACATGTAACATTCCACTGTCTCAGTTTCCTTTTCTCTCCCTTCGCAAACAGCGTTTCTACTGACTGCTTATTCATTTCCATATGCATACACATACCCACACATATTTTTCCATGTGTATTCACATGGTGCATGTTCACCACTAGCCAGACCTGCTTAGACTTTTAGTTCAGCAGTGCCACCTTCATCTGTCAGTGTCCACTGTGTAATCTTCACTGGTGGACTATTCTGGCATGATATTTAACTGGCTCAGAAACAAGAGAAAGTATGTAAAGAAATTCCTCCTTCAATGCCAGGTCAAGTAGTACAGCAAAGAAATGTAATATTGTCTACAGACAAAAAAGAAATTCTGAGTCTGCTAGTACCTGAAGAGATGAATGCAGTGAAAAAGTAGAGAAAAATTGGGGAAATAATAATATATACGGATTTTGTAAAGAATAACAAGGAAGATTAAAGGGAATACTTTGAAAATAGGAAAATACATAAACAGTGTAGGCAAGAGTAACATATTTCTTAGCATATGAGTAATATTATATAGCACCAAAGCTGCAGGCATAATTTAAGTTATTTCTGAAGTGTCCAGGGTGATCAAGGAAACTTAATATACTGGAATACTGAAAAAAATAGAAGCAGACTGTTAAATAAACTTTGTAATGTACATATACACTCATAGTCTCATCTGTTCTACTTAAAAACATCCTTTCATCTCTAACATGAAATACCTATGTAGTTCCTCAAATTTCTCAAAATGCTGTTCAAAGACAACCACTTTGAAGTTTGCCCTAGCCAAGTGAAGACAGCTAATAACTTAGCCACCAGAAAGATAAACATGAGGTCAGAACAAAGAGTGTACTTTTTTTTTTTTTTTTAAAGAACTGGGTATGAGTCTTGCACAAGGTTATATGTTGAAATTAAAGGCTTTTCATTAACAAGTTGAGGGTGCTGAAAATAGCTATGGGTACTGTAATGCTTATGTGGTAAGATGTGTAAACTGAGGTTGGTTAATGCTGGCTCCACAAGTGGTTTCCCTGATTTGAAATGATTGTGCTGATGGGAAGTGCACTTGAGCAACCTAACTATAAATGCAGATTTTGGGGGCTTGGTGGTTTCCTTAAGTTATTTTGTACTTCTTTTAAATTTAAAGAAAATATTTCTCATCTTTCAATTCTTAAGCTCCTGATTTATATGTGACATTTTCCTGTATGCCCACAGTGTTCCTTCCCCTTCTACTTGAATTTACATCCCTTTCCACTCTGCCTTGAGCAGTTTCCTTTCCTCATAAACTGCTCTTCAGATACCGCCCCTCCCTATTGTTGTGCTTTATATTTCTCAATATAACTACTATATGCTAAAAATACACAGAGCTCCACATGGTCTTTCCTTGCTCTCTCTATTCCACCACTGTACATGTCACAAAATGCAGATTTATAGATAGAATTGGAGTATCAGATGACCATGGACAGAAAGAGAAGTTTGAAAAAAGGAGGAGCAGTGTGAAAAGTAGAAGGTGATAATGGGAGCAGATCTTAGCCTGTAGGAAACTATCAGGCTGTAGAAAAGGTTTCTTCTGTGTGCAAAATACTTCTACCACATCACAGTTACCAAAAATCATTTTTGAAAGAAATAAAAAAGAAAAAAAAGTATTTCTGAACACTTAATTCCTTAATTCCTCTACAACACTGTCCACTTCAAGGAATGATCCAGGATGAAGAAAAAGGCAGTCTTTTATTAGAACACTGACCACAAACCACCCCTTCCAACTTTGAAGCAGTCAAAGAGTTCTGATATTTTACCCATCAAAATAATTTCCTGGATATACTTTACTGCATTTATTTCAATTACAGTCAATCCTAGAAACATCAGCCAGCCATATTGTTCAGATTGATAAAATTCCTCTTATTGTGTTTCCTCAATAAACATACGAAAAAATGGCTTTGGGGAGTTTACCTTAGTCTGTCAAGTCAATATAAATGTAGGATATTTTAAGGCTGTTTACACTTGATATCATCTTTTCCATAAGAGCGCTGTCTTCATTCTATATTTGAGTGAGATTTGTACTATAATCCTAAATACTTTAAAAACCTGCTACTGGAAGTTATCTGGCATATTGTACACCATCACCTGCTACTAAAATACAATGTAATTTGCTGTTCGGAATAATTTTTTCTTCGCAAAATGTTTCAAGAATGCTTTTTCTCATTATTTCAAACATATACAGCAAAGTTATTATTGGAGTTTAGAGACTTAGCCACTTCTTGGTGAGTCAAAAATTTGTGGAAAGGAGGCTGAACCTGAAAACCTATCCAGTGTTGAAATAGAAATGTACCAGCAGGCACCTTCATAATTAAAACTCTTCATTCTTTAATCAGTCAATCTCTGGAAGCTGTTCTGTAGTCATAAAGAATAGAAAAAACCCCAAATTTTTAAAGATAGTTTTCCTTGAAGTGCAAAATGAGGCTGCGATAAACCTGACTGAAAGTTGAATGCTACCAACCTCATGGAATGTGAGGTGGGTAAGCCTAAAATGTATTATCTTTTCTTTAGCACAGAAACATTTACAGAAATAGGTCAGTATGATAAAAAACATTCTGTAAGCTTCCCAGAGAATCAGTCCACTCAGAAGCATAAAAGCAAAAAAACCCAATGTGCTCTATACATCTCCCTCATTTACAAACCAGAGCATTTTCTCTGAATTCTAGACACCAGCATTACAACTGTCCTGACTATTTATTTTTTCCTTGTTCCTTTTTTTTTTTTTTTAATAAAGATAATGTGTCCTAGCCTCAGTGCTTCCACAGTGCCTTTGATCAAAGATTTATACATGCACAGAGAGCAAGAGTGCTAGAATTATTTTTTTTTTTTGAGACATCGGGGATATGCGACTGGACAGGACATTTTCATTCCAAGCCAAACACACCCAAGCACAGGTCAAGTTAGATGTAATTTGAATTCCAAAATCCTAAGAACAGCCTATTCAGCAATAAGTGAAGGGAAAAAAGATAGAGTGTCTCATGTAATCTGATATTGTTATTAAGTACAACCTCCCTCCCTGTGCTTAAGCACTGTTGATATTGTGACATGAATTGACAAAAGCCAGAAAATTCAGCATTACACTGACATCTCATCGTTTGCTTATGGCTTTGTGAAGAGAAGAGGAAACAGATATCACAGCATGAACTGAAGACAGTATCAATCAACCTTAGTTCTGAATTTTCTGGCTGTTGGTCAGTTTGCACCATAAATGTAATGTTACTTAAACACAACCCTCACTGTAGTTTAACTTCAGGGAAAGAACTCATTCTGAAGCAAGTATGTTAATATTGCCTGCAAGACCGAAATAATACAGGAAAATGTTTAATTCCTTTAAAAAGAATGTTCATTTTCTAGTTCCCCCTGCCCTCCATCCACCCTGTAGTAAATTTGTTATACAAATATTATTTATCAGATTTGCTTCTTATGTCACTTATTGTATATCAGGTAGTTACACATTTTGATACAGGGTCAAAGCTTTCTCTATTTACATTATTTGTTAGTTTATAATGGTTTCTGTGGACATGATATGGTCCATTTATATAAATATTTGTAAATTCCTGATTTCATAGGTTGTATTGAATGCATCCTATTTACTAATCCAGCTGTCCCATGTGCATATTTAGTCACAGGGAAGATGTGTGGTATTAAAAGTAAACCAACTTGCTCATCCCCATTCTGTTCCTCAACCAACCTCCCCCTTCCAAATGCCTAGACATGCTATTCTAAGCTTGTAGTGGGTTGATGGTGTTGGAGTGTAAAATATTTCATTTTCTACACGTATTTTTCCCTAAGTCATCAATAGCAAAGTAATATGCCGCTATGAAAATTTGTGCTCCTCTAAAAGCTGTGTTTCAGAATTCCTGACAGCTTTTATTTACAGAAACAGGCTCTGAGAAGTTAATGAAATTCAGGCAAGCCCAATTATACACAAATCATAAAATTAGACAGATATTAGAAACATTTAAATCACAGTTTTCAAAGTGGAATGACAGCTGACATCTGAAGATGCATGGCACTGTAGATGTTGTTAAATGCAATTACATTCAAAGACACAAATAATGTCTTTTTAATTTCCTATGCTGCTTCCAGCATTCTAACAGTAGAATATTTCAGATGCTTTTGCTTTTTTGTTTCCCACTTTGTCCCAAGAGAAACAGTTTTATTGGTATGTAGTCTGGGTATCAGTTGTTTCTTGTGAACAATTTATTGTTGAGCAATAAGGTTGAAGAAACTAGCTCTTAACTTGAATTAAAAAGGTGCTAAGATTTTCAAGCACTTGTGGCTTTTAGAACAAGAGATTTCAAAGACTATGAAAAGCCTATGGAGGTTTCATTGGCATCACAAAAATGTTCTGAATAATTTAGTGTATGTGTGTATGTCTCTGACTGTGCCTGCATGTGTACAAGCTGGGCTATGAAAGAGTTTCCCAGAGACAAAAATATTGAGGTAACCAGTTGTGAATATCCAGCATTCCTAGATGCTTATCCTATGTGACAGAAACAATACTGGGGTGATGGGTTGTGTGATGGTGCTGACTTGCTTTTTTTTCCAATATGACTGTTTGAACTTCCAAAGGTAGAACCAAAAAAAAAAAAAAGCAAAAGTACAAATTGAGAATAAGCTTAGGTTTAGCAAACAAAAGACAATGGATTTTCACAGCAGAGGGCACTGGGGAAGAGGCAAGCCTACCCACTGCAATTTAATTTAGACCAGCATTGTCCGGCTACTCTTCATCAAACTGCTGATTTGGGCAAGTCATAGAATCATAGAATCATAAAATCAGACAGGTTGGAAAGGACCTCTGAGATCATCAAGTCCAACCCTTGATCCAACACTACCACAGTTGCTAGACCATGGCACTAGGTACCACGTCCAGCCTCATCTTAAAAAACCTCCAGGGACGGAGAATCCACCACTTCCCTGGGCAGCCCATTCCAATGGCTGATTACCCTCTCTGTAAAGAGTTTCTTTCTAATATCTAACCTACACCTTCCCTGGCACAGCTCAAGGCCATGCCCTCTTGTCTTACTGCTGGTTGCCTGGGAGAAGAGGTCAACCCCTACCTGGCTACAACCTCCTCTCAGGTAGTTGTAGAGAGCGATGAGGTCTCCCCTGAGCCTTCTCTTCTCCAGGCAAAACAGCCCAAGCTCCCTCAGCCTCTCCTCATATGACTTGTGTTCAAGTCCCTTCACCAGCCTTGTTGCTCTTCTCTAGACCTGCTCCAGCACCTCAATATCCCTCCTGAACTGAGGGGGCCAGAACTGGACACAGCACTCCAGCTGTGGCCTCACCAGCGCTGAGTACAGGGGAAGGATCACTTCCCTGGTCCTGCTGGCCACACTGTTCCTGATCCAGGC
>JAWWES010000115.1:67438849-67468473 GCA_035583135.1 Lophotriccus pileatus
TCTGATCCCTTGTCCATCCTGTAGGTGCTGTGTGATTGCACCCAGGATGATCTGCTCCATGACCTTGCCCGGCACTGAGGTCAGACTGACAGGCCTGTAGTTTCCTGGGTCCTCCTTCCAGTCCTTTTTGTGGATTGGTGTGACATTCACCAACTTCCAGTCGTCTGGGACTTCCCCAGTGAGCCAGGACTATTGGTAAATGATGGAGAACTGCTTGACGAGCTCTTCCACCAGCTCCCTCATCACCCCTGGGTGGATCCCATCAGGTCCCATAGACTTGTGAGGATCCAAGTGGCTCAGCAGGTAGCTGATTGTTTCCTCCTTGATTACGGGGGGACTATTCAGCTTCATATTCTTATCTACATGCTCCAGAAGGCAGCTGTCCTCAGAGCAACCTGTCCTACTGTTGAAGACTGAGGTAAAGAAGGTGTTAAATACCTCAGCCTTTTCCTCTTCTTTAATAACTCTGTTCCCCATCATGTCCACTAAAGAATGGAGGGTTTCCTTGTCCCTCTTTTTGCTACTGATGTATCTATGGAAAGACTTTTTGTTTTCCTTAACAGAAGTGGCAAGATTGAGTTCAAAGTCAATAAGTAAGATAGGAGTGACTGTATATTTACAGTAGAATTAACTAATGCAAAGTGGCTTCTCTAGAGCTGGCTATTATTATGTTGACACTGGCTAAACATTCAGTGAGGTCAAAATGGACAATATTTGATAGTCCTTAGGTGTTACACAGTAGAAAATGGAATCTGTCGATGCATTGCAAAATCAGTCCAGGAGCAATGCTCTCCCTGCCATTCCAATGTTTGCACAAGGAACAACAGTGATTAAGATTCCTACCTATTATGGGAAAATATTTATGAAAAATGAATATGATCACTTTATCAAACTTGTGAGATAGATCCTAGATGGCTGATGTGTTAAATTTATACAGGAAAAAGTTCTTACTTTGTAAGCATTTCACTGGGTAAATGCAAAACAATTCTACATGTTTCTAGGAAATTTTTAATGCTTCAATAATTTTCTTGATGATTTCACTGCTTTTCTTTATTTATCATAACACCATATACTTTATGGTCATGTTGGATTATATTTGGCATATATTTTCAGTGAAACTGCATATTTTTTGATCATTACAAGATATTTTTTCCTGTGCACCTAGGAAAAAAAAAAGCAATCAATTCATCCTAACAGTCTTTAGACAACTGAAAGTGAAAAGTTTAATCCCACTGAGGCACAAAGGATCACTCAACAATCAGTGAAGATTTTCCCATTTCTAGACTCAGTCAGACAGACTCATTGTAACATATTTACGGAGGCCACAAAATCATTAAACCTTTTAAATTATGGAAGAATTATCCTCAGACTACTAATGAAACAACTGCCATGAAAAATTCTGCTGTCTAGAAACATTGCTTTGCCTTCCTCTCTGCAGAAAAGGGAATAGATCAAAGGAGAAGGATGGTTTTGTACTGCATGGTCTTTAGAGCTATCCATTCTTAGCATGTAATGGAAATGTCTAGTCTTATGCTCAAAAGGTTTGTGTCATTCTAGGGATTTCAAATAAAACCTCATCTGCAATTTGAACTAACATTTTAAATTAACTTAAATGCTACCTACCTGCCCCTCCACTCCACCCAACAAAATAGATGGAAAACAAAAGCAGCTTATAAATGACGACTCTGAGAAAAATCTCCTTCCTGCTCCAGAATAAAATATAACCCTGCATTAGAAAGATGGAAAGAATTCTGAAAGTATTATGGTAGATGATTATGTTCTTCTGCTACCCCCGCTGCTGCCATCCTACAAAGATCATGAATGGATGAAGTGAACTTCAGCATTAAGTACACCTTTGCCTCACTCATCACAAAGTCAGAAATGAAGGGAAAAGGATAAGGAGAAAAAGAATCTTCTCCTGTGCTTCAGTAATAATAAGGAGACGCCCAGTAATTAACAGGTAGATTTCTATTAGTCCAGAGAATCTGCTTCCCATTTGGTAAAAAGGTAATTCTTTTGTTCCTAATCCCATAAATTCATCCTGATCATCTAACAGTATGCTTGGACATTCAGCAAAGTACCTGAATACCAGCAATGAAGCTGCTCACGTGTTTCAAGCAATGCTCTTCTTGCAACCCCTTGCTACATCAAGCCCCCTGTAATGTGGAGTTTGTCTGGAATTACTGTTCCTACTGGCATACTGCTTCAATTCCTCCTTCAGAAATGAGAAGGAGAAACAAGTGGCTTCCTGTTGGATAAGTAACAGATTTACTCTGTCAGAAAGACTGTCTCAGACTTCACAGACAGAGCCAGTCTGGGACAACCTGCAAGCTTTCCTAGACACTATTCAAAATATATGGTGCCCTGTTTTTCAAATATCACACCATTTATCTGTACTTTCTGGAAACATTTCAGACACACAGCATACCAGGATGATTGCTACAAAATAGAATATTCTTTCCTCCTATCTAAATGAAAAATGATGGCAACTCTTTCTTTGGAGTAAAATTAATGCTCACTAGCACAGCACATACGGTAAGATAAGTAATACTCAAATTACAAAGTGAATGCAAACATAATGGAAGTTTGCATGAGAAGAGGAAAGGAGGATGGAGGTGATATTTGCCCAGTGTTTACACGGGCCTCTTCTCCAGCATTAGACCTGCCTAATTACACACACATGCAAATTTTCAGATTTTTATATGTTTCAACTCTCAGGGCAATTTTTGAGGTTATTTTTGGGAATCCTGAACAAAAAGGATGACATAGGGTAGAAAAGGCAAACTTTAATGTATTCTTTGTCTAAATACTAGCTTCCTTTCCAGATTTCATTCTTATTATTGTGTATTAAAAATCAATAACATTAATGCTCTGAAAAATTCAGTTATAGCGCTAACAACTTTGTCCGTTTAGGACACAATCAAATATATAGGCTTAATTCCAGCAATTGAATACCAAACACTTTACTTTTTTCTGAGTAAGACTCAGGAAAAGCCCTGTTATGCTAACTGCAACCACCACACTGTTCAGTTTGGAAGGAATTCACAAGCCATCCAACCTGTGGACAAACTTAGTAATGAAAAAAACCCTGTGTAAAACTTCTGCAAACATTTTCCCCTTACACGCAGTGGTCTTTACTTCTTTGTGAAAGACAGGTCATATTGGAATTTTATCTTAATAGTCTATTTCTTACACAGCGCAAGAATAATACTTCTATTCTTAGAAAAGAATCAAGCTGTTGTGTTATTTTTAATTTCCACAAACAAGAAAATTACTAAAATGAAGTGGTGGTGCAGAGCTTTCCCTGTGCTTAACTGAGGTGCATAAGTGCAGGCCCTTGGTATCCTTAAGCCTTTTATGTTGTCAATGGAGGAAGAGAGAAGCTCCCACCAGGGAGTGCTTCAGAGCAAGGATTAATTTTAGTGTTGTGAATTACTCCCTGGGAAAGACCCTTAGACAAATACAGAGAAGGTCACCAAGGGTGAGCAATTCTTTCTCTTCAAGGAACGAGTAAATAAGCTCTTTAACATAGTGAGAGCTAGCTGAGGCTCAAATACAGCACAGGCCTATGGAAACATGAATGGCACTGGAAGGGTGAATGGGGATCAATTTTTATTCATCTTCTCTGCTTTATGAGTTGGTGGTCATCACACAGCAGCTGGCAAGTTCAAAATGCAGACAAAAAGGCAATTCCTTACCCTGTAGCTGGGACGAAGTAGAACTCATTGCCATGGGGCACAAAGTTTATACATATTAAAAAGGGGAGTGGACAAACTAATGGTAGCAAATGACAGTGCAGCTTGTGAAACTTACTGCTATCCCTGTCTCAGCAAGTCCATAAATCAATTTACTGGACATCGGAGAATAATCCAGGAGAAAAACTAAAACAACCTTACACCTTCCTTTGGTACCTGCATCTGTCCATTGTCAAAACCAAACAGCAGGATGAAGAAACCTTTGGTCAAATTCAGCTTGACTGCCCTGTTCCTGCAGGGAACTATGTCCTTCACAAACTAACTTCCTGATATAGATGGCAGTATTAAAGGCTGAAAGCAGACTTCAGGGTAAATCCTCTGTATGGGAATGGGTAAAAGTCTTGAACATCAGAAGACAGATAACAACTACAATAAACTCCTAAGTCTAATTAAGGTGAATGCATTCGATCATACTTTTCTGACAGTAGTCCCAGAGACATATTGGTGTTCTCTTAATGACCTCTTTACTTTTAATGGGGAAATATCTGACACCAGGTGTGTTTCAAATGTCTTCTGTGCTGAGTCAGCACACACACATATATTGGTCTCTTCTGGAGGAACGGGGAGGGAGAGGGGGATTATTTATCCCATCAGTCTCAGTCCTGGCAGACACACAGATGGGAAGTAGTTACTTTCTGGAAATTTTTTCTCTTGAGCTTAAACTTGAGATGCCTAGGGAGTAAGGGGACAGTTTACGACTCTCAATTTTCCTGTATGGCTGGAAGCCAGGCTATGATCTGGACTTAAATTTAACACTGACTTTTCTCAGATAAACTCCAAACTTCTGCAGCCAGAATTCGTCAGAGCAAGAACAACAGTAAAATGAAACATTTCACATCTTTAGATTTAGAAATAGATTGAAAATGAAATTAAAAAAAAGTGGGTTTGCATCTTTTTTCATTCCTGAAAGGTTTTTATTGTTCCTGAGACACTTAATAAAATAATCTCTGTTGGTTACTTCCTCTTTAGCAAATAGGTCACCAGTTTCAGACAGCCAGTAATGCTGGATCTCATCTTGAAGTCTATAAGTGCTTTACTAAAACTTTGGTTAGTTAAAATTCTATTGTGATTAATATGAATTTAGGCATCTCTTTTTACAAATAACTACTGAAATCTATCTCCAGGTGTGGTAGCAGTTTCAGCTGCTTATGACTGCAAACCTTGCTTCTAATTTTTAGAGAAATGTCAGTAATGATGATTTCTTTTCTTGTCAACCATGATGTTGTAGGATACATAATAGCACACTAGGCAAAATTTTTTCATCTCGAAATTTTGGAATCAATGACTGTTGTATGTTTCAACATTTTTTTTGAGGCAAATGAATTCTGTAGTCAGAGGAGGAAAAAACTCACTAATTCTGATCAATAAAATTATGGAAAATCTGGAATTCTGTTATATGAAATTTATTAAAAAAGTACCTTTCCAAAAATGAAGAACTAAAATTTAAATATTTTTAAAATGAAGAATGAGTGATTTCAAGAAATTACAATATGGTTCTTTCTATAAGCACCTATGTTTCAAAATAAAAAAATTGAAGATAAAGAGATATTTACAAAACACAATTTATCTTAGTCTAAAATAAATGTCTAAGGTGGTTGAGATGATCCATTCCAGAATTGCCTGTATTTTTGTACTGATTGTGGATGAAGCCTAGATAGTTTCAATTAGATGTATAGCTTTTAGGTGGCTGAAGTTATGGGATTTCCATTTTGATTTTCCTGTTGCACAGTTTCTCGGTTCATTTTCAGCTGATACTTTCTTCTCTCCTCCACTGACATCTTCACTCATCCTCAATGAAGTAAAGCCCTCAGCTGTAGAAGCAAGTCGATTTATAAGGTAGCAGGGAATAAACCACATTTTGAGCATGGTTTGCTATCACAGAGATGAAGCTGAAATTTCTCCAGGTGAGGAGGACAGTTTTGCCTGTGCTCAGCCATGGAAGGATTCTCTTCAGTTGGCTCTGCAGAACAATAAACTCATTAAAAGTATCCCAGGGATTTCTTGGGCACAGAGCTAAAGAAAAAGACACTGGCTCCTTCCATGGACTTTTAGGCAAACGCATATAAACAGCACATACTGAGGGCAGGGCTGAGCATGAATGGGCTTCTTGAAGGAGAAAAAGAACTGTAGTTCTTGCTGGAGAAGCTATGACAGTGTTTCCATAGGTAGCTGTGGACAAGCAGTTCATCAAGGCTATTTAATTATCAACACATTTATTTTATCTCTTGGAGTAGCAGGGACTGAGGAAGCTCTTTCAGGCTTTAGAGCGTGTTTGGTTTTGCATCTCTGAAAAGGGTTAGGCTTTCCTTGCCACAGTCCCTAGAAGGGAATTTTCACTTGTGACCATTACTGTGTAAGTCCAGAACTGTATTATTTAGCCCCTTTCAGGTAGAATCTGTAGCCCCCCCATCATATAATGTGCAATCCTTGTTAAAATAAACTGGTTGTTTCCATCTTCCACTTAAATTTAAGGAACAGTTTGAAAAATGTTGACATTAGGAAACAAGCTGAGAGCAAGTGATGCATTTATCTCCATGTGTTGTGTATATAGAATGGCACACTTTTGTTTTATGGCATTGCGCAATTAGAAATGCTGTTAATTGCATCATTATACACTATAGCGGTTTCTGGGACTCTCAGTACACATGACAAATTAAATCCTGTACAGCCTTTTCTTTGGCCCAGTTCATTAATTGCTGGAGTAATGTACTTCAAGAAACAATTTAAACCTCTTTTTGATTACACAAGGTAAAGACAAAGAGATTCTAGCTTGAAGTTTACCATGAATGAGGTTAATGTATAGTAAGCAATAATGCTGAAGAAGGAACTGAGTAGTACCATGTGGACTTGCTCCTTCTCTGTGTAGCTCACTCACTGGAAGCCATAAAATCTGGTTGGTATAACAGAAGTGTTTGTAATTAGAGTTAATGGAGTTAGTTGAGACCACAGGAGGGAGAAAGTAGCTTTGATCCCAGGTGGCCTCATAGCAAGAAGGCTCACAGCAAGGGAGCACTCTGAATTGGAAAATATCAGAGGCATTTGCTGCAAAACCAAGAAGTCACTGCTGGAAATAGCCTAAGACTATAATTTACAAGCAGAACTAATTTTGTTTCCTGTCTCTTCAACTTTCTCCCCAGTCACAACATTCAAAATAAGGATAAGTTTTTTCTGTGATCTATTTTTTACTAAAAATGCTAATTGGTTCTTACCAATTAGTTTATACTGTCTTGGTCGTATTGTCTTGATAGGAAAGAAAAAGGTAGGATGAGGCCAAATCTACCATATTGTTCCTGAAGGGGAAGCAACACATTCATTACTTTCAGTCATGTAAAAGTATTGCTTCATAATAGCTGAATTATTCATTGTCATCGCTTTTTGGGTTTTCTATTGTCACTGAGTATCCACTTTTGGAAAACCTATGACATAAATACTGTATTTAGTGAATCTTATAGTGAGATTTCAACTCACTAAAATTGATATTTAGAGACTCTTTATGGTGTCATCATTCCTTTGTGACAGAGTTTTGGAACATCACCTAAGAGATATAAAATTACTCATTACTTAAAGCCATTTGTGACTTACACCAATAAACTAAGCAATCACTTCAGAGTAAACAGATGGCATAGTTGCAGACTGCATTTTTTTCATCAAAAATATTCTTCAAATTATATATGCACTTAAGTTTGTTTTCATCCTTCCATACCAAATAAATAAACGAATTTAAAAGTCTATCCTAAATTATTTGTGTAAAAAGAAAAATATTCAAAAGAAAGTACAAATTAAGGAAAAACATGACAAAAGTAGGGAGGGACTTTGTCTCTAGATGAAGACTAAGTTTGGAATGCGAACTGCTGAGAGGGAGTGGCACGTTGTTAGTCCAAATAACAAAATCGACAAAGGCAATATCTTTATCAGTTCCAGCAGTTTGTTGACATCATTATTTAAATATTAAAGAAAGAAAATTGAGATACTTCAGGTTAGCTCAGGTTCATGGGATTTTTTTAAAACAGGAAGATGAGTTTTAGTCAGATATTGGGGACATACAGGAGAAGACCAGTAGCTATGATTGAGTCACACACCTCTGCATTTATGAGGAGGGAAATTAGTGGAGCTAGGCTTTGAGGAGCTCTCAAGAGCCTTTGAGGAAAGGTTCCACAACAATCTTGAAGAGGAGACAGAAAATGTATAAGGGCCTTAGCTGAGCAAGACTAATGTACTACAACTGATGAGAGGCATAAGCATGTGGTAAATACTCTTAGGATCTAGAGGCTGCAGCTGAACTCACATGTATAGACTCTTACCAGGGAAGACAGCCTTGAGCTGTATCTTATGAGGAACAATCATATGAATGGCACAGGCACCTTTGGTAGAGATTCAGCAGCACAAATGATGTCAGAATGGAGAGTCACTTGGCTCCCTCAGCAGCTGCAGAGTACGTGGTCTGTGAAGACACAGCACAATATGTGCTATGCAAAGAAAGGGTTTAATACAATTATTAGAACCAGAAGTAATTTATTTAGTTAATCTAAAATACTGATCAGAGTTCCTATAAACAACCAAAGCCCTGGAAAGTAGTAATAATGAAAATTTCCTGAGAACAGTTTAAGCAGAATTTGAGCCTTGGAGATACTAGGCACTTGAAGGGTGGATTATGCATAGTCAAATAAAATGTTGGCTTTGGGAGGCAAAATGAAGGCAAAGGGAGTCCCAGTGCAATTAAATATAGCATTTTGAAGAAGCTTGTATGGTTTTTTACACAGACTATTGTCACTCTGTTCTCATGCTGATGACCTTAACATCCTGCATTAGCAATACTTAAGTATAAATATTTCAGCTTTGTATTGAGTGTCAGAAAGGCAGAAGGAAAAAGGCAGTAAACAGGCTGACCTCAGATCCCTGCTAAATTCTCTTCTGACATTACATTACTTCTGTCAAACACACACAAAGAGATTTACGTGTCCATCCAGCCCTTTAACTGAATTTATTAAAGATGGTATTTCCGGCTTATTGAAAGTGACTGCCAGCTCCATCCATTCCCACACTAGAGCAACATTTGGCAAAGATAAAAAGGAATTAATCAGTAAACTTTTTGTTTTGTTTTGTTTTCTGTGCACCTTTCACTCTCCCACCCCTTATTTTTTCACCAAATATCAACATTCTCAATGGAAAACAGTCACTTCCTTTCTCTCTGATTAACATCAGCAGTGAAGGAAGGAGGGGAGGGGGGTGGAAGGGAATAAAGAAAGAACCACCCAGCACACTGGGAAAAATATGAGAATGATCAAATCATCTTCTGGTTTCAATCTGTGAGCTGTGCTGTCTTGAAATCCATAGTCTTTTATTTATACAAATAAAATAAACAAATTAGATTTGATTGAATGTGCTAACAAAAAAAGGTGAGTAAAAAAAAACAAAACAAAACAAAAGCCAGTACAAAGTTTAGCAATGACAAAATATCCTCACAGCCATTAGATAAATTCCTGGGAAATCTGACATTTTCCAAACATTGTTTTGTGCCCGGTGTTCTGATTCCAGCACGTTCTACATGCTATGGCTTTGATTACAGATGAATCAAGACTCATCTTTTTCTTGGGCTACAGCAAGTGCATTCCTAGCATTTAGAAAGGAAGAGTTTTTTCATGCCGAACTCATCTGTGATTTATTGCCTCGTGGGCTCATCTGGATTTAGTTTTGGAGTCTGGCACCAATTCCTTAATTGCTCTGGTCAGTTCGTTCCATTTCTCCATTCTGAAGTTCCTCATCTGCAAAACCAGAGGAACGATAAACACACAAACACAGCAAAAGTCCTGATAATAACTTACTGGAGCCCCTGGGAAAACAGTAGGGACTTTAACCATGATCTGAGAGGCAAGGGTGTTACCTTGAAGAATCTCACCTAATTCCCATCCCTTTAGCTCCAAGTCTTGGGATGTCATCAAGGAGGTAACGAGTGTGGGCTCTGGCACACTGAAGTGGGAATAATTTGCAGCTTCTTGCTTTTTCCGACTTTTGTCTAGAATACAGAAAAGGGAATTCTACCATGTCACCACCTGCCTGTGATCTCCCCTCGACTAGTGCACCTGGATTCAAGTAATTACTTTCTACTTACGGATAATGCATGTTTGCAGTGCCTGAGTTTGAATGGAGATGACAGTCAAAATGTAAGCATAATTACTTTCCTAATATTTTAAGAAACTTGCATGAGTGACTGTAAGCCGGTCTGTAATTTAAAAGAAATGCAATTTACTTTGTCTAATTTAATATTCACTGTAAGGAAGTAGAGAAAGGGAAAAGAAGAAGCACAAACAGGTGTTGAGCTGCTTCTCTGGCTTTCCAATAAACGGAAAAATATTTGTCCAGCAGAAGACCCACTGTTACTTATTTGTTTTCCAAGCAAGATTATGAGGCAGTGAATAAGGCAGGAGACAAGTCTCCTTGCAGGAGAGAATTTATCAATAAATATTTGGCCAAACTAGGAACAGACTTGCGCTTCTATTTTATGTCCTTCTGGATTTGGTGGCTTTGCTCTCTCTTAACCTCAACCATTCTGTAAGGGTATGAAAATTGTATCAGGAATGAGAATAAATTCCTTGAATCAGGCAATAGCACTTTTCCCCCAGTGTCATCCTCATTTTTATTGTTTCTTTTATTTATTTTTTTTCAATATTTTAAGTGCTCAGTACAAAAGAAAATGGAAGATTTTCCCACTGCCTTGGAAAGCAAAAGCATATGATGGAAACCTTACTAGGAAAAAAAAATAAGAATACAGGCACCAGAAGAGTAAAACAGTGACACTAGCTTACAGATAGCATAACCTATATACAGACGGCTGTTCTGGTATCTTTGATAGAAACAAAACATTCTAACTTCTCTCACCCACTAAACAGTGTTTATCCTCGAGTAACATTTCCTGTGATCACACTTTCAAGTATAAATATTATTTTGTATGCTGATAGTGGGCAGAAGGAAAAATTTCTTTTATTCTGAAAGATAAGAAAATAAGCAAGTATAACTGGAGAAACTTTTGTCCTGGATGCCAAAGAATGTAGCAGATGCTTTCTCTCATTTACTCTTTATCAAGGATATTACATACAGATGTATTTGGGAAAGTTTATTTTTCTCTCAATTAAAAAAATAAAAAAGCTCCATGGGATGGGGAACACTCCTTTCAAAGTTTGGCATGCCCATATTTTTGGATTCATGGGGGGAATTTCAATATATGAATTCATAGCTAGGGAAGAAAAAAAACCCCACAACCTATATATTGTTTTGTCTAAAATGTGCAGAAAAATTCAGAAGTTATTTTCATAGCTTTAAACATAATGAGAATTTCTGTTGACAGTAAGCGTCTCATTTCCAGGCTACATGCTTCTATCTATCTTGGGTTCTTCCTCCTGGTGCAAGATGCTGTTATTCCCTCTGATGCATTCCTCTAAGGCTAAGATTATTCCCATAATCTGGGTTTCCCCATCCATGTCCTCCCTTTCCGCTACAAAACATTGTATGGATGGCATCTCATGTTCCTGAATATTTATCCATGACTTTAGTACGTCCAGGTCAGGAGAAGATGGCAGCCAGTGAGAAATGACATATGTGTTCACTGCAGTCCTGCTGCCAGTGTAGAAGCACGGAACAAGGCTCTTCCAGAGGCTCTGTGCTTACTGTGGTGAAAGCATCAGACGTGCCCTGGTTGACTGCACAGCAACCACACAAGATGCCAGTGCTTCTGCAAAGCATCACATGTGTTGTCCCTTCTTATCTCAGTCAGACTGGCCCAGACCTGCCTGGACGTGTCAGATTTGCTGTACACGTGTCGTGCATGCATGCACATCCATTTCTGTCTGGCATGTCTGAGGTGCCAACGCAATGTATCTTAATTAAAAGTGGCTAAACAATGGATACACTAATAGGTATGTCAAAACAATAAAGGAAATGCCTGGCAGAGTCAGATGTAGGCTGCCCTTAACTTCTCACCTGCAACATATCACTCCTTGGCTGCACAGCCATCACTCACCTGAGTCCTGTTGTTCTTCTTCCCCCTGTGGTGGTGGCAGACATCTGTCCTGCATACTCTTTCTTTTTCACGTGCTGCTGTATACTTCTAATATACAGATATTTGGTGACTGGTTTTATTAATTCTTAAAAAACACAAATTTATTTGAGCTTCTATTCAGAGAGGCTTTCCAGAGCCACAGAAAATAATTGACCCTTTTTGGACTTTCCGCATGAATGAAAGGAAGTGCATTTGCAATCATAACAAGGAAATGACAATTTTCTAGTATGACATGAAAAAAAAACTTCCTTTGAAGGTCGTTTTAAAATGCATACATCCCACCCAGGGTGTTCTGTTAGTCTCCTTCATGTGTGAAGATATTGGAGTATAATAAATTTATGTTCTTCTTCAGGGAGTAGCTGTACCATCCCGAGGAAATAATTTATTTTAAAACATGCTCCAAAGGTGGAAAGATCACTGCTAAAAGTGCATTCTTTAGTACTTTAGAGGACAAATATATGCTAAAATATTGCTTCAGTTTGTCTGAAATATGATCTTTTCACTGAAAAACAATCTTGTATTTTAATACGAGAAGCTAGTGCTCAGTATTCCTTCTCAGTACTCCTTTCTTACTTCAAGGAGGTAAAACTGAATGTACTTATGACTAGTTTGCCTCCCCCCTCATCACCCAACACAGATTCACAATACAATTCATTCAGTGAAAAGCCTTGAACTTTTTTTTTTTTTTTTTAACACAAGGAAAGTAGAAAAAGCAAAGCAAAGCATTGAATTCTCATCTCTCATCACACACTAGGAGGTAAATCCTGTCTCAGTGCTGGCCAGCCTGCACTGAACTTTGGTAGATAATTCTGGTAGTGGCACTCTGCACAGCCTTGTTTCCTTTCACAAAAAAATAGAGCGTCTGCTTTTTATGCAGCTTGGCAAACTTTATTGAGAGGGCACCAGGGGAGAACAAACCACAGTTTTCATTAGCTCCCACCTTACAGCAGCCCAGGCCCATTCAAAGCTCTGCTAAGTCAACTAGAGGTCTTTTGATACCAAAAGGATTTGAATCCAAGTGCCCAGAGAGAAATTATACACTGAATAAGAAAGAAATAGGGACAGAGGATAAAAATAATTACTCCATAAAAATGTGCTGCTTTTTCTATGACAATTTTAACTGACATTCTTCAGAGTGAGAAGTGAGCAGCTCGATTTTTGCTCATCGTTTTGGTGAGCCCAGGTTCTTGAACTGAGAAACTGCAGGAACTAACTTTTAGGGAACCATGAACGTTATAATTTTATTAATTGCTTTTACATGTGTTTCTTTTATGTGTCTGTAAGCAAATGCAATTGAAACTTGTGGTTTCTGTGGCATTCCTGAAAATTAATATTACTAACACCAGTGACAAAACCTTAACGGAATATAGTGGGGAGGAGCAGCTGGTATACAAACAGTAATTCTTTTAGACTTATTTAAGCATTTCTGAAAATGTGTGAAAAATAGTTATTATAAGTGTACTTTGAAAGAAATGTTAGTGTTTATTGGATGGATATTGCAACCTTTAAAATACATGCTATAAATGTTTTGATGTCGTTAAGAAAGTTAATAGACAGAAAATCTCAGAGTTCTGTGGAACTTAAAATGCTTCTGCTTTAAAATCTGCATGGGAAGAGGTTTCCCACTGACTTTCATCTAGGTGTCACATGCAGAAGATTTCTCAGAATATAACACACCCAAGAATGAACCAGAAATTACCGGAGAATGTTGTGCCTAGAAAACATACATTATGGCCATTAAGGATATTTCATATTTATCATATATGTACGTCTTATGAAAACATATTTTAATTGTTTTTTCACTCATATTTTCTTTGTTGTTTGCTCAGATTTTGTGAGTCTGTGCTTTTCCACAATCAGAAAAAATTAAGGAAAACATCTTTCTTTTCTGATCTGTTCTCTAGTGAGAATTGTGGGTTAGTGAGTAGATAAATGTTTCAGAAACAAAGCAGAAGATTGCCTAACAACAGCATGCTTTCTTTAGAAAAATCTGTGTTTCCTGATTTGTCCACATCAGAAATGTTGCAAAATAAGCCTTTTTTTTTTTTTTTTTTTTTTTTTTTTTTTTTTTTTTTTTTTTTTTTTTTTACTGATTCCACTGTATTTCTGCTTTCTAACTACTGCATCCTGGTCACTTCCTCAAACAGGATGTGGAAAATACACATTATAGAGCTTTATATTACCATGTGAAATCACTTTTAGTATTTTTAAAAAGCATCTTCTAGACAAAGAATTAAGCAACTCTGAATAAATATTCAAGGAAGACTTGAGAAATTAATGGAAGAGTAAAGTGTCACTGACTTAAAACTCAGTAGGCATATGAATAAATTGTAACATGCAGAGACAGAAGAAATTACAGAAGAATTCCTTATGAACAGGGACAGTCTTGTTTGTATAGCAGTCAGCATAGTAGAATATCACTTTTACTGGGAGCTTTAAGTGCTTCAGCAGCATCAGGGAGAATAATAAAAGAATAACAAGTATAATATGGGCATACTAAACCCAACAGTACCATGCAGCGATATTCAGCAGTGTTCATTCTTCTTTCAAATGGTAGTGTTTAGTAAATAAGGAAGCAAACTCCTCCTTTCTACTGAAAATGGGGAAATAAACTCTTTAAATAGCTGAGAAAAAGAATGTTATTGTATCATGGGATATTTAGCCACAAAATAATGAAAGCATCTCTGACATACAGAGTGGTCATTAAGTGAAAGAGGGAGTATTTTAAAGCAGGCTCTGCCATTTGCTATCCAACGAGGCAACTGCTGTCAGTAGGAATCATCAGGTGCTGCAGTCTCCCACTCCAGCCCCCTGCCTGGGTGAAGGGCAGGCACACACTCAGCATATCCCAAGTCTGGAGCTAGCTGTCTTAAGCTGACAACACATATGCAGCATGGCTGGGGAGCTTCAAGTAACTGTGTTTGCAAAACGGGACCACTTTGCCAGCTCTTCATGTTGGGTCCCTCTGCACAAACAACGTGGCAGCCCTGTGCCCCTGTGTGCATACTTTCAGAGTGTATGGATTCCTGTATTTAGCCCCAGTGAAGAGTTCACTATTGAGCCTGTTTTACTAAGATCAACAAAACAAGTCAGAGGCCCTGTTTTACATTACCGTGAGCAGTTCTTTATTATGCTTTTCAAAGTGGAATTTCACATATGCTCTTCTAAGAGGCACTCACTCTGCCTCCCCTCCATGCTGTTTCTTCTCCATGCCTTCTCCTGTGACAAAGATTCACCTCTGAGGAAATTTCAAATGCCTGCTATTTGGCACTGAAGAAGAAATACAAACTCCTGTAGTTCTGAATTTTTCTAGGATTAAGGTTCTCTTAGCCACTTTGGACTCGAGAGATTTTGTGCAAGAACATCACTGATAAGGCAATTTTAGTGTTGTCTTTCTTCCATCAAATGATATCACTGTTTGGAAAACATCAGATATCTACAGCTCATAAATGTCATAAACCTAAGAAAAAAAGCCACACAGATATTTCAGCATTTTCTGGCAATTGCAAGCAATAATAGAGCACAAGACTTGATGTTCTACATTTGCATATGAACAAGGATAAAGATTCACTACATGAATAACATTCACAAGAAATGTGAATGTTCTTATTCTGTGTTAGTCTGTATTAGTTAGCTTGATTTTTTGCACCTTTCCTGCTTTTTGGGAACTGTTACTAGTTAAGATTTAAAAGGGATTTAGTTAATCAGAAGGAAATTTTCTTTGCATGGATGAAAATGCAGGTAACCTTTAATGCACATCAGTGCAGAGAAACTGACTCTTGTAGTGCACTATTCCCCATATTACTACTGATGCCTGGAAATCTGATGGAGCAATAAAGCAAACTGTACCTCCAAATGAAAGTTGAAAGGAGACTGCATCTCTTTATGTTGGAGCATGAATTTAACAGAGAATTGAAGGATGTAGATGTATTACATTTTAAGATTAATTTCTGCTACTATAAATCATAAAAAACATTCAGGACAGGAAATCATCTTGCCCCCAAACTCTGTGCTTTGATCTAGTTATGAACTTTAAAAGAAGATTAAAACCAAAGCTCTATGTGCTTCCAAACTCATCAATTCAAAATCTGGGTCTGCAGTCCAGTTTTTTAGTTTGATTACTCAGATTCAAGCCATCCTATTCAAGAATGTTTCAAACTCATCAGCATGAACCAAAACCTTAACCCTGTGCTTAGATGCAAGTTTTTCAAGAGTTTATACCTGGTATTAACTTTTTTCTTCTTCTCTCTCTCTATTTATCACAAAGGACAAATTAATTTGATTTCTGCAGATGAAGGTTCATTCATAGCTGGTTCCCTTGTGCCTGCAACACATAGTATTTCAAAGTAGTTTCCCACCTATATGGTAAGCTGACCTGGAGGTGATTATAGCTTCCAGGTTTAAAGAAAGTGAGGTGCATTCAATGTAGTATGGGTAAGCCTACAGCAGCCTTTAATCTAGTCTTTAATTTTTTTTTTTTTTTTGTGTGGAAACCATTGCATAGCCCCAAGAGGAACATTTCTTGAAGTCTGGATTAATGACAATAGGCAAACAAACCCTTCCAAAAGCTATCATATTTTTATATAATCAAAAATAGTACACTTATGCAGTAACCATATTACTGAATATAATTCTATTGTGCGGGATCATAGTGGAATGAAAAAAAAAATTCAGCTTTGCCTGAATTTAAACATTGCCAAAGAATATATCACAACTAATTTATTCTATGCTTCACTCAAAACCAGTTAGCGTCTCCTTTGTGCCTCGTCACAGCACATGCCTCATTCGTATTTCCATCCACTTCAATGAGAAAGGCATGCCTCACAGTTTGAGAAAAAACACTATAAAATAAGTACATTCTTTACATATACTTAGCTTGACTGTTTCCATTCTTCTTGGCCGTATCAGAGTTCTCTGGTTTAGATTAAGTTCCCTAGTTACATACAGTATCTTGTATTTAAGTGTTTTAAATTTCTTTGGACTTTAAAACAAGAAAACTACCTATATCCCCACTCCAAATGTGTGGGTGGTGCAGGAAAAATATCTCTATTTTCACTGGGACATGCTTTGCCTTGCCCCAGACCCCTTTCTAATCAGCTTGTGAATGACTGATCTATGCATGCAGCTGCAGCATATTCACTAACCAAAAGCATGTTAAAAGCTGGCATGGCGAGGGATATAATGACCTGAATGAGTGCTCTAAAAGTGAATAAAATGTTTCTACTTCCTTACTTTTGGAATAAGCTTCTCCTGTAAGGAAGCACTTTTTGCATTGGCAACCCTGCAAAACTGTGCAGAAACTACATCCAGAAAAAGGACAAAAGTTTTGAGGGACAGCATGAAAAGAAAGTGTTAGCCAAAGAAAGCTAGTGTCACCCCATAGCCTACATAAGCAGATAGGCTCCTCATGGGAGGAACACTGAAGTCAATTTCTTTGACAGGTGTGGAGAAACATGTCTTCAGCTATTGGTCACAGAGGAGGACTCAGAAAACTTCCATTACTATCTTTTGGAAGTTGCTTGCAATAGGTCAAGTTTGGTTACTTTTTTAGTGGACTACTGAACCAAGCAGTAGTGTTCTGGTTTCCTGTACTCTGTTTAGGATTACACTGGGTAAATTATGAAAAAACGGCAAGAGGTCAGCTCCTCTGAAAAAAATGCTCACTATTGGTAGTAAATTCCTTTAGTAAAGGAGTGGAAGTTCTGATAGGAGCATCCTATAAGCCAGTTTTTACTCCAAAACAACTTTATGTATCTCATATTAAAGAGCCCTTAGGACACCTTACCTTGGCTTTAATGGTGATGGGAGATGGGAACTTCCAAGGAAGTTCTAATTATTCAACTCGGGTGTCCTTCTTCAACTTGTGCTCCTTATTTGTGCCCTAATTACTTCAGAATTATTTTCCATGAAGTGTAGGAACTTGCAAATATCTTTATATTCTGGTATCAAGTCAGAATACTCTGGTAGCTTGCATAGTCACTTGGAATATAGAAGACGTAAAGTCTCAAATGCAAAGGAGCGAATTTAACCTGAATTTTTCAAATCCATGGGAAAATGACCTGACTACTAGATTAATACATAAACATATGAAATGCAGTAGTGTGAACTGTTTCTTTCACTGCACTGGTTTAAAAAGAAAGTGCCATCAGAATAACATTTGCTCAGGATCCTGTTCCTACAGATTCACATTTAATGTGTATTGACAGTATGTTCTCAATGTGAAAAAGATTCCAACAGCTGCCTGAAGTATGATTCTCCTTTGTCAATTAGTGCTATCAAGAATTTATAAAAGAAATGTGCAGCTCTGGTATGACTGGATTGGATTAAAACCATAACGAATTTTTGGAAAACATTCTTGTATAATGCATTTTGGAAGGCTAAAAGAAAATGAAGATTATCTAGAGACTTTCAATTCTTATTAATTTACTCAAATCACATAAGCATTTCTCCTTAACACCCAAAATGAATGTTCCAAATCAAAGAGGTCATTTCACCTTTGCAATTGGCTGTGATTAAAAACAAAAACAAAAACAAAAACAAAACACAACACAGCTAATTTATACTCCTAGAGGTTGTAGCTAAACATCCATGGGTATTTCACAATCTGGTTTATGCATTATTCAAAATGTACTGGTTAGGAATTTGAATAAAAGAAAAAAAAAGGTTCCTAGAAGTAAGGGCAGGTTATGGACAAAATATTACCAGATTATTAGTATCAATGACTGAAAAATAATTTTAGTTTTACAAGAAGACTGGAAAAAAATCTATACAATATCCACTCTTGGTATGACTGGAATATAAAATCTCTGAGAGCTAAGGTTGCCATATGTCTAGGCTTCCCTTGACACGTCCTATTTATTATACGCCCCTCCGGCCCCCCCTCCCCCCCCCCAAAAAAAAAATAGACCGAACTGGGAAGAAAAGTAGGATTGTGTAATTTCTAGAAAAATAGAACATAACATAAATGTTGGAATTCATTTCCTGGACAGGAACACATATACAGCATAGGCAAATTTTACAGAAACATGGCAGCTGTGATTGCAATTAGGATTCAATAGAATACTGAGGCATAACCCTGTCACCTTTGTCCCTTGCTTTTAGAAGTAGCAGTAACATTGGCTAAAGTACCACTTCTTCCTTCATCTTTCTGAATAAGAACTCTGAGCAGGATAAATGGAATGTTATTCTCCATTTTTAATCAGATCCTCACCGCCTTTGGATACTTACACTTCATGTTTTTTAATTTGAAGACAAAAGTTTGAAACCCCAGAAATAGATAGGAACAGCGTGCAGAAACAAGATCACAGAATCACAGGCATCTTCACACACGAACATACACACAATCTGGTTGGTTGGTTGTTTTTTTGTTTTAAAGGGAGACCCTAATAATACACAAAGTGTATCTCATGGGATATTTTGGGCTGGATGTGGCAGGCTGTAGGACTTCCACATTTTAAAAGAAGAACAGGGCATGCAGTTAGAACTATCTTTTCTGAGTAGAGAAATCACAGCAAGCCTGGGCAAGACCTTCCTTAGCCTTCTTAAGGGCCCATGAAAGAAAAGCTATGGAAGATGTTTACCTAAGGGATCTCATCCAGGTCATCAAAAGCTTACTGTTCTTGAAAATGCTAGACACACTGAAGGCATAACTTTTTCTGAAAGTCCAGGTACATATATAAACCCCTCAAATGAGTGTCTTCCCATCCAAATTTAGACATCTGGAGTGCAGAATCTCTCACTGATGGAGAGGAATAAGCAGTTCTGAGGTGGGGGGCAGCACATCTGTCTGCCTTATATTTGAAGGCCAACTGTACATCCATTGGAAAAAGGCTTGACTGTCTTCAGGGAAGACACATCTCCTCATAACTGTGAACAAGCTGAAACACAGTTAGTAAGAATAAAATTAAAGAACATTCCTGCCTGCAGGTGGGTAGAGAAAGGAGGAAAGGCAAATTCAATATATAAGAACTAAAATGCATTCTGAAAGGAAACCAGGACAAACAAAACACAAAAGGAAGAAATTAGATTGCAAAAGAAGACTAAATTGCTAAGGTGACTGCTCAGAACCTATTCCCGAGTGAGCAGAGGCAGTATCAGTCAGTTTGTGTCAGGAAAGGAAGAGGACATGATAGTGATCCTGGATAGTGGATACTGCTAAAACTGAGTGGATACTGCTAAAACTTCAGAGAAGCATATATATGCCTATGGTATGAATGTGCATATGGACAGTCTCTTGAAAGAAACCGAAGCATTTCTTAGCAGACAGGATCCCTGATGCATCCAGTCTGGCAGCTTGCCTCTGGCAATAAATCAGACTCAGTATTTCAGAAAGAGCTTCCAAAATCGTGTAGTGTATCGGACCATTTATGTTATGTGAAATATAAGTAAGCAAGAAGAAAATTCCTTTGTGATCTTTTTGTCAATGGTACATCCTGGATCATTAGATTTTTGTTGCCGTTATCTTAGCATGCATAATTGCTAATGTTTTCACTGGCAATAAAATTAGTCCACACTTAAAAAAAGTCAAGTTATTGTGGTTAATGTTAAGCAAGTGGTGCCTACAATCCTGTATCTGATATAAAAGCAACACACTTATGTAATTAAAAAAAAAATGTGGTAATGACAGGTAGGGGAAAAGCCAGTTAAAAAAAATTTGCTTTCATCTCAGGTTGTATAGTCATTGTGAACTCAAACTTTGTATGCCACAGATCCACGGGCGAAAAACCCTGTTTCATCAAGCATCTCTTCATCTGTATACTGATGCAGGTAAAAAAAGAAGGGTGGGTCAGCTTTTTACATAATTCATAATTATCATACATTAATCCTTTCAAGCTAAGATTTTTAGCTGATCCATTGTTACAAGTATCAAAAAGTATAAAAAGATATGGGGAACATAACATGATCCAAGGCCAAAATAAAGTCTGAAATTTTTCTGGAAGATGCTGTTCGCAATTCTCGCACAACTGAAAACTCCTGCTGTAAAAAAGTACATTATCTTTAAATGAAATATACAACAATTGCCACTCTGTAATGACAAAGTTCCTTTTTTTGTTGCTGCTCCTGAAAGAAGATTGTTAATTTGTTTTTGCACACCTGATGCAAAAACCAGGCACTACTCTTCGTAATTTAGTTACATGTCCAGTGGGAAAAGAGGCCATTCACTAATTCTACTCCACCAGTATGCTACATATATAATATTCATATCACAGACACAATAATCCACATAGCAAACCAAGTGAATACGTCCAAAGTGCCTTCAGTGCCTTCAGAAATTCATGGACTTACTGAAAAGACATTGTATTGTGGTAAACACTATATGATGCACAGCACTATGTATTTATTTTGTGCAGTGAAGGTGG
The DNA here is from genome assembly GCA_035583135.1 of Lophotriccus pileatus. Classification (NCBI taxonomy): domain Eukaryota; kingdom Metazoa; phylum Chordata; class Aves; order Passeriformes; family Tyrannidae; genus Lophotriccus; species Lophotriccus pileatus. The sequence continues at coordinate 67,460,017 of JAWWES010000115.1, forward strand.
GCAACTAGCAATTGCCTAGTCAAACAGACAATTCAAGTTCTCCAGAAAAATATAACCTGAAAAATTTCATGTCAGCCCACAATAGGATTTTTTTTAGACCTTTTTCTTGTCCCTCTCCTAAGCAGTGTAGGCTGGTTTTCAATGAAAAGGAAAGATACTTTAAAACCTGTACTTGTTAAATTGTATATTGAAAATAAGGGTGTCAGCATTTTCAAACTAAAACTGCTTGTTAGCCTGTCAAATTTCAACACACTTAATGAACTTGCTTTTTTTTCTCCTACTGCTAGAGTTACCTATTAATTTGTCTTTCAACTATTATTACAAACCAAAATTTTATTTTCAATTAGTTTTTTTGTTTAACCTTAGAGCTACCTAACTAAACTAAAACACCATGCTTCAAGTCAGGTTTTCCCCCATACCAAATAGAAAATTTCTTGCAACAAAAATTACATACTTCAAGGTGCATATATTTTGTTTTAATTCTTACCTACAACCTGGAAAAATACTCAGTTATAGAATACTGGAATTTGTGTAAGTGAATTTGAGGAAAATTATATTACTGTATCAGATCAAATGGACACAAATCTTTAGTAGCATTCTATCAATCTGCTGGTAGATCAATCCAATCCTTTTATAGATTATTCTGTTTTTTCATCTTTTGTAAAGAAATTCTCTTCTGTCTTTCAACATATTTATAACCTTCTTTGGTACACCTCTGTCAGCAATATTTTGTGTTGGCAAGGTGGCAGAAAGACATGACAGGTGATGATATGAATAAGAAAAGCAGAAGCAAAAACTTTTAAAAATCCAAGTTGCCTTTATCTACATCTTTTAGGAAAAGTGATTTGGGATATGCATCTGAAGCCACTTCTCATGCATATTTTGTGATTCCAGAATAACTAAGAAACCCTGAACTAATCAGAATATTTAATTAAGAGGCAGTTATTCACATTTCAGCTTTGATAGCTTGGGTGAAATAATATCCTTTGTCCAGCATAATCAGTTTGTGGCAGTTGATTTTGTGGGCTCCAGGATACTCACCCTGTCTATCAACTGGGAATTTTGTGGTCTGTTTTCTCTTCCAATTCTTCAGCAACAAGTATGGCCTATTTATGGCAGGACATGAAGGAATATAAAGTTTGACAACAAACTTCTGGATGACTAAAAGACAAAGGAGAGGACATAGGAAGCGAAAATCATTGCATTGATTTAACATTGAAGAGCAATATACAATCAGAACACATTGTTCAAATACAGCATTAGGGTGAGATATTTAACATTCTTTGCAAAAGATCTAGGGAGGAGAACACTTTTTCAGTATGGCCTGTTCTCTCTGATAGGCTTCTTTTTTTAAAAAAAACCCTTATATCCTGGAGATTTTAGTCTGAGAAGATTTTTCATATGACTTATAGGAGCTAAAGAACTCAATGCAAGTTGTGCTGAACTGAATTCTTTAATCTGTCAATGCCACTACCAGTGACTACGCAGCACTCTCTCAGTTCTTGGGGCAGTGAACTATGATATTTTATTTCATATATAATTTCATATCCTGAAATGTATAATTGTACTTCATACATCCAGCAGATTGCCCTGAACAGTACAGAACATGGTGGTCTGACCTCTCATACTCATGTAAGATTGCCCAGGTAAGTTACTTACAAGGTAAGTAAAAATGAACAGTTTGGGAAAGAAAACTAGGTAGTCTCACTTCACTGCCCTGCTCATAACAAGGAAAGAGGTTTGCAATTTACTACTCTTTTTTTTCTGGTCTCTGTACATGTACCTCTAAGCTCAGAAGTCCCCGAAGTTCACTGAAGCAGTGGTGCTTATTCTGATTTCTTTCGATTTTTTTCTTCAAGATTGCCTTAGAACATCTGGTTAAAATTAGATAAACAGGTTAGTTACAGTTCTGTTTTCAGTTAATTACCTGAAGCCTCTGCCCTCACTTGTCTATTGCAGAGGAAAGGCATAAATTTCTGATAGGAAGAGAGGTTCTCATTACTGGCCCTAGTTAGGTATTGTGTAGCCAGTGTCAAGCCTAATAAGAATTCAAGGACTCCAGGTCCATAATTTGTGACAATGGTAGTGCTGCTGCTGCTGCTGCACCTTAGCTGAGAGTACTGCTAGTCCAATAAAGACAAGCTCTCTAACGAAGAGAAGCTCTTTAATCCACAGAAATGTGTCACACACAGTTTTAAATAAACCCGACCCCATCTACATTTCCTCTCTATTGTGCTATGCAAAATTGTTTGGTGGTCTATAAAGTAAGCAAAAGACACTTTAAACCCTCAGACTTGAATATCTCCCTGTATTTTAACTCCTTAATGCTGCAATTTTTCCCGTATTATGATACAGCAGATAGCTACAGTAGGGCTGCTTTAGGAGAGCAGACAGAGAAGTAAACATGCCATTTTCTTTGACACGTCACAGCTGGCAGGCTGTACTCAATAGAAATGAGTAGAAATTACTGCCACCGTGCCCAGTGGATGGAAGGAACCATAAAGCAGTCAGTATTTGTGGCCAGAGTTGCCACCTGTATAGTGTTGAAGAGGGTTGTTTCACACTTCTGAGACTGTGCTACAGCTGACTTCATGTAAGGAAAGGTAGCTCTTGCTTTTTGGCAGTTGATAAAAGTTGATATCAAGAGTGGCAAGAGAAGTTTTAAACATTCATCCTACCTGGAAGCCAGGTGTTTTGAGCAAGGGTGCAAAACTGATGATAAGTGAAGGCTTTGCGTCAAGCAAAGCCTTTTATCACTGTTTCAAACCTTAAGGTAGGAGCTGTCAGGAGTTCCTGGTGCACACAGAGGGCAGCCTGTCTTTCAGGAGAGACTGCTCCCTTAGAGTAATGCGGGAAGCACTTTCTGCCCCAATAACTTTTCGGTTTCACTTAATTCCATCATCCTTGTCACTTGGGACTTCAGCTGACAGCAGTCAGACTCACTTTCTGACATTCAGTTGCTGGGTTAAATATGTGTGTGTGTGTATATATACTCACACATATACACACATATATGTATCCAACAATTATGTTCAATTTCCCTACATTTAAGGTACAGTTTCTGATAATATGTGTATGAAAAATGAGGATATACTAAGTCTCACAGTTGTTTTCCTTGATTTTCACTTAATAAAGAAATCTTTGTTTATGCTTTCAACTATACACTATCTGTTTCCAAAAGTGCAGTGTCCTGCCAGAGTTTGCATGGAGCCTGAAATCAGAACTAAGTTCTGCTCACCTGTTCCAGATGTCCCTCACCTCATGATGTGCCCTGAGAATGAAAACAGTATAGCCAGAACAGAAGAAAATTCATCATTTTCATTGCATTCAAGTTGGGGAAAAAAAAAAAAAAAAGAAGAAAAAAGAAAAAAAACCTTGAGTCTGGAATGTTAAATATTAAGGCCAGGAAGGGTACAGTTGACACAATTTGAATCTGGTGCTTTAGTTTGAAAATATTGGCAACTGAGAGCTTAAATGAAGATGATCAAGAGCAGTCAGGTAAGGCCCAGTTTCCTCCAGGAGGAAATCACAGCAGCTCCTAGACTTACTGTTTTGCCTGGCCTTCACAATAGAGAATTTGACAGGTAATCCTTACAGAGTGGGAATCCAGTAAAGAGCAAAGACAAGACTTCTGAAATCCTCTATAAAACTTCCTGTTACTATGAAAGTTATTTACAAGAAGTATTGCTATGCCATATACACTTATTTCTGTTCACCCATTCCATGTAAGCAGAACAAATGAGGTACTTTATGGGTGCTGAGCTTTTGCCCATATTTTCCCATTTGAACCCTTGTATGTATACTTTCTCTATACAGTGATAGCATAATTATAAAAATATATACATACACATGTGTGTATATATATATATATATGCATGACTAGAAAGGTGTTGACTTAAACACACTGAGGTTGTTCACTGATGCATTTTCCTTTTTCATTTCAGAATTAATAGTTGCACTTCAGAACATCCTACTAATGTACACTGGAAAAGCACTAAAGCATTGCACTATAAAATAATTATAATAATTACTAGTTCAGAGTTCCCTTAGATGGCTAAAATTTTTCCTGATTTCAGAAAATATTCTGATTCATAAAGAGAGCTCTTAACGCTCCTAGGATTCAGATAGAAATTAACACAGCCATTTAATTAATTTTTTTTTTTTTTGCAAAGAACAAAGATTTCTTACTTTCTCTGTTACAGCTAACATTAATTCTCCTAAAATGTGCCATGTCATTTAATCAGATATTGGCTGAAAGTCACACCACCTACAGCTATTAGAAACATTTTAAAACTGAACTATTTTGCAGCTGCAAAATGTGGACATTAATAATAGTGAATAAGCCGCTACTGAAGGAATTATCTCCATTACAAGAACTTTTCTGGACTTTTTACAGCTGTCTGATCCTGTCTGTTCCTGTGTCAAAGCTGATCATGGTGTTGCCATCTGAAGGTCATATGGTTGTATCTGAGTTAAATAAACAGCATCTTTTCTGCCTTAACATAAACATCTCATCCGCACCAAGATGAATGTTGTAGTGTCTGTGCTGAGGGTGCTGTGCCTCAGCTGATCCGCCCCCATTCTTGGACAGGAAATGAGACCAAGGAGAGAGAAAGTAACAAACATTTACTGACCTCCCTGTAAGTTTTTTGACTCAAAATAAATAATGACTTTTAACCTTTCTCTTAGACAACATGGAATTTAAGACATATGACAATCTTTTTTGTGCCTTCCCCTTGAGATGACCACAACTTCTCACAGCATGCTCTGACTCCCTTTTCCCTACAGAAATAGCTAGTCATAAAAGTCTTTCATTGCAGCTCATGCAGTAGTTAGCCTAAACATCTAGCCAGTTAAAGGGTTTTTTCCCCTTTTTCTTGGGACAGTGGAGAGCTGATGAGCTTTTAACAGGAGGGAGCATGGAATTCTCTAGAGGAGAGGACTTGGCTGCTCTCAGGAAGTGCAAAGGCACTGAGAGAGATGAAGTAGCCTCCTTGGCTGCCTGCTTGTCTCTCAGCTCTGCCTGCACCCAGGGCCCTCATCATCACACTGTGCAATGCTCTGGCAAGGCAGCAAGAAATCCAGCTTATAGGAGAAGGGCTTGCATTACTGTGGAAATAAAACACTGGATTTTGGAGGTATAACATCAGGGCCACAGATAATGCATTAGATAGTGTGCAGCCTTTATGTGACTGTACAATGGCATTTTTCTTCCTGGATCATTTCTAGAGGAGATTTACATCAGGTCTTGAAAAAGAAGTGGAGTTATATCCTTTCGCAGGCAACTGCTCAGCTATATCACAGGCTGTATATGTTGAAAAGCTGGTAAATTCAGAGCATTAGACTATCCCAATTCAGTCTGATGACAGCTTAGGAAAGGACCCTTCCATTTTACAAAAAGACTGGTAATTAAAGTAAAGCAGTAAGAGAGCAAAGGGAGGATGTATTCCAAGTGTCACTGTATTGGAGATGTTACAATTTGAAAAATGTAAACTGGCTAGGAGAGAAAAAAACCCTAGAAAACTGACAGAGCATAATCTGAGGAAGAAAAAAGAAGCCTACTTTGGTAGATAAGATTCAGAGAATCTTTTCTAAGACAGAAAATATAAGATTTTAAGACAAACAGCATTGCTTCCTTTTTTCTGTACTGCTTCAGTCTATTGGGTGGGTTAAATATGCTGTCTTCCTTGCCTCTCTGCGATTTCGTATGCTGACCACTAACTCACAGGTGTGTGGTATTGGTTTGTTTGTGTTTATTGCCTTGTTTTCTTCACAAGCCACAGTTTCAGGGAAGACACTGTTAATGCAAAAGACAGATTCCTGCCAGTGTGAGCTGGGACTGCTTCACAGGAGCCCTATGTTTGCTGGGTGTAGATACTAACAAATCATACTATACTGCTGTCCTTTTTCCCAGCACATACCATTGGGGCAGCATGTGGCATCTGTAATTCCTATTCACTGCAGGTTCACTAGAGAAGAGCTTGACTAATAGTGTACGCATTCATTCAAAGAATGACATTCCCTAAAACTGTCTATGGAAACTATTTTAATCACCCTATCAAGTTAATAGTACTGGAAATTCATTTAAAGAAAGGAAATACCATGTACAAAATGTATTGAGTGAAGTTTTCTGGCTTGTGTCTTTCAGGAAGTAAATTCTAGCCTATAAATCCTGTGACTCCATGAAGATGGAATGATTATCTTTCATGATAGCACACATGTGTTCTTAAAATCATCACAAATGCCTGGCTTTTATATTTTAAATTTCCTGAGAACTTGTTGTTCAGTAGTGGAATCTCTGCAGATAACCTCAAAGTGAAGACAACTCAATTTTACTTTAGAGCTTATCAGATAGTCTTTTAAGGAACTTTCTATTTCTCATCATGCACAGCTTCCATTTACAGGATCTCACATGATTCAAAACAGGGCTTTGAAATTTTTAAAAGAAAGATTAAACAGTCAAGCAACAGTCACAACAAATCCCAGCATTTCTTAAAGGAAATATTGCCTGCAATTCTAAAACCATGGTACTTCCATCTCTATAACAGAAAGCTGAACTTCTGGATTATTTTTATTTTTGGAATAGAGGTTCTGACCTCTGGAAGTGCCAGAGTTTTCAAGGGACAAAAAGTTTTACCACAGTCTTTCAAGGGACAAAAAGTTTTACCACAATCTGTAGAAACTGACAATCTGAAAGTAGTTGGTGAATTTCTGAAAGTATTTTACAGTATGTAATATTAAGTGCATACCTTCAGCAAAAGTGATGTAGGCAAGATGATAGAATGGTTTTCTTCTATGCTGAGTTTCATTTGGAAGTCTAAATTAACTTTGGCTTCATTCACTTTATAGGTTATATACATGTGTGACCCCTCAGTTATTTAGTAAATTACAGCATGCTTGCTACCTTTCCTCTTTGAATTGTCATCCTCTCCAGCCCACTATTGAAAATTTCAAATTAAGTAAGAAATCACTTGTTCTTCTTTTCGTAGAGACGTTAAGGAAGCCTTCCTGTCTGACCATCCCAGAGCCACTCTGGCAGTCTCACACACACACAACCTGAGCTGGGACCAAAGCCCCTTCACAGTGGGCGGCTCCAGTGAGCCTGAAGGGGCACCATTTGACTCCCTACCCTCACCACACTCACACAGTCAGACAAGGTTTCCTCGCAGGCTTGACATTAGGTTTTCTATAGTGGAGTCTCAGACATCTCAATCCTTAAAATAATGTAATCGTGGTACAATAACATCATAACAGCTCAAGCAGGGTGCAAGAAAGTTTCCTTAACAGAGGTTTTCATCAGTAGATATTGAATCCTTCAATCCAACAGTCTTCTAGGACAGAATAAATCTCTTTATTGAGATGGAAACTCAGGTTCAGATGCTTCTTGAAACAGCATGATCTATTATGACAGAAAGGTGGGATGATAACTAACTGTCATTGAGAGGCATCAGTTCTTAATTTATGACCACCATATAGAAAAATTATCAAAGTAAGATATCCTTTAGCATAAATTTTAGAAGATCTAAATGGCAACAACACACAGTACAGAGTCCTGAATGAAAGGCCTTTCGATTGCACCTGGCCAACAGGAGAACCACTGTATACATACAAGAGCTAGGTCACTGGAAATGGCTTTGACCTTTGAAATGCACAGACAAGTCTAATAAAAAATTTACCACAGCCCTAAGCACTGAAGCACTATCTGTCACTCTGACATTTTGATTTGGTTGTGAATTTCTTCTGTTCTGATGTTAGAAAGCCATTTGTTCTGAAGGATATAGCAAGTTGGTCATTGCACATTTCCCTCTTATACAGAATGTCACACATTCCAGTAATTTTGCTCAGGACATTTTTTATTCTTCTTGCTTACACGAAGGAAAGAGCAGAGGGTTTCCTCCATTATAAGAAATGTTCAAGATATTCCCTTGGTGGGATGTGGATCTCTGAACGCCCTTCTTCTACCTAGTTGCAGTAAGAATAAATTGTCAGGATAGATGACAGAACAGGACCAAGAAAAGTAAGGAGACAGAGCTGGTATCACTATGCTATTGCATATATCCTTTAATTTTCTTGAAAATGTCCAGCCTGGGACAAATCCATTTAAACCCAAAATCTTAATTGTGAAATTTATCATTTTTATGTTTAGATTGGTGCTTGTTGATGAAAATGCCAAAATTTCACTCTGGAGTAGAGGTCTGAATTCCGGCAAATGTAACATTTTTGTCTGTTAGCACTGACGAGGTTGCACTTGGCAGTGTTGCAGAGCTCAGACTCAACACGTTAGCATATTCTGGCTTGTATGGAGGTGAGAGACTGAATGCTTGCAGGCTAAATTTCCTTCTCTAACTGTGAGAAAAGGAAAGGAGGGGAGGGGAGGGGAGGGGAGGGGAGGGAAAGGGAAGGGAAGGGAAGGGAAGGGAAGGGAAGGGAAGGGAAGGGAAGGGACGGGAAGGGAAG
>JAWWES010000115.1:67468501-67510410 GCA_035583135.1 Lophotriccus pileatus
GAAGGGAAGGGAAGGGAAGGGAAGGGAAGGGAAGGGAAGGGAAGGGAAGGGAAGGGGGAAAGGAAAGGAAGAGAATGGGGAAGAGAAAAGAGGGGAAGGGGGAAGAGAAAGGAGGGGAAGGGAAAGGAAGAGAAGGGAAAGGAAGAGAAGGGGAAAAGGGAAGAGAAGATTCATTCACGTTCATATGGCATAGAACTTGTCACAGGGGCTATGCAGTGCTGTTTTTGCCCTGGGACAGTGTGGGTAATCAAAGGAATAGTGTCCTGAAACAAAACAGAGATACAAAATGCCAGTGCAGACAGGCCAAAGTTGCTTGTTGGATCTGCCTGTATGTACTGTCTGTTCATCAAAATTAATGTGACTGGGAATAATAAAGCATACTTGAGATTGGAGTGCTTCCAGAAGCATTGAGTGAAGCTCTGTGACTGAGGCTGATAGGAAGGAAGATCACCTGGGTGGCTGCTATGTTACAGATGCCACCAGGCACACTGGCTTTTGGCTGCTTCTGCCACAACTGTTTCTGTATTCTGGCCTCTGTTCTTCCCTCTCACATAAAATTAGTACACTGTAGCTAATGCCTTCTGCATATTAACAGGTAAAAGCTGACAAGGAGCACAAATCCTTAGCATGTCAGAGGGTTATGTTGTAATTTTGTGGTCAAAAGCTGCAGACATCTATAACAGAGTGAAGCTAAATAAGAAATGCATGTGATGTTTTTTAGTACTCAGTTTCCCTTGATCTTGTTTGTCACATGTCACCATATCTAAATATAACTTTGTATTTTCACCTTCTCCACAGAATCTTGTTTATTAAAGGATGAAATTAAATGTTTTCAAGAACAAAAGAACTTAAGAAATCTCCACAGGAGCTGATCTGCATATCTCAAGCACCACAATGCTGTCTCCAGCAGTGGAAATAGGAACTGTTGCATGCCACAGGAAACTTATTGCTCCCTGCAATCTGCTGCCTGACACTTCCCCAGAATCCATGTCTGTTGTGTCAAGGAACATGTGGCCCTGTATCATCCCTTTAATATCCATGCTTGAGGGCACCTGTTTGAATGTACTGGTCCTACCTGCCTCCCTCACCTACCTGAGGCAGAACTCCGACAAGTTCTATGCCATATGAACATGAATGAGTTTTCCCTTCCCTTTTCCCTCCTGTGAGACTCATCCAGCACCTTCACAGTTTCAAAACCTGTCACGTCCTCCCTCATCTATCTTTTCTTCAAACTTGAAAAAAATCCTCATTTACTCTTGGAAAAAATCAGCAACAAAACCCAAACAGAAAGAAATATCCAAACCCCAAACCCAACCCAAGCTGCCTAACAAAACCCAGAAACAATAGTCTTTTATGCCTTTCCTAAGTGGCACTTATCTCACAGTGGTTTTAGAAATGTGCAATTTCCTTGATTTCATATTGCAACTGCTGGTTTTCTCTTGTCTAACAGAGAACATTTCAGAGCTATTATTTTCATCAAGATAATTAACTAAATAGTTATATCTGTAATTCAGCAGCAATTTTAATATCTTCTAGAAATATACAGTATCTCTTCAGGCATTCTTTTCATTTCATCCTAAAAAGTTAATAGTGTCATGTTACATTAAGAAAAATGTGGTGCAATTATTGACAAAGACTTCATAAGAGAGGATTATAACAAGAATACCTGGGGGAAATTTCTGTTTCTCTAAGGACAGAGACAGAAGACAATAAAATCAATGTGATATTCATTGGAACAAAATAGAAAAATTTTTTGCAACAGAGTCTGATCCGCATCAGAGTCTTCTTTCCTTTGTTTAAGATGGAAGTATGCTTAGGGGAAAAGCTGAATAAGATACTGGCTCTGGCCAAAATGTGTGTAAAAAAAAAGACTTCTAAGCAGCTACAGATTTTCTACTTTGTTCTCTAGAGCTGAGTGGGGGATTATAGATTAAGTCTGTTGTGCCCCTATAGCTTCATGAAGAAGAATCTTTCCCCTTAGTGTAGCTTTCCAGCACAGATATGTATGAGTTATGTATGGGAGGGGTAGAAGTACAAATGATTTTGCAGCTCTTAACAAATGTTAGGGGGAAATTTCCACTTGGACTGATTCAGCATCTAATGTATTCACAGTTAAGTAATCCTCAGAAAAACTTGCAAAGGAGGGAGTTAAGTTTTGTAATACTCACTTTACAGATGGAGGAACTCAGGACATAGGTAATCAAGGAAATTACTGCAGAGTAAACTCAGCTGTAAATTACACCATACCCTACTACTTGATAATTTCTAGATATCAGGCAAAAATTTTGAAGATACTTAGCTGCACAATTCATTAGCAACTTCAGTCTCACTTTAGCAAATGGCTTTCTCTGTTTTACAGACACTTTCCAATTTGTAATTTCAGTAAGAGCCAGGCAGTCAGTTCTTTCAAAAATTTTAACAGAGCTTGCTTGTGTATCATTATACATATTACTGGTTTCTCTTCTGCATATACGGCAATAAAATTCCTTCATGTCCAGTGTATGGCTTGTCAGAAGATTGAGAAATCTGTGACAGAGGCAGAAGTAGAACAGAGCATATAGTTTCTAGTCCCCTCATCATGCAGTCACTCACTGTGTATATTACACATATTTTCAGTTGTATTAGCACTATTAATCACAAATTTAAAATTCAGTAGGTGAAAGAAAGTGTGCTGAATGTTTATGGCACATGACAGATTACCTTTTAACTTTCTTTCTTACAAAACAGCAGGGCAGTCATACTTCTCATTTCATTCTGTCTTTTAGTCATTAATTGAATAGACCACTAATAACAAATTGGCAACATGGTTCAGTGTTAACTACCTCTTCCAGAAATCACGTCTATTCCTGCTCTTTTTTTCCTGTGTTTTGCACATATAAAAGCTACTTTTCTTAACGACTGTTGCGTCAAGGGAGTTTCATCTTGCATTTTTCAGAAATGTACCCTTTAAAAATTACCCTTTTAAGTGGGCTCCTGTCCACTGTCCATTTGGAACCATTTGAGGCAATGGATTATTTGCTGCCTTAGATTAATGTGTGTGTTTGTTACCACCCACCCATCCCTTTTCCCAACAGCTACACAAGGCAGTAGCTAAATATTTATTAACTATTCATGAGCTTCTTGAATGACCTACTTCTAATCTTTATATCTGTTATCAGACACAGCCTCAACATGGAGAGGCAAGGGGCTGTAGCAAGCAGTCCAGCTTCACTGCTAATTGCAATGCTGCTTATAGCTGATTTCATGTTTTTATTTCAAGACCAACTTCCCATTATATCTAATTGAAAGAGGTGTGTGTTAGGTCACATGCTTCAAAGACGGACATTAAATGTAGGAGAGCTCAAAATGATTAACTAACAATTCCAAGAGAAAGGAAAACAGGAAAAAAAAAGGTGCTGTGTGGAAATACTCAGAAGTCAGACACTGTTACAAGAGTCTGGAACTCCTAGAGTAGAGACAACATTGTAATTGTGGAATTATTTTAATCTGATGAAATTATTTGCTCTCCATCTTGGAATCATGTTGGGAAATATCAATCTTCAGTTCACTCATTTTACGTTTGAAACCTGCCATTCATTCTGCATAAGGATAAACTAGAAATAATAAAAAACAAGAGCAAGATCTGAACTTTTGACCTTTTGATGGCTGCACGTCAGTCAAGCTTCTCTGCTTCCACTTTCTCTCTCAGACTAGCTGGCAACCTTTTTTTTTTCTTTTTTTTTCTTTTTTTTTTGTTAAATTTAATCAGTCTTTCAACAGATGAGCTTGCAGAAGAAAAATGTTGCCATAATGGCATTTTAAAAATACTGCTGGCAATTGCTGATATGACAGTACTCCTTTTCCTTTTCCTTCCCAGATGGGCAAAAACTTGCCACTTTTTTTTTTTGCCTAAATTTCCTACCACATGATGCTGACACGCATCACTTTTTTTTTTTTTTTTTTTTTTTTTTTGCTAAGAACATGATGAATCTGTTATTTTTAGCCCTTTTTCTATTCTGGAATAAAAATAAAAGCAAATGATAATCTCCAGTTGTTGCTCTTCCTATAATATATAGCTTGCTCAGATTTTCCCATTACACAAGTTTAAGTTCAAGAATGCTGGAACTGACACGGTTAATATCCCTGCATCTGTAACAATGCTGATTTTCCCTCCCAAAATACTCTAACTCACCATGCCAACTTGTGAGGTCAGTCTTCTACGTGGTGGAAAAAGGTACGATTTCTAATGATTTAGGCTGCAGAAGGAAATGAAAAGAGATACTCCACTTTCACTACAAGTGGCCCAATAAATCGGCTATTGCCCAAGCCGTAAAAATTTTTTCATGGCAGCCGTTTTCAGAGAGCATGAACACCTCTCAGTCTGGCACCACAGGAATAGATCCTATGCCACAGGACTTCTCATACAATAACTCACCTACTGTCTGCCTAAAATCTGTCAGGAGGAAGTAACTCAGATACAATCCTGTCTAAGCTTTCCTATTGGCACCCTTAGCACATAAGCTTTCACGTGTACAAACCTTCTTCATCTTTCTAGAGCAACCTGCACTTTAGGCTTTAAAGCATGATGATGGGGTCAGGTACTTCACTTTTACGATCCTTGAGAAAGAGCTAAGCATTGCAGATTTTTTTTTTTTCATGTAGCTAGGATTCCTATGTGCTGTTATCATAAAAAAACTATAGTATGTCATTTAGGTAGTTAAATGTTGCTCCAATTTTAGTGCTACTGCAAACATTCTGCTTTATAAAATGCCAGGCTTGTTTTACAAGACTTCACATTTTCTGTGATTTGCGCTCATGTAAAGCATGTCAAATGGTACTCCTCAGTTAACCCTAACCCTAAAATTAGCCATTAGTTAGTTATTAATTGAAAACCTGAGCAACAAACTTCAGGCACTGAATAGCATTTGGTAAAATAGTTGCCTGTTGGATTCACTGTTAGTATAATAATTGCATATATGAATGAAGAAATTGAGAATTAAACTGAATGGGCTAGAAAAATGGCCTCTTAGGGATGGTGTGAGGTTACTTGTCTCCTCCGGTGGGTGACCTGTACTTGATGCTGTGACAAAAAAAGAGACTAAGGAGGCATGTCAAAGAAGAAAAATATCAATCAGTAAATGCTGAATAGAGACAGTGATTAATTTCTCAACAATAATTTGATAAAATACACTTTCAACAAAAAATTAAATACTTTTTTTGGTTTGTTCAAAGTGCCTTGATATTTCCTCAGGAATTCCCTTTGGGTCTGTATTTCTCTCATGCTAAGCTTATCGTTCAAGTCCCACCATCCAAAAGCTGTAAAGCTGTATGCTTTATTAGCCTTAGATATACAGAAATATTTCTGTCTTGTATCAGATATTTCATGGGCATAACATCTGACACAGGAATCCTGAAAGCAGAACAAAACTTAATCTATTCTCTCTAGTTCCATTCTGAAAGGTCAGGGATCAGGAAAGAGGCATTATCATGTGTTTATCCTACTGTTTAGTTTTAAAGTTTATGAAGCTACAAACAGCAATGATACACTTTTATCATGCAAACAGATGAAAAAATCAACTCAGCTGTCTGGCCAAGTTTAATTAGGTCTGAAATTTAAATAGTGCTTTCAAAAAATGCATGAGGTTAGCACTCCTTTTTTGCAGATACTAAGCTTGTTTGCTAGACTTGCCATGGGAAGTGGCGGGGGGGAAAACCCGGAGACAACTCTGTGTAGATGAATGTGTACCAAATGCATTAAAACAACTGGAACAGCTCTCTGCGGAAAATTCATTGCTCAGCAATAAGGACAATTCATTAATATTTCCAAACTAGGAAGATTTGGAGAAGAATCTACTTGGAAGAAAACCAAACTCGAATACACCCAATTACTGGACCTTAAATACTTCCAAGATTTTTTAGAAGGTTGTTCTGTTTCATGCCGGCAAGTGTTCCCTTTTGGCATCCCAGCCCTGTCCTCGGCATACCAGCAGCGCATATGCAACCACCTAACCTCATCAGCCTAGGGCACCAGTCCAGCGTTCTCCTGGCAGCTCTGCTTCCCAATTATCTTCACTGTTTATTACTCTCCCAAACGATAGTTCTCATAGAGGCATTGGTAGTGTTCATGCAGCTATTTGAACAGACTTTGAAACAAAGTTGTCCAGTAAAATACAGGGGAAAGAAGAGGATTAAGGACAATGAAATCATGCTGTTTCATAAACAAATTGTCATTAACTTAGTGCACTAAATTCCAGCAGAATGTCATAGCAGTATGTGATTTTGTTCCTATTACAGCGTGTACAGCATGTAGTAGGAATTTGATATCCAAACCAGACACAGAAAAGTTGTCTTGAAACATTGCTCTCTTAAAGTGTATAGCAGTATTCTTTGTAAAGTGCGATGAATCTAACCCTAAAGTGAGCAGTGCCACCGAGAGACATCTCTGAACCTGTCTATATCATCAGATATTTGCACAGACAGATTACAGTCAGATCACCAACAATATTGTAAATATTTAAGGTCAAATTTCTTAAACAATGCTTTCAGAGGAAAGTCAATTGCTCTTTACTGTGAGTGTGGCTGTCCACTCCCCCTCCACTGGTAAACACTTATGTAAGCTATCTCCACCCCAGTCAGTGATGTGAATATGTGAAAAATAACGAGTCAAGTCCCTTAACTGGACTCTGATGTATTTGAATTTTTCATCTTTCTATCTAGTCCATCACAATAGACATAGCCTCTAAACTCATCCCATTTGACAAGGTCTTTTAAATGGCCAACAGTTTTAAACAGGTCTTCCCATTTTCTACCATGATTTCGAGTAGTTTTTTAGTGCTGCTAAAATCAAAACTCATTTTTCCCTTGATCATCTCTCACTTTATAATCAGACGAGTCTTTCTTACAGTGACATTTACAGTGGACAACCTGCGGCCACCAAATATTTTGTATATCAATTATTTAACTTATCATCTCAAGCCTCTTATTCCTTTCTTCTTTTTTGTTCCATTTATCATCAATAATATTGCAAGATGTGAGAAGTCAGTGTTTTCTGTCATCTCTTCTTGAACATTATATTTAAACACAAGGTTTCTCCAACACAAGCCTCTTCAGACCGTTAAAAATTTCTTTGTCATCTTTATGTAATGGAAAATATATTTATTTGCATTTCAATTCAGCTAAACACTTAATTATAAACAAATAATTTATACGTAATGCAACTGTAAATTGAAGTTTTCATCTGAATGTACACTCTTATTTTAGGTAAATTTTAGAAAGACAGGGTCATTAGCATGGTCAGAATTAAATTCATGATCCAATGTGAATGAATATTCATGGAAAAGTTGCCAGGGCTCCATCTAGAATAACATACCACAGACATTTCTTACAATTCCCCATATACTACATGCCGGTCAGTAAGGCCATCCACAGGTTGCTATTTCTACTTTTGATGTGCACTACAATAATTTTAGAAGAGAGTTGATAAGCAGGGGAGGGTTTGAAAATGAAAATTTAATAATTTTAATATTGGAAACCTACTTCAAAATGGATGAATAGATCAAATCTATGTATCAGAATAAGCAGAAAGGATATGGCCTGATTTCAAGCATGTTCATAAAGGAAATATCTCAAAATAAACAATCATTAAAGAAGCAAAATTCAGTAAATTATCTGGAAACTGGACATTGCCACAGTTTCAGTGGTTTTATTCTAAATACTGGGCTGATATTGGTATATCAGAGGAAAGATCTGAAGTCCACCCTAATAAATTCTGAGAATGTTGAAAAATAAATGAATACATTATTATACACATTCAATTTAAATATAGTTATTGATGTGATATTTTGTTCCTACTATGAGGAATTTGCCTTGCTCAGAAGTGGCTCCTCGTTGTCTCAACTTTTGTTCCTTACCCTGGGAGGTGTTGTTCCTTTTGTTTTCTTTCTGTAAGGAAGTAAGTACACTGCAAGGTCAGACCACAGCTTATGCTGACTTGTAATAACCCCAGCAGAGAAGCTGCAATTGGACAGGCCTAAAGTCATAATCAATTTGGAGATAAAATTCTTGAACAAGGAAACTCCTCTGCTTGCAGACCTGGCTTAACAGGTGATGAATTCTATCCATATAGGAAATTTATCCAGTGTAAATCTCTTTAATGTGTCTCCTAAGCAGCAGAGACTACAACGGACATAAAAGATCCATCTTTCTTTGATTTCTCAGGAGTTTCAAGTGAAGTCCAAAGTCACAAGTACTGTTCCTCAGGGGTGCATAGACTCCTAACTGGTCTTTGATTTCAGTAAGATAAAAGCAACAAAATTTTACAGAAGGTCTAATCCCAGCTTTGTAAAGATAATGAGTTCAGGATTTCTGAGTGTATTTTATAAAGGTAAAGTATTTAGCAGTTCTGCAAACTTCTTGTAGAGTTAATGGGGATATAGATCAATACCACTGGAAGCTGCTTCATCCTGACTCTAAGATTACTGTCTCAGATAGAGTGAAAAACTTACTCTCTGGAAGGACTCCATTCTCTGTAGAAGGAGTTGGACAAATAGTTTGGATCAAATTGTATCTCACTGTGAAAGAGCAAGTGAAAAAGTGCTATAAGACCAAGATTAAGCAGTAATTTATTCTCACTGTGAAATTCCCTTTAGTGAATTACAGATTTATCCTTACAAACCATAGCACATCTCCAAAAGCGGTCAGAAAATTTGGATCAGGCTTTGACAGGAAGAAAGGAAGCATGGCTACCTTACCTTCGTCTTTTGCTCCAGGTGCAAGGAACATTATTCCACCTCCTGTAACACAGGAAACAACCAGACGTATACAAGTGAAAAAAACCCCACAAAACCATGTGTACATGTAGTCATATGTGTACAAACATATGTGTCTTACAAAAAAGCTTTTCACTCCAGTGTTCACACTTTGTATGACTGGATGTTGCATAGACATTAGGTGATACATGTGAACTAAAATCTTCAGAGAATCAAATAGAAATATATCACTTAAACCTCATTTCAGGGGGAAACTCCTTGTCATTCAGCTTTCAAGCCTGTGACTCGGACCACATTTATAGGAAAGGACTGTAATGGCCACAGAAAAGGACTCAAATCCATTTTCACAATATTGGATGATGATTCATGCATTTCCAAGAGCATCAGGTTTTAGGTGTTTTGAGAATTTGTTCTGTTTTGAGAATTCGAAGTTTTAGGAAGCAAAGTGTCACTATAGTCTCCTTCAACCAAGAATCAAGGTTTTAAGCAACTCTGGCACTGATGACAAAAGGAATTCCACCTTGTAGAGGCCAGTACTGGTCACTTGTGGTCATTGACAATTACATTCTCTCTAGATAAATATAGTATGTACAGTAATAAAATTTCAGAAATGTTTATATAAACTAGGAGGGATAGCAGCAGCATCATTTCTACTTTCATCAACTATGCCTATGAACCTCTATTCATTTAAGTTGGGTTGAATAAGGGCAGTTAGACTTTTTTATGAGGTGCAATAAACATATCTTGCAAATAGTTGCAAACCACTGATTTTATTGAAGAGTAGTATTTATGAAGCTCTGGAAATATATGAGTTATAAAACATATTTCTGGGCATGATGTATTTAATGAAAAACAACAACAATAAAATCTTGAAAAAGTTTAATAACACCAGAACCAAGTAAAAACAATGGAATTTAGCTTTTTTGTTGCTAATGAATAACTTGTTCCTTACGTCCTCTCAGCTGAAGAGTGGATTTCGGTAACTGGAACCAGAGTCTCTCATTTGAATCCTAAATTATCATGATCTGTAAGCAAAAGAAGTAAGTGATATGCCAGGTGTAACTTTGCTATTATTTTGTATAGCATAAAGTTGAAAATAAGTGGGAGTAAAACTAATGCTCTAATGAGCAGGAATAAAACTCACGTCCTCCAGGTCATATTTGCAGATGATAATATGATCCAGGTGTTCCTGTATTCATGAGTTTTGCTAATTGGAGACGAAAAAGGCAGCTTAAATTCGCAGTCTTTGCTCACAGTGCCATGACCTTTTCTAGTTTACTGTTTACCTTGATATTCATATGATATAATTGCATATAATAACCAAAAATGTCACTGTTACCTTTCCAATCTAAGTGCACAGGTGTGATGAAGAAGACATTTTGAATTAATTAAGATCAATGGCAGAAATGGTTGCAATGAAAATGTGTTTACATATATGATGGAGAAATATCACACATACATATGGATATGTGAAAGTAAATAGATATATCTACATGAGGCAAAACTGACACGTTAAGTCAATGATTTCATTTTACCATTAATTTTATGTGAGTTTATGTGATATATTATGCCATGACAGACATTGTTTAAACCAGACTACGTTCTAAAGTTCTTAATTAACTAATGGCCTATAAAAACCGATTTGCAGAATTCCTATAATCAATAAAAAATTAGCAAAGTTCTAAATAAAATGAATTAAACAAACCTCTAGTGAATGAAAAGATGCATCCATGAGATATCTTTAGCAAAAGAAGAAACACAGAAATACATTTTCACGTGCACCTGTAGTGTTTTAGCACACTTGCTGAGTCTCTGAGACACATATTCACACCTACTATGTGTTGGCACATAACCACCCCATGCTTGTGTAAATATGTAACTTGAACACACTGAATTGGTACACACAATGGCATTTATTGAATTGTTTCAAGTTTCCTATCAAGGTTTTGTTTCCTTCTCTTATATCTGAGTGTTCAGGTTTCTAGAAGAGTTTCTTTGATGTGTGCTCATAAACACCGAGGGACTTTCCCTCCCTTCTCCTTCTCTTCAATTCCCTCTTTGTGCTTAGAACAGCATTTCAACAACTATCCTTTGTCTGTGTTGTATTTACAACTACACTCCCCTCAAAGATGGATTCATTTATTTATTTGTTTGTTTGTTTTGGCTTGAAGGGAAGAGATCCACACAGATGAAGTGTTTTTGGCATCCTTGCTCAGAGAAGAGAGCCCCTCCAATGCAGGACAGTTTTCTGTCACTTTTACTGCTTCTCAGCAGCTGTTGCATCAGGATACAGTTATTTTCAATTTGCCAGTAAGCCTTTACAAGTGAGGCTATAGCATCTATTCAAAAAATGAGCCCTCATTTTTATTTTGATATTACTTATTTGCAGACTGGTTTGACAAGTCAGTTAAAAATTACTTCCACACCCCTGCATACGTGCAAAATGTTCTCTGGCAGTGAGTGGGAAATCTCTCCCCTCTGTTACTGAAAGTTCCTATAGAGTATACAACAAAATCACCCTTTTCATCCCAAAAACACAGGTTCTGCTCTTCTTCTCCCATCAAAATCTTAGTAGAAGACCTTCATAGATCTCACGTAACACTTTTTTCTCACCCATTGTATTAGCTACAAGGAAAATTTTTGACACTGCACATGTACTTTCTGTTGGGAAAAGCATAGTGTCACTTTTACTGCTTTTTAACAATGAAAGTTCAAACTATAGGATTCCTTACATATTTTCACTCCTTCGACATGCAATGCTCCAGCTGCCATCAAGTTTATGGTTTTTTAAATCTAAAGCACTTACAGTGTCTGCCATTAAAAACATTTGCATCTCCAAAGTGATTGTGATTCCACATCATCTCCTGCTCCATAAAAATGCTATGGCTATTGAGATGACAGACTGAACTGCTATTCTTTATTAAGATCTACCATGTCTTCTTCTGTTTGCTGAAGAAATTACACCTTCTGTGAGCAATGGGGGTGAATTCTAACTTAATATAAAAGCAAAACCTCCATGATAAAAACATAATTAATAGTAGACACTCTTTCAATCCTTTGTTACTGTTTTATAAGAATGGGATGTCATTAGACTGATGCATGATTAAAGGTATCCAACTCAACTACCATACAATTGGTTCTCCTCTGATGTTATTTTTACACTGTTATATTCTCAGGCTTATATCTAACTCAAAAAAAAATATATATAAGAAGGTCAAGGTTATAGTCTTTTGCTTAAAACAAAACCAAAGATTTTTTCTTTGAGAAAATTTGTCCCAATCCCTCTCTGCTTCCATCTTCCATATAACCTAAAGTAGTAACATCATCAGAGCAAATTATGTAAACATTTCAGATCATGGATGCCAAATTCACCATTTATTTTTAAGTCATACTATTTTCCCTGTCAAACCTCCACACCAAATCAGAAAGCAGCTATGGACAATGGGTCATTCAATGCCTCAATTCAGGCTATTCATTAAGAAACTTATTTTCCAAGGTAGAATGTCAGAGACTTTAAAAAAAGCAAACAAAAAACAAAGCCAGAAACAGGCAGACACCATACACTGGTCTCCCAGTGTTTCATTACTTTTGGATCAAATAGACAAGTTTGGGAGATATTTTTTCTTACTTACTGGGATACTCAAGAGTTTTCTCTCTCCTTTAACAGCTTGCAGCCCAGGTCCAGCAGATCTGTATGCTCTGAGATCATTCCCAACTCTGATTCATGCTGCTTTTCTAGAAAAGCAGCGGCATAAAATAACCTTTTGCTTTTTATTTTCTTTTTCTTTTCCCTTGGGAAAATGTTTTTGAGGGTGCTGTGGTCCATCAGTGTTGGTGACTTTTAAAGAGCCAGTTCTTCAGAGTAGAGGAGCAAGTAATTCCAAAATGCTGGAAATCAAGCAGATGAGGCATCAGGCTGCCTTGGCTGAGAAGGCATCTTCTTTTGAAGCTCAGGCAAAAAAATAGAAGATGTATGACCAGTGGATGCAAGGTCACATGACATGGGAGGAATACAGAGATGCTGCTTACCACTGTAGGGAGAAAATTTGTGCAACCAAAGCTCAGTTGAGGATGACCAAGGCGTGGGTGACAATAAAAGGAGTATTTTTAAATACAATAATAACAGAACATGATGCAGAAATAACATCAGCCTGTTACAAGATGGAGATGGTCACCTCACAAACAGCAATATAGACAAGACAAGTGTTTAATGCTTTCTTTCCCTCTGTCTTCCACACCAAATATAGGATAAGGGTTTCCAGAGTCTTCAGCTGGAGGACCATGGTTGTGAGAATGATAAACTCCCAGTTGACCCTGAAACTGTGCAAGACCTGCAGCTCCAGCTGGATCCCTGTAAGTCTATATGACCTGCTGGGATTCATTTGAGAATACTCAAGGAACTGGCTGATGTCACTGTGAGACCTCCTCAACGATTTTTGAATGGTCTTTGGAATCCAGAGAGGTCCCAGCAGACTGAAAGCTGGCCAGTGTTATCCCACCTGTCAAGAAGGGCAAGAAACTCTGGAAACTACAGCCCAATCAATCTCTCTTCGGTGCCTGGTAAAGTTATTCTGGAGGTAATCCTGGAGATTATTCTGGGAGGTATTGAAAAACATCCAAAAGAAAATGCAGTAATCGGTCACAGCCAGCTCGGCTTTATGAGATGAAAGTCCTGGTTGTCAAACCTGATTTCCTTTTATGACGAAATAACCCTACTAGTAGACCAGTTGAAGTAATCTTTTTGGATTTCAGTAAGACTATCAGGACTCTCTCTTGGTGTCCTGGACAAAATGTGCACCACACTGTTAAATAAACACTTCATGAGGTGAGTAAGCAATTGGTTCATGGGTCGAGCAAAGAGGGTAATAGTGAATGGGGTGACATCAGACTGCTGCCGTGTCACTACTGCTGTTCCACAGGGCTCCATCTTAGGCTCTATGCCCTTCAACATCTTCATAAATTACTTGGATGCAGGACTAGAAGGGGTACTAAGCAAATTTGTTGACAATACAGAACCGGGAGAAGCTGTTGATTCCCTTGAAGGCAGGGAGGCCCTGCAGAGAGACCTTGACAGATTAGAGGGATGGGCAATCACCAACCATATGAAGTACAGCAAAGGAAAGTGCCAGATTATGCACCTGGAATGGGGCAACCTGAGATGCTTGCACAGACTGGGGAATGCTGGAAAGGGGCCTGGGGGTCCTGGTCAATTGGATATGAGTCAGCAGTGCCCTGGCAGCCAGGAGGGACAACCGTGTCCTGGGGGCCATCAGGCAAAGCATCACCAGCAAGTCGAGGGAGGGGATTGTCCTGCTCTGCTCTGCACTGGAGCAATCCCACCTTGAATAATGTGTGCAGTTTTGAGTACCACAATATAAGAAAGGTATAAATCTATTAATGGTGTCCAAAGGATGGCAACAAGGATGGTGAATGGCCTTGAGAGGAAGCTACATGAGAAGTGGCTTAGGTTGTTCAGCCTGGAGAAGAGGAGATGAGGGGAAACCTCATCGCAGTATATAGCTTCCTCCTGAGGGGAAGTGGAGGGCCAGGCACTGAGCTCTTCAGTCTCATGATCAGTGACAGGATCCAAGGGAATGGCAGGAAGCTGTGTCAGTGTAGGTTTAGGTTAGATATTGAGAAAAGGTGCTTCGCCCAGAGGATGGCTGGGCACTGGAACAGGCTCCCCAGTGAAGTGGTCACAGCATCAAGCCTTACAGAGTTCAAGAAGTTTTTAGACAGTGCTCTCAAGAACATTATGTGATTCTTGGGGTGGCCATGTGCAGGGCCAGGAGGTGGATGCCAATGATCCTTGTGCATCCCTTACCACTAGAATATCTTTTCTATGATTCTGTGATTCTTTTTCTTTTTCCTTTCCTTTTTCAATGTAATTGATTTGTTTGATTTCTTCCCATTTTCCCCTATTTGGTGAATATTTTTTTGAGGAGACAACAGTGTGACATATTTGTGTACGTAGTTTCATACATAGATAAAAAAATGTTAAGTTTATAAAATATTCATTATATATATATATATACTTGCAATGGGTGAAGAACAGTAATTGTCCCTGGAAAGAAACCTACCCTTATTTTTTTGAGGGGATTGAAAAATTATCACTGTTTAAACATAAAGAAAAAACTCACTTTTGCTACTTGAGTGATACTCTGCCCTTTACCTTGCAAATTCACTAGTTTGTTAGAAAAAGAGTAGGTTGGCATCTCTTCAAAATGATGTGTCATGACAGGGTGCTACCTGTACTACCTGCAGTATGTCTGGCTTTGTACTGCTTGCCTTTGCAAGGGCCTGTAACAGTGTAAGGTGAAAAAAAAGAGGGGTTTGGCATCACACTTGGACCTAAAAGCCCAGGCAATAAAATGAAGTCTATCCAAACATATTACATGCCATTGTCTGACACTCAGCCAGCCAGCTGTGGGCTCTATTTTTTATTACTACTACCATTACTAATATTATTATTTATTATTATTTTTATTTTTATTACTATTATTACATCCTGGTTTTCCTTTGCATATGATGTCATGAATTTACTTTTCCCATTGCAAGACCACAGACACCAAGGAATGAGTGGATGTACGAGCATGGGAGCACTTAGCAGGGCAAACCTGAGCCAAAGAGAGGGAGCCTACTCTCTCTGTTTAGTTTCCTGAAACTGGGCTTGTAGCTCGGGAAATGACATGAATAGCTAATGCCCGCCCCAAACACTGAAAGGCATGTGGTTCTCATCTGACTGCCTCCTGCTCCCATCATCAGAAGGGGCTCTGGGAGAGAAAGGTCAGGGGGATAATCCTGCACCTGCAGCCCACAGAAGGCTGAGCGCATGGTTCCCAACCAGTCCTGCTGTAATTGATGCTAATTGTTGTGGAGCCAAGGCGTCCTTCCACGGAGGAGCAGGTGGGAGCCTTTGTTGTGCTTGGGACCATTATACTAATAACAAGCTTACGATTCTCTGCACAGTCTTAGGAGTACAAAAGCGCAGGCAATACTTTGGGGAGTCCCTTAAAAGGTTTACTGGGCATCTCCTACCGTGATGAAGTAAAAGTCTGTGAGAGTGAAAGGGCAGAACAAACCGAAGAATAAAAAAGGCAGTACCTGCTGGTTGCCAAAGCACTGAACAAACCTGGGAGATGTGACTTTGGGAGCTTTAAACTGCAACTGACAGCTTCTGTGGAGACAGAGATTTTGCACCCTGTTGTCTGTGGGAAGAGTCAGGCAGAAGCAGCTACTTTGGGGACCTAGAGAGGTCCCAGGGGAATTTTCTCGAGAGCTGCCCATCTGTTTGCAAGTTTTGTTGTGAAAGGATAGGCTCAGCAAGGCGACTGAAAAATGACAGGAAAAAGAAAGGAAACAAGTCCAGCTGCTGATATGATATTGGATTGTGGTCAAACAAAAAACTAATAATTGCTAATACTAAAATGATGTGGGTTTTTTGACTTCTCCCCTTCTTTTATTTTTAAAGGTTTGTTCCCTCCACCTCCTGCAGACCACCAGACACCCAGCTGGAAGAAAGGAGTGTAGCTCCCATGAGTCTGAGAGAGTGAAAGCAGTCCATACTGAAAGATACATCCCAGAGTTTTGTAATCCTATTGGTGGCAATTTAGTAAATATCAGAACATTACACATAAAATTATAACTAAACACTGAAATGAAAATAAACACCTTAAAATTGGAAAGAAATACACTAAATTGATATGTTTCAGTATGTGGTTTGTGTACCCTGTGTGATGTGGAAAAGGACTGCAAAAATAGTAAAGTACTTCTCAAAAGTCTACAGAAGCATTCTTTTATTCAAGCAAACAAACAAAATGAGGGAAACTAAAGAAAGAAAACAAAGTGTAGGTTAATTTTAACAGGCTTTTAAATAATCTGGAACGACCATGCAAAATGGCCTGTGAATTTCTCAGAAACCAATTAGAGAGTTCTTTTACTCTGGAGTAGATGACCTTTTGGATAGGCTTTTCTCATCACTGATACACAAATATGTGATTTATAATGCAATAAGTGAATTACATTAAAAAGTTAATGCATGCTGCTTGAGGATGTCACATGCCTGCATTGAGTGGTATAGATTATATTGACCATTTTATGTAATTTATATTCTTTTTTTCAGAACCTGACACTGAGGTGTAGTTAAGCTGTTAATTTAATCATGTGTCTCTTAGCTTTATGGGATCACTGTACCTAGGGATCTGACATGATGATCCACTACAAAGTCTGTTACCTCTCTAAAAATTAAAGAAGAAAAGGGGGGAAAAGAAAAAGAAAAAATAAAAGACATTTTCTTGAAGGCAGTAGGCTAGAAGCAGAAAGGTTGGAAATCATTTATGAAAAAACATGAACCCAATCAATTACTACATGGAGACACTTTCAGATGCATTTGTCAGGTTACTTGGGAGTCAATAGTTACCTGCTCTTTCAATTTGTTTTAACAGCCTTGGATTTTAAAAACAGAACCCAAACCCTTCAATTTGGTCTGCAGAAGTCATGAATTTGTGTTAAGAATCACAACAATTAAAAATAAACAAACAACAAATACAAGCAATAAAAAGAAGCCCAAAAGCACTAGCTGGACTTCCTTTAATTTGTCTCTTCAGTACTTGAACCTTAGAGTCTTGTCCCTCCCTGTAGCCCAAGTATTAGCAACCCATTTTGTTTCTTGATGAAAATGTTTTGAAGACAGTTTTTGAAGAATCGCATATTTCCAGGAACTGGAAAATCTGAGGTCCCACAGTGTTCTCTCAAGTACAGGAGAATTGGCTTCAGTTTATGCTGCTAGCAAAAACTGAAAACCAAGCACACCTGGAAAATTCTGAAGCAAGATTTAAATCACTAAGACATTGGAAGGGAAAAAAGTCACCTGTAATAACTAGTATTCTGCCTGAATTATTATGTTGACACCTCTGTGCAGAGTCACACTAATTGCTTAGCAAGATTGCTGGGGAATGAACATACAAAAAGTATATGGTTCCTATTTTTTGCATCTCATCAGCTAGGAAGCGATGAAGTGGTGTTGGGTGGCCTGGTCTGTGCAAACAAACACAGCAGATCACATATTTTCTTTTTTTTTTCATCACGAGTCAGATCCTTGAGTCTGTAGGGAGAGGACTGGTGAAGTTTAAGGTAGATGCATGTTCTCAGGTAGGAAGGTTGGGTTTCTAAGCATCTCTGCAAGTTGTCTGCTGGTGAAAGAAGGGCATAGAGTGTTGTGCTGCTATAGGTATGCAAGCGAATGCAGATGAGAGGAAGCTGCTCCCTGCAGACATGTCTGCTGCAACTTGATGCTGCAGAATTTCCCCACTTTGTGCCTCAAGTGCCAGGAAAACCTGGTTAGTGGGTGCTGTGCAAAGCTTGTACCTGGCTTGTGGGCAGCAGAGAAAGAGAGATATGGGCTAAGCTGTAAGAATTAAGTGTGGAAAAGAAACGGCTGAATGATCTCTGAACTCAGAAAGAAAGATCTAACAGGTCTGTACATGTCTCTGTACCTTGGGATCAGCTGCATGATCATGTTTGATCCATTAAATAGAGGTTTGTAGCCCATTCCCTACCACCCAGAGGGGGGAAAATTGTATCAACCCACTCTGGAGGGTAAAAATATGCCTGAGATGTCCAAGATACTGCCTTGGGGCAGATGCAGAATGGAGTTAGGCTGGTAATGGCAATGGAGGTAAAAGGGTTAACCCGAGAGTAAGGAAATAATATACTTCACTGCTTAAAAGCATCCCTGAGAGACAGTTGTCTAGAACACACAGTTCCTGCCTTAGCACTCAATTAGAAGTAGCAAAAAATTATCATTTAGTGGTCTTGTTGGCTGCCCTTCTCTATGAATTCAGGCAGGGCATAATAGAAGTAACAGTTTAGTCACTAGCCAAGAAAATTACAATAGTAACAGCATCAAAGTGTCGAGCACTGGTATAATTGCCTGAAAATTATAACACTTTGCAAAGAGCTAATATTTGTATTCATTCCAAGTACTGAGGACTAATGTTCTGATGAGAAGACAGCAATTGGGATGTTATTTTTCAGACATTCCTTCAGGACTCTATTTAAAATAAGTGGCAACTTATTGCCACTGTGTTGGAAGCGGCAACTTATTTATGTTCACTTTTGTATCTTTCAGATACAAAGATTCTTGAGTAAATAAGAAAAAAATTACTGCTTTTCAGGGAAATCCTGATGTCAGGAGTTCTATATTCTTATCCTACACTGATTGAGAGTGCAGTACTGACTCGAGAAGAGAAAAAAAACTAAACCCCATACAGAAATGGAACAACATAAGAAGAAAAGGGTGACTATTTATGTACTTTGGTTTTCTGCACCCAAAATATGATATCTTTTGGAATTACCATAACACTGTTACAATGTGTCTGTTTTATGAGCAGCAATGCAGTAGCTTTACTCCAAAAAAAAAAAAATTTGCTTTTCTCAAGAGTTTTGCATAGACATTTTGGAGATCTGCATTAACTCTCAACTGCACTGTTTTAGAGGTGGCAGACAGACTGTGTCATTATCAGCACAACCTATACAGAAGGCTCGGCTGCAATCTTCCGCCCACTTAATTGCCAGTATATAATTGTGAAGAAAATTCTTGCTCTCTGTTAAAACCCAAGGTAATATATCTGAGACAGATTTGGCAAGCAAACAAGAAGTTGACATGTTGTTTTGAATTTTCATGGATTCTCATGTGCTGGCAGGCAATTTTCACAGGGATAAAAGGTCTTTGATCTTAGTGAATGACTTCCTTCTATTTTCAATAATGCAATAAGCCATTTTATTTTCTGGAAAAGGTATTTCCATAGACATGTTTTGTTCATACTGCTTTCACAAAAAATAGGAATTAGTCAAGAAGTCACATCAGCTAAAGGTCAGAGGGATTAAATGGCTTTTAATTTCACAAAAATCCTAATGAGTAACATGTTTTTAACAAAAAAGTGGCTAAGAGCATTTTATTGAGTTTTTTGATTGGTTGTGAAACTGAAATTCACCTTAGCTTTACAAAAATTTGGAAATAGTTCAACAATCTTCACTTAAATTATAAATAATTTTTTGACAGTTTTCATGCACATGTTTCTATTCTGAAGCAATCTGAATGACTTGCATTGAGAAAAATATCCACATTTTCCTTTAATACAAGCTTTTACATCTTACATAGCAATCTTCACTATATTAGAGTTCTCTATCAATACTATTGCAAAGCAATTTGTTGGTGAGAAGAAAGATTGTCTCTGTCACCCAGCACATATTCAATTCAGTGTCACTGCAGAGTTTTGCCTCAGGTAGTTAGTAAATCTAGTTTGATCAACTTCTTTCTTCTTACTACAGCTTAATTCAACCATGTATTTTCTTGAACAGCTAAAGCAAAAGCCACCATTGTTGTTACACTGATTGCTGTATTTGTGCCTTTGCATGGTACAGAATCTGTTAACTTGCCTCAAATGCTGTGAGAAGCAGCTTAAGCAGTTTTGGGACTGCTTTGAAGATCGTTTAGTGGCAAGTTATTAAATGCACATTGTTAATAATGGATAAGACTAAGAAGTAGTGTAGTAGGCATTATTCCCGATGAAGATAATGGCTCTTCGCCAAGTAAGTTTGCAGCAATTATGCCAATTGTGAAATCTACTGAGCATAAACTGAAAAAAATAGGAATGGCTCTTCAATATATTCAGTAATTATTCTCTTAACTACATTTTAAAAGTGCATCTGGATACTGGACAAAGTCTTCAGAATCTAAATGAGCCAAAGACAAGCTCTCCTCACAGCACAACAGGGGAATTCAACCAAATGCATTTATTATACTCTGAAATCACAGCTGACTTCTAGAAGTGCCAAAAAAGAGAAATTTACACAAACTGCTTATAATTTTTGAGCACTGATTACAGCTGAAGTGCTATTTCTGTGAACAGAATTTGTTACCAAGTGCCACATAATAAATATATATGTTACAAAAGTCCAAAGACTCGGATGTTAATGCAAATGAAACCATAGAAGGGAAAAAAAAAAAAAAAGAAAAAAAAAAAAAGATTTTGTTAAACCTTAAAAATGGGGGGAGAGAATTCTTCTACTCTTGCTAACTTATCTTTACAGAATTGAAACTTGTAAAAAGTAAGAGGCAGAAGTTTCCCTTTGCAAGATTACTGTCATTTCAGGCAACATAGCTGGTTTCCTTGAACTCCCAGACATCACAAATCAAAAGTAGCTACTTGAAAACCATGAAATCCCTGCCCAGCAATCATAGGTGCAATAAAGTTCAATTTTTATGAACGCTGTAGTGGGGAGAGACAGAGTGTAGTTTCAAAGGTGTCCTATTATATTTTTAGGAAACCTCACAATTGTTTGAGGATAAGAAATATGAATTTGCTATTAATTAAATTCTAAAGGTGATAAAAGCTGAACTTGCACCCTGAAAGAATGAGAAGTTTGTAGATCAAGCTGCCCTTGTGCATAATCACCTGAGATAGTTACACCGACAAGCAGCATCTTTCAAAATGCTTTGCAATGATTTGGTCATGTATGATTTCATAAAATCGTTTCATGAATGATTTTTGTACACCATCCATTATGTCATAGCCTCCTGGGGCTGATTTCTTTTTCCCAGTCAGCTGCTACCACCTCACAAACTAAACACATTGCAAAAATCTTTTCTGACTTTTTATTGACTTGTATTCTATGAATCTGTGGCCTACCACAAGGGAGAACTCCAGAAAATCTTTGATGTTCCAATCATAATTTCTATTAACCTTGCTCTTTATGATGCATTTTCCTTCCATTACCCTGTTTTCACATTTTTATTCCTTCACTGAGTGATAAAATAGAGACTATAAAATGTCTCCTTCCTAAGGCATGTGTGTTCTGAACACTTGGAGTACTGTGGCCAGCTCCAGGGCTCCCAAAGTAAGAGGACATGGACCTGTCAGAGTGAGTCCAGAGGACAGCCTCAAAGACAACAATAATACTTACAGGGGGTTGCAAGAGAGCTGGAGAGGGACTTTCATAAGTAGTGATAGGACAAGGGGAGATGGTTCTAAGCTGAAAGAGAGTAGTCTGAGAATACATACTAGAAAGAAATTCTTGACTGTTAGGGTGGTGAGGCACTAAAACAAATGTCCCAGAGAAGTGTTGTGGGTGTCCACCACTGGGAGTGTTCAAGGACAGGTTGGATGAGGATTGAAGCAAGCTGGTCTAGTGCAAAGTGTCCCTGCCTATGGCAGGGGATTGAAACTAAATGATCTGTAAGGTCCTTTCCAACCCAAACCTCTCTATGATTGGAAACAACATTTTTTGTATTTGGTCAAGTAGTTTATTTTAAAAAATTAGGCTTATATCAGGATTACTTTAGTCTGAATAAGAAAATAAGTACAAAATGTTCTAAGAATTTCCTGTCACTTTGCTCATCTATTTGATTACAAGGTTTGATTAAGGAATAATTTTAGGGTTTTCAGCTTATAAAATTTAGTGTGATCTCTTTTCAGTCCCATATTTAAGTAGAGAGAAAGCATTCTGTATCAAAGTGTTTATTATGTTGTTCCTTGTAGTTCACCTCGTTTGGTTTTTGTTGTATTGACATACACCTGGTTGAGAGATTGCTCTCTTCACAAATTGCAGAAGACAATCACACACAAGACTCTTATGATACCCTAGTCCTCAACAAACTCCAGGACACAACATGTCACTAAGGCATTACTTTCGCTTTTGATATTTTTAGAAATTCCTGGGGTAATAAAGAATAGATCAGATGCTATGGTGCAAACTTCAGAGTGGAGCCCAGGGGATGTTAGAAAAGAGATTAAAGAAGTAATTGGCAGCTGCTTCAAAATCACTGGTTTATCTCTGAAAAAAAAATAACAACCCTGATTGTGAACTCCTGAGTTTAAAGGCCGGGACCAAAACACTCATGTCCCAAAAGGTGAGAGTCTGAGCAATGTCCTGAACTCTAAAACAATGACCATGCTTCCAGCTTGACAATTTGAATGGCAAATAGGTCAAATGGCAAGGATGACAAATAACAGCCTTAATCTGGGAAACCACCTCTCCTATCACAGGAGAAACAGCATGGACTTCCACTTTTAGAGAGTTTGACTTACCATCTCTCGCCTTGGAGAGTAATAGTTGGCTTACAGATATTTCTTACTGTTCTGTATATGGTAGCACACCCATATTGAAACGTATATGTTACCTGAGTGACACTTGATAAAATATTTGCAGTAACAAATCACTAAGTCCTCTAGTACCTCAGTTTCACCAGATATTCAGATTTATTTGGGGTGATGAGTGAAGATACATCACTCAATGTATGTGTGTAAAAAAACCCTCAGATAATTAAAAGGCAACATGCCTGAATACACTTGCCGCTATAAATTCTTTTGAAGAAATTTGAAATCAAGAGCCAAAGCAGTAATATCTCTCTTCTAGGATAAACAGGTGTAGAAGAAATAAATGAAGTGCTAAAACCGTCTGAAACATTCAGAAAATCTGAGAGACTACAAGAAAGATAGAGAGCATTTACAGGGGCATGTAGTGACAGGACAAGGGGGAATGGCTTCAAACAGAAAGAGAGCAGTTGTAGATTATATATTCTGAAAAAAGAATTCTTTACTGTAGGGGTGTTGAGGAACTGGCACAGGTTGAGAGAAGCTGTGAATGCCCCATCCCTGGAGGTATTTAAGGCTAGATTGGATAGAGCTCTGAGCAACCTGGTCTAGTGAAACGCGTCTCTGCCCACCAACGCAAGGGGGTTGGAACTGGGTGATCTTGAGGGTCCTTTCCAACCTAGGCCATTCTAAGATTTTTTTTCTTTTTTTCTTTTTTTTTTTTTTCTTTCTTTTTTTTTTAATGAACTTTTCTTTCTTTTGTTTGTTTTGGTCATCTTTTCACATTGACCCTTGTGTAACTTTCAGATGTAAACAAGCTACCAGTGTTGAGCTGGTGGGGAAGAAGGACTGTTGGTAGGTACTGTTGACAATATTTTTCTTAAAACTATTTAGTATTTAAATTGTAGAAATACCTTGAAAAGACATAGAAAGTAAGGTTAACTTAGATCTATATATCACATCCCACTAAGAAATAGTTAATTAAAGTTATAGGTGAAAAAAGTAGGTCAGATTTGTTCATTTATTGTAAAAGTCTAATTTTGCATGCCAGTAGCTAAGGGTCTGTGTCATAATCCTATACTTGATATGGGTGTGATTTTCCCGCTCTCATGTTATTTTTCTCCTATTTGACTGACCTTGTTGAAGAGAATATCTGTATGCAATCTCTGAGTCAGGATAAATTCCCATTCTCCATGTCTCCATATCTCAGGAACTCCCCATACAGTAGTGATAAAAACCAAAACAAACAAGCAACAACTAAGTGAAAAAGAATCATTCTGATAGATATGTCTTGAAACTGGACATTTATTAAACAGAAATTTCTCTAGGGAAAAGCAGTTTCAAATTCTTGCACCACAATTAGTCCCTAATCTATTTTAGCTATTGTCAGATTCAATAGAAATTTTAAGCATAAGCTTTCATTCCTGGGAAAGATAAATGGGACAGATCTGCTAAAAGTTAAACATGTGCTTAAATGTTCTTTACATATGTTTTTTTTAACATAATGATCACAAACTAAATACCTTTTAAAATTACTAAGAGATAGACGGATATAATTATTCTCTAAAATAATGTGTTCTACAAGTTCCAGCTGTGGTCCTGTGAGAAAGAGTGCTTGATTTGGACCATATTCTCAACAGAATAAATAAATGTGATCCCAAGAACTATAATACAAGGCATTCTGAGCCCAGTCTTTCTGCTGCTGCAAGTTGTCAGTGCTGTATTTCAAACATAAAAATACTGTGTTCCAGCCTCTTTTGCCTTGTGCATTAACAAAACATTAATGCTTGGCAAAGAGCCAACAGTGATAATAGCATCTGCTGATGATATGGTGCAAATCTGAGGGATTGAAAAATACATACTTTATTAAGTTAATGGTTGTTACACTAACACAGCAGTCATAAATTAGAAGGTGCTATATTAGGGTACAATGCAATGATATTGAAGTAGAAGTTTGCTTCAAATTACAGATAGTATAAACTGTTTTAAACTCATATCTGTGTAATTGTGTTATTGCTAGTCATTTATACAAATTAAACAAAACTCTCTTACTTGGTTTAACATGTCAAACTTCAAGAACAACGTTAAAAAAAAAATCACTGTCATCTGCACCTCCAGCCATAAAATAGAAGCTTGGGAAATGAACATCAACATTTTTCTCCTTTACAGCACAAATTACTATAAGTGAGAACTACCACGAACATGGCACGATATGATGGTCTAGAAAAGACAATAGCACACCACCAAGGAAGAATAAAACGAGACGACTAATGTTCAAAGTAAAATAAACCAGTGCATTGGTAAATAATTGCAGCAAAGCAAATTGAGGTTTTCAAGTACACTGTTGCTTCTGCAAAATTCAGATTCAAGGATTTTGTAGTTTTGACATAGCTTTCCTTGTTCATTTGCAAAACCTTTATTATTTTCTAACAGAAAATTTTTCCAAACCATTACAATTTGTCTTGATTTTCAGTATAATTTATTTATGGAAAAAGTATTAGCATAATGAAAATAATTATGTGCATATATAAAATTTCTTAATTTTCTGCTGAAATACTTAAAAGTCTTTTTCAAAATGAGGACTCTAATCTTGTCCAAAAGAAAACCCTTCCATTTATTTTATTTTATTTTAATTTATTTTGCTTCCCCTCAATTTTAAAATCATCATTATGAATGGAAAATGGGAGTTTATCCTGTGATTTTATGATTGCCTACGTAAAACATTTTTAAATTTATTTACAAAAAAAAATTGTAGAACAAGTAATCAGACACAAAGTTTTAATTTTATAAGAGTCTCTTTGTTCTCCATTCTCGACTAAGTCTAGCCAGATGTAAAGACTATCAAACATTTTTCTTAAATTCATTACAAAAGTAATTAATACATCAATAGGACCAATAAGACTTTAAAATAAATGCTATTAATGTTCTGTTGTAAAATGCACTTCAAAATAATTTTCAAAGGAGCATCCATAAAAACTCAAGCAAACCTCATACAAAGACATACATCAACTCTTCCATTTTCATGATTAAAATTAAGGAAAGTAGTGGGTATGCAAAATTAACTAGTACCCACTAATAAGCATTAAACATTCAGTTTTAGACTATGATATCATCTGTGAGACTGCATGTGTACATGTGTGCACATATGGATAACGAGCCTGAGAAATACAGCCCTCATCAAAATACAGAATGAAGAGTGAAGATTGTTACAATAATGTAGAAATACTGGAATTCTGACTGAAACTGAGGTTACATTGGGCATGTACTGACTACAGAACAAACCTTGTGTGGCTGATATTAACACTGTGTTCCTCTAGCCTACTTCACCCAGGGATACTGTGTTAGAAATGGTCCTTTCTTTACAAAAATTGGTGGGACATCCTTCTGAACAAAATGTGCAGCCCACAGCTGGACAAACACCCCACGTGGTGGGTGAGCAATTTGCTCTCAAATTGAGCACAGAGTGTGATAGTGAGTGGGGTAAAATCAGGCAGCCCTTAATGTACGTACAGACTGGGGAATGCGAGGTTGAAGAGCAATGCTGTGGAAAGGGGCCTGGGGATCCTCATCAATGGCAGGTCAAATGTGAGTCAGCAGTGCCCTGGCAGCCAGGAGGACCAACCGTGTCTTGGGGGCATCAGGTAAAGCATCGCCAGCTGGTTGAGGGAGGAGATTGTCCCTCCTCAACTTGAATATTTTGTGCAGTTTTGGTCACTGCAATATAGGGAAGATATTAAGCTGTTAGAGAACATCCAAAGGAGGGTGATAAAGATGGTGAAGGACCTTGAAGGGAAGACATACAAGAAGCTGTATGAGGCTGAGGTCACTTGGTCTGTTCAGCTTGGAGAAGAGGAGACAGAGGGGAGACCTCATTGCAGTCTGCAACTTCCTCATGAGGCAAAAGAGAAGGGACAAACTGATCTCTTCTCTGTGGTGACCAGCAACAGGACCCAAAGGAATGGCCTGAAGTTGTGTCAGGGAGAGGTTTAGTTTGGCTATTAAGAAAAGGTTCTTCTCCCAGAGGGTGGTTGGCTACTGGAACTCCCCAGGGAAGTCATCACAGTTCCAAACCTGCCAGAATTCAAGAAGGTTTTGGACAATGCTGTCAGGCACATGGCGTGACTCTTGGGGGTAGTCTTGAGCACGGTCAAGAGTTGATTT
Source organism: Lophotriccus pileatus (assembly GCA_035583135.1). Classification (NCBI taxonomy): domain Eukaryota; kingdom Metazoa; phylum Chordata; class Aves; order Passeriformes; family Tyrannidae; genus Lophotriccus; species Lophotriccus pileatus. The sequence continues at coordinate 67,495,506 of JAWWES010000115.1, forward strand.
TTTTTGTGGGTCCCACTGAATTTAGCATATTCTGTGATTCTGTCATATTCTGTGACATGCATAACTCCAAACACTTCTTAGACCACTAATCACACACTGTACAATTATTAGGATTTTGTTCTCAAACTGTAAATATACCTGAAACTAATTCTCTCCCACAAGCTAATTCAGACTTGCAAAGGGGCTCTAATGGTATCTTGGGGTCTAGTACTTAAATCTGTATTTTTACAGTAACACTCTCTGCTGCCTCTCTCTCTTTTTTCCCAACTGTTTTGAAAGGACTTTCCTAGAGTTTTTCAGGTATTTGTAATAATGAATTCAGTATCAAAGCAAGTGTGGGAGAATAAATAGGACATATCAGTTCCATGTCACATTGACCTCAGAGATTTCTTTCATGCCTTTTCTTATCCTCTCGATTCCTTATGCTTTCTCCATTTGCCTAAAATGCAATTTCTCCTAGATAATTTTTACTATTTTCAAATTCTTCCAAATGTTTTTTCTAAGTTTCTATAAGACAAGTCATGGCAGTAAAAGTTGTTGTTGCAGTTCTGCAACTACAATAAATCAGCATTATGCCATAACTGAGGACCTGCATTAAAGGTGCTGTTGGAGTCCATAGCACGCATGGACAACAGGGCAAGTTTTGCACTATAGAGCATGGTCATCTTTTGGATGAGTTTCCACTGGCTACAGTTTTTCTTATGTATTTCTAAAACCTCTAGTGCCTAGTAACAACAATGATAATTGAAAATGTCAATGATCAAATGCTGACAGCTGTAAACTATTCTGGTTTGAGCCTATTACCCAGTTTTGGGGAAAGTTACTAGTACATGCACAATGGATTTAGTTGTAAATGTAAGCACAAATTGTTTTGCAGCCTGTCTTTTCCAGGGTTTTGAAGCTCATGAAAAAATCTCCTGTGAATGAAAGAGGCAGAGTATAGTGTTCTCAGCTGAGACAAAAATGCATTGAATCCTTCAAATATTATGAAGTTACTCAACTTTGTTATTATTTCTGGCTACGAGGTTTGATTTCTGCTGGAATGTACATGGCTGATGTCATGACTAATGTAATGAATCACCGGTGCTCCACTAACCTAAATGAAACTGGAATTGTTCTATTTACAGTCAGTAACAAACTTTTTAGGTGTTTTCAGGTTTTCAAACTCTGTAGGTTCCTAAGCAAAATGCATGTTCACAGTTTCACTTATAGGTTTTTCTTTCATTTTAGTTCCTTTTTTTTTTTTTAAATTCAAATTCCATTCAAGGGAAAGCCTATTATGATGAAGGCAGACAATTTGCCTCAGCTATGAAACCCTATCTGTAGTGTGGAGGACAAGGTGAAGCTGTGCTGGGGCATGGATGCAGCCGCCCCTCTGTGGAGTCAGTGAGAGACAATGGGCTTACTAAAGGGTTGTTAGACTACAGTCCCACAGCTCCCCACATCTGCAGTCAATCTGCCCATGCAGTTGTCTCCAACAGAGCTGATAAGCAATTTTATGTTTCTAGGACTCAGTATCATAACTGACCACTTCAGCCTCTTTAAGTCCAGTCTTTTCCTTGAAGCCATCAAACCTGTCTACAGACTTCAGTTAGTTCTGGAGACTGAGTCAGTCAGTTCTTCTTCTTGACTGACAGCTGAATCTGTCAGTCCTTTCTGCAAAGGAAGGAGGCTCCTATTCATCCAAAACTTCATTCTCTTAGGAAAAGGTGGGGATTTTTCTGTTGTTAAAAGGTAATAGTTTCAGTAAAGAAATCTGAAGATGTTGCAGTGTTTTGTAATAGGTGATAGGGAAAACTACTTTATTTGTAGAGAGCATTTATAGAGAATCTTTCTGTGATTGACTTCTATCTCGGTATCTGGCTCAGGATTTGGCTCAGCACTGCTCCAAACTCCCCAGCACCCTCTCATGCACGCTCTGAAGTAAAAGGTGTTTACATTTGCCTGGTCTGCTCACTTCTTGCTGCAGCTGCTGCTAAGGTGCAGGTAGCCGAAGTCATGTTTGATAGTTCAGTGCTTTCCAGCAATTCCCCAGGCCTATTGTCTACTCATTGTCTGTTGGTTTTTATGCCCCATAAATTGCTATTTAATCTGCAACTTTAGTTTGCACACCCCTGGACAGCTAGTAAATTCTCATTTTTCACTTTTGTCATAGCTCCATTGTCCATGTTTCAAGAGTAAAATATGATCAGGCCTTGACATTTCTGTATTAACTCAAGAGCGATACCAGCTAGAGGTAGGAAAACACATTATTCCTGCTTGTTTGCAGTGTTACAATGATTACAAAATTACAGATGTGAAATTACTTGAAATAGTATATGCTGGTTTTGGATCTGCAGATGACCAGACAATTTTTAGGAAAAAAAAACAAAACAAAAAAAGATTGCACAAAGAATAGTACAGGCAGGAAAAGAGGCTTACCATTCTTAAGACTATCCAAATTTTGTGGTTATAAAGCAATAAAACTGAAGGGTTTTTTTCTGCAATGTAATGTATATTCTATTCTGTTATATCCATGTATCACCTTTACTATAACAATATTTTAGAAAATTCCAGTAATAAGTGCAGTCACAACACTAACATCAAACACCTATGCTTTGTGCTTACTAAGCTTATGTTTTAGTATACAAAATGTAAACAATATGTCAAGTGTGGGATTTGAGGGGGTTGTAGAAAGGATTTTGGCCGATTTTCCAAAACTTAAGTCTAACAATTTATACTAATCTCCAAGGTTTTATTGTAAATATGAAATTATGACCCTAGTTCATGCCTTGGAGCAATTCCAGTAATCACAGTGAAGTTCCATTGGGGATGTATGCACCTCTGTTTTTTTTCATACATCCATTTATCTGGTTCCTAATCTGCAGTGTATTATTTTGTATTCTTTGAGGAAAGAGACAGAAAAGCAAAGGAAAGACAAGTAACTGAGGTCTCCCTCCTTATATCCATGAATATTGATGCCTTATACAGCCCTTTTTTTCTCAAAATTGTTTATCAAACTCAGATCCAATTGTTACCAGTTTTCCAGACATATCTGTAGTTTGTTTGTTTGCCTCTTGGTTTTACTCTCGTGCCACAGCCCAGTGCTTCTGCCAGGGCTAAATACTTTCTTCCTTCTCCTGTTTTGGCTCAACTACCTTGTCTGCAAGGGTTGTAAATGTAGCAACCAGGCTTGAAGGCTTCAGGCAGAAGCGCCTGCCACAGAGCAGTGCACCAGAATGGAATTTTGAGTGGCATCATCACCTGCTGCGCCTTTTTACCATTGTGTTTTGTGCTGTTTTCCCAGACTCAGTGCCAAAATTTTGTAGACATTGCAAATAACTCTGTCTGCAAAAATGAGCCTTCTTGAAGTTTTGGATATGTCAGAGTCCAAGAGAAAGGATATGTTTCTGAAGTACTCAGAGAAATAGTTTCCTTCTCTTAGTCTTGCTCCCCTGATATTTACTGCTATTTTAAAAGACTTTTATTAAGTTGGCTATAGAATGCCAAGGAAATTTTTTGTGCAATGGCAGGGTGAAAAGGGTAACTATTAAGCAAATATTAAGAATCCAGTTCTTGAACTCCGATTGTATGGAGATTGGATAAGTTAGTGAGAACAGATCCATAGAAGAAATAATATAACAGAACAGTTCAAATCCATATTTAAGTATATTAATATTTAAATTTATATTAATTGGTCTTAAATGCTTATATGAATGGTTATATGTGTCTGTGTCTTACTGTCTTGCCCTTATGAACTTTCAGATATTTCCAAGCAGTCCCTGCTGTATACATATTCAAAACGTCATAAGGACCTATTCAGATAAATAGTATTGCAGACCAAATTTGAAACAAGTTTAGCAGTAAAAGATATATCATGTGCTTTAAAATTGGTAGAAACTATTTATTCTTTTTAAGTTGTTGTTGTTTTGGGTCTGGTTTTTTTTGTTTTAATAAAAGTGATATAGTATCATTGTGTCAGAATATTAATGGTCACTCTCCAGCTTTACAGTTCATCTGCACAGGCAAGGAACAATGGTCCATTAAAGAAGAACAACTAGCATATTACAAAATTCATCCTTTCTTTCCAGAAAATGAGAAAGCTTTAATTAATAGAAATGTTTTCATTGTGGGTTTTTGCTCTTGTGATTAATGCAGACACATGGGAACGGAGACAGATAAAGATTTCAATAGCAGGCTGGAACAGCTGGTTTAACGTAGCAACAGCAGCAGTTTATAGCTCTGAGAGCATGGTAATCAGTTCGTGTAATGAAAGACTTTGTTTCTCCCTGCAAGTACTGCCTTGCTTAATTCAGCAACAGGGTCCAGCACAGAATTTATATAGTATTAATCTCACAACAAGCTTTATCAGCTAAATATGTCTTGGCCTACAAATGGGGTTCAGTTTAGTCTCTAAACTGAAATAAGGTGTTGAAGTGGGTTACTGAAAGTGCTTTGGGTCACCATTTCTGGTAAAAAGCAATTTCTCCTTTAGCCTTTTAGTTCTTTAATCTGCATTCAACACCTCTTGCAAGCTATGATGACCTAAATGTTCCTATCGACTAGTTTTTAAATCCAACACTGAAACATGTCCACACTGAAACTAACAGGAAAATTCCTTACAGATACTGTCATTTGTCTTCTGAAAACCTAGCCATCATTAACTAGTGATCAGTCTTTATAGTGCAGCAACAGGAAGGTCAGCAAAGTCAAAAGGAATAAGAAACTTAAAAGATCTGCCTTTATTTTTTAAGGCATATGTACTGAGACATCACAACTCTTAATGGGAAGGTGAAACCTTCCTCTTTCCATGAGTAAAAATCTATTTGTTTGCACTCTCCAGAGCTGCTGTATCTCAGTTCACAGATGATGGGAGTATGCCTGCATGGCTAGTTCAGGGTCCCCAAGCCCAAAACTTCTAAGGAGAGTTTAATCTACTGCCCAATCAAAGACTCACTACATAATCCCAATGCAATAAATCTGCTGCTGTTCCAAAGAGTGGGATTTAGAGTGTATGCTTATGCCAACTTTGTTGTACATGCCAGGAAAGCCTCAGAACTACCACGAATAAGTTGAGAGTAGATACAATCTCCAGGAGCTGTAAGCATTTCGATTTCTGGAGCTGTGGCTGCCTATGAAGTGTTGCCCAATGTTCCTGCAGTTAAGTGAAGTAAGTAGACAGACAATGAGCAGCAACAGCAGAAATTTCCCTCAGAAATAGATCTGTGATGGGAAAGGGAGAAAGATAGAGAAAATTGATAGGAACACAGAAATGGATAGAAGATAGGAAAAAATGTCTACCTTCTGTATAGGGCATATTTTACCTCTACAGTTCCTTTCCTCTATGTAAACAGCTCAGTCCTGTGAACCTGAACAAAAGTCCTGGTCACAACTGAAAGAGAGTAAGATATTTTAAATTAAAAAAGATCACCATAGCTAAGGGATGGGTTTGTTTGGGTTTTTTCCTTTATATCTTAAAAAAAAAATAATCAGAGAAGAAAATTTTCATTTTAACAACCAATGTTTTGTAAAGGTTGAGGTTTTAGTGGCATTTTGAGAAGTTCCCCCTGAAAAAACACATCAGAGTGGAAATATGTGTAGCTTCTTCAAAACTTGCAATAGGAAACAAATTATGTTTTTTTTAACCTTCTGTAGCCACCATTTAAAAAATTCTGGGACTATATTTACCTTAGAACCTATTGCTGTGTCCTGTTCTCTTTAGCTTTAAACTGACCACACATTCTAAATAATGAGATGTTTCAAAATACTGCAAATGCTGCTTAAATTTCAACCATTGCACAACTTTTTGTCCTGCATTCCTTTTGCAGCACCTTTGGGAAAAGGCATTATGCTTTTCTGCTTATGATCCAGGCTCATGCCTACTGCTTTTTTAAACTACCTTTGGGATTAGTATTTCTGCTCCATTGTCATGGGCACTCCCAACAATTATTATTCCCAAAGGAAATACTGCAGTCATCTTGTTCATAAGGCTTCAATTAAAAGTCCTGAGGGAGGGCATTGAAAGAGGTATTTCATTTTAAAAGCCTTTAAACACTGCACAGCTGATGCATTCTCAAGAGCTCCCTGCCATTCCCTCTCAAGTTTTTTCTGTCTTATAGTCTATCTCAGTCATTAATTCTGGCATGCTCTGGCAAACTGCTTTTTATTGCAGTTCATGTGTGCAATTATTTTGGTGGAGTACATTCTGTCATGTATTCATGCTACTAACATCAGATGTCTAACCTCTAAGCCTAGATTAGAGGTCTAGGCTGACTTATGTTACTGCAAGAAATAGAAAGAACTGGGCTCATTCAGAGGGAAAGCAGGGCAAGAGCATGTTCCCAGTTCTCTGATTTGCACTCTGGAGAAGATTTTCATTGTTCATTGAGGATAGCAGAGAGATTTCCAGCTCTTGTGTCATCAAGCAGGCAGTCCATGACTAGCAGAGTCAGGCTGGCAGGGCAGTGCTGGGAAACTTTAAATTTGCAGTCACAGGGGTCTGGTAGACACTACAGCCAAGTGACACCACCTCCATCTATTCAAGGAGAAATGGTTTCCTGTCCTTTTCCACTCATAACCATTCTTTGTCTCTTTTTACCTCTGAAACCCATATTGCTTGAAAACATTATCGTTCTAAACAATAGGATTGTTTTGGTATTATGACTAATAGATCCAGGATATATGTCACACCTGTTGGTGAAGAATTGTGAAGATACAAACCTCCAAATTTAGGTTTTTCATTACCTAAATTTGTTCTGTGAATGTCAACTTCATAGTGCTGAACAGCTCAGTTCATATTTCTCTGGGAATGATGTGAAGGACTTTTTGAGAAAAATTTTCAATATACCAGGCTTTATTTTCTTTGCTCTAATTTCTGCTTTGCTAATATAATAACCTGTAAATATAATCTATTTCACACTGCATATTTATTATTTTATAAATATAATGTTTATATAATAATATTAACAATAATAACAGTTATTATTATTAATTATTTTTATTATTAAGCAGAAGCTGGTCATGCATTGCTATACCTATGGAATATAGGTTTCAGGAATCATCTCCCATGACAATCATACATCATCAGAACGCCTAAAATGTAGTCCAAATTGAAACTGGTAATTTTATGAGGGTCTGAAAGTTCATATTTCCATTGTTTATTAAAGACTGTAGGTCTGCTAAGCATCAGAAAGGATGGAACTTTAGCATCTTAGTGGAAAGGATATCTAGTCATATACAAAAAAGTAATCTAACTGCCCTTGAAATAAAAATGCTGAATAAAAGACTACTTGCTTACTGATGCTCATAAATATAAGTCTCAGAAGCATATTTATGTTAATTGCAAAATGGTTGAGAGCATTCAGAGGATGTCATGTGTTGCTAAAAAAAGAAGAACAAAGTAGGTAAAACATTTTTAACATTTTTTAATAAAATTACTATTTTTAGGTTATTTTAACAAACAACATTCCATCAGTGTTATATCAATATGGTCATATTACTCACCTCAGTTCTCATGTGTTTTATTTATGATCCACAAAAGAATTATCCCTATCCAAACTGATTTTAATTGAATTACAAAACAAAAAGAGCCTTTTCTAACTTTCTAACCTCCCTGACAAACCATAATAGGGTCAAAGAGATTTGAAGAGTCATTGAAGAACATGTTTTAATTTACTTGAGGTAGACTCGGGGGAACTTTGTTCCAGATGGTAACCTTAACCTTTTACAACAAACTCTTTATCTGTGGTAGTCCCGTATTACAATTAGATCCATATCTGTCTAATGTTTTCATGGTCAGGAATTTCCTGGTGTCATACCACCTACGATTATATATTTTGCATAACTGATTGTGAATACATGTAATAACAGAGGAAAGAGGTTTAATTTCAGTTTCTCTCATCTGGCTGTGAAGGTTTTCTAAAGTGTATTCAGTGTAAACCCTTCAGAAAACAGAAAAAATCCTCGCACCTAACTGCTTTTTTTTTAGCAATTTTTATGTTAACAGAAACACTTAATTTCTACTTTTATTTGCAATTTTTGACCATAAAGAGCTTGAAGAGCAGTTTTATAACAATGGTTAGTTTTAGATATTAAAATCAGTTGTATGTCTAATTATGAATGGTGTCCACAAAAAATGACCAAAATATTCATGAAACATTAGTTGTATTTAGTATCACTTCCAGTTAGGTTGACTCGATAAAGCAAAAGAAATGGAGTTTGTGCAAGTCTTGAAAACAAGAAGATTGTGTTTCTAACAAAACCAAAATTACAATATTGACCATATATATGCTATGTAGCAACAATTTATTTTTATTTCGTGGAACACCTAATATTGTAGAAATCACAGCTGTTCAGTGTTTAATATAGGTCCCACCTCCCTGCATGGTCCTAGATGTCTCATCTAGATCATTACCAGACCCTGTATTTCTACATAATACGCACAGAATTGACCCATGTTCACACTTTTATTATGGTATTGTACAGATTTTCTCCATTTAGAATGTCAAATATAATTTTTTTAAAGCTTGAGAGAATTTGCCTCCTTCACCACCACCCCTACTAAACTAAATCAACTTACCTTGAATATTGAAAAGTAATTTTTAGGCTGGGATCCATGGATACCTTGACGTTTGTGGTCTATTTTCAAGGGATTTGTGTAAGGTAACTAAGGAAAGTAAGCAGTGAGTCAAGAAGTTTAACTTCTCTTCAGCAGGTTTAGCTTACCTGCTGGAAAATTTTACACGCTTGTCAAATTAGAAAAAAAGCAACTGAAAATCACCTTATGGATGGATTTGATGAATTACAGAAAAGCATTAACACTTATAAAGAAGTCCTGCTGCAAACAGTATTATCAATCTTTTTGTCTCATAGAAATGTTCCATTTCAAGCTTCAGCACATTGCAAGTGCTGTTTGTACTTTAATTTCTTTTTCTTTAAATTTAGATATTCCTTTTCTTAGCCAAATATTCCTATGCACTGTGTTTTCGACCACATGCTTAAAGTGTTTCCCTTTCTCCCACCTGACTTATTTGTTTTGTGACTTTGGTGAATTTTTTTTATTTCCTGTAAGTTATTACATCAGTGGCTGCGCACATAATTTTAATGCAAAGATTACATTATATCTTTATAACTAATAGACTGTATTCAAAGTTTCTCATAAATTTAAGCCTGCTCTTTAGTTAGCACATGGTTTACAGTAGCAAACATTCATTCTTTGCATGTTACACAAACGAAACTTTTCTATTTTTCAGCTACTAATATTTTCCTAGAGATCTTATCTTGATAAGCTACTCTTCTACTTGGATAAACAACACACACTTTTACTGAAAATTCTGTGCTGATGGTAATATCTGCAGCTTAGAAAATATAGGCCTTACATCACACATACACACAAAAATCTCATTATGCCACCCTCCCACTCCCCCATCCCCTATTCTTTCCCCATAATGAACACTTGCTGTTTCCTATTTTCAATAATCAAGATTAAGCCTCTCCTCAGACCAATTGATTCTTATTTTTAACTAGTTTGGCTTTATGGAATTACTTGCACCACTGTTGGAATACCTCCTAGATGTATAATTTTCCTTGTACTGCTCTGTCAGGCAGACACATTCCATTGTTTGGTTTTTTTTTTCTTATTTTTAATCATTGTCAAATTATTACTTTCCCCTGCAAGTCTGAGAACCTCTTGTACTTTAAAGTATGGAGTACTTTAAACTCATCCTCCTGTCTCTCTCTCTCTCTCTTGTCGTCCATTAAGAAAAGTTTTGGAAGCACCAAGAACACATACATGTGTGGACATTCAGTGCCTGTGGAAAAACAAGTAATCTTTCTTTCTAGCACAGAGACAGTCAGTCTGGGAAGGTTCATTCTAATCATGGGACACTGCTTCATCTTTCCTTGGTGATATCTGTAAGGCTATGTCTTCTTGTTACACAACATCCCACTTCAGAGACTGCTGGAACAGATGAACACATTCATTATATTGTGGCTGTTTGGAACGTATCGTGGGGAGGAAGGATTTCACAGCCTTCAATGCTGCCCTGTTGCATTCAGTGGACAGAGATAATCTATGAGATCTAATTAAAAAATTTACTTGAGAATGAGTTGAATTTCCCTTTTTTTCTTAATTATTCCTCCTATTAGTCTATAATGATTTTCTAATACTGTGGTTATCCGGAAGCCTGAGGGCTAAGATTGACTTATCTACCTACTTAGTACTCCTCCAACAGCCTGTAAGAGATTATAAGTCATGCTCAGGTATGCATGTAAACCTCTGAAGAGACTGTGTGTCTCAAACAATAGCTGAAGCTTTACTAATTGGGTACAATTTAAAAGCTCTGAACATCTTAGTCATAGACTTGAGTCAAATACCTCTAACACCAGTTTCAAAATTCAACTGGAAACTGTGAACTGGACACAACTTTACATGGAGCTTTAAAAACAAAAAAAAAATCAGTTTTTCACTTAAAAGCCTAGACTTGAAATTTTTTGCTTGAGTTGTGTTTCTAATGAGCCTTTTTCTGATGATTTTTATAACCTAGACATGTGTTGAAGGGCTGGGACTACTTCTGTTCATGTTCAGCAACATGGTCTTCTGTGACTAAAAAGGTTTTTCTGATCAGACTGATAAGGGCACCTGGTTTTGAAGCATGCTGTTATTTCCTTCCTACTGGCATGACTGATTTTCCCGTCAATGGAAACTGATGTGAATAGAACTGGAAAGGTGATAATTTTTGGTCCTTGTTCAACATATATCCAAGAGGGAGGTAGTGTACATACCTGAACCTGAAAGCTGGAAGTTTATATGTAATATATGATGGCAGTCTAAAGGTATTTTCAAGGATTGTAGTAATGAATCACACTCTATATTTCACCCTATTTGCTATCCAATTGGTAGGTGAGAAATACTGATTTTCTTAGCTACCTCTTCATGTGCAGTATCCGATGGTGCAGACATTCTTAGACTCTACTTTTCCCTCTATGTAACTTCCAACCAAATCAAGAAGTCTTATTATATTTTTTGTTAGAAAATATGCAACATAATAAAGTGTGACTTAATGTTCATAATAATTGCAGCAATTCAACAGTAAATAAAGTCCAGTCACTTGGAACACATGATAACTGACCACTTCCATCACAATTAGAGAAAGAAAACCCTTTTAGAATGATATTCACCAGACATAGAACCTTATTGATAATGTTTCTTAGGGCACTTAATCAGGCATATTTTATTGTAGGACAGTACCATTAAAAAGACATTCAGAGTGCAGTGTTTTTCAAGTGGAATCCAGTGAATTTATGAGGGATATATGCTTATGAGTATCTCATTTTCTCCTGGACATTTTACAAAATCTCTTTGATATATTTTGAGTCATAGTAGGGATAAAATTAATCTTATTCCTGTTACATACTGATATAAATCAGATACAATTACTGAGAAATTGTTGGCCCAGATCTTTAGTTGGTTTCTGTCAGTTTAGCTCACTGAAGTTAATGGAGCTCTACCTATGTGGAATCAATCTATTGCTTGTTTTTATCACTACGTACATATGTATTTCTTCAACTGAATTCCCACTTAGGCAGTTATACATGTGCTGTCTGTTTGACCTGCATCATTCAACATACTGTAAAATCTTTCTGCTGTTAATATTGCTAAAGGCATCTGGTAATAATGAGCTTATTCTTAAGGAAGAGCTAATAGATTTTGAAAACATCTCATTGAATAATTTTTACTGTTGCATATTTTATAACAAATAAGTCTTTATCATTCTAAACCATTTTTTGCACAATAATTGCTTTCTAGGATACATGTGACTTACTGTAGAACTGCTGCTAGCCTCCAAGTACACGATGATAATAAATGAGACCAGAGGTCATATGGTCCAGTTTCTCTTCTGTAACAGCTACCAAAAGTGAATGCTTAAGGAAAGAATATAAAAACCAGAAAAAAGGCACATTCCCAAGACCATCCTCTTTTTCAGCATCAAGTAAAGCCACGTTTATTCCCCTGCAACAGCAACAGCAAATCCCAAACAACACTAAAAACCATCTGGGATTTTTGTGAAGGGTATGCTGGTCTGGTATCAGTTGTTTTCCTCTCTTTCTTCATACTTATTGAGAACCCAAATGCTAAGCCTTTCACTATCAAAGTAACCTAAAGTAATCCAGAGGCCAAGGTGACTTGTTCTAGAAACATCACCCTGATCAATTCGCTCACACTCTCTCTACACACAAGGGTATCAGACCTGATTCAAAAACTTCCAAAGTTTGTAGCAGTCACAATCAAGACATCAACTGCAATGAGGTGAACCAAGTGATTTATAAACAGGTACAGGAGAGGGAAATCGTTCAGTTTGGTTTTATCAACTTGGACAGCGCTTTGTTATGAAGCTAAGCAGAGAAAGATGGGATGTATTGTGTCTTGTATAGTAAGACTGTGATGCGGAAGAAAGTGCAAGTATGCCTTTTGTTACTCACGGGGGTATTCCAAAAGTGACTCATGTTTTCTTTAAGGGTAAAACATCCATCTATTTTAGATGAGAAATTATAACAGAAAAGCATACCTATTTTCAAGGTGAATATGTTTGCCATACTTGCTGCTGCTTTGAGAGTTTCATTGTATAAGAAATCAATCATCTTTTATGTGTGGCAGAGACTATTTCAGGAAAATAGAAATATACAGAATTTATTTATTAACTTGTTTTTCAGTTCTTGCTCTGAACATGTGTGCAGGGTGTGAAGAAACACTAACATAGAAGAAAGATCAAAAGAGGAGAAAAAAAAAGATCAGAAGGAAAGGAAAAGAAGCTCCCCACCATGTCTGTCATTTCCAAAACAGCACAAAAAATTCTGGGAGGACTGCATATCCTTCTGTTTTATTAACTTTATACTGCAACAGCCTGTGAGATAATGTAGTCAAACTCCTTTTATGTCAGTCCTAGCACAAGGGGGAAGAAAACAATTTAAGGCAATTCCCCTGAACCAGGAACTGGTGGGTTAACTTCTGCCACACCACCTGTACCTGGTCACTGCCACCCGCAGTGCCACTCTGATCATTTCCCCTCTGCTCTTTGTTCCTCAGTATCTGCTGCTACTTGGGCATGGCTCACGGGCTGCTGGTAGGGAAGAAGAGTGGGGCCTGGCAGCAAGGAACACTTAAAGAGGAGAAGAAAGAAAATAGCTGAAATGAACAGCAGCAAGGACTACAGTTGCTTGAAGTCCTGGAACAACTCCTGGCAGCCTAGACACCTTATAACCCAGTGCTGTCTTTATGTGGAGTGGATTTACTATACAATTATTCATTAAACATGCAGCTACTTTATAGCATCATGAGCCTATAAAATGTGATGTATGCAGGGTGTTAGGTTAGGATGGAGCAGCAATTGTCCTGTACTTAAGGTTCTTTTCGTCAAGTAAACAAATCAAGTGATGCCAAAAATGAAGACAAACTGAAAGACAAATTGCTCTAATTTGACACTGTAGATGCTAATTTTTTTAAGCCACTATTATTCAAGCATTGAAAGCAATAAATTTAAATGTGTAAATATTTTACATTTTCCCTGCTAAAAGTGCTTAGGGAGGGTAGTAAAGATGTAGTGAAAAATGTTGCAAATACAGTAAACAGTGTGTTCAGGCTGCTTTGTCATTTCTACAGCTTGTATTGATCAATATTTGTTAAAAAATAAAGAGGACATTTTGAAGAAGTACTTCAGAGCACTGCTTGAAGGCCTAGAGTGTGTTCAATGTTTGGTTTAAAGTCAAGAGTGTTAATGCAGCGGAAGCAAAGAGAGCCTGTCTGTCTGGTTAGATTTTCCACTCCTCCCATAAATACGACATTACTGTAACTCAATAACACTTCTGAATACTGAACCAGACACCCAAAAGCCTGTTGTTTAACACTGATACAGCTGCATGCTCTGTATTCCATGTATATTGTTGTTCTGTACCCCAAGTGTAGCTACGTTTCATTGGCGAACTAAAGTGTTGCTTATACAGGGTATTGTTAGTCTTGTTGGTTTCAATTAATGAAACGGTTGGTCCTATCCAGGCTCTAAAATCCAAAATCTTTTTACTGAAATGAAAGTGTGTCAGTCTTCCAAATTAAGTGCCTTAGGGATAGGAAATGGGAGTTCTATTTGTTCTCCTTCAGGCTTCTAATTCAAATGGGTGAAAAGTTGGTTTTAATTAAATGGACAGAGAATAAAATGCTTTAAAAGAGGATCTATAAAACAATACTATTGTCTATAAGACAAAGAAGATATATTGCTTGTGGCAAGTTTCACATTCAGATGAAGGATGAAGAGCATTTATATTTGCAATATCATCAACCAACACATTCTGATGAGTAATGATTTGGTAGAGCAGCCCATGATTTTAAAGTATCAAAATCCAGTTTTACATTTTATTGAAAAAAGGCCTTAACTTGTTTTTTTGGTCTAAATGAAAACTTTTTAAAAAAATTTCCATTTTTTTCTTTTTGATTGAAAGTCAGGAGAAAACACCATGCCACTCTCTAAAAAGCAAAATCAAATCCATTTTCATTATTTCTAAACACACCGATTTTTTACTGAGGTATATTCCAACTCCCCAAGATTGTGCTCTATGGTGAACTAGCCACTGGTTGCCACAAGAGAGGAGCCCCAAAGAGGAGATACAAGGACTCCCTGAAACAATCCCTCAGCCTTGGCCATATTGATCTTTACCACTGGTCTACTCTGGCCTCCAATCGAGAGGCCTGGAGACACACCATCTATAACGCTGCTGCTTCTTTTGAGAACACGCACAAGATCACTCCTGAGGAGAAAAGACAGTGCAGAAAGAATCGCTTCTTGTCGATGTCACCTCGGGAGTCTTTCTGCTGTGCCTTTTGTAACCGGTCTTGTCTGTCTCGCATTGGCCTTTTTAGCCACCAGCGCGCTTGTAG
>JAWWES010000115.1:67510510-67568354 GCA_035583135.1 Lophotriccus pileatus
GTCTGTCTCGCATTGGCCTTTTTAGCCACCAGTGCGCTTGTAGCAAGTGTGGGTAGAGCCCTTCCCAAATCTTCGTTCGCGAAACCTAGCCATGGTGATATTTCAGATGTGAAATAATAGTCACAGAATCACAGAATCTCTTCTCCTCATAAGGAAGTTGTAGACTGCAATGAGGTCTCTCCTTAGTCTCCTCTTCTCAAGGCTGAACAGACCAAGTGACCTCAGCCTCATATGTCTTCCCTTCAAGGTCCTTCACCATCTTTATCACCCTCCTTTGGACGTTCTCTAACAGTTAATATCTTTCCTATATGGGACCAAAACTGCACACGATATTCAAGTTGAGGAGGGACAATCTCCTCCCTCAACCGGCTGGCGATGCTTTGCCTGATGCCCTCAAGACACGGTTGGTCCTCTTGGCTGCCAGGGCACTGCTGACTCATATTCAACTTGCTGTTAATGAGAACCCCCAGGTCATTTTCCATGGCACTTCTTTCCAGCATCTCATCCCCTAGTCTGTATGAACATCCAGGGTTTCCCCATCCCAGGTGCAGAATCCGGTACTTTCCCTTGTTGAACTTCATGTGGTTGCTGATTGCCCAGTTCTCTAATTTGTTAAGGTCTCTCTGCAGGGCCTCCCTGCCTTCCAATTTTCTGTCATCTGCAAGCTTAGTATCCCTTCCAATCCTGCATCTAAGTCATTTATGAAGATGTTGAAGGGCACAGGGCCTAAGATGGAGCCCTGTGGAACCCCAGTAGCAGCAGGTCACCAGTCTGATGTTACCTCATTCACTATTACTCTCTGTGCTCGACCTGTGAGGCAATTGCTCGGCTACCACATGATGTGTTTATCCAGATGTGTGGTGGACAGTTTGTTCCAAAGGATACTATGAGAAATAGTACTGAAACCTTACCGAAATCTGAAAAGATGACATCAGCTGGCTTCTCTGGATCAGCTAGGTGGGTTACCCTGCCATAGAAAGAAATCAGGTTTGATAAGCAGGACTTTCCTGTCATGCAGCTGTGCTGGCTGTGACCAGTGACTGGCCTGTCTTTCAGATGTTTTTCAAGACCTCTTAGAATAATTTTCTCCATAAGTTTACCAGGCACTGAGGTGAGACTGACAGGCACGTAGCTTCCAAGGTCCTCCCTCTTGCCCTTCTTGAAAACTGGGACAATGCTCTCCAGAGGCCTTCCTATGTACAGTACACTTCTTGTTTATTAGTGACCCCACTGGTGTCTGTGAAGTAATATGATCACCCTGCAATGTGTACTATATTCACAGGATGAAATTCAGTGCACGAGACTGTGTAATTAATTGGAAAAAAATAACCAAAACCCAAAATTTAAAGCAGTTCAAATAGCTTAGGTTTTGTAGGGGGAAGGGTAAGTTCATAGTACCTTGTCATGTGTTTTCATTTACTTCAGTGAGTAATATATGTGTTTCAGGGCTAAAACATATGAAAAACAACTGATGCAAAAATGTGATGAAAAAGGAGCATTACAGAAAAAAATCTGAGTTATTTTATAAGCCAGAGGACAATTTAGTCTTTCTTTTCTTAGAAAAGACTAAGTGAGAGGAAGAGAATACTTCAAGTTGTTAGGACTGAAATCTTAAACTGAATCAGTAGTTAAAAAAGGTTAAGTAAGCCCTTTGGGCAGCGACTCTCTTTTCATTATAGTCTTGAGCAGTGCCTCCCACAGCAGGATTCCTCCTTTCCATTGGGAACTTGGGGCATTGTGATGCAAGGAGTAAAACCAAAAAAAAAAACCCCAATAATATAGGGGGAAAAAAATTCAACAACAAAACAACAAAAACATGAACAACACTTAATATGCAGAGTCTCTTTCTTTCTCTGGTCTTTACTATACTGTGGACTAGAAGAAAAAGCCCAGACAAAAAATAGCAGAAAAATAACATTCGGTGGGTTTGAACTGTGAAGCAGAAATCTGTTGCCGCTGTAAACTCCACAGTCCCATTTTCCTCAACCAGGTGGAAAACACTTCCACTAGTAAAGGATCAGCCTTGCAGTCTCTTAGTGTTTGTATCCATCACATCAAGAAATCACGTGCAAAATGAGGCATTGTGGATGAAGGATTGTTTCATAGCTGGAAATTTTGTGGAGCAGGTTAATTCTAAGGAAAAATATACTTTTCTTCTGCAGTATTTTTAACAGAAATATTGTACAAAGTCCATTAGTATGCTGGTAAACCATTAGAGAAACAGAGATATCAAAGAAAAGCAAAATAAAAAGAGAAGAAAAAAAAGACTATAAAGAGATAGTGAGAAGGAAAAGAACTGGAGGTGATATTTTACAGAATTTTTTCCTGTCTGAAGTGTGTAGGATTAGGTTTAATGGGGAACAGGCAATGTGTTCAGGACATTTAAATTCTAGCAGTACTGAAAAACAGATTTTCTTGAATAATTTGCATATGGATGAAGGACCCTTAGAAGGACTTAAGATGACAGATTAGGGAAATTTTCCATCCTGGAAAGATATACTTTTCTCTTAGTAGCCATCTGTAAATACTGTTCAGTGTGGGTGAACTACATAGTAGGAGTGTGAAAAGTCTACCCAAGACTTGACAAAATGACTGTCCCCAAATCCTGCTAAGGAAGCAGGTGTAAATTCCTAAAGACAGAACAAAGAATTTTCCTGCATGAGTTTGCAACCAATAGAGTCTACAGTGGTAACAAAAC
Organism: Lophotriccus pileatus; assembly: GCA_035583135.1. Lineage (NCBI taxonomy): Eukaryota > Metazoa > Chordata > Aves > Passeriformes > Tyrannidae > Lophotriccus > Lophotriccus pileatus. The sequence goes on from JAWWES010000115.1 coordinate 67,513,209, forward strand.
TTACCAGTATAGTCCTAATTATTTGTACATGGAAAGCCGTAACACCTAAGAGCCTGGGCAGAACACAGGGACTAATGATAAAAACAGTACACTGACATGATGGATGTTTTAAGATAATGCCATCAATGAAATCTTCCATGGAAGTCCTTTGAAAATCCCTGATACCAGGTGGGTTGACACCTTCTATGGGAGAGACAATCCCTGATCCCGTAAATGGTAGACTCAGAAACAACAGAGTTGAAAAGACTACTTTCTGTGTCCCAAACAGCATATTCCTGTGAACTAAAAAAGTATTCCTCAGCAACTTTTCACACAGTTTATTTTCTGTCTGCACAGTTTTGATATTTTACAACAAATCATAATTTTATTTCTTCCCCCCCACTCCTGGTCTTGCAAGAACTTCTTACCAAAACTTTTCCTTTACAAGTAATAAGAACAAAAATGTACACTTCTTTTTTCTATTTCTTTTTCCTAATTTCTTACTTTATAATATGCTCTTTTGTTTGTTTTTCCTGTTTGTCCTGTTTATATTAATTTAAAAAAATATAAAAAGAATAAAAAGCCCTGAATCTCTGACATCTAGGATTGTTGTTCACAAATATACAATATCAGATTTGGGTATATGGCAAATAAGCTTCATATATCAACTACTAAACATTCTTTGGTGAGCATATTGCATCTTCTAGACTGTATTTAAAAAGTTAGTGAGCATACTGAAATGATCATCTCAAAGCAAAATTTTACTATCTTCCTGAGTAATTAGAATCAGAGCTACTAACTTTCTGTGATTTTGCTGAGGATCTGTATCTGTACTGCAGATACAATCAGCATCTAGATCCTTGTGTCTACAGAAGACAGTAGTAGCATTGTGCTCAGAGAAATAAGATCTACACTTACAGTGATCCTCAGGGCATGTGTATTTTCATTGGCCTATGATGATGGGGGTGCAGTTGCTTTGGACCTTATTCCCCTGAGATCTTATGCATTGCCACTGAAATAAACAGAAACTTTGTCCCAGATCTAAGAAAAAAAACAAGAATGTTCTCACATCTTGGTTTTTAGAATCTGATCTCTACATTAGAGTCTGCATCCCTGGAATACAATTTCAGGGCTTCCTGTACAACACCCAGGGGTATCATACACCCCTTAACAAGCTGTTTAACAGCCCGCGTGCGGAGTGTGGAGCCACGTAAGGGCACCTGAAAGAAAGTGCTCATGGTGGAGAGGACATAAGCAGACAGCCCTTTCCCATGCTGCATCAGAACCCTAACCCCTGACCAGATACCTGAAGCAGACACTGAAAGAAAAACATCAGCCTTTAATTTAAAAAGGGATAACCATCATCAGCTTTCACTGAGAGTGTTTTTACTCAGTGGACTCTCAAGGCACTTACTGGAATGACTCGCCCAGACAAGTCTGACAGTGAAATGACTTGTTTGCCCATCCACAGTGGGGGTTAAAGGTGAACTAGCCATCAGTATGCTCAACATTGAGCTGCAAGGGATCTGCAGAACCTGTGCTCTTGGGCAAACTAAAACATTAAATAATGATGATATGTGTTGAGCTTAGGTGTTTGGAACATAAATGGCAGGAAGGCAGTGAGGGATACAGGGATCATGGTTTTTAGGCTAAGATCCCTCAATTCTGCCAATGTGGCACTAAGAACTGAGTTTGTTCTTTTGTCCTTTAAGTGAAAGTCCATAAACATGGAAAATTCAGTTTCCCTTGAATCAGTTCACATACTTCATCTACAACAAGCCCTGTTACTTACACGGGAATACTTGCGTTATGCTGAGTGTGAGGTAAGTCACCATAAGAATATTTAAAATTAGTTGTTAATCAGCAAGGTCTATGGGCCTTAATTACTAGGTACCTGCAAAGCTGATACTGTGTGGATGATGAAGGAGATAGCTACATGTCTTTCTCATTTATTCCAGTGAACATAGCTAGGCATAGCTAAGTGAGTAAGCTAACTCATTTACCTACATTAGAAAGCTAACACTGAGGTACCTAAGATCCTGTACCCCAAAGAAAAAGCTCTTGTTAGCTTGGAGGCATGTCCTGGTGGGTCAGGTGAAGACAGGGTTAGTAGAGGCTTCATTGAGAAAGAGTATGTGTTTAGCAATGAATTTTTGATCAGTAACATTCCAGTGTCTCAGTAGCATGATGCATGATGACTGTTTCTACTCATGGAAATCATTCAGTGTAGTACACTAACCTATTCTGGCTTCTTTTGACTCTTCTTTTTTATGATACTGTCAAAGAGTAATACCTTAGCATCCTTTGTTGTCTGAAAGCCTAAACTAATTACAAGCAGGCCCTAAAGCTATATTTGCTGACTTGGCTTCTGTAGACTCAACTTTTTCAATGTTTAATGGACTTCTTTAAAATCAAGAGTACTTAGAGATGGATTTGCATACAGAAGACATGTGTAGAAACTATAGAGATATTATTATCTAGTCAGTTCTACACTACTTATACATGATTCAGAAAACAAAGAAGAAAATATTTGCCTTATAAATGGCCATAACTCCAGGAATATCCTCTGTAATTTGTACAACAGGATTTAAATTTCAGTAGCCGCGTTCTGTCCAGGGGCATAGTCACAGCTGGCACAAAAACCAGAAGATTAAATCATCCATATAGAATACTTGAATCTTAATTGGTATTATTATTTTTCTGAATCTATCTCTCTAGAATTCATTTTTTTTTATCAACTCCTCAGGGATGCAAATCACACCAAAGGTAATGCAGACAGATACAAAAGTAGAGGAGAGCCTAGATCATACCTGTCCCATTCTGCAACCCAGAGGATGTCAGGTTTGCAGCTGGGATGACCTCTTGAAAGAATGCTAAGGTGTGCATTTCTCTCATCATGAGAGGATTCCTTCTTCCAATGCTCTTTTTTGGGTGTTTGGATGTTCTAAAGACTTTCACAGCTTGTGTAACTACAGTTTGTGTGTATGTAGTGATGAACCTAACAATTGCTATGTTCTTTTCTTCTCATATTAAAAATGGTACTCGTGGAGACATCTGGATGACTTAGTAGATAATGTTTGTTAATAGCAGAAAGAGTCTGATGTGAAAATTTCTCATATGCAAAGAAAGTTTAAATAAAACAATATTCATAATTACTCTATCTTTGCTTCACTCTGCTTCTGAAAATTGCTGTTTTATTTGCAGAGTAAACCACTAGGAATTCCAGACCCTCTTTCACTTCCTTCCTTTTTCCCTTCCTTCTGTCCTTCTGTCCTTTTAACCTTTTGTCCTTTTTCCTTTCATCCCTTCCTCCTTTCCTTTTCCTCTCACCCTAAGCTAGTTGGAGAACACAAGAGGAAGGGGGTCTGGCAGCAAGAGAGCTCCCACACAGAGGTGGGTGCCTTGCAGCCAGGCATCAGGGAACAGATAAGACTTGTCTTGTCCCTCACTGAAAGGGGGGGAGCTGAACCAAGGAAAGAATTCTGCAATTTTCTGCATTATGCATGGAAAAGTCTAACAATTTTTCTTTCACAGCATAGATAAGAGAAGCTAAGAATCTGGTTGTGCTTTTATATTTTCTCCATAGAGTCCCTTCCCTTTTAGGTTCTTGGCTTCTAAGGCTACGTAGCCAGCTCCTCCACAAAACCTGTGGCAAGACCACAACTGATTCCATGAAAAATATGGCCAAATACATTCATTTTTGCTTTAATCAGGGTTGTCTGGGTCATAAATTGTTCTTTAAATCAACAGAGTTCCAGCACTTGAAGTGCATATATTTTATTAGGAAATACATAAGAAGTTTAAAGTGTATTATATAGTGAAAATGTGCAAGTCACTATAAACGCGATGATACTAGTGGGTGTCATTTTCATGTCATGCATTCTTATGGAAGCCAAAATATGACATAATTTCTGTGGAGGATTTATAGTGTGCAAAAAAGAAAATTGAAGTTGCACTGCTTCGTGAAAACAAATCACAGACTATTGTTCTCTGTTTCTCTCTGTACTTTACGTAGCTCATTTCATTGCCAAGAATTATTGTCAATCTCAATTTTCACATCCTGAAAAGGTCAAGAGCATTTTGAGAAAAAAAATAAAAATACTCCTAACACATTTAAATTCTCCTAGAAGCCTTTAAGTATTGGCTTTGAAGGAATTTTTGCTACTGTGAGGACTTACAGAAGATACATAATTGTGGCTCTAATGTTACATGGGCTTTCTGGAGAAGGTTTGCTCAGTCATTTACACTTTTGTGATTTTGTTATTGTTGTTTTACAAGCAGTACTTCTTAAAGTCATCTTCTTCAATAGCATCATGGATCATAAAATGAAGTAAAAATCCACTCCGCTGTAATAGCCTGGAGATTTCTTCTGTACATATACATGTAATTTCATTTTAAAGTAACAGCATTTCCATAAATATGTTTAAATATGAAGACTTAGCTAACAAAAACATCTCTGGGTGACTTTGCAGGCTGAAATAATTGCAAGTCTGTGCCTTTATTTGAGAAATCATATAGCAAGGTACTGTTTCAGAAACTGCAGTGAAAAATCTTTTTACAATAGAAATAACCACAATCTTTCATGTTAAACCCAGTTATATCAATATGGAGCATGAAGTACTATTCAGTATACTGCCAAGTCAGCCACTTGCTTTGTGGGAATTCTATTATATTTATTGATCTTTTGCTGTTTGCATGAAATTGCTTATCACTTCAAAATTATATTGTTTGTAAAGATTGGATGAGATACCTAAGTACTTTTCTCCATTAGTCATCCATTTTTCATGGCAATTTCATAAAGGTATTCCTAGGTCTGCCTTGTCACAAATTATTTTGTAATCTAGCTGTTCAGCTGTGATGTGGTCTCATCGTTGAACCTGTGACTTAAACAGTAGTCTTAAAATTTAGGAAATATAGGTCAGAAATCCATGAGTCACAGAATGAGCCCTGGAAAGAGGCTTGTGGATGGAAGGTGAGTATTTTCTCATAAGTCTGTGGTGAAACAGTTCCTACTAGTCATTTTTTAAAAGAAAAAAAAATATTCCTCATGTACTCGTTCCTTTTCCTGCTTTCATGTGTGTGGGGGTTTTTTTGTAAAAAAGGTTCAGATTTCCTTTTTCAGGAGAAGACACCAGATTATTTTGTGGACTAAGGCTTACACCAAACAGTAGGGGTCAGGATTCATATCCACCCCCTACTCAGGACTTTTCAATGGTCAAGCTACTGTGTGCAGGTAGGTGGATTTCATTCTCAGACATGCCCGGGTCTAGCAAGTCACCTTGCTAATTGTTCCACTGTACAGCTTTGTAGTAGTGAAGCTTCTTTCAGCACCTTTGGCCCTCAGTTTACCCTTTGTCAAGCATCAGTGGTGTTCCAGCTGTTAACCTGAAAACACACACACACAAAAAAAATCTTGCATTTAAATCTACCCACAACAATCAACATTTCTGTTCTCCAAATACTTTTTATTTGCAAGAACTCTGCCATTCAATTGTACTTTACTTTTGATGAGAGAGAGAAGATGAAAGACAACAAGGAGGGGACCTTGCACTTTTAGGCGAAAGAAAGAAGGCTTTTCTCCTTGGAGAGTGCCTTGCAGTGTTCCCATTTACTTAGAAGTTCACAGGTTAGAGTATGTGTTGAAGAGACAAACATCTCACCCAGGTTCACCTGTTTGTCTGCCTTTAGCAGCCTCTGTAGGGAGTAGGTTGAGGACAGCTGTCCTTTTCTAGGCTCAGTTGTGCTGAGTTTTCCACTCCAGCTACTTGTCACGGTGCATCCCCCGAGGCTACTGGCGCCTTACACTGTCTGACTGACTACATTAGCTCTCTAACCCACTCAGAGGGAAAAAAAAAACACAACTGGTTTGAATAGGAACAAAAGTTTGAATAGGAACTAATTACTAATTAGGCTCTAGAAAACTAGGGATACTAAGACATTTTCCCACAAGGAGTTCAGTAGGTATAGTGGAAAAGAGATAATTTTTTCAGCAGGTGGCAAAAGAGCAGCTTCAGATGAGCTGTTTGTTTTTTTCTCTGGCATAACAGCTTAAGGCATAATTTTGTTTACTACATCAGATTTAAAACCAAACATTCAGGAAAGCAAGAAATACATGTATCCCACTTTACTGGCTTTGCATGGCCAGGATTTGGTAGTCAGGGGCTGCAGGGTTGGCTTCTGGGAGAAGTTGCCAGAAGCTTCCACCATGTCTGGCAGAGGCAATGCCAGACAGAGGGATAACAGTGGGCTAACTAGAAATAGTGGTAATGCCTCTGTGATAGCATATTTAAGAAGGAAAAAAAAATTGTGCAGATTTAATTGCAGACAGAGAAGAGCAGAGTGAGAATATGTGAGATGAACAATTTTGCAGACATCAAGACCAGTAGAGAAGGAGGGAGGGGAGGTGCTCTGGGCACTTGAACAGAGATTCCACAGAAGACCACAGTGAAGCAGCTGTCCCTCTCCAGCTCCTTGAGGTCCATGATGATGCAGAGGTCCACCTGCAACCTGTGGAGAAGACCCACACTGGAGCAGGTGGATGCCCAGGCTGTGAACCTGTGGAAATCCATGCTGGAGCAAGCTCCTAGCAGCGACCTGCAGACTGCAGAGGTTGGAGCCCACACATGAGCAGGTTTCCTGGTAGGACTTGTGACCCTGTGTGGGACCCTGCTGGACCAGGCTGTGCCTGAGGGACTGCACTCTCTGGAGCAATTGGAGCAGTCCATGGAGAACTGTTGCCTGTGGGATGGACTCACACTGGAGTTCATGGAGGACTGTCTCCCTTGGGAGGGACCCCACGCTGGAGTACAGAAAAGACTCCTCTCCCTGAGCAGCAGCAGGAACAACATGTGACAAACTGACCTTGACCCCCACTCCTTGTCTCCCTGTGTTGCTGTGGGGGAGCAGATAGAGCTCAGGAAGGAGGGAATGACTGGGCAAAAGTGTTTTTTAAGGCTTATTTTACTTCTCATTATCCTTCTCTGATTCTGTGAATAATAAATTCAATTAATATCCCCAAGCTGAGTCTGTTTTGCCTAAGATTGTAATCAGTGAGTGATCTCTCCCTGCCCTTATCTGAATCCAGAAACCCTTTAGTGTACTTTCTCTCACTTGTCCACTTGTGTGGAACAATAGAGGAGCTTTGGTGACTGCCTGGCATCCAGCCAGGGTCAACCACTACACTGACATTTGAGATGATTGATGCCAGAGCTGTCATCCAGCATCTCAAAGTCTTACTAAGAGAACCCAGGCTACAGGCGTTTGGCCAGTACTCCTACTACGCCATAAGATTTTCACTATGCTGAACCAAAGTGACTGCAACTTTGTTTCACACACCCTCATTGAAGAGATACAGAATTTGCTACCTGCTGGAAAAAACTTCTGGAGAGTTAGAAAGAAGATCCTCCTTGTGCACTTTGTGTATTACTTCAGCTTTATAAAAGATTGTTTTTCAGCACTTCATTCAATTTTTAGAAAGGCCAGTTTTTGTTTGACTTTTGGAAGAAAGAGATTTCAAAATGTGTCAAGTACTTTTAAACAAAATTCATCAGAAAGGATAACCTTGGACCTCCATTCAATATCTTAACATGCAGAGACCCTTTGATTCAACTGACATCACTGTGAAATTGCATTTTGTGTAATTTCCAGAAGTAAAGTATAAATATTTCCAGCAAAGCATTCTTAATGTAAGTTTTGTTTGCTAAGTGTGCTTGTTCCTTTTTGGATCTTGTCATGGGAAATCCTTTTTGTTTTAATGAAAAAACAAAATGGATGGATTCCACAGATTTTAGTTTCACCCACTCTACAAACTCACAAAGCCATAATATAAGGCACTTGTGACAAATCCTCAAGAATAATGTGAATAATGTCTGAGAGCCCTTTGCTACAATATCCAAGAATACTATTTCTGTCACTTCCTGCTTCACACCATGCTGAAAAGAATTGTAAACATGACATTTCTCCTACTATAAGTGCACTTTTAAATTCTGATCTCAGCAAGATCCAGGAAAAGCACATGTCCACAAGCTTGACTGCTGCAATGTAAGGGAAAAGGGGATTCAACACAAATGACGATTTCATAGATTTAGATTTATATTTCTGTAGAAAATACTGTTATCCAAGGCTTTGAAGGAATTTTTAGAACATGTGGCCTATTTCTGACAACTGTTTTAGAATAGGATTAAACAAATCCTAGGTGTATTTATTTCTTTCCATTGACTACAAAGCTATGACCAGCTCTGCTGTACATGTTTACATGCTATATGTATGTGTTTGGTCAGCTAAGACCCATCTCCTTTGCTTACCTAGAGGCAGAAAAATCAGACAGACTGTGTATTGGTTTTTGCCTTTATGCATCTTACAGTTAGCATCTTGCATCCATTGAAAAGTAAATCTCTATTGTACATATATAATATTTTTCAAATATATTCAAATACAGAAGAAGTTACAATACCCTGTTTGCTCAACAATTAAGTATAACATCTAACCTCCAACTAAGCAATCTCCATTCTACAAACCAACACATATATATTAAACTGTGCTAATTTTTCTGTATCACCACAGTCACAGTAATAGAATCATAGAATTGTTCAGTTTGGAAAAGCCTCCAATTAAGATCATTGAGTCCAACCATTAACTCAGCACTGACAATCCATCACTAATCCATGTCCCTAAACACCATATCTATGTGTCTTTCAAATACCTCCAGAGATGGTGACTCCACCACTTCCCTGGATGTCATATTCCAGTGCCTGACCACCCTTTCAGGGAAGAAATTTTTCTAACATCTAATCTAAACGACCACTTAACTTAAGACCGTTTCTTCTCATCCTGTTGCTTGTTACCTGGGAGATGAGATCAATCAACAGCTTGTCACAGTCTCCTCTGAGGTAGTTGCAGAGAACAGTAAGGTACTCCCTGAACCTCTTTTTCTCCAGGCTAAAAACCCCTAGTTCCCTTAGATACTTCTCATAAGACTTGTGCTCCAATCCCTTCACCAGCTTCATTGCCCTTCTCTAGACAACCTCCAGCACTATGTCTTTCTTGTAGTGAGGAGTCCAAACCTGAACACAGGATTGGAGGTGTGACCTCACCAGTGCTGAGTACAGAGTGACAGTCACTGTCCTGGTCCTGATGGCTACACTATTGCTGATATTAGCTGTGCTTCTTTTTGTAGTTGTTATTTGCTGAGAAATGAAGACATTGGAAGTTTATCATCTTTGATTCTCTCCCTTTTACATGGCTTCGATGCCAGAATCAATTCTGTGTTGTGAAGAAGAGTCCTAATTATGTTTGACATGTTGTTTGCTGTATAGTATCATCTCTAAATAAAAGTGTCTCATATAAGCAAAGGCAGAAAAGTGACCCAAAGAAGGAAAAAGGGTTTATGATTGACAGAACAGAACAGCAAAAAATTGCTCTTGTGGCAAAATATTTTAGGACTGGCAACAGGCTGTTTGTCATATGGGTCTAATTCTGCAGCTCCTGGAAATCAAAGAAGAAACTTCTGCAAAACAGGGTTTCTCCATTAGGAAGGGCATTCCTCTGAACAGCTTCTCTACTGTAAAAGAAGGGTTTCTACTAAGTTTGTTACCCCGTGCTTAATTGGTAGCATCTTGTGGAAGCAGATGTGCAATAAAGGTTTCAGAGGATGAAAACTGGGTAAAATTATCTTAAAAAATCTTCATTGTTACACAATGATTTATGCATAAAAATAAATGGCTCTATGTTATATTAAATAATAAAATGTTGGCCAATTAGGAAACAACTCTGATGTTCCTGGGAAGATTTGAATGTCATTCAAAACAAATCTGTGGTGTTGACTGTTGGCAACTGAATTGCAAAGCACATTTCCTTAGAAGATCAGAAATAGCATGCTTGAATTTGTACAAGTGGGACAGACGCTTCCTCCTGTTTGTGCAGCAGGACTGAAATCCTGAGCTAGAATAGGAATATTAACAAAAAGTGCTTGTCTCCATTCTTTTATTTATTCATTTGTATAAAGGTAATGGTAACTTTTTCAGAACAGTTTTAATAAAGAAGTAATGCAAGTATTCTGCAATGAAAAAGGACGAAGCTGCCACAGTAATTTTAATCATGGTGATATTAAGGCCACTAAAATAGTTGAGAAAACTATGACTGCATTTCTTAAACATGTGGAGGGAAGTCACATGCAGTTGGAATGTCTCTGCAATCTGGGTTTGCATTCAGTCATCTGATTTCAACTATAATTTTTCCACTAATAAAAAATTCAAATGTTTCAGATTGGCTTCTGTTACAAAGAATGTGCTAAAATCTGTGATTGGCTGTGATGACATTCGTGGACATGGAAATATGCTTTATATAATACTACATTTCTAGAAAGTGAAAATGTTGGAGAAGCCTTTTTCCCCTCATTGAATTATTAAACTTTTTTTTTTTTTTTGGTTACGAGTGCCTGACTTGATATCTTAAATATATGGAAGTAATTCAAGATAGATAATATTTTTTCTTGAACTCCTAAGCTGATATCAAATGGTGGTTATTGTAAGACAATTAAGACAAATTTTACTGATGTGAAAGTAATCTCAGAGTATTTCTTCATGGATAATTTGTGATTTTGCAGTCTTAGTGTTATCATTTAATATATATGAGCAGGCCAAACTGTGAAGAAGGTCAGTTATCATTTTCAAAAAATAATGTATTTTTATATGGAAGTTATTTACTTAAACAGTGGAAACTTTAAAATTAGTTTTCCTGAAAAATTATGCATGCAGATTTTTGAATTTTCTTCTCTATATAAATTTCAGGAAATATTTTTTTAATAAAGGAAGTGACAGCTCTGTCAGACATTCAGTGGTATGAGTACCATATGCCAGTTATGACTTTCAAGTGGTAAAAAAATTAATCTGAACTGACTGTACAATGCACTGTTTTATGGTCTGTTTGCTCAGTCCACTTGTTTATATAGGATGCTTATGATATGTCCCAGTTTTTGAGGTAAGTTTTTGCGTCCAACATAACTACAAGAAGTACAAAATATAGGGCAGAAAGACATTTAAATGCAGTGTTAAAAAGTTAGTCATACATCTTAAATAAAATCCAACCCAAAATAAACAAACAGCCCCCCCATGTTCCCCAAAACAAACAAACCCAAAACACAACAACAAAACTCCCAAACCCAGCAATGCCTGTTTAACTTTTTCCATCTTTTTCCAATTAAAATCTGAAGATCTGGTCCAGTAAATATCTTAATTATGTGTTGAATTGATAAATTCCATGAGATTTTGTATGTGGTTAACTGCTTTGAGGGATCCAAGACTTAATCCTTAATGGTTAATTTTTATTGTGGTGTGTTTGTAGTAGGGCCAAAAGTAGTTTAACTGTCTTATTTAATTCCAATATACAATGTGTAAATATGGTGATTGCATTTCTATAACTCTTCTATGGAAGAGTTATAGAAAAAATTTATTATCAAAACTTGTGAAATATTTTCCAATAAGTTTGTAAGTTGTGAATACAGAAATATATAACATTACTGTAAGCCCTTTTTTGAGCATTTATTAACTGTTCTGTAAAATTTAAAAAAAAAAAAGCTGCATAGATTAAAATATATGAAACAGGTAAAACACCCCCCCATATATATAAAAACAATTTTTATCTGCCTATTTAAAAGGCAATCTTCTCAAGGTAACCACAATGTTCTACTGGCTGGAACTGACTGCTTAAATCATAACACACTGCTTTATTGATTAATTATGTTGCTACCTTCATTACATCAAGAAATGTCTGATATGGATTCTGTAAAGGATTAATTGCATTGTAATTCCAGAGAAGTATCACCTTCCACAGAAAGCAATTCAACATGAAGTAATAAAAAACAGCTAACAAGATAATCAAAGATCAGGAGTGAAAATTGGATTTACAAAGTGAAAATGTAACTTTCAGGTAAGCTAACAAAATCAATCCAGTCCCCACAGAAAGCCAAAAAGTCTTCCATATCCACCAGAGACTGATCTTCGGTCTTTAACCCAGTCTCTTTCGCATTGTTACAAACCCATCTGGAATTTTATTGTTCTCTATCTTTTTATGCTGTTTCCCTGACATTCCTGGACTCTTCAGTTCTTTAAAATTTCAGAGTTTTATGTTATACATTGATAGCTGGAAAGAAAACATGAACTGCACATCAGTAGACTACAGTTCTCACACTTTACTAGCATATGATTGTGATTTCATAAGTACTGCATATGTATGTGAGCACTGTATATCTTACAGAACTAATTTAAAGGCACAACCCCAAAACATTGGTATGAGAAAGAACCTGAAGAATGACATGGTTATCAAAGGAAGTAATGATGCTCAGCAAAAACTGACTCATACTGGGATTTGTTACATATTGAGAAATTCCATCAGTGTGTTTTAGTTTTGCTTTTCAAGTTCATTAATGAATTAGAAGAAAAAATATAAATATGTTAGGGAATTTCCATACAATATAAATTTGTAAAAAAACAAAGAACAGAGAAAATTACAAAGAAGTCCCAGAGCTATTAGACAAATATGTAGAGAATAACATTAGTAAAGTATAAGTTGATAGATATAAAGAAACTAATTCAAAAGTCCTGCACAACTGCAGAAGAGAAACTGAAAAACAGGAATGCTAAAAGTAGCTCTGAGGTTATATTAGACAGTAAACAAGATAGAGTATGAGTTTGCATTATGATGTAGAAAAAAATCACCAGTGTAATTTTGAAACATCTCTATGTCATGTCATGGAGGAAAAATATAATAAAACCTATTTATCTTACCCTGCAGAATATATACCTTGGATAGTTAGCTCAAATTTGGGCACTATATTATCAAAAAAAAAAAAAAAAAAAAAAGCCACTGGTCTGTTTATAGAGATTTTAAAAAAGAAAAAAGGTAACACAAGGTAGTTAGAAGGAAAACTAACTGATTAACTTGAAACATACAAGTGGCAATAAATGCCACTGAACACAAGGACACAATTCACTCAGTTGAAAAGTTCTTAAAGTTCTGATGGGTTAAATTTTGTAGTTGAGGTTTTATACTCTAGGAACAATTTTTTATAGTTAACAATAGTATTTTTGAGAAAGACATGAAGAAAGAAATTTTTAACTCATCATGATGTGTTTGTAGTGAGAGAAAGATGGCATGGAAGTAAGAATGTGCAGACAAATTAAGCAATGTTTAGAAACTAGCTGTTTTAGTTGCTGTCTTTATTTTTTCTGTGTCTGTCCATTGAACTAAAAAATCATTTCTCTGCTTAGTACCTTGCAGCAGAAAACCCTGAGAGACTCACATAAACTTATTTTATTGAGGCAATAACCCAGACAACATCACTGTTCTGATGGGAATAGTCATGACGACATACTACAAGTACTAAGGGTGCATCAACACCAGAAAATGAGATGTGTCATGCTGATTAATCAAGAAAGTTAGAACTCGAATCCAAGAACAGATGTGAAAACAGGGAAATTAGGTCACAACATCAGGGAAAAATTGAAGAAGAAACCATTTGGTGGTTTAATAGTGTCTGAAGGTGTAAAGACTCTGATCTGGTGTATATGGATAAAGTCTAGCACGTTCCACAGAAAAATATGGGTATAGTAATAAGAGTAATAGATTTCAGGAAAATTCCCTTGGGAACAATTAAAGTTAAACTGTCTGCTCCACTGGTGTCTTTGTGGCAGAGGGAAACTTTTGCACTGGATAGGGAAGGAACAAATAGACCTTTTTCATTATAGATATCTAGGCTTGTGTGAAGATAAATTCCTTTCAAAAATTGGGCTTTCTCAAGAATGTGGTGTCTGCTGTCAGTATTACAGGCAGATGGTTTCCCTTCCTCACTTAGTATTCAGTCAGTGTGGCAAATAATCTGAATGTTTTTCTAATTGATGCAAGATTGTGTAATTGATGCGGTCAGAGATGGCTCTGCTGCAGAAAACAGGATGAGAAAAACACAAATGAAAACCAAATACCATGTCTTGATTATGTTGTAGATACACATGGTAGGTTGTATATTTGAGAGGAGGAGGAGAGAAATTGAGCTGGTGAGGGCACATTCCTCAAATGAAAACAAAGGGGTTGTGGTTTCACCTGAGGGGGAAGGGAGGATAGCGGCTTCTGCATTTCCTGTGCAAAAAGATGTGAGGCATTGCCCAGCATGCCCTGTGAGCATGCTACTTCATATGGCATTGCTGAAGAAACATCAGGAACAAAATACATCACTTACACCATTAACAATATCATGTCAGTTCATTATCCCTCTGTCCTAGGCAGTAGGACAAGGAAAAAAAAAGGCTGTGTGCAGTTTTGGACCCCTCACTACAAGAAAGACATTGTAGTGCCAGAGCAAGAGAGTGTCCAGATAAGAGCAACAGAGCTAGTGAAGGGCCTGGAGCACGAGACTTTTGAGGAGCGTCTGAGGAGCCGGGTTTGTTTAGCCTGGAGTAAAGGAGTTTAGGAGTGACCTTATTGCTCTCTACAACTACCTGAAAGGAGATTGTAGGGAGGTGGGAGTCAGTCTCTTCTCACAGGTAACAAGTCACAGGACAGAAGGAAATTACCTCAAGTTGTGCTAGTAGAGATTTAGATTGGATATGGAAAAAAATTCTTCCCTAAAAGGGTGGTCAGGCATTGGAATATCCTGTCCAGGGAAGTGGTGGAGTCACTATCCCTGGTGGTATACCAAAGACATGTGGATGTGGCACTTGGGGATCTGGTTTAGTGCTGAACTGATTTAGTGCTGGGTTAATGGTTGGACTGGATGATCTTAGAGGGTTTTTTCTAACCTTAACAGTTCTGTGGTTTTACTCAAACAAGGGCAGTTACAAGCGCATGCTTTTTTTTGGGGAATTTGTTTGGATTTTTAATTCTTAAAGATGGGGCTTTTCAGATGTTAAGCTCCTGAATAAATATTTATGCAACATATCATAGAGGGCAAAACTGTTTAGTGTGTTTGTTTTCAGTCTGCTGTGTAAATACTGTGTATGGGATACAGAGCTCAGGGATCACAAAAATGAGCAGCTGACAGGGGAGTTACTCATGTGCCTTGACCTGGCTGCTGCTGGAAGGGTCAGCATGAGACTCTTGAAGGGGTGTAGGATTCTCTGAGAAAAGGGCTTATACCTAAGCCTTACTCATAACAAGAAACTTAGGCACCTGGAGAGCAGGAAGAAAGGAAAGGACCTAGCTTACTGTTACAAAGTAAGAGACAGACTGTCTTCAAGACTTTAATTTATTATGCCTGAAGCATTGAGCTTTCTGAATTTATTTTTGCATTTCTGTATTCTGTATTTTCTGCTTAAATTTAGGGAGTGGGAAGTTGTTTGGGATTTTTTGATTTTGGTATTGTTTAATTTAAACAAGCATATTTTTAGGGACAGAATAGTGTCAGTGTCATCAGGAACAATCATTTCAAAAGAAAAGCAGGGAGTATGTAGTTCCACTCTTGTCGCTGTAGGATACTATCACATCTCAGTGAAAGTTTCTTGATATTTACATTTTCCAAGAATTTATGATTCATGTTGATTTCACTGCAATTTGTGAAACCTAAGCAATTGAAAAATCAGGTGCATTTTCATTAAATGAGTCAAGGGAGATTTTGGGGCCCATCTCTGGGTATGTACATTTAAGGTACATTGAGGTCAATTTGAGAGGCCAGTTTTTACTGACTACCAATGATAATAAAATGCAGTGGGTTTCACTCTTGAATCACCTTTCCATCCATCGAATACTACAAAGTCACTTTAATGGAGAATTCTGACTGACACTCGTTGAACAACTGTAGAAAGATTTAACACTATTGTCTCCTGGCACATTTTGCACTTCACCCATCAGTCACAGCTTTCTTGTCAGCGGTAGCAGAAGGCAGCTTGTGAATCATTCAGCTACAAACACAACTAAGGCACCAGCGTGTGAAATGGAATAGTTGAAATAAAAGAATATAGTGTGGTTTGGCTTCCCTACTAGGAGAGACTGCAACTTTTGGTGGCACCAACAGTTGGCTGCAACAACACCTAAAAACACTATAGAGGACTTTGGCTGAGGCTTTTTTTGTTCCAGGATGAGCCTTTGAATTGCACGAAAAGAGCATCCTAAGCTCTTAACTGGTCCCTGTGCTGGCCTACAGTAAGGTGGGTGAGAACTATGTAAGAGTAGAACTTGTTATGATGCAAATAGTTCTGCTTTCAATTTCTGCATAATTAGTCTTAATGTTCATAATTATTCTGCCACATAATTTCACAACCAGCAGAGAAACTTCTCCGTAAGTTCTTTGATGGTGACTTTGTATGAAAATCCACCATTCTTTGTTCACGGTGCTTGATTAGTTTCCTGGCTTACATAGTGGTATCGTAAATCTTTTTTTTGAAAAGACTTTAACTATTAACACGTGTGAGTGACTATTATTTTAGTAAGTTATTTGCTTGAAAAATGGGTATTCATTCCCCAGATTCTCAAAATAAACTTCCCTAGAGAGGTACTCGTGAAGAGTGAATAAGAAGGGCACATGTGCGGGCAAATCATGAGTGGTTTAAAAATTTTTCATCAAACACTCTTCAGAAAAAATCAGCAAGTGCTAACAGATTTCCAGGTAGAAATTAGCATTCTTCTTCCTCAGAGAGTAGCAACTCCAGTGAAACACAGCACTATGTGTACACATACATATAAATATTCAAAGTCAAGGCGGTAAACCACCTGAATCTCATTGAAGCTAATGAGGACCATGTGGCCAAATGCTTACTTGCAACATTGAAAATTTATCCTAGTAGCTCTGCATGACATGAAAAAAATGCTAAATAATGAAAAACTGCAGTATTTGAAGATTTTTTTAAAATACAAAACACAACTTAGACAAGACAAGATTACTGAAATACTGTAAAAACACCATAAACATATGGGCTGTGCTTTAAGAAGCTGCAACAAACATCAAACATTATAATTTAGGAAGAGATAATCTCCATTCTCCAATTAATGAACTAATAAAGACAAAGGATGCTTTACTGTCTGCTAGCACTCCATGCATGTTTATGTCTTCTAAAAAAAGACACAAAATAAATAGGAATTCTCAGAGAAATTTTGGCATTTGTAGAATTTGTAATTACAAAAGGATGAAAAAAAAATCCCATCAAGTCAGGAATGGTACCTAAGTAGCAACCATATGCCCCAAAAATGACTAACTAGTTATAAATTGCTTAAATCATTAATAATATGCATATTTTTAAGGGTGGCATAGACACAGACAGCAGCCACAAAGGAACTTACTGTAAGATAAAAAGGTTCATTATATACTCCTGGGCACATGGTGTGAATCTTGGGGATGGTCCTGTGTGGGACCAAGAGCTGTACTTGATGATCCTTGTGGGTCCATTCCAACTCAGAAGATTCTCTGATTATAGAAATGGAAATATAAGGCGAAAACCCACCCTACCAGAGTGATGTAGAGTTTGAAGAAGTGAGCTGAGTGAAAGTAAGAAATTTTTGTAGATCTGTGTGTGGTGCATGACATTATACCTTTAAGTGTCATTCTTTCAAAGCTATGGAAGAGAAAGAAGGCAGAAAACTCGCTTTCTTTGTTTTACTTTTATTATAGCATGAGGTGGAAATCAAATTTTACAGGATAAAATGAATTATTATCCCAGCTTTTAACAAAATAAGTGAAAACATGGAGGAGTGGAGGACATCTGTGTATGTCAAACAACATTATCTCAATTGGTTAAAACTTGGTGCTAATAACTCCAAAGTCACAGCTTCAATCCCAAGTATGGGACACTTAAAAGTTGTACTTGATGATCCTTGTGGGTCCCTTCCAGCTCAGAACATTCTGTAACAGATAGTCCTTACAAAGAGTCAAACGACAGGATATAAAGAAAGTGTGAAAAGCCCCACATCTCTGGATAAAGATTCCCTTGTGCTCAATTCTATTACAGTTCAAAACTGACAGGTTCTTTAGCACAGTTCATGACATATCAACTCATCTGAATTGAAGCATGAGTTTTCTAGTGTTCAGACTGAAATCTGTAAGAGTTTCTCAAAAAGAAAGTTGTTCCCAGCAGTTTTGATCCTTAACCAAGCAGTGCTTGAACATTTTGATTCCTTTTGACTTCATTGGGAAGGTAATCTAAGACTGAAATAAAAAACCTTAAGTGACTTTTCCCTCAGAATTTTACAAGATATTTAGAGTGTTTAAATTTTAAAACTGGTCCCTGATTGACTTTCTTGTCCTTTTAATGCACTAGCGTACACATGTTCAAATCATGCTTTTAATTTTAAATGTATCTAATCTCTGATAGTGTATGACTGGCCATGCACACATGCAACCAGTTTATTGACACAGTCTTAGTGATATATGTACTGCACAATTTAGCCATATGTAAGTTCAAATACAAGAAAAGTTGACTGCCACAGCCTTTATTCTTGTGCTGTAAAGCCCTTACAGTTTTGCTGCTTTGGTAGATATGAAAAAAAATTATTTTCCTGGGTGGTATAAATTTTGTGCTAAGAGTTGTTCTGCTGAGTGATATTTTGATGAACTAACTGTTTAACTTCTCTGAAAATATGAAGAAGTTACATCACACAGAAAGCTGTATTCATGCATATAACAATGTGCATCTGATTGTACAAAAAAGAGTTGCATTCTTACTGCAGCATGGTGTTCATTATATGAGCCATAAGCAGTGCACTAGTTGTCTGGCACCCTTTGTTTAATATTTAATAATTTCCATGCATCTGGTTCTACTCCTCTGTTACTCTCTACTTATAGAAGAGAAGCACTTTGTCTCTTTCTACAAAGTACATTTTTTTCTTTTTTTAATTTCAGACTTTTTGCTTTAGCTTATGAGTTCATCAAACTCAGAGTTTTTGAAATGTGTTGGGCTGAAGCTGTAAACTGTTTGGATAAATGATTGTGGATTTGGTGGAAAACTTAACATTTTTCTTAGTCAGGATGGACTATGATTTCTCCACTTTGCTTTGGCAGATTTCTTATCTTGCTTTCTCGTAATTACCCACTACCAGTTGTAAAGTGTTGTAAAGGTTTTTATTTTGAAATTAGGTTTCCCCAATGCATGTAATATAAGATGTAAAATTACAGAGTGTTGAAATTGATGTAAGAGTACCTTTAATCTTTGACTTACACAATAAACTGATTCTGTGAAACTGTAAAAATTAATTTAATCCCAGGTTATTGTCAGAAAGACATCTCAAATAAACAAATAACATTATTTATGCTGATTGTTTATATTATGACTAGATATTAGCTTTGTTTTGGGGAAATATGTAAAACCTTCCTCACTGCCTTTGCTTCTTCCGAACTTAACATTTTCAAAATCTCTGTCTCTGAAACAGAAACATGCATGTGATTTCATACCACACTGACAAGGATTTGATCTTTTTCCTAAAACTGAAGCTAAATCTGGCAACATCTTTTCCTTGAAAAGTATCTCTAGTTAGAACACTACTCTCATGTTCTTCAAAATCTCCTTTTTCATGTTATTCTTACTTTTCTAGGCATTCAGAAATCAATATTTCCTTTTAGCAACTTGGTTCTACAGGAAAAGACATAGGATGAGGAAGATAGCTTATTAAACATAAAATAGGGAAGTCTACTTAAGCCATGAGAGAAACTCATATTACAGCTATCAATTAAGTGGGAATAAACCTTTGTATATGTGTCAAGGCATACATATCGTATTCTCATATGTATTCTGTGTCTTTGACCATGCTGTAAACTTCATGAATCCTAAAAAAAACATGCTCCATCCTGGTATACTCGGGTTATCCAGGCAGAGTGGTATCAATCTGGAGCAGTACCTAACCCAGTGATATCAGTAAGTGTCATTGCTATCTTTTTCTTTCAAACATATTTTACTAGGTTTTTAAGGCCATAAGGCAACTCTGTGGTCTAATATCAACTTCAGCATAATGTGGACAGAGAAAAAAATGCATTATTGTCTTTAAGAACAGATGTGTGAAAACTGGGAAAAGTTCATAGATTGCAGATGGGAAACACTTTGGCTATGGCAGAAAAGACTAGAGTGTATTTGCAAGCCAATGTACGTTCCCAGACTCATCAAATACCTGAAGAGGTATTTATGCAGTGTTTCATGATTAGTGATAACACCATTGGAAAATGGCTGTAGTGTTTTTATAAGATTTCTTGTGGCTTTGACCTCTTCTGTCTTTCCTCTTTTGTTGCTGTTGTTGTTGTTTTGTCAGAAGAAATGAATTCATGTATAATTATCTGTGTCGATATGTATTTTCCACATCACACTGAAATGAGCCAAAAGGCTCTCACTGAATTCTGTAAATCTCTCATTAGGCTCTGTTTCTCTTCAGTATATCATATCTATTAATGCCTTCCTATTTCTTATTATTCTGGACCACTCGTTAATGCATGCTTGTCATAGTTTCTTATAAAAGTAACATTTTCAGGCACTCTGCTTACCTAGTTATCATTACGATTCCAAACATCTATCACATCCATGACAACTGTACTAACAAATTATCATAGAAATCTAGAGAGCTAGTAGTCCTACATCACCTCTGTGAACAACCAAATATTTGAAAATATACAGTGGACTCTGTAAGGATGTCAGGATACTTGGAGGACTTTTTTTGATAGTTCAGAACAAGGTAAATCTTGCAAAACAATTTAGCAGGAATAGACATAACACAACCAATGGGGGACTCATAGAATCCTAGAATCATATAATGTTAAGGAATTGGAATGGAACTTAAAGGTCATCTAATCTCAACACTCCCTGCTATGGGCAGAGACACTTCCTATTAGACCAGGTTGCTCAATGTTCCATCTAACCTGGCCTTGAACACTGACAGGGTTGAGATATCCACAACCTCCCTGAGCAACCTGTTCTCACCATCATCACAAGAAGGAATTTCTTTCTAATATCTAACCTAATTTTCCTCTCTTTCAATTTGCACTCATTACTCCTTCTTCTATCATTACAGTTCCTGACAAAAAGTCCTTCTCAGGCTTTCCTGTAGACCCCCTTCAGATACTGGAAGGTGGCTATGAGGTCTGCATCCAAACTTCACTTCTCCAGGCTGAACATCCCCAACTTTCTCAACCTGTTTTCATAGCAGAGGTGCTCCAGTCATCTTACCAGCTTCGTGAGCCTCCTCTGGACTTGCTCCAACAGTTCCTTGTCCTTCTTAGGGGCACCAGAGCTGGTCACAGTACTCCAAGTGGGGTGTCACAAGAACATAGTGAAGGGGGATACTCATCTCCTTTGACTTTCTGGTCACACACTCCTTTTGAAGCAGCCCAGGATTCTATGCTGAGATAAGACCACATTCACATTAATGTGGTTCCCCTACTTTATTATATCTGGGAAGAAAATGAGACTGTGTAGCTCTGTGAGTCTAACCCCATTTGAATGCACTGGTCTTGTGGAGCCAGAATAGCATTAACCACCTGCACTTGGTATAAGTCTAGTTTATTCTATCCACATGGAGATGGCACGTGTGCTCTGAGTATAACCTCTGGCTGTTTGCCTGGGACCCACCGAAGATCAGCTGCTGCACTCAGAGTTGCTGAAGCTCTGAGCAGCTTGTCATGCTGAGGGCTGCTCATAAGGGGCTGTCACACCTTGACTCCTTCAGTAAATCCATACCTGGTCATCCTAAAGATATTATACCCATGCAAAGATCACATCTGTCATGGGGGCCAGAGGGGTCTATAGAGTAGTTTCTATAGAGTGGTTTTCAGAAGCTACTAGAAGCTTTCACTGTCCTATGACTAGCCAGTGATAGCCAGCTCCAGGTGAATTTCCTACTCCTAGACAAGGCTCAGCCAGTGAAAATGCACTTTTGCGATAACATATTTAAGAACAGAGGAAGAGAATGTTTGTTGCGCAGAAGAAATTTCTGCGTGTGGAGGAAAACATGGGATAACAAGCAGACTCCAAGGTCAGAGTAGCAGTGTGGGGAAAGGAGAGGGCTGGGGAGGCCTCCCTCTCCCGCTCCAGCAGGGGAAAGACTGAGAGCTGAGGCCCGTGCCGCCTGCAGAAGACCATTCGGGTGCAGCTCATGAAAGGGCCCATGCTGAAGCAAGTGTATGCACGAAGGAAACTGTGATCCTGTGGAAGGCCTAAGGATGGAACAATGTCCTGCAGGAGACCTGTGGCCCATGGAGAGGAAAGCCCAGGCTGAAACAAGTTTTCCCGGGTAGGACTTGTCCAGAATGATCCATGGGGCAGCGGATTGAAAACAACTGTTGCCCGACAGATGGACTAATGCCAGAGAGGTCCATCAAAGACTGTCTCCTGTGGGGAGGGACCCCACAGGAGCAGGGGAAAGACTCAGAGCCATGACCCCCTGCAATCTGTGGTGAAGACTATGGTGATGCAGATTGTCTCCCTGCAGCCCATAGAAGACCACTGGGGTAAAAAATCACCCTCCTGCACCCGATGGAGGAGTAACCCAGAGGACAGCAGATTGCCAAGAACTGCTGTCCGAGAGATGGACTCGAACTGATTACAAAACACCCTCCCATCCCCCTGCACTGTTGGGGGGAGGAGGGAGAATTTAGAATAAAGCAGGAGTGGGGGGGAAGGTGTTGTGTTTTAAGACTGTTTTATTTCTCACTCTTTAAGTCTTATTCTGCTAGCAATAACTTCAAGTTCTATCCCCCTTGAGTCGATTTTGCCCATGAAAATTAGTTAGTAAGCAAGTCTCCCAGTTCTTATCTCTATTAAAGCATTCCTCAGCTAATTTTTTTGACTTTCCTCTGCCAAGTGGCAGAGGGAGGGTGATTTCAGTGCTGTAGCAGCCTTGGTGGGCATCCTGGCATCTGTTCAGGGTCAAACCACCACAGCATCCAAAAAAGTAAGCTGAAGACTCAACATACTAAAAGCAGAAAACTTTGTTTAATTGTTTGCTTCTTGTTGTAGTCTTCCCACATATCTGTCAAAGTTCAGGTTCTGCAGTCTTACAACTGAACAGTGTCTTTCTTTACTTTTTGGTGGGCTTCTGGCTGAATGCATCCACCTGCATTCACCTGGACACTGAAATTTGCAAAAGGAATAAGTGACAACGTTGAAATTAGCTCCTCCATGATTTAAATGGTAATTTAAGCATATTTTAACAGACATGGTTTAATTTCACACACTGAGTTCATTCACTTTAGTTTTCCAGCATCCATTGGGAGACAAGTCCTTTAACTATAAACTGTTTCAACAGGGACCTTAATTCTGTTTACAGAGTGTTTAGTTTAGTGTAATTCAGATCTCCACAGTGCCTCTAGGACTAGCTGATTACAAATGTTAAGTAATAATGTGACAATAATAAAGTAGCTAAATGCATTGAATGTTACAACAGCATTCTTTCTGATTTACAAGAGGTTGTGAAAAATCAAGATTAAGCTCGTGGTCTGTAGTAGATATCTGTTACAAACATCAATTGTTTTGAAATAGGACCAGTTGGCTGCAGGCTGTCCAAGAGGTTCTCTGCAATTTCTTCTGGATATTCACACAAACATGAATTAGAGGGGCAAGTTGCAGACACCTTGGCTGCTGACGCTAGTATTAAAGAGATGTTATCTCCTGGCTTCCTACCAGTGAACAACGAGAAACATCAGCTGCCAGTGAGAGAAGAACAACTGTTTTATAGAGATCTTAAATTGCATCACTTTTTTTTTTCTAGTGCTTTTTTATTTCACTAAAGAAACTGCTAAGGCACTAAGATTAAGAGCTGTTGCAGCACCATTAGAGGCTAATACTGTGCAGAAGTCTTCATGTTATTGAATTGACACATTACCTTACAGAGTAAGCAAGGGCATTATCATTTCGCAAACAGAAACAATTGAAGCACACTTTTCAGAAATGGTAAAATGATCTGTCAAGTTATAAAAAGTAACTGTTCTTAAAGATCTGCTATAGACAGTTCTTAATTCCCTGGTGGCAAGTAAAGCTGAGCTTCAAGATGGAAATGCTGAAGACCCCTTTTAGTCTTTTGGTGGACAAAGGAGTTGTGGAAATGTGGTCTCCCACTCACTGGAAAAGGACTTTCACTGCTGTTATGAAGAATAAGAAGATGGCTATTGCCACTTTAGTAGGAAATAATCCACTGTAGGTACATGAAATAAGAAAGTTCTAAATTCCAAAATTCAGTTTCATAGCAGTATGTCAGAGTAGTCCTGAGACAGATGCCTGTAGAACTTATTCCTCAAAGTTTTGTATGGCTGCATTAAGCTTCCCTGTGTGCTGACTATTCTGAACATTAGTGAATGCTTTATTTGCTTCCTTTCGGTTACAGAGAGCTAAAAACACACACGATTTAGGACTCAGAAACTCACTTGAGGACAGTGTCCATTTGACTATCTACATTTCTGTAGAGCAGGGCATCACGTAAGTCCCTTGACTCTTGACAATGACTATTCCTCTGAGTCTTTTTCAAATCACTCCTGAGACATTTCTTTCACTCTACATGCAAGGGACCCAATGAACTCTCTCCAAATGAACTTTCACTTTTTAAAAACAGTGGAATATTCTTAACTTTCTATTTCCATCCTATTAGGCAGAAGATCTGGACTCTAAAAGTGCACTCAGTTCTGAAATCTGCTCAGCTTTAGGCAGCATCAGTGACATAGTTCACTGAGAGTTCAACACAAAAAAGCTCAACCAGATGTACAACACAAGAAGTACTTAGTGGTAAAGGGTATGATATTCTTTTGAATTTCAGGAATAAAAAGTATAGACTACAAAGATGTACAGAGAGCTGTAATATCAAGGGACATATTCATCTAAAAGTTCTGCTTTGAGGGTAGTTTTGTGAGGTCTATGCAGTGGTATAAGACTATTTCTCTTTTATCTTTATTCATCTTTAGGGAATAAGTCAGAAAAAATAGTACTTGATTAACATATAGTGGTCATTTATGTCAAAGTATTCACCTGAAGAACAGACTTGAAGAAGAGTAAGATCCCATCTACTTCTTGATTTCTACGTGCAACTTGTATGTCATCAAATGCAGGACTTATTTACCTAATTCAGCAAGAAGTGGAATGATTTATGAGTCTTTAGCTAAGATCTTTCTTTAAAATGTTATCTCCCTTATAATTTCAAACCACTTGTTGAAATGGAGGTGTTTTGATCTGCATAGTCCTACAGAAGTAACTGAGACAAACACAGTCAATTTTGACCTAGGAGTCATCCTCAATGTCAATCAGTGGTAAGAAACTGATGGTGTTTGAGCAATTAGGAAGCACATAGGAAAAAAAAAAGCGAATGAGATGATTGAACTCAACCTTTGGAAGCATGTAGACCTGGATCTGAGAACTGCTGTTCTAACGCGATCCATAATTGAAATGAAAGATTTTGTAATATTGAAACTGTGAATTTTAAGCAGAAGCCCTTTATCCATGAAATGGATACAGTTCATGCTTGAAATATTATATGAAAAAGAAATGGTAGTCTGATATCAAACTGTTGTGGTATCTGTGTACTGACAGTTGCTGAGTACCAAAAAAAGGCAAGCCATAGTAGAAATATGAAGCTTCCATTTTTTTCCCTACACCTGGATGAGATTTTTTTTTTTAAACCAACTCATAAATAAAGAAGAAATATCTGTTTACATTTGAATTGTGAAGTTTTATTAACTACATGCAGTAACAAATTCAGTAGATTTCAAGAACAAGATATATTACATATACATTATTAAAAAATTAATAGAGATAGAAATAATTTTAAGTACTTATTATATTTCCAAGTTGTGCAATAATGTGTAATACTGCACATAAATACCATCAAAACAAGTGTACATTTGTAAGTGTTTAAAGGCAAAAGTCACAATTATTGACTTAAGACTGTGAGATGTAAAGAAAGAGGGGGAAAAAAGGAGATGCAGAGATGCAAGTTCTACTTTTCATTTCCCCCCTACACAGGGGAAGAAAATAAAGTATTGGTGCAGTAATTTTTTCATGTCCAATGTAGATATTTATGATGTTTCTGTCATGTAATATGATACAGACTGAATTTGATCATGCAATTGAAAAATATCTAGCTCATTTGAAGAGAAGAATTAGTCTATATTAATATGGAATAACATAACAACATATTTCTAATACAAGTAATGTGTATTTCTAACTTTTTTTCTGCAGACTAACTGCCAGTAACAAAAGCCATATGATATAGTCAGCATTTAGAGTGAAGATGAAAGAGTGTGAAGTCACATTCTAAAGGTTAAACTTGGATGAACTTGCCTTTAAACTTTTAAAGACACTATGCGGAGCCATGGAGAAATTATCTCTTTTTTTTTTGCACCTCATGAAGGTTTTTTCCCTATTCTTTTGTGCTATGCAGGGATTTAAGATTTTGCATCACTCATTTTGTAAAACATGAAGGCAGTAAAGCCTTCACTATTGCACTAAGCCTAGGATCAGAAATAAACAAAATAATGCATATCTGAATATCCTTGACAATAACACAAACAAACACTAATATCTTTGCTTGTGGCAAGTGTTAGTAATTTTGCAAATTATGCTTTTCATTTACATATGCTAGTTGTCATTTTAAAATTTCAGCTTAAAAAATAATCTGAAAATGCTGCGAAGCAGTTCTGCAACATTTAAAATATCTGGGTTTGTCTGATTGTACAATGCAAAGATATATCTCTTGTTTAACTTTTCTGTAGTACATGCCAAGAATCCATCAGCAAAAATAAGGTTCGACATCAGAATTAAATCGCAAATAGCATTATCTTCATGTACCTAATGAATCTTTTATAAAGAGACAGAAATTCTTTTTCTTTAGATTTAGAGAGATTAAGGTCACATCACAGTATGTTAAAATACACAAACCTTGATAATCTTTGGCAGATTTATTACCTACCGCACACTCACAGATCCTTGTGAATCTTTGTAATTCTTAACATGAACAGCTGGTAGTAAATAACCAAACATAAAGTGCTTGATGGAAAGAGAAAGATACCTTCTTATATTCCCAGAGAGGTTCTTCACTGGAAAGCTAATCAAAGAATGATTCAGAAGAAAAGCTAAAAACAATATTCAGTTTGTTTTTGCAGATGTTCCAACTTTTAAGCTTTAATTTATGGTGCAAATATTTCAGTAAAACAACAAATACTAGGGCCTGAGCTTGATGATTTTTATCAAGAACTTCCAGTTTATTTTCTTTAAACACATCTGATTTAGGAATCTTTTCTGTTTGCAAATACTTCAGAGTCGGTTAGCTGCATAGGAGAAAGATTTAACACATTACAAGGTGGAAAAAAGAAAGAAAGAAGAGTAAAATCTTAGTCAAGTATTAAGTAACATTAACTAAATATCTGGGGGGATTTTTTGTTACTTTTGTTTGTTTGTGTTTTTTTGTTGGTTGACTGGTTGGTTTGGGTATTTTTTGTTTATATACTTGCTCTATTTATGTAACGGAAGGTTTCTGTAGGAAGCTTAGAAGAAGGTCTTGCAAGAAAGTCTTTGGGAGTTTTTTCAATGCTTTCTAGAGCTGGGTTGTTGACAAACATCCTCTCTTTGCTGTAAGTCTTTAAACCTTGTTTATCTACAACAACTGTTCACAGGAACAGGGTGAATATTGTATTCTCAGCACAGTGCAGGGAGCACACACTGTTCATAGACTGAACTCATGGCAGCCCTGTAGAGCTTGTAGAGGGCAATTAAACTGTATTTGCTATTTTTGCAGTCTTTGTCACTGGCTCAGGAAAAATTGCAACCAGGCCTACTGAAGGAGTGGGATTTGGAGGAAGACAGTGTGCAAGTGAAGGAAGATAGATTCCAGACACTTGCTCTTAACAGTCCTGTTTTGCCTTCTTTAAGGACTTCAGAGGGATGGGAGAGTATGTAAAGTCCTGCAGAAGGAGTATGTAGCCACATTATAGTCTCATTTGATGAGAAACTCGTATTCACATGTATTTTGAAGAGCTTTTTAAGTTCAGCAAAACTCTTTGTTTAGCAACTAACACTTTGTATCATCTGTCATTTGGTAAATGATGACCTCATTTCCAGCTGTCTTTATCATTTGTCATTTTAGCAAAAGCAGGCAGATCTGGGAACGAAGCTGTATCACTATCAGAAATGCTAAATAGTACAAAACATCATACACTTCTCAAAACTCAGAAGCGATATCAGTTGCATCTTCTATTGTATATGAAGATGCTGAATCAAGTTCGAAGTGCACATTACTGTCTTTTAAGAATTCAAGATGTCCAAGGCAAAAAAATAACTGAAATTATAAGATGTAGATTTTCACTCTTTTAAAATAGCAAAAGCAATGCTAAAACACACTTTTGCAAGAGAAAAAAATTTTCTCAGAGACTAGAATGTACTCTCTGGGGAAAATAGGACTCTTAAAAACTCCTTTCAAAAGCTCCTTCTCCCTTTGTCCTCTGTGTTTACTATAAACTCACATCCCAAACTCAAAATAACCTTATCTGTTGTTCTTCCCATGGGAAGACAAAAGAAACTACAGATATGGCTGTCCTATAGAGCATCTGGGTGCATTAAGGTATTAAGATACTAATAACAGAACAAGGTGGAGTTGAACAGAATACAATAGCATAGCAATCCCATCCACAGGGAATGGTACATTTTTGGCTCACCCACAAGGTATGGGAAAAGAACAGTTAGACCTCTTGCTACAGCTCTGCATGCTTGAAATTGAATTTCATTCTGCACTCATGTCCAAGAACACTCTGAACCTAGCTAGCTGTAAATGAGTAGTTAATCAGTGGTCTAGAGTTTAAGACACTTGGCAATGTTGGCTAATTGCCTAGACACCTTTCCTGGGGAAATCATATCACTGTGTTGGTCAATGGATCACCTAAACACAGATGGACATCAGAGCCTGAGCCTCAGACCTCATCACTGGTGTCAGTCTCTGTGTGACTTTCACATTATCTGAGTCAGATACTCAACTAAATTAAGCAAATTACTGTATTTTTCATCTACTGAGAATCTGACCCATTTCTTTCTGCTTTATCATCTCTTGCTAAATTCCAGGAAGCAATTTTGAAAGGCATATCCTCATCATCAATAGCAATATGAGGTTGTGAAATTATAACCCAGGGAAGCTAAACTAACATGAAGGACATTTTCATATTTGGATCTCTAAGAACTCATCAGACAAAACATAATATATCAGAAAAAGTCCATCTGAAGGGTTTTTTTGTCTCACCAGATCTGGGAGTGGAGCTGCAGATAATCTTCTTTGGATATTGAATGATTTGAACTAATTTTTCAACAAGTAAAATCAATTGTTACAGACAAATATTTCACGGGTTTAAGGTAAGGGAACACAACAGAAAATACACATTCAGATTAATCAGCTTTTAGCCCTGGACATAAGGGTAGCTAATCACCTGTACACTTACTCTTCAGAGTAGATCAAAAAGAAATAGCTGGTGTTTTCATTTTAGTCAATTCAGTTGCTTGATAGTGCAGTTACTTGACTGAACAACTGGACTACTGCAGAGTGAAATTGAAATGTTTCTGTTTCTAAAGGCTAGTGTTAAATTAGCACTCACATAAGCAAGGGCTTGTTCAGCTGGGCTGAAGTATGACTTGGTGTCACAATATCTCAGTAACACTGAGTCACAATACCTCTGGATCTGGTGTTGTGTAGATCGTATATCAGCCCTTGTTAAGGTCTCTGCTTAGTCACAAAGTGTGTCCTTATGAGTGTAAAATAATTAAGATAGAGGTAGAGGTTTATTCATTGAACACTTTTACTGTGTCTTTTGCTTTTCAGTGAGTTCTTTGGTTTGTATTCTGTTATGCCATCTCCTCCCATGCATATGCCTCAGTTTTGTACAATTCCCTGGGCATAGTGAGCCATTGGTCTTGCATGCTAATTAATAGCTATTTCCTCTTACCTTCGGAATAGAAGTGGAAGAAAGAGAGAGTCTGCCATTTGAACTTGTTTCTTTTACTTTCTGCAAGATTTAATTGTTCATTTCCAGAGTGGAAATGCCTTTTTTTTCACAGAGAGATCATCCTATGTTGAGTATTTTGGTTCCTCTCCCAAACCAGCTTTTAAACCACATATTTGAATTCATTCCAATGGTGTCATTTTAAGCTTTCCTTTCTTTGCTCTTTCCATTCTTCATTCTCCACTTGCATTGCTGACTCTCTGGTCATTTTCTGTTGGCAACAATAAAAAATATATGTGTATGTAAGTTGCCAGAATGATTAATTCTTTATAACCATTTCCTCTCATCTTCATTTCCATTTTCCCAAGCCTTTCCATATGTCCTTCAATATTTCATTTCAATAATTAAAGTTTCCAAGTTGGCCTATAATGCAAAAAACATCACTATAGTCTTTTCTCTCTCTCTCTCTCTCTTTCTCTTCCTCTTTCTTTCTCCTTGGCATGGTGGGAGTCAGTACTTCTACAAAAGTCTGCCTCAGACACTGGGCTCTGTGCCTTTGGGAGAGTGAAACAATGTTGGGAGTCACTGAGAAGCTGTGTGTGCCAGGGAAACCCTCTATTTCAAGTGTTCCTGTTCCACTGTTATTTTTTCCCCTCTGGACTCTTTTGACGGTTTCCAGGTCTCTCTTCTAGCATTTGACTGTTTTATTTGCTGTTACTACTAGGAAGCATCACAGAAATGGAGAAGTAAAAGAATTTTCCAATCTTTTTAGTTCAGTTCAACTTGATTGTATGAGTGAGAACAAGTAGCAAAAACATCTAATAGATGTACAGTTTAATTATATCTAGACTGTAGTGAAATTGCTATCAAAATCCTCTAATGTTGAAAATAAAAGCTGTAAAGGTATTTTTTTTAAATCATAAATTCGTTATCAACGGAGCAATGTTGATCATATGTTGGCAGCTGGTGCCATTATGTGATCCTTGTGTTGCTTTTCTCCAAATTGTCCTTCCATTACTAAGATCATTAGACTATGTAAATACAGAAGTATTAAAATGACAAGCAAGTCTATATCATAATTTTCAATAGATACACTTTATTGTCCCATTCATTATGGTTCAAGGCTTATATTTTTCTGTTCATATTTTCACTGCAGGTGTCCTGTCTCATGTAATTGTTATTCTTGAAAGGTCAGAGGTCTTGGTGGAAACTGTGTTGCATATACTAGCCCATCAGCAACATCTCTTTCCATCAGACTCTGAAAATAAATGTTCTGACAAGGAATAGGAATTGTAACCCACCTTTTCCACATAACTGAGATGTCAGAAATTATTCTGGACAAGAGAATTCAATACCAAATGCCTACAGTAAATGACATCCTGAGATAGGTAAGGAGACCATGACATACCATTCATTTAAGGATATTATTAATTTACCTCAAGCAACAAGTCCTATATGCAGTGCCCTCACAGATCCCCACACTTTCACCAGGTGATAGAACAGTTCTGGTTTTGTTCAACTTACTAACTACAGCTTACTTTAAAGGTTTAGATTAATTCTGACATTTGAATTTCTCTACCAGTGAGAGTGTCAATGATGGGTTAGTCTGCTATGATCTTCACCCTCCTCGTAGCCCCCCAAACATATTTTTATGCATAGCCAACTCAAATTTAAAAGCAAGTAAACTCCTCTCACTTACAGGTAAGCTGTCATCTAACACTTTTCCGTGTATTTAAAGAACCCTTTCTTTTCCCAGGAGTTAGTTACAGGAGATGTGTAC
Organism: Lophotriccus pileatus; assembly: GCA_035583135.1. NCBI lineage: Eukaryota > Metazoa > Chordata > Aves > Passeriformes > Tyrannidae > Lophotriccus > Lophotriccus pileatus. The sequence continues at coordinate 67,544,822 of JAWWES010000115.1, forward strand.
AGAAGACACAAGACAGATCCTTCACAACCATGTCTTCCTATCCATCTGGCCCCATGCCCTTTCTTTGACGTTTCTGATCTTTTCCTTTGCAAGTGATGTGCTTACTTGGGTATCTGGATGCTGTTCTGCACTGGGCAGTTGCAGTCTACCAGGATGCAGAACAATGGAGGCTTTCCAGGGTAATGACATCCTCCTCCATTCACTTCTCTCCTCTCTCAACATATTTTTAACAGCTCGTTATGATCAGGCATGCCCTGGTTAAGAATTGCCTCTAGGATTTGGGTTACTACTCTTCTGTCTCTGTTCCCACTTGAATTTAGTTAACTTGTTCTTTTCCTTTCCCTCCTCTTTCCTTTCCACTCTCTCTCTTCCCTCTTCCCTTCTTTTATTTTCTCTCTTATTGTCTATTGTTCTCCCTTTCCCTTTTTCTTCTTCTTCTCATTCTCTTTCCACTTCTCCTTCCCCTTCACTTTTTTCCCCCTTTTTCTTTCTCTCCTTTCTTTTCCTGCTCCTACTTCACAGATGGGACTTAGAATGACCAGAGGGGGAAAAAAAAAATTACAGTTACTTTGGTCACTGTCATGGTTTATTATAGGATTCCTAGCAATGAAAGCATGATCCTCCCCAGATTCTCTCTAGGGTGCTGGGTGAATTAGAAAATCTTGAATTGTGAATCACAGACTTATCTGGAGCTGCAATTTCAGTTTCAAGCTTTTATGTTTCAGAATGAATTCAGTTGATTAAGAAATGTGGTTCTTAAACTGAAATAGCAGTCCATGTGGGTTATATACCAGTTGAAGTGCAACTTTCTCACTCAGACAAGTCTATGAATACAGAATGAACAGTTGTTGTAGCTTTATATCCTCTGGGAAACAGATACAAAAAGAGATTTTGGCATAAAATACCCAAAACAAGGGGGGAACGCATTTATTTAATCAGTATGTTATCATATATTTTTATTTCCTATGAATATTCAAAGAACAAAGCTAGAATTTGGAGGAAGAATGGTCATGAAAATTTTAATGGAAAAAGAGGAAAAAAAGCATCAGATCTCCATGTTTCATTTCCAAAAAGTATGCATGAATCTTTACTTGGTGCCTTTTTCCCCTGCTTCACTCCTGATTCAACCAACACTCTCATTTTAGTGAATGAGTTTCTGCCCCTCTGAGCAAAGACCCAGTCAGAAACACCCAAGTCTGGTGACAGAGTGCCCTGAATGCTGGCTTTGCAGCCCGACCTCATGCCCTCCTTACTTCTCAAAATCAGGCTATCCAGAGTGTCTCCTGGGCGTCCAGCCCCTCTCCATCCCTCTTCACAATTGACCTTGTCTTCCTTCCTGCTGCCCCTCACCATGGTGTCAGAACTGCAAGTGTTCCCCCAGAGCTTGCTTGCTTTGCATCCCCATGGCTGCAAAGAGCACTAAATGAAGAAAAAAAAAAAAAAGAGCCAAAGGAGCACCCGGTTGCTGACTGGGAGGGGGATGAATTGTGTCACAGTTCAGAGCACTGTTGTCGCTCTGGCACCGAGTCACCGCGCTCAGTCTCTGCCAAGGCGGGTGTCAGCTGGTGAATTATAACATTGGCAGACAGGACAGAGATAAGCAAAAAACACAATGACAGCTGCTACACAGAACTATTCTTTCTGGCCTGCTGAATACAGTAATACATTGTGTAAATAAAGACAGACAGCTTCATTATGCAATTGTCTGTTACTAGGTCTCTGCTGAAGAAGTACTACTGATTCAGGAAACCATACCCAAGCTCATCAGAATAATGCGTTCTTGCTTTTGGACTCCCAGTGTAGTAAGAAATATTGTAATGTAACTCTCTAACAATACTTCTACAGAAATATGTGCTCAATGGAGAAAGAAGGACCTGGTGATAATCTAGCAATTTAGTTTCTGATAAATGCTTCTTACACCTGAGTCCAGAACAAAACATGAAAATAGATACACTCACCTTGCATGGCAATTTTAAGATCTAACAGGAGTTAACAAATAATCTTTGTATAGAGATATCACCATATCATTCCAGCAGTGCATATCAGCAAATCATTTTTTTCTGTTATGTTTTAGCCCAAGTGCTAAAGAGGCACATAATGGCAAAGTATCTCAGACAAACCACAGAAATAAGTTGAAGTTATCTTACTGTAGTGTATGCTTATTAAAATATTTTTTCTACCTTCTTTCACATAATTCTTTCAAACAATGCAGGGGGTCACTTTAGAACATGAGATGAAAGAAGGCAGCATTTAAACAATCTTTCAAATGGCCCCATTCACCTTTTGCTTTAACCTGAGATCACTGAGACCCTTAACTGAAAAAAATGAAGTGAGAAATGACTGCAAAATCTATTCATTTTGCAAATAAAGGAAGGGAAAGTTAAATCAGAGTCATATTGTGCTGGATATTGCAGGACATCCATCTTTGGGAGTGCTAGGGAGTAGAAGATTCTTAAACCTAAAAAAAAAAAAAAGTGGGAGTATAAATAGACTGTAAAGAAAAGGGTAAGCAGTGTTATTCTCAGCAGGAATTAGTCAACTATCCAAAGCTCATGAGAACGATTCCAGTCTTCAAGGGGCAATTGTGTCCAAACTGGCTCAGCTATATATTTGCTGGGATCCTGGAAGCAGTTGTGTGAACTGTGAACAGAATATTGAGAAGGGAGAAACTGTGTGGGAAGCTACTTCTGATTCCTAAACTGACTTTTTCAAAAAGTATGAAGAAGACATGGGGAAAAGGCCACAGTTTATTTTAAGCCTCTTTCTGGTTACCTTCCACTCTCACAGGAGGTTATCAGCATTATGCAGTTGTTCTAAAATTATGATTGCCTGAACAGGTCAAGTTAAATTGTTTGCATTGTTAACCAAGGAATAGCACAATGATATGCAAAGGTCTTCCTTAGTCTTTTTGCAAGCTGTTTGCTCATGCACTCTGGTTTATGAATGAGTTCTTATCTAGCCATCTCACAGCCTATGTAGGAGATATGTAATTCTCTGACTTCATCCAAACTCTAGGTGACCTCTGCTAGAAAAATGTTACAGGTATGAAATGGCACAGACAATTTTGGAGATGAAGGTTCCATTTAGTAATTAAAGCGATATGTAACACGATCAGTTTGTGGTTCAGTTACTCTACAGTTCTGTGAGTAAATTCGTATTGCAAGCAGTATTTTTCCTATGAATGTCTCTGGGATGCTAACTTGTTAATTAATTTTAATGACATTTCAACCAATAAATTAGGGATTGGAAGCTTTTCCAAGAAATGCAATAATTTTAAAAGCTGAAAAATTTATTACTGCTTTTCAGTCAGATATTTCTGGAATAAGGTATACTAATTCTAGGAATACATAGAATACTATTAATGTACATGAAGCAAATAGGTGAATTAATATGTTTGTTAAAGGTTCATGAATTTGATAATTTAAGTCTTAATTCTGTTTATCCTGTCAGTTTCAGTAGGCTTGGCTCAGTTATTTCTCAGGTCTTGACTGCTCTGAAACATGGTCAACAGTTTGCAAACTTGCAAACCGAAAAAGAACAAAGTTATTGGTTATACCACATAACCTAATTTTTCATCATTTTTGAACAATAATCACTTTGTTGGGACTCAGCCAAAGGGAATTTGATATGTCTATAACTGTCTACCTTTGCCACTCATTGAAAACATAGAAGCAGCCACAACATTGATATGAAAAATAAGCCCAGACTCAGCAAATAATATTTACAAATAATATAAATACAGAATATTTGCTGTCCAGAAAACCCTTGTTTTTTTAATCAGCAAGTTTAGAGGGTTTAAAAGGGCTGCAGGAACATGGCTGCAGGATCTTACGGGAGGCAGAAAGTTTCCTCCTCATACCTATTCTTTGCAATCCACAACACTTTTCTCCCATACCTGCTGCGATGTTGCTAGAGATCTGTGTCTAGAGTCCAGTGGGTGAGCTCTGCATGCTTCCACCCACCTCCTCCTGCAATGGGATTTGGACTGCCATTCATGTGATCATGGCAGGAAAAAAAAAAAAAAAGAGAATGCAGAGACCGATTCCTCTGGTCAAATGTGCTGTTTGAATGTCTGGACTCTGCCTTTTCTAGTACAGGCAGAAGCAATATAATGGTTGTAGTCATTCTGTTACTTCTGCTGTCCTCTGCTCTGAGTAGGTCATTCTTTCCCCAGTCTAACTAACTCTAAATAAATGTGTACCTGGTATCATCACATGACTGCTTTTAATCCACATGCCTGTGCAACCGTAAATGGAGCTTTGCAAAAGAATTATTTCAGGATGTAAAAAACTTGGTTAAAAAATAAATTCATGAAGACACAATAATGTTTCTGAAAGTGGGGTAATATCTTCCACTGTCACAGAACCCTATGCCTATGTAACAACTATTTAAGCTAAACAAGGTATACTTTTATTGCTGTTGTTCTTGTTTCACCTATTTACTCTCAGGGTGTGATATGCTTTCAATTAGCATCACACTGTAGTAATTTTGGGCATGAACTCTAACCACTTTTACAGCATTCCTAGAGCTGTGAGTGAACTGGACCCTTGATCGCTTGGCTTGAATGGCATAAAATTGAGTGTATATGTATATATATGTATGTATTTTCTTATTTCTGCTAACTGTATTTGGATGAGGCTTTAAATACCAGTGTTATTTCTTTTACCCTTACCCCTTTGTGACTTCACATCTGCATCTTGGAGGGAATACGAAGCTGTGATGTACTGTAAGGAAAACTGTTCAGGGGCATTTTCAACATTTCCAGAAGCTGGAAATCTTCAAAAAGTTTTCTCTGAGAGTTGTAAACCAAGCCATTTGAAGAGCGTTCAGTGGCTTCACAATTGACTTTCAAAACTCTTGTCTGCGTACTAGTAAAGATAGTTTGAAGAGCTTAATGTAGCCTGAAGTTTGATTTCAACCCTGCACTTCAATCCTTTGTACTCTTCTGGTGCAAAATTGAACAGCATAGATAAGCTCTTTAGTTTTCAGCACAGACAGTTCAAATTACAGTAGAGCTTGATGACAACATAAATCTACTACAAATTGCCAGAACTGTTCAAAGACCAGGGAGGTGACTGCTTGAGAGGTTGCCTGAAATGCTCTTCTCTTCAGTCTGCTATCCAAGTACACACATGTCCTTGCCTAAACTATGACATGGCCGGATACGTCCAGAAAGTTTCCTGAATGAAGGCAAAAACCTAATCAGATTCTGATTTTCCCAATCCACCCAAACACAGTTTATCTATTCCTCATGCCAGATATTCTCTGAAACTGATCATGATCTCAAAACTGCTTATTACAGCATAGCTGCAATGACTGCTCAGAAGTTCCTTGCAACAGTATACATGAAAAATATTGCAAACCCTCCTTCCTGCGCTCCCTTCCTTCCTTCCTTCCTTTTTAACTTCCTGAAGGTGCACATCATGGTGTAAAGGGGAAGTGGGAAAAAAAATAATAGCAAAAGAAAATCCTGATTAACATCTGAGGATCACAGTAGTGTTTAAGGTCATATCTTAAATGTGTACAAATACCTTCTTCTCTCCTACAGGTGTTGGAGTCAAATCCCTAAATGTATGCTTTCAGAAAATTAATTACCTCTTTTATTCTTTTTCTTGTTCTTTTTCTTCATTCATTATTTACTACCCAAACAAACTTTTGGTTTTCTACAATTAACTCACTAACCCACATAATACATTCATTATATTGTGGTAATACAAAACAGAAAATAAGAAAGAACTTGGCTTCTGCCAGGCTTTTCTGAAAATAGATGCCTATTTTCTAGAATCTGAATTCTTCAGGTAGTCATTTCAGGAATTCAATGTTACTTGAAAATGCTAGAAAATTGAAAGTAGTTTCAAGATTTCTTTAGGAATTCCCAAAGTATTGTGTGATGCCCTGGAGTCCACTAGAATAAATTCAAGAAAAGTTAAAGTGCATACAAGTTAAAATAAAGTACATCACATAACGTACAAATGTGAAAACTCCACTTCTCTATTTCTTACCAGGTGCAGATCTCTAAGGAAGAACTTTTCAAAGCATCCTAATACTACTTTCTTCAATATGAAAGTTATGCTCAACAGTTAATATTAAACAATTCTGTAAAGTCTTTGGAATATAATAGTAACCCATACAAAACATTATTATTGATTTGTGAAATAAATATAAGCATATTTAACTATATTATTTCATGGACATGTAAAATTCTATGCTGATGACAGGCAATTGACCTTCAAAATATTCCAGTAAGCTACACAAATGTTAGTATTTCTGTTATACAAAGGAGGCAGGTGGTGCTTGTACTTGCCATAATTTAAGCAAAGACCTTTAAAATGTCAGCAGCGAGGTTTTATTTGAAACCTTATGCACTTTTGAACTCCAGCCTTAAACTACTTTATGCCCTATAGCAAAAAAATCATAAAAAACATCCCTTCTCTCTACCTCTTGGTGTGGCTTTTCCTCGCCCATTTTACTACATCTCCAGTTGCTTTCCCTAGGCACCTTTCCTTACATCCTCTCTCACAACTACTGTGAGATGCCTCACCAAAGAAAACTGAAGCTATTTTATTAGGGTATAATCTATTCTTCTGAATATATATTAGGGTATAATCTATTCTTCACTGAAGCAATGTCTCCACTATAATTCCATTATAATTCTGCTTACTTTTACTAGAGGAGAACCTTCTGCACTGTGTTTTGTCTTCTTGCTTGTTTAATGTATAGCAAGAAAATCACTATGGAGACTGTAGTTTAGTAACTCCAAAAAACATTTTCTTCCAACATCCTGAACTTCTTGGCTCTGTGCTAAATCCTTCAGTGCAAGAGGCTAAGATACACTCGGGATTAATTTGGCCAAATAATTTCTTGTGTTTACTTGGAAAATCTTGACCAAGATGAAATTTGATTAAAAAATGAAGAAAACATCTTTGACAACACATGAGTCTAAAATATGTTTTCCATTTTCTGCTCATCTCTGAAATTCAGAAAAAGAAAATTCTAACTGCAGACAAGAACAGAATCCATCCTGACTCTAATTACTGAACTGATGAGATATCTAATGTGATCTTATCTGCGTGGTTGTTCATGCCTGGATCCCAAAGCAAATACTGCCAGTGTTGCACAGTCTCATTTGCTAAATAAGAGAGCAGACATGAAGTCAGCCTCAGGGCTAATTTCTGATCTAGAAATAAAAGTCTGGGTACAAAACAAAATGTTTATAGCAGGGAACTGGGTTCTTGAGCTCCCTCTAAGCCCATACAAGGTCAAAGGAATAAGGGACAGAAAATCTATCCTCGATTCCTCCTGTCCCACAGCCATTGGCTTGGGCTGTGAAGGGGTCCTGCTCGGGTGAGCCCTGGTCCCAGTCTCATCTGCCCTGTTTCCATTTGATCAAACCTAACACTGCAGGGTGACCCCTCTGAGCTGTGTCTCTTTTAGGGATGGGTTTCTGTGCACTAGGTTTCTGTCTTAAAACTCATCTCCCCTCTTGAAAAAATATAGACACGATGCATCCCTTTGCTTGAAATTCCTGCTAAATTTATGAAATCCCTGTCTAAAGCAGATACACAACTTGGGACTTGAGCTGACTGTGTTTGTCTAAGCTTCCCCAATGCCTTAATTTGATCTGAATGGTCACCAATGTAGCTTGGATTTTAAATGATCTGAATTTGATACTGGGCAGTTTTCTCTTGTACCTATATGGATACGTGGGGAAGGATCAATGGGGGCCTCGGCTTGGCCTGGCAAATATGACTTGGCCAAAAAGAGAGTGCAAGATCCCCATTTTAGAGGCTAAGAGTTTTGATCAGGTCTACACCTCTTTTTGTGATTTCTTTTCACCCCAGAAGCTGCCCCGAGGCAAGTAGTCCTTGTGTCTGAGTAAGGCGCCCTTGCTTCCCTGCTAACAGAAACATTACAAGTTTTCTCACTGATGCCACTTGGCAGTGATTTTTAAAAACAAGCTGTAGGCACTAGCAGGAATGGTGCTAATTTATTCCAATCAACAGTGTATTTGGAGAGGTGAAGCTAACTGAACCTCCATCCATTTCCCCAACAATTAATAGCAATTATGCAGCCAGCTTTCCCCACCCAGTGCACTACCAATTGTGCTGTAAACATCAGCTAGTCATACTACTTGAACAGCCTGTCAGTGTGAAGATTTACAAGCCATAGTGTCATCCATCTCTGCTAGTTTTCCTCTCACTTCTTAAACTGGTCTGTGCTTCTTCCTGCCATCCAACTGGTTTCCAATGTATCTCTTTTTTCTTTCTCCTCAATGGGGAATGCCTCTTCTGGGACTGCACAAAAAGCAGTGTTTGACTGCTTTTCTGTCACCACATTCTGTGGGCTTTACAATTTGGGACTTAGCTACACCTGTTCCTCATGCTCACAGCTAGCCTTTAGCCTTCACAGAAGTGACTCATATCTGTCTTAAAGTGTCTTTAAGAAGGGTGACTTGTCCAATCAACAGTGCAGTGTAGTTTAGATCACAGCTATATGGGTTTTTTAAAATTAGCAGATCTTGTTGGCAACATAGAGAATAGTTTTGGAAGCTGAAGTTCAAGAGGAGTGAAGGAGGGTGGTCGGTGTCCTGGACAAAAACTGTGAAGTAAAGATGGTAAAATGATGGACAGGAAAAATGCTTTGTGGCTCTATTAAAGGACAAACATGCAGAAAAATGGAGAAGATAAAGGACTGGGAAAGAAAGAGAAAGAAAAACTAAAGATCAAAATACATTAAGAAATTTGGAAGCAGCAGCCAAAAAAAGGAGGTAGGGGAATTCTGAAAATTAAAATGAGAACAAAATAAATTAATGAAAGACAAACAAGAAGAAGTTCATGCAACTTTGGGATTAATAAATGTTATTTATTATTATATGTAATTTATTAATACATTTCTACATTATCAGTATTTTCCCATCAGTAAAAGGGATGCTGAAGAGTTTATGTGAAATGCAGATGGGTCTGTTAGAATTTTGTGCATTGAGACATGGACATCTTCAAGACAACTGTACCTGGAGAGTGTTCTAAGGGTCATTAGTTCTATTACTATTGAAAATGTTGACTGAATTGCTCTACAGTTTGCAGTGTTGACAGCTGAACAAAACCATGGAGAATATATAATTTATCTAGAGAAAGCTTATCATCTCTGGTCAGAAGAATAGGACTTTGGAACTCTTTGAATGAGGGCATGGTATTAAGGTGTCACCTAAAAATCAGAGAAACAGCTTGTCTACTCTCCTTTCCTTGCACATCAGCCACCTCTGTTGTAATACCACATTTATTTTAAAAATACAAAAAATACAGAAGCAACTCCTCAAATATGTTGTTTCTTTAGCTTCACACCTGTGATATAAGCACTGGGCTATCATCCCTTCCTTCTTTGCTTTTCTTGGGAGATGCTGCGACCGAGTTTATGAGCAAGAAGAAATAAGGGAAGTGTGAGCAACAAGACAGTTATTACACAAATACACTCTGGACAGGCTAGCAAGTAATGTAGAAATTTAGAAAGATAACCTGCAGCTTTGGCTAGGCACAGCCCTGCCTACAGTTAAGCCACCCAGGATCTAAAGATACTGCTCTCTTCTGAGTATGCTCAGTGTCATCTCATCCATCGATGTGTGAATGTGTGCACCCTTAAATGATGTTTGTGCTCTACTGTGTTCTACAGAAATCATTATAATGCCTTGATTTTGTACGCCAAAACAAGTCTTTTCTCTGTATGGTGTTACACTGGTTGAACAGATCTGCAGGATGTTTTGAAGAGGAAGACTGCTAAATATAATTACTATTATTACTACCATATGAAAACCCACACTGTGCATTTAGCTCCTCAGAAGGAGAGAGAGCTGCACTTTTTTTATCTTTTAAAAAGTATGTAGGTGCAAGGCTAAAAGCGTTGGGGTTAAAAGCACTCAGAAGCAGTGTATATTAAATGGGCATATTTGGCAGAAAGAAGGGAAGGGACCCGGGAGCACAAACACAATAAACAGAGCCACAAAACTGTCAGCAAAATGTATTTCCACAGTCAAACAGGGAAGTGCCAGAAAGCATGCACAAGGACAGAGAAAATAAGACAGAGGAAATCATTCCAGACACATACATGTGGCATTACAGTCTAAAAAGTGGGACTCTAATATCCAGTTTTACACCCTGTATTACAGAGGTAATCACATGTTACAAAAAGCAGACACAGAAGCCTAGCAAAAGGAAAAATCTAGAAGTGCTGAAGTGGTGGCTGTACTAGATTTGCAGTCCCTGAAGCGAAAGTGAGTAAAAGCAACACAAGATTCAGCCTGTTACCTGTTTTCTGATATGTGATTTTAAGCACATCAGAGGCATTTTCAATATTTTGTAGATTTTTTTTAATGTATTGTCACAGTTAGGGGCCAAGTTATGCCCCCTCAGCATATGGCCATCTCCTATCACCTGTTTTATTATTAATTTTAGAATACTTAAAATGTCACCCACAAACAAAATGTTAATATTTACAGTCAGAGTAGACATTAAAAAACCCCAAACAATTGATTTTAAAGTGTGAAAAAAGTGTATTTATTTAAATAACTAAAATATTGAAAAATGCTCTGTTGCCTTTTTTTTCCCCTCAAAAACCTTAATGTCTTTGTTATGTGTTGTAAGAGAGTGCCACCAAATATACACTTATTTTATATGCTCTTTCCCACTTATTTTTCTGCATCCCATCTACATTGTTGGAATTATACAATACTGTTTCGCATCTAGAAAATTTAAATATGTGTACATTTAGTGTTGCTTGTAAGTACAATTGTCCTTCCTGTGCCCCTCTAAATGAGGAACAGACTTTGTGCTCTGATAATTTGTTTCTGATATTTTGTGTCCTCTTTGTACACTCTTATATAAAACATACTATTTTATTTCTTTGGTTTGAGCAATAAAACCATAAAAGCTACCAAAAAGTAGATAAAAGTCCCTGTACAGAGGGGTCTTGCTTCTCTACAGTCCCCAACACTGTACAGGATTTGTGCAGAATGATAAATCTGTAACTGTATCACTGCAGTATTTTAAAATATACAACTTTATTTACAGCTTTACCAATATGTATCTTTATTTACCTGTGTTATAAATAGACTATATATACTGAAGCTGCACAATTTACAGAAGAAATGCCAGTCATCATATTTATTTGGTGACATCTTTCACGTGGAAAGACTTTTATTATCCCCTTGTGTTAATGCAATACTTTATGAAGCTATAGATCACTTTCATGACCCTGAATCATGTTCAGTCGTTCCTTACAAATCAAGTTAGTAATAACTGTAAAGCCCCATCATTTAGTGTCCATCTCAGCTCACTCATTTCAGGCTGCTACTGGCCTCTGAGTTAATTATGGAATGTTTTAAATCTTTACTGCCTCATTTGTACTGGAACAGGGAAGGTAAGGCTATAGGGGAATATGTCTTTCTCAAGCTGAATTTAAAGCTGTAGGACTCCAGCTGAATACAAATGCAGTAAGTACAAACTCCATGTGTGTAGTTCTATCCCTCTTAGATCACAGGGACTTTTAGTTCTGGACAAACTGCCTGTCCATTGGCCATATAGTCTCAGGATGCTTGTAAAGCTGTTGAGTTTCTTCATCAAATGCTCCTGTGAGACGACCTTGTTTACCTCAGTTCCACCCTGTCTGTCTGTTACTTGGCAATATTTCATCCCTTCTCTCACTTCCTGTACTGACCCCATGCTATCATCCCCTGTATAGCCTTACCTGTACACTTGCACACCAAAACCACAGTGACTATGAAGAGGCTTTAGTCATGATTTTAGGTCTGGCCTTTATCTAGGGATAGCTGATTTCATGCTCTTGTTTTCAATACATACTAATCTGCCTTCCCTCCCCTCACACCACCAAAACACATAGTGCTTGAATCATTGCTTGCAGAGAGCTATTATTAAACTTGTGTTACTTGAAATGCAGAATTTAATTGTTGTAGAATTCAGCTATCTGCTAAAAAAAGGGTGTTAAAAATAAGCTATGCACAAAATTAAAAAGCAACTTATCAAGGAATGTGACAAATGTTATTCTAGTTTCTTGTTTCATAGTAAAATTTTAGGGCTAAAAATCGAAACTGACAGTGACTTTAGTTATGGTTATGTTGGTCACTGCTTTCACCGAAGAAAATTCCAATGTACGTAGTAGATTGGAAGTCATAACATGGGACACAGATTTTCCTCATATGTAGACTAAGAACTTTCCTCTTGCTGTAAATTAATTGAAATAAACATCTAGTATGTATTGTTCTGTGAATGCTTCTAATAAAAAATAAGAACCATTTTAAATAGGATAGAACTGAACTTCAGAGACAGCCTTTGGGTAGCCAGCTGTCTGCTTATGTCAGCATTTGACTTTGCTGATGCTCCATCCAAATGCTTTTGTATACAGGCTCAGCTTTCTTTAAACATTTTGGTCAATTTAATCTTGGCTGAAAATACAACCACTAGGTCTATGATGACTGTTTGAGTTGCCTGCAGGGAAGAAGTCAGTTCCTGGCTACGTAGCACTGACAGGAGAAAGATTAGATTTTATGTGTAAGGGTGTTCCCTGTATATTTTAGGCATTATAATTTGAAAAAAACATCATGCCTAAGTAATGATTACTAGTTAAAAATGTCCTGGCCATTTCCAAAGGGAAATGTGGATTTTGAAAGATGATCTTATTTTGATTCCATGGGTTTTAAATATGTCTCCTGACAGAAAAATGGGAGCTTCTTGTTGAAATTTGGAACATGGTGAAATTAAACATCCAGTCAGGGCTGGATTATCATAATTTCTTTTCTGCAGCTTTGATGAATAAACTGATATTACACATATTCTGGCCATGGAACAAGACCAGAAACTGCCTGTGGAGGCACAGGCAGAAGATCCCACTGCTCCTATGATTCTGTTATTGTCAGCAGCAAATCAAAAGTCCAGTGAGGAATCAAAGCATCAACAGTACATATATGAAGTAATCCTGGTATGTAATTAATTTTCCTGGGCCAAATGAAAATAGCTACAGGTTGAAAAAAAAAAAAAAAAAAGTCTTTTTACAACCTTCATTTCAGTGTTAAAAGAATTAATACTAATACTAACAATAAACACAACAGTTTGAAGCAAGTCTTAAGTTCTGCTTTTGGGTCATGCACAGCCAAAAAAACACATTCAGAGCACATCTGTCATATTTTCCAGTAAAAACTTTGACATATTTATCTACCTATGTCCAAGTTTTCTGTCTGCACTCTGTTGTTGCATTTTCTCATATCGACAGGTTACCAAGAGCAATATTGGTAGATTAGTTTACAAATGGATGCAGTAGATTGTTGTTCTTGGTTTTTTTTGTCTCAGTTCTGAGCACTATTGTACCAATTTATCGTTCAATAAGGAGAACTTACAGTTCATACTGGGATTTTATAGAGTTTCTTCCAAGCTAATTCAATCCTTTGCTCATGCTGGATTGAACTTTGTAAAGGCTATTGATCTTGAATGATTTTTTCCTCCTCTGGATTCTCTTTACAGAGTCTTCACTTTCCAGCATTAGTAGATGTTTTTTCATAGGTGTCAAGGGACCTTACCACACTGGTTTCAAAGAGGTCACAAATTGGATTTCTTCCCTATTAAAAATGAGTAGAAAGCAAGTCCTAGCTTTGGAGTAGAGGAGAAGCAAACAAACGGATAAAAGAGAAAAAGAAAAACCAAACCAAAACACCACCAAAAAAAAACCCAAAACAAAAAGGACAAAAAAATCAACCCAGAAATAAACAAAACCTCTCTGTATATGTAATAAGTATTAATCTATGAATGATATATCAACCTAGCAGTCTTTCAACTCTCTCATTTTGCTTTCACAACTGTGTGGAAAACAAATACTCTTTGTATGACCCTTTCAAAAATATGATGTAAAATGGTTGGTTTTTTTCTTCCTTGAGGCAGGGAAATTATGTTGAGGGCAGAAAGGATAGAGAAAGGAGATGCACTCTTCTTATTTCTCTTATTTTTCTTCTTCTCAGAAAAAAAAAATCAGGTTTCTCCTTCATACTAATACAGTCCCTAATCAGTTATCTAGATGTCAGTAACTTGATGACAAATAAAATAAGATTGAAAAATGAATTCTGAAGACTCATAACAGCGTGAACAGGAGAGATAAACAATGTTTAAAAGCACTGGAATATTAGTGACAAGACATGGTTCAAGATTTCATGTTATCAGCGAGACTTTCTTGAAGATTTGCTTTCTCTACACCTATTTCAACAGTTGCATAACTATTTGACTGTCTGAGTAATATTGAAGATTTCTTTTTCACCTTCCTGAAATCAAGTGTGTATTTACGTAATTCTGAATTATGTAAAGAACAGATTTATTTTGTACACAGTACTGTAGAGTCTTTATCCAAAGAATCTCAAGGCTTTCATCAAAACAGCATACACAGCTGAGCATTAGGTTTGAACACACTCTACTAAAACAGCATGTTACTGAACACAGCAGTCAGTCTAAGGTAATGGATTAAGTGTTACTTCTGAAAGACATTGAGTAAAAGCTGAGCTATAAGAAACATATTTAACTCATGTAAAAAAATGTTTTTAAATAGACCAAAAAATGTCCCATCTGTAAAGGATACAAGCTCACATGTTGAGATGACACAAAAAGAAGCTTTAGAAAAGCACAGCAAGTGACCACAATCCCAATATGAACAAATATGGCACTGTCTAAAGTCCCTGGCACACTATAACAACACTCAAATTATTAGGTAGGTTGTGGACCTTTTAAACTTGCATCAGTTCTCAGAGATAAGATTGGCATCCCATTAAGCCTTTGATAAGATAATAGGTACCCAACTTTTATACTACTGTTAATATTTCTATAGTAAGTAATATTTAGAAATTACTTTCCCTGTAGTTAGTCATACTTGAGACTGGTGAAGCTGTGTCTGAAATGCACTTTTCAGTCCCTGAGTCCAAGTTCTATGTGGGGTAGGGTCTGGCTGGAGGACCAAGATGGTCAGAGGCTTAGATCATGTGGCCTACAGAAAGAGGTTAATGGAGCTGGGATTTCACCTAGCAAAAAAAGATGCTAAAGGCCATTCATTGTTTCTTATGAATTGTCTCTTTTTTGTTTAGATAGGAACATTCTCCACCACTCAGTATTTTTGTGTACATATTATTTGGAAAACTATATCCATATATGTTTGTTTTCAATGTTATTTACTACTATATGTTAGTAAATAATTTCAGGAGATTGTCGTCCTCCTGCCTTATGAAAGCTTGAACACCATTTATCAGTTTAATTTTAGTTAAAATATTTCAATCACTAACAGTAGCAATAAAAGAAGAAATTGCAGTAATATCACTGTTGCTTACATTTATATAGAGAAGGAATAATTTATGTTTACAAGCACATCATCTTAGCAGTGTACAGTATGAAAACAACTTCCATTTATTTCTCAGGCAAACGTTCACAAGAAAGTATCCTATGGATATAAAAGTGATGCCTAAAATCTGAGGAAGATAATGAGAGATTTTGTTGTTTGATGAATGCTATACATGCCAGTTTGTTAGCCATTGCAGAACAATTGATAATTTCAACAATTTTAGTCTCACAATTAAGTTATGGGTCCCTTTACAGTTGAAGTGTATTGGTACAAAACTTGCTTTTTTGAGTAGCTTTTCACAGATCCCTGAGAAGTAATCCACTAACCCAGGGAGCTCGTCAGTGTAATGTTGGAATAAGTAGATGTGCTTGAAGATGTGCATGAAAAATTTAGTCTGTAAGTACAGAAAGGTGTCATCCTTTTATCCTGACTTCATATGTCATCTGGAAAAATAGCCAATTGATCCATGATTATTTTCAAATGCCGTTGCAATGAAAGTTAAGAACTTATAATTATATGTAATTAGTACACGTTTGTGGTATAACTGTATTTATAAAGGCAATGTTGAGAAAATTGAATTGACACATTCTATTTCTCGACTATAGAATCTCAGACCAAATTGTATTTCTGTATATAGATCTGTAAATGCAAACATAAGCGCTTCCATAACTGAGAGGTTTTTACTTTGCAGCTATTATTTTTGTTTTATCATTATTATTATTATTATTATTATTATTATTATTAAGATTTATAACTTGTATATTCTGGATCGTTCTGAACTTTCTGGTTATTTTGATGGCTGCAGTGCAATACATATGTGTGATATCTATGAAAATTCTTTTATCCAGTTTGTAAATATATCTCGATATCATCAAATAGAAAATTGTTGGAGAGATGAAGAGCAAAATATCTTTTACATCAAATGGTTTATTGAAAAATAATGAAAGAAAGATGCAAGAAGAACAGATAATACCAAAGAACTTGCCAAAATTTTGTGAGAAATATGACAGATGAACAGTACTGAACAGTACTGAATTGCTTTAGCCAGACACAGATAGCTTACTGTCTATGAGAAACAGAAGTCTAGCACAAATGGGTTTCTTGAGTTAGAATGTTTGAGTCAACTTGACTTGTGAAATGTGAAAGCAATTCATTTATACAGTAATCTTTGAAATAAAAGCAAATGGAAAGGAACTGTTAATTTTTGTCAGTATCAATTATGTTGAAAATACCACCATTTTTTCTTTGGAACTATGAGAAGATAATCCATATTAAAGTATATGTTAGTTTAAGCTGAATGGGGAATTATTAGGCTTTATGTAAGTAGTCTATAAAATCAGCATTACTTTGTTACTGGAAGATTATGCAGTCTGATTAATGGAAACAACCCAACTTGACTAAACACTGTATTTTATTGGCTCTTTAGTTAACAGCCTGCAGTGGACAGTCATCTGGACTACATTTGAATTACAGCTGAATGGAACCCTAGCTTAATGAAAACCCACAGGCTAAAAAGTAAATGTTACAAAGCAGGACACGGAGCAATTAGTGTACTCAGCACCCACTGACTGTTTTATAAATTAGTAAAAGAATGCCTGAAAATCAAAACAAACTAAAAATGCATTTCCTGAGCCTCAGATAGGCGTCCTTTGACTCCTCTGTTCTCCAACATTTCTTTTTTGTGCTGGGTACAAATTTGGCATCTTTATCTGACGTCTTCATCTGTGGGGTCAGTGAACACCTATGTGTTCTGCTCCCATTGTAATTCCTTTAGCCCAGGAAAACCTCTCATGTTTTTCTAGAGGTTCAGACAAGCTGTGAAAGAGCTTCTTAGACTGCGACTTCATTGAACCCAAAGAAACAGGATGAGACTATCACATCGAACATAGAAGAAAACTGGGACTCAGGCAGAAAGTAACAAACCTGTAGTACACTGCACACACATGCATGCCCGTAGTATAGCATGAACGAGACTTTTTTTGGTCAGGACACGTGTCAGAGCTGCACTGCAATTTGCAGACATGTTACCACTTGTTCTTGCCACTCCTTCTGAGCTGAGGCGTCCGCAGCCTGGCTCATTTCACCTGCACCTCTCCACAAGGCGCAACACCATTCTAGCTGTCTGACTCACAGTCCTCCATACACACATGAATGAGCTGAGTTCCAGCCCAAGCACATCTGCATCAATTAGACCAGGCAACTTGCTAGTCATCTGTGTAGTACTCCTAATTGTATACATCCCACACGTCTTGTACAGTTACATATGGAGTGTGGAATGTGCAGCACACAAGGCCAAAACGCTCAAACAGCTGTGGACCCTGTGGTCAAGAGTGTCATTCCTGCTTTTCTTCACAAGAGTTCCTCTGTATTTTTGAATAGTTCAGAGCCTTTCAAAAAGCGTTATATTGTGTAGCTGGGTTCCTCCTTGCACAATCTGAAGCCTTTCATACTTCTGCAGCCTCTGTACACCAAGCCTATTGTTAATGCACAGCCAATTACATTGCATCTTCAAAAAAGGCAAGACCCTGAATATTTTAGCAACCACACTTTCCTGCCTCCTAGCAATAAAGATGTTAAAGTTTATCTTCAAAATTATCAGCGTCGGAAAATAATACTTTTTTTCCAGGTCTGCTGGTTGCTTTTTTCCTTTGAAAAGTTTATGCACATATTTTGGCAGTTAAGGCTCTGCATGACCTTGACAAATGTTCATCTGTGGCAAACAGCCTGTTAACATGACAGTAATGTTGACCTTGAACTAATTCCTCTCCAAGAATGCACACTGCAGAAGTTCACATGGAAGTGAAAGAAACAATTCAGTTTTACATTGTTTTCAATTGCCTCACACCTGCTATTGGGTCTAGTAAAACAGATGAAAAACACTCTAAGATACAGCTGGAGAGATCTTAGGTCAGAGCTGTGAAAACAACTGATGTTTGTTTGTTTTGCATCAAAAAAATTATCATTTCCTTCACTGAAGACTGTTGATAATCACTCCTGAGGCTTTTGGTTGTGTTCCAGACAAAATTAATCTTTATGCATGATGTCATATAAAGAAATTAGTGTCCCTTATTATTGATTTGCATATAAAGGCTAATTGATTTTTTTTGTTTTGTTTTCAATTTTTTTGGCAAGACAATTTATTAGAAAAATATGGTTTTCCTTATATTTGAGTGTTTCTAAAAATAACACAATGGTTGATAAAAGTATTTCAGAAAAAAGCAGTGCAGACTTTCATTGTATTGGAAGTAAGCAGAGGTAAGAAACCATCCTGGTATTTCTTTTCAAATCTATCATAATCAAATATGAATACAAATGAAGCCATAGGTATCTTTTCAGACATTCATAAGAATTGCTGTCCATACCTCAGAGTGTACAGAAGTCAGCACATAAAGCAGCAATTCAAAGTAACAAGAAAATGGAGGGAAAGGCAGTAATCTAAAAGAACATATGCAAGAAATGTGTGCTTCCATATACCTCCCTTCCTCTGCACCTTAACTCACAGAAAATGCTGACCCCCCTTCCCTTTTTTGTTTTGCCTCATAGAGGTTAAATAAACATTATTAAGGACATTGCAAACTTCCAAAAGCCTTGAAGATAAAGCAAGTTGCTCCTCTCTAATAAGAAATGGATATCATAGATCCCAGCAAGATCTGAAGATGTGTGATCATGTAGTTCAGCACGTAACTAGCAAAGTTGTTTAAAACCACACTGTTCTTTGAATTATACCATTTTGGGAGAGGGTGTATGTTGATAGCTAATGAAAACTAAGCATTTTCATGCCTTTTGCTTAGACTGCTGGAGACAACTCCATCTGCTTCTTTGATCTAGTGCTGAAACACAAATCAGACTCAGTTTCATCATTTGAAGCCTGAAGTTTTGTAGTGTTATGAGACAATTCTGAATAAAGCTACTTATATATGAAATAGGAGTTGATAGCTAAAAGACACTAAGGCAATAGCAAATGAAATTCAGTACACTGCACTTCAGATCAGCAGCAAAGAAATAAAATAATTCTGGGATATTTCTTTATTTTGTCTCCAAATATTAATTCACATTCTTAGTAATTGTGCTGATGGATTCTGGCTCCAGTTATCTTCTTTTGGGAAGGACATAAAACATTAAAGACCATAAAACAAGAATTGCTTTAAAAATATTCTCATAAAACAAATCTCAAATACAGGAAAGATTTTAAGAGGAAACACTTTGTCTTTGTGGCATGTGCCACCACTCCATAATTCATAAAAAAACTTGTTTAGCATAGGTTGTTTTGATTAAAATGTTAGAGTCTGATACAGTTAAAACACCTCTCTATCCATAAGGCAATGTTGCTTTACTTTTTGTAATATAACCAAAAAATAATATTTATTATATGTAATATATATCATATATTATAATATAATAAATATTTCTTTCATCAAATTCCTAAACCAAAATACTTTATATGTGGGTTTTTGTAGTCTCATTTTGACTCTTTTGGCCCAATTTTGAGGAGAGAAAATCAGCTTTTAACTGTCAGATTTTCCCATGAAACAGAAATTCTGCTTTCCAACTCTTCCTATATATATGCAAAATTGTTCTTTGGGTTCCTGCTCAGAGAATGAAACATCAGATGAAAATTCCAGATGAGAATATTTGCAGAAATCATGATGTATTTTTCAGGCTGAAAAGAAATCCTCAATTAATATGTTATGAACTGCAAATCATTTCCCCACTGTTAGTGATAAAGTCTTTTGATAATGAGATGGAAAGGAAACGTTCTGAAGGTTTTCTTGATTCTGCTGGATAAAGACAGCACTAGCCCAGTGGAGCTAGCACATGAAATAATCATAGAAATAAGCCTGGAAGTCATAAGGTAATTTATTTTAAATTGTTCTCTTTGACAGACTTAAAAGAAAGAAAGAAAGAAAAAATGTTACCTTACCTCCAATGATGGAGGAATGATAAGTTTTCCTGAAGCTGACTTTTGTTTCATTGTACAACAGTTTGAGAAATTATAGAAACAAGCAAATGAAAAGTTTTAAATTATATGGACTGAATATTTCTTTATACTGACCTAAACCAAGACTGGGACTATTAAAATTGATTAAATTATGAGGTATTTATAATTGATTAAAAGTGAGCCAATTTGTTTACAAAGGCAGTTATATTACCAGAGAGTAACTTTAACCCTTATTTTAACTCTTTGTAGTGTGTTTCCGTGGCTGGGTTTTGGTAGCCTGGGGGCTACAGGCGTGGCTTCTGTTAGAAGCTGCCAGAAGCTTCCCCTGCCTGGTGGAGTCAATGCCAGCCGGCTCCAGGATGGACTTCCTGCACTGGCCAAGGCCAAGCCAATCAGGAATGATTGTAACACCTCCATAATAACATATTTAAGAAGAGAAAGAATTGCGCAGAAAGAATTCTAGCCAGGGAAAAGCGGATTGAGAACATGTGAACAACAATGCAGACACCAAGGTCAGTGCAGAAGGAGGGGCAGGAGGTGCTCCAGGCTCTGGAGCTGAGGCCCTGCAGCCCGAGGTGCAGACCATGGTGGGGCAGCTGTGCCCCTGCAGCCCATGGGGGACCATCGGGGTGCAGAGACCCACCTGCAGCCCATGGAGGAGCCCATGCTGGAGCAGGTGGATATCTGAAGGAGGCTGTGACCCCATAGGAGGCCCAGGATGGAGCAGGATCCTGCCAGGGATGTGCAGCCCATGGAGAGGGAAGCCCACGCTGGAGCAGGGTTTTCCCACGTAGGACTTGTGAGCCCTGTGGGGGACCCACGCTGGTACAGCTTATCTGTGAAGGACTGCACCCCATGGAGGAGTGACCCACGGGCCAGCAGTTTGGGAAGAACTGTTGCCCAAGGGATCGACTCAAGCTGGAAAGGTCCACCAAGGCCTGTCCCTCCCATGGGGAGGGACCCCACAGGAGCAGGGGAAGGACTCCTCTCCCTGAGCCGCAGCAGAAACAACAACTGACTGCATTCCACCGCTGGGGGGAAGGAAGGGAGAACTTGGAAGGAAGGAGGTGTGGTGAGAAGGTGTTTTTAAGGTTATTTTACTTTGCATTCTTTTGCTCTGACCCTGTTAGTAATAAATTCAAGTAACATTCCCACTTTGAGTCTGTTTTGCCTGTGATGGTGATCAGTCAGTGACCTCTCCCAGCTCTTAACTCATGAATCCTTTATTGTTTTTTATCTTTCCTCTGTCCAGTCCAATTGTAGGGGGGAGTGAGAGAGTGGCTTTAGTGGGTAGCTGGCATTGGGCCAGGGTCAACCCACTACACTCTTATGTAAGTTTCCATCCATTCTGAAATCACAGCCTGCTGTGTCCCAGTGTTCATACCAGCAAGAATAAAATACTGGAGGTGTGACAGTACCTGCAAGGGTCAAGCTGTATCCTTTGTTGAAAGCAACCAATTCAGTTAAAGTCATCTAATGGTCTTCTGTGTTTTTACATGTAATTATACACATATTTATTTTTAGATGTTTTAATATAAAGCTCTAAGTAAAAAAAAAAAAAAAAGCAAAAGTGCAGACAAGTTATTTGTCTCTTTGAGGGTCATGTGTAAGGGATAAGATACCACTACAGTTAGATATCATTAGCTGGATTTAGTCCATGTTGTGCCACAGTTCAAGGGTCTCAGATAGAGTCATTTAACTATTTTAGGAAGCCTTGGGAAGTTCATTTGCAAGAAACTGAAATGATGCTGATGTGGTACCAGAAAATTTTTTGTTTATAGCTTAAAAGTGGTATAATTTAAAGGTGATTAATTTTGTCTGTTCACATCATTTAATGCAATTGACCTCCAGCTTTTGGAAGAGATAAGGGAGTTGGGATTTCTTTTCATAAATTGTGACTTGGATATGCTTATACTGTATAATTCTAGTGGCTGGTAGTTAAGCACATTTTGTATTATTCCCCAGTGATTTGTTGCTTTCATTCTTTCAGTCTTTCATCTGATTTTTAATCTCAGAAAAGGCAATACTAATAACTTCTGACTCAGTGTGCTATTAACTTACTGCCTGTGCACCTTGTTTAAGCATGAATGAGGTGACATTTTCTCTCCTTTTTAAAATTATGTAATCGTGAAAATAAATTCTTTATTTAACATATGAGACAATACTATGACATAATTAAATGGTATAAAAGAACCAAAAGCCACAGGAATGAAATAGCTGAGGATGTGCTTTTAATCAGTGTGTCACAGTGGTCTTTCGCTTCAACAAAGTCAAAAAGCTTTTAATTCATAGGCACTTCTGCACGTATATATACTGATAGATATTACAACTATCAGTCACATCTACTAATCTGTTAATTGTAAATTCAAAGGGTCTCAGCTGGTAGCAACTAGTATGACTTTAATTTCTACTCATGTTGGCTATAATTACTACTTTTCCAAAAAATAATCTTCACAGGTTTTTTTCTTCAACTGAGCCTTCCAGTATGAACAATCTTACTGTCAATCCCTGGGTTGATATTCAGAATTTGGTTCTCTGGCCTCCTGCATAAAACTTGTATTTGTTTTTTTTCTCTTTCAAAATTAGCTGAATAGCATTAGTGACCAACTTCAAAGACAGACGTGTCAACATATGCAGCTTCACTGGCAAATCCTTGAAGCATGTCCGAACAAGTGTTGAACTTTCATTGTTATTAGCATCCACCTACTTGTGCAATGATTACCTATGTCTTATATCTCAGTGTTTGGAAATCAGAAGAAAATAAATTTTCTTTGTTTTATTTTTCCCTGTGTGATCTCTGCTGGTATTTGCCATTAAATCCAAATGAGGACTGCATATTCAGCATAGTAGCTTTGTATACAGTATGTAGGGAGAATCACTTGCCTCAAGACACAAAGTCAAACAAGAGTGAAAAATGTAAGAGTAACAAGTGTGCAAAAGTACAGTGTACTTCAGAGTGCACCAACTCTTCAGACTGTGGTGAGGTTTGAGTGTCCAAATTCCCCCCCAGGAAAGAGAGAATCTGAGCAGATATTTTCTGCATACCAGATGCTCCAGTCATGAGGCTATGGGGAAAGGGAAGCCATGGTGTTAAATACGTCTTAAGTTTGCCAGTTGAAAAAATCATGGAAAGCAAACTACACAACTGTTGGTTTTTGTAGTCTGTAAGCTCACCACAGAGCAAATTAAAGCTGGAAAAATTGGGGGGGGGGGGGGGGGGAG
>JAWWES010000115.1:67569150-67609753 GCA_035583135.1 Lophotriccus pileatus
AGGGAAGGGAAGGGAAGGGAAGGGAAGGGAAGGGAAGGGAAGGGAAGGGAAGGGAAGGGAAGGGGACGGGGAAGGGAAGGGAAGGGAAGGGGAAGGGGAAAAGAATTCAGGTTTTTAGTGGCCACCAGAAGTTTCTGTATGAGTAGAGTGATTTACTGACCCAGCAGATATTTAATGTAGACATAGTTTGCATTTTATTCTCTGATAGTACAAAGAGCAAACACTCATAAATCAGCAAAACAGCTGATAAAACTCTGAACTTCCTTCTGTGCCAACATCATTCATTCAACCTGGGCAGCTCCCTGGGTACAGCTGACAACATCTCTCAGCAGAAAATCAAGTCTGGAGCTTGGGCCTCTGTCCTTGCTCTGCAGCTAATTCTTTTTTCACTATGGAAATGGCTTACTTTCTGCTATTAATTCTGTTTTACTGCTATCCTAGGAGGATGTATGGAAAATTCCTATGTATCCCCTATGGAAATTTATTACCAGTTTATTATAGCATTTCCTCACACACATTTTATTTCCTTAGATCCTCAGGGGGAGAATTGCCTTACACTGCTCTCAGAAATTTAAAAACTCAATTGGATCTGGTCATATTGTGTTCCAACACTAAGTTGATCATTCACTTGATTGTCATTTAGTTACTGGAAGTGATACATGGTGTCCGTTTCCCAGCTGAAATTTTGTGAATAAACCTAATGAAAAGTAACATAAGGATACTGATTGCTGATTTTTGCAACCCTTGATGAAAAATGTCAGTCAATCTGGAAAGTGAAGAATAGTTTGTAGATAGAATGTATTAGAACTAGCCAAATATGGACTCTTTTCAAGATAATGTGCCTAGGGGAAAGTAACATACAGAAATCAAAATGATTGAAAATTGTTAAAGTAAATTATAATATCCTTCTCCCTATCATATGAAAATTATCTCCACCTTACATTTCAAAGACTACTCAGCAATGTAAAAGGCTATTCAAAAGTGTGGGCACAAAAACTTTTAGAGAAACTCTCTGCAGGGCACATTTCACTGCATATTTTTTTATTTCAGTTTCCACAAGTGATAGTTTCCACATTTAGAGAAAATAAATCATGTAGTCCATGGGCAAGAAATATCCTGCAACATCGTGGGTGTGTTTTTTCAGTGATTTGCTCAGTATCTGTTTTGGTGGTTCACAGACGTAGGATTAACTGTATAAAAAGGTTGGCAATATTCAGTCAATCAGTTTATATGTTGAACTGGATAACTTGTATGTAAACAAGAAAATGTCTTTGGTTAAATTTCCATATGTTTTTTAACATCTGAAGCAAAAAACGAGCTTTATAGGGCAAACTGTCCAGCAACCTTAAGATCAGGTGGTGCCAGTAGCCTGTGAACTGTAATATTTTCAGCCGAGCAGGCTTTGTTAATTCCCAGTAGACTTACCAAGAATGATTTCAGGGAGTCATTATATTCTACTGTCTTTCCAAAGTGAAACTGAAGGTTAATTAATTCTGCAAAAGAGACTCATGGTTATATCTTAGAGAATATGAATGATTACCATACTAGTCTGTTTTTCTTGATTTGCACAAAGTGAATAAAATAATCTTTTACAAAACAACATAAGGAAGATTATTTTTCTAGTGATATATTAGAATCATTTAGTAGTCTTTACGGAGTGGGTTGATTTGGCTTAAAAACTCTGGGAAGTTTTGAGATACTAGAGTTAGACTGTTTCACCATGTATTTGTTGATCCAATGTCACAGCGTGAAATATATTGGATCTTATATATGTAAAAATTATTTGTCTACATAATTTATGTGATGACTAACAGTCATAGAATGGTTAACTAGGTTGCATATATTCACATTTGTCATCCTCTAGCGTGCTTGGTGCAGCTTGACTAAACTAATGAGCACTACCACTTTTTCACACAAAATAAAATACCTCTATCATTCTTCTTTGTTATTTTCCTTATTGACCAAGAATTATCTATTCTCTTACTAAAATGCTATTTGTTTCTAGTAGAAAAAAGTTAAGAGAACACTAAAGAACACTGTGAAGTGGATGTCTTCTTTTCCCTACATTTACTGAAGTGTGACTTTAAGCCTAGCTAATGTGTTTTTAAAATCTGTCCTTGATCATATCAAAACAACAATGAGAACAAAACTGCCTGTACCAGACAGTCAGGTGTTGTCTGGGTGTTCATTGTCACTAAGGAAGTAGCAAGGTCACAAATCTGAAAAACAAGTGGGTACTATGGACCCACCAATTTCAACAACTTCATAGTTAATACTATCCAATGTGGATAATAAATATCCAACCCGATAATTGTGGTTCATTTCAGAGGAAGCTTTTTTACCTGTGAAGAGTGCTTTAAACCCAGAGTAACACCCTCTGATGTCAGTGGAATTGAAACATATTCTTTAATGCTAGGCTGAATTGAGGTGAGCCCGTGAATAGCCTCAGACCGTGTCCTCAGCCTGGGTCTTAACAAGCAGGCTCTATCTCCCAAGTTCAAGATCAATTTGCAGAGCTGAGTTTTTTATTGTATTTTGGAGTTTGCATAGGTTTTCAATGCCACAAGGCATCACCTAGAACCTGATTGCCTTTAACACATGAAATCTCATAGCACTGCCCTGTTTTCCCTTGTCTGACGTCTAAAATGTGAGGATGAGAAAGGGAACAGATAATCCTCAGATTTACAGTGCTAATTTTTATATGACAAGATAAAACTAGCTGGTAGGAATTTAGTAACTGTCAAGTCAAAGACAGTAACTCTGCTTTATTTCTCAGTGAAAATGGAAAAATGTATTTTAAAGGAGTTTCAAGTTAACAAATAATCATCATTATGAACCCTTGTTCTCTAAAATTGCAGTAAACATCACACTGAAGAAGGTAGCAATGGTTCCTATTCATTGTATAAATGGACACTTTTACCTTATGCTGGGCTTCTAAGGTTTAGATCTTTCTTTCTTTCTTACACTAATATCAATTAACAAGTAATTTCACTGTTATCAATAATGTTTACACAGTAAATTGCATAGTGCCATTCATCTTACACTCAGGCTCATTGCATTCACCTTTAAAAAACACCATTTTCAGAGCAAGAAGATAGAAATGTTTGGCAATTTATTTATTTAAATCAGTTTTTTAACAGACAGTTTTCCAGGATACTAAGGTAACACCATCCAGGTTTGTGTCATTTTCAATTCCTTAAGTGCTTTAGGAATATGCCCTCATCAGGAGGCACATTTTGAATTTTCCAGTGATGAATGTGATGAATGCTGAGAAGGGATCCCTTTAATCATAAAAGAAATTGATTGTGCTCAGTAAGTCCATTAAGATATTTTTTGTGTTCCCAGATGGTCTCTTAGAATAACTGGTCTTAATTACAGCCTTTTTAGAAATAATGGCTGTGTGTCACTTTTCCAAGTACCCTGGCAGATTAATATCAGCTATTCTGGGGTATAGATAATTCACCTTTTGGACCTCAGAGAACAAAAATTTTTGCAATATAGATTTAAGAGTCCCAGAATCTGCAGCCTAAAAGCTGAGGTTTAGTCTAGCCACTAACTAGTACAGAAGACTACAGAACCACTTAGGTTTAAGAACACATGACGCTGCCTTCAGAAGCACCTGAACTTGTAGGATTGGAGCTAGGAAAACTTCTGGCATCAGTCAAAATCTTTCCTGTGATCTCAGTGTTTTCATACTGACATTAAGGCCCCAATTCTAAAGAAATTTACAATTCCTCTTTATTTCAGACGGATGAGCCCTGCACATATTCATTTCAAACGTTTAGCTTCTGGTCAGCCCTTTGTTCAACTGTTTGTTCTCCTTTAGACTCAATAAAAGTTTTAACCTACATAAGAGTATTCAAAAACCTCTTTCCCACACAATCTTTGTTCTTGGTGTTTCTTCATTATGAGGAGCTGCTTGGAAAAAAAGCTCGGGTTTCCTCAGAACACAGTGAACTTGCACATGTTTTCTTTTAACACTGCTATGAACAAACACCCTCTTTCTTTTTTCACTGGCTTTACCTAACCAGGATTTTAGTGTGCAGGATTTGAAGTGTTGGTTTGTAAAATTCACAGGCAGAAGTCATCTGCCTCCTTGTTCTTTACAGTAAAAATCCACAAGTGATTGGAAGTAATTTTCTCTTGTAAGTGTTTTTATGGCTGATTGTGGGGCAAAAGAGGAAACATATGAATTGCCTACTTGTGGTATCTTGAGAGGAGAGTAGTTACTCCTTTTGTTGTCCTTTTTTTGAACATCACTGGCTGCTCCTAAGTGAGCTATAAAATGATGATACAATTATGCACAACAGTAATAGAATCAAGCCGCAATATTTCTCAAGGGCCTCTCTGTGTTAAAGGTAGGATTCCCCACTGTTTGAAGCCCTGTGAATGGTCTGCTCCACTTCATGCAGTTATTGTTAGAAACATTAGCCGAGATTTTGCTCCAGCTGAAAAATGCTGTGTAGGCAGATCCACTGTAGGAGTGTGAGCCTGGGCCTTCCTTTATAGTTGAAAACAGATTGGAAGAGGAAAGGAACATTTCTTCCTGTGGACCCACTCTGCCCTCCTGGCAGGAAGCTCTTTGCAGCTGCACTGCTGGCCACCTGTGACAGCAGCACTCAATAGCTGGATATCCTGTTGTACAGCTCGGCTGCTTAGCCATCCAGGACGCCTATGTGGAATGCAAATTGTGACTTTCCAGGGTTTTAAGTACGCCAAGATCAGGTATGAAAAAAAAGAGGATGCTGGAACTCGCCAAATCCCAATTCTTTTTGGCACACTGCAAATAACGCATTTGGTTTTCAAGACATGTTCATGTGTGTGGATGCGTGCATGTGTGTAGCAGCAAAAGACAAAGATGTTTTATCTCAACTGTAGTTCCAGATCCTCAGCAAGCTATCATGCAGCTAGCAGCTAAGGGAGAGCAACTGAAATGAACAAACATCAAAACTAGCCACAAAATTCCAACCTTCAGATGGAAAATCCAAATTGGTTCAAATAAGAATGCCTATGAGAGAACCTCAGTTTTGGCCCTTCTCCACTCCTTTGTGCAGTGAAAGTAAAATCAGAGCATGTGTTTTCCTCTTCCAGAAACATGGGACAGAGGGAGGACTGGATATTAGAGCAGTCTGGAAACTGTAAATATGAATCACAGCTTTAGATTCTGATAGATTTTTTTTTTTTTTTAAGAACTTTACACAAGTGAAGGCATTCTGTGTATCCAGGGTCTAAACATTTTGCCTGAAAGGAAAAGAAGGAACAGATTTACATAATAATATTATGCATTCAGATAAACAGTTTACAGTCATTTCCTTTGAAGCACCAAGTCTTTCCTTGCAAGAGACAGGCTGCCTTGCTTGCTTCTGTTGTCATCTAGTAACTCTTGTACTTTTATGGTAAGCTAAATAAACCTTAGGATTCCTGGGAATTTGAAAGTTGAATGGATGGGCAGACCATCACTTAGGCTTAATTCCACCTAACAGCAGCTTAATTCCACCTAAACCAGCAGAGACGAGCAAGACACGACTGTACTAGAGATACGTTTACCTTTTTCACAGAAAGTTCCTCGGTGCTGAATTTTAGTGAATCTTGTTAACTCATTTTTAGATGTTTTTAAAGGCCCATCCCATATGAAACTTGTTTAAATGAACAGCAAATCTAAGTTTAAAGCTAGGAAAGAAACCTGTTTGTATGATCACTTGTAATGCTTATGTTTTGGGGTGTTTGCTTTAAAACTTTAAATTCACTTCCTTAAATGCATTTATTATTGTGGACTGGTAAAACTGCAATAAATTTACCCATGTTTCTGCACATGTGAAATACTATGAGGTTGTTGTTTGGTGTCACTGAGGCTGATAAACTGTCATCAAGAACTTAACATGAATTAAGAAAAAGCCCCACACAGTGTTCCAGAACTAATGGCTCCAGAAACAGGGACCACAACCCATAATACAATAATATATGAAATACACCAGAGGTTTTCTTCAAGGCTGATGTAGCAGTTATAGATGCTCAATTACAGATTAGTGTGTTTGAGTGTGAGAGACAAGTGACCTATTTATTCAAGCAGAATGAAACAAAGCTCATATGTAGTAGATGCGTTCAGAGACAAAGAGACCTAGAAAAAGTATAGACTCAGTGTCCTCTGACAAAAGATTCAGAGAAGTGAGCACAGAAATTACCTCTTTTTGGGGTCTACCTCTGTCAATATCTTAAGACAAGGCACATCTTTTCTGAGTAATGAAAAAGCGTTGAAGAAACGCCTCACTCTTACTCTCTTTAAGAGAAAAAGTCTCTAAGATTCACTAAACCAGCCAAATATTTGAATCTGAAAGAAGAAGTAACTGTATAACTAAAAACTTTGTGACCAAAACAAATTTTGAACCTAACTGTAATTTAGAAGATTTAACACTGAGTCCTTTGTTTTGTCCCTCTTTCATAAACCCCAAATTAACCAAAACCAAACCTGTCTGTCCTAGTGGAACATCTTTAAATTAACTGGACTTGTTCCAGAGTTGCATTTGGCTGCACAACTGACAGTTCAAACAAAAGGGCCAGCAGATATCTCTAACATGATTTCATTAGAAAAATCAGACAAACTTTCATGGAAAATGTGTGGTGGTCTCGAAGTCCCACTTGGTCTGCTTCACTTTCTGCGGTAAAGCAGAACTAAATCTTGCTTTAAGAAACAACTGTCTTCTCCTATAATACAAAAACTATTAATTTGTTGAATGTATATTAAAAATATACTATTAATAAAAAATATTTGATGTCTAGATTTTTTCCAGATGAGCAAATACTAGATTGGGATTTCTCAGAGTTGACGGTCTCCCCTTTTAATTTCATTGAGAATGCCTTTGTTTTGTTTGCAGGAACTCATCTTTCTCCCTATGAGTATGCAAAAGGTCATACATTTCCACGGTGTCCCTGCCAAACACAGTCAAAAGAAAGGGTCTTTTGAATCATGACATGCTCACATTTAAGAGGTCTGGTGCTTCAGAAGAATGCTTAGTTTTGTTGCTTCTTTTCTCTTTTCTTATTCATTATTAAAGTAAAAATTATAATCTTAGTCCTGTTGGTTCACTTGTCCCTTTATTGAGAAACATATTTTTTCCTTTGAAAAGCCCTGAGTGTTAAGTCTTCCCTGGAAATATTTGTGCAAGCCCAGCTTTGCTGTGAACTTTACTGTCAGTAGTGTTTCTTTTAAAAGCTTTACAGCTGATAAGAATAATTGATACCCAGTGTCTGTACATACAAGTACATACAAGAAAACAGGAGAACAGTCCATGATAGTGACAAAGTACTAGGGGAGGGACAACCACAGGTTAAAAGTAGAGATATCATTATTGTACATGCACTGGCAGCTGGGAAACACAATGCAAATGAGAGAATGGAGAAAATGGTGGCCTTTTACTGTTTCTTAATGCATTTGCAGCTATCATTATTTTGCATTACATAGCTAACTATGTATCAGAACATCTCAGAACAGTATCTTACTGGCTAAATTGAAGTCTTGTCCTTCATGGAAAGGTATACCAATGCCCCAGATTTTCCTTCGGTGCCACAGTAGCTCTAATTATGACTTTATTCCCCAAATCTGTTAGACAGCTGGATCACTTTATTTTTGTTCCCTATATATTAGAGTTGATGAGGTCCAGGCATAATGTTTTTTTCAGTTTCAAAGAAACTTGGTTCCTAAACTACCATAGAGCTTTTATTCCAAGCCAAATGATCTGCAAAAAATTTCACAGGTTGAGAAAAAAAAATAGGTCAGATTTATTTCTTTGAGCCTGAATAAAATGCTGCAGTAGTAGCAGACACACACACACAAGGGTAAAATACATCTTATAAAGATCATGGCTTTCAAAACCACTGAAATACATAAAAGCAGATTTCCCTTCTCACTAGTGACAGGTTCGTCTTGCTGCAAAAATTGCTACATAGTATTCCTGCTAAGCAAGAGACCAGAGAGTCATTGCACAGTCTATTATGGCTACCACAATTCCACCCAATTGCCACTCCAAAATACTGGAGACTTTTTGTTTTATTCATATGAAGTTTTCTCCCCTAATCTAAGTGTGCATTCTGAAGAAGCATTTTTCAAGGAGGACCTTGGAATCCCAGCAGTCACTTTGTTCCTCGCACTCTGGCATGTAAGTTCAAAGTAATATTATCAAAAAGGATTGAAACTATAGATTGGCTATCTTGAAATGGACTATAGTTAAGAGAACATACTTTAGAGCAGTATGAGCCTTTTCTAATCTATACGGGGACTAGAACTGAAATAAATCCCCCTAGCATCATGAAATTCCTCCTTTAAGTAATGTTTGGTTGTATCGATATCCAGCAAAGCATCTAAAATATACGTGTTTCCTCTATCTTCTGCCATTTCTATTCAAGGACTGTTCACTAAATCTATTACCTTTTCACTGCCTTTTCTCTAGAACCAATTTTAGTCCCCTGTGACTTGGAAGAGACAGAAAACATATGCCGAATAAAAAAAAAAAACATATAGAAATATAAACAGGAATTAGAATGCTGTCTACATCACCATCCCATTGAGGCAGGTGATTGTCCCACTCTGCTCTGCTGGGACGGCTTCAACTTGAATACCGTGTGCAGTTTTGGGCATCACAATATAAGAAAGATATTAAGCTCTCAGCATACAAAAAAAGGCAACAAAGATGGTGAAGAGCCTTGAGGGGAAGCCATATGAGGAGTGACTGAGGTCACTTGGTCTGTTCAGCCTGGAGAAGAGGAGACTGAGGGAAGACCTCATTGCAGTTACAACATCCTCATGAGGGGAAGGGGGGGGTAGGCACTGATCTCTTCTCTGTGGTGACCAGTGAAGACCCAAGGGAATGGCCTGAAGTTGTGCCAGGGGAGGTTTAGGCTGGATATTAGGAAAAGATTCTTCACCCAGAGCGTGGCTGGGCACTGGAACAGGCTCCCCAGGGAAGTGGTCTTCCACTTCCACAGCACTAAGACTGACAGAGTTCAAGAAGCATTTGGGTGATACTCTCAGGCACATGGGGATGATCCTGTGCAGGGCTAAGGGCTGGACTCGAAGATACATGTGAGTCCCTTCCAACTCAGCATATTCTGTGATTCTGTGATTAATGGGAAAAGATATCTTTCCCACTGGGATTGGAAGAAATGCGGGGTGGGGGGAGCAAAAACAAGACACTCCATTCCTGGAAATTTTAAAGGTTTCCAAATTCATTTTCATTCTTCAGTAAGATGACAATAAGCCGTGTCTATATTTATATAAAGAAAAAAAAACACACTTGAGAAAGTGCAAAAAAAGTCAAAGAAGGGTTGATAGAGACATACATCTGATCCTGCTATGACTGGAGCAATCATCTTAACCACCTGATTGCCAGTTATTTCATTCATTTCTCAACTGTCACTCTTTAACTTCATAGGAATAGTCTATTATTTGTTGCCATATAGCGTAGCACAGTTCTAGTACCTGAACTGTCCCATTCTAAAAACCACAAATAAATAACACTAGTAAACCTCATGGAAACATTTGTGTTATGAACATCAAGGGAATGAAATGGTAATACTGGGCAGGAATATGTTGAATCATCAGAATGTCTGACCTTCAAACAGTTAAATATACTCTACTGATGTTTCGTAAAGGCAGACTACAGAGCATTCAACCCAAGTACTCTAGTCTTCTCCTGCTTCTGCATTTTATATAATCTTTCTAGTTCAACACATTTTCCTTCAGGGCATCTCTGCACTAAAGTAGACATATCACATACCATTTATGGAGCTTTCCGAACTGATTGGGCTTAAACCAGCTTTCTGTCAGAAGACACATAGCCTGTATGCACGGTGGAGGTTCCAGCATCACCACAAACTCTATAAAAATGGGCTTGTTTTGGGCACAGTACCATTTTCAATGAAACTCTCAAGTGTAAAACCTCTTTTCACCAGTATTGCCACATGATGCCAGGAAATCCCCAAAGGACTCTGTTATATCAGCCTTCCTGACTTCTTTGTTTGCAAACCTACCTTTTCTAAGCACTGTCAGTGAGTAACATGCAAAGCATTTTATGCGAGATCTGCCAAAACTGGGCTGGAAACTCTCTTTGAGCTTAGAAGCTTAAGCAGTACTGCTCTATAGGTAATCAGGGTTTGGGATAGAAAGGAAAAATAGAACAGCAAGAGTTTTCCTTTTCTTCCTTGCAAACAGGCTTTATGAAATATCTATTCATGGCAGGCTGAAAAATCTCTTTGATTTTAGACTTCATGGCTGTTTACTTTCAGAGGGAAAGGCCCCCAACTTCAACAAACTATGAGAGCTTTTCATCATTTTACAAACAAAATAATAATTGTTAAGCTCCACAAAAGAGCAATTAATTTGGCTGAATCTGTGTGTCAAAGTCTAAATATAACTGAGACCGCACATCTGCTGAGGAAAGCTAGCAGGGATAGCTCCAGCCTATTTAACATCTCCGACATGCTGTTATGAGACTCACCCAATACAAAATCAATAATTTATACAAGAAATCCTGCATGTGTCTCTCCTAACTACCAAATAATAGATGAAAACTGACAGATAAAAGCTCGACTTCAACAACATCTCAGAGAAAGATAGCATGTACATGCAGGGCCTCAGTTAAATCTGTTCCAAGTATGTACTGTGTGATGACTGGAGTTGAAAACAAAACCCAGCTGAGAAAAAAAAAAAATCTTCAGCTTTGGGTAGCAATAAATTAGCTTAGTTGGACTCCAGATAGTGGACAAGAAGGTCATAAGACATTTAATAGGTAGTCATGATTCTTTATTCCAACTGCATTTAAGATCATATTGGAAACTTACAGAGAATGTTACCAAAATGTCTGGATCACTCTGCAGTCAGAAATGTAGGATTCATGGGGATATAGAGTGAGCTAGCAAAGTATGCAGGAGTCAGTTTCTCACTGTCTGGTGTAAAGGGACACTCTCACAGAATATTGTCACAGAATATTCTAAGTTGGAAGGGACATCAAGTCCAACTCTTAGGTGAATGGCCCATACAGACATTGAACCTACAAGCTTGACATTATTAGCATCACACTGACTTTCCTAGGACATCATTATCCCTCTTTCCACAGATTTTTCGTTAAGCAGACTTTGGATAAAATGCATAAGCAACGTTTGGAGCAGAGTTTAAATGCCAAGTGCTGCATTTTCAAATCTACCTCCTGTAGTGGGTTGACCCTGGCTGGACACCAGGTACCCACTAAAGCCACTCTTTCACTCCCCTCTGCAAGTGGACAGAGGGGAGGGAAAAAAAGCAACAAATGATTCATGAGCTGAGATAACAGCTGGGAGATGTCACTTATTGAGCACCATCACGGGCAAAACAGACTCAAAATGGGGATATTGATTGAATTTATTAAAAACAAGATCAGAGTAAAAGAATAAGAAGTAAAATAAAATAATCTTAAAAATACCTTCCCCCCATCCCTCCTTCCTTCTAAACTCTACCTCCTCCCCCTCAACAGTGCAGGGAGACAGGGAACGGGGGTTATGGTCAGTTGTTGTTTCTGTGACTGCTCGGAGAGGAGTCCTTCCCCTGCTCCAGTGGGGTCCCTCCCACAGGAGGCAGTCCTTAATGGACCTCTCCAGCATGAGCCCATCCCACAGGCAACAGTTCTTCCCAAACTGCTGTCCCGTGGGTCACTCCACCAGGGGGTGCAGTCCTTCACAGATGAGCTGTACTGATGTGGGTCCCCCCCAGGGGCCATAATTCCTACCTGGGAAAAACCTGCCCCAGAGTGGGTTTCCCTCTCTATAGCCCACAGGTCCTTGGCAGGATTCTGCTCCATCCTGGGCCTTCCAACTCAAACTGTTATATGATTCAGTGAAATAAGTGCTGAAGTATACAGCCAGAATGTAGGATGAACAGTAACACATGCACCGACCTGGCTCCCAAAACAAGCTGTGCTACCCTTGCCCCTTGTGGCCCTTGAGGTGTTGCTTCTGGGAGTCATTCCTCTCAGATACTACAAATAGTGCTGTGTGGCTTTTTAATGATCCTATTCAAATCCAGTCATCTGACCTGAAACTGGAGCTGTAAAATCAACAGTCTGTCTGGTCTACTCTTAGGAGTCCTGAGTAGCCAGGCAATATTTTTAATGATTCCCTTCCTTGGAATTAGAAAACAAATTTTCCTTAAAGTGAGATTTGCCTCAGGTCCTTAGGAGACCAGAAGCCCACAGGCAGTGGTCTTTTATATGAAGGAAAGGAAGATAAAACCTTTCAGAAACTTTAGTTCACAGTCTTGTATGGAATTGCCTATAACAATTTCTATCCAAAAAGAAAAGTTCTCAAACACTTGAAGTATGTTAGCTTACAAGACTTTTTCTCTGTGTTTTCTGAATTTGATATTCTATTTAGATCATGTTTGCATCACGTTTTCAAACAGCTCATGTTTTGTTCCAGAAGAATATTTTTAGCAGGGAAGCAATCAGTGAGATTCTCTATCAGGGCACTCCTTGCTCTCTGCATTCAGCAGAAAGAGTTCCCCACGTCTTCACAACTCCCTGTCTGCTGACCTTTCCATTTCCCCATGTACAAAGCAAAACATGCCCTTGATCTCATGCACAGATCTTGTTCTTTTTTCACAAATAGTGAACACCAGTTCATCATTTATGCTAATATTTTCTTAGATGCTGTATGACTTTGATTTGTTTTCATAATCAGAATACCTCTCTATATTTTACCTCTTCATATCCTTATTTTTCAGTGTTCTTTATTTCCCTTGAATTGATCTGAATTCCTTGGAACACGAACAGCCAGAGCAACTGAAGAGTACTTGTATATTTTCTGAGCCTACGTCAGACTTTATTAGTAAGCAGTTGGTGCCAATACTCATCTTGGTTGAGGGCTAGAAACCCACAAAAGAGAAGTGGTTTCTCTAGCACTTGATAATGCCAATAAATGGCTGCTTGTGATCATTTGCTTTGAAAATTATCGGTATCTTAGCTAAAATTCTACCTAAAACACAGAGAAAGCCTTTTCACTTGGAATACAGGTTATTTTTTTCAATGTTGAAAATTGATATACAAAAAATTCTGTGAAAGCAGAGCCTGAATTCTACAATTGTGTGTTACTCTCCCATAATTGATAATGGGATAGAGAAGTGTACAATAAAAATATTTCTTTTCTGTACTTATCACACTTCTGAGGAAGCAAACACCAATTGCTAACAATAAGGAGACTTGGGGGGACCTTATTGTGTTCTACAGCTACCTGAAGGGATGTTGTAGCAAGATGGGCATCAGTGTCTTCTCCCAAGTTAACAAGCAATAGGACAAGAGGAAATGGCCTCAAGTTGTGTCAGGGGAGATTTAGAGTGCTTATGAGGAAAAATTTCTTCAGCAAAGGGGTTGTCAAACATTGGAATAAGTTGCTCAGGGAAGTGGTGGAGTCATCATCCCTGTAGGTATTTAAAAGATGTGGCATTAGGGACATGGCACTGCTGGGCTTATGGTTGGACTCAATGATCCCTAAGTCTTTTCCAAACTATTGGATTCTATGATTCTAGTATGAATTCTATTAAATTCTCCAGTCTACTACATGATACTAGAAAATGCAGGCAACTTCGTTAAGCCTACCAGAACTCTCCTATTTGTAACAGAATTCACCCACAAGATGCTGGAATATGGTGAGAAGGTTGTATTTTTCTCTTGGTGCAAGCTTTCAGATCCTATTTCTTGTACTTGTCAAGACCTTTAACATTAATCTAATAGAATATTTTTATTGTGAGAGTAGACCTATTGTATGAAACAATTTCTTCTTTATGAGGTTTTTGAGACAAATGGAAAAGCCTGGTTATCAACTTTAAAAAAGACAAGATAAAAATCAAGCTGCACAATTCACACTCAACTTGAGAAATTAATTCAGTTCATGATTAGAAAATAAAAGACTAATAGACACTCTATACCTTCTGTTGGAAACCAGACCACTTATTTGGATTTAGGAATGCAACTTTAGTAATCTTACTTTTTAAAATGTTTGCTGGTGTGTTTTGCAGAGCAGTTCGTCTGTTTGTTGTTTTTTTTTTTTTCTATGACTAATGAGTTAATCTGTTCATAGCCTTTATATACAGGTGTGGTTTTTGAAATAAACAAATGCTATTCACTAAAAAAATACACATCAACACAAGCACCTTCTTCTCTATCAGCTGTTGCATGGGATTAAGTCAATTTAGGTATATTTAACTGAATTATATTTTAAAATTTACAAGGAACTGCACTGAGATAATAATCATAGGAATATATAGTATCTCCTGAGATCACAGTTTAATTGTTTCTAGCCTTTCAAACACAGGAAGAACTACAGGGAAACACATTGCTATTTGCCTTTGCTCCAGAGATAGTGAACAACTGATCTGTGATAACCCAGAGGTAGAAGACTAACAATATTTCCCAATGGTTTACTCTGCTTTGTGGAGTTTAATCCAAAGAGTTGACAATAAATTCAAGACCACTGAAAGCTACACAAGTTTTGTATTTGGTGAATCATAGGTGTTTTTTAAATTGCTTGTATTAAGACACCTAATCTTGAAAAAGAAAGCCCTTTTAAGTTATGTATTGAATTTGCAAGATATTCAGGTAATGTTATTTTAAAGTTGTTAATTGGCTCCTGTTGGATACACAGTATCATTTTAGAGATATAAGTAAGTTGAAATTAATTAACTTAATTTTTAAACATGTTTTATACCTGATTTCAGGTAGATACCCCAATACTATTGTCAGAGACCTTAGAGGTTTTCACTTCATGGCAGAAAGGACAGAACCTGAGTAAGGATTGGCCTTCCATTCCTCTTTCCTTCTGCCTCATCTATGGTTTGCTATCATCATATTTGCTTCCTTTTCAGCTTCACAGGACATAAATTCAGTGAAATTACATGGACTAAAAAGAGGGGGGGGTTTCCCTTGAGCTTGTTCTTATTACTTACTATTGCACTATAAGACAAAAAGGAAATTGAGGAGTAGAGGCTTCATTGTCACTGAAATGCTTCATATCGTGGCACCAGAGCTTAGAAGTTTAGTTCCATGCAGAATTTTATCTGGCAACAAACCCATCTGAAGAAGGTATTTTCCCCCTGACCTTATTTGTCTACTTCTACCCTCTCTCACAAATTAATCCCCCTCTTTTATGCTGACGTAGTCTCCTCCCTTTTTTTTTTTATAATCTTCTTGAAATATGCCATTGACATAACAAAAATGTAGAAAAGTAGATGAGAAGTTATCTGAAAAATAACAGCTAGTTGACAGATAGTGAGTATTTCACTCCATATAGGTAGAAAGAGTACACAACACTCTCTTCCTCTCACAGCACTCTTCTTATTTCCTAGACCTTGACTGTGACGGTGTCACCCAATGAATCACCCAATGACCAGATTAGAGAGAGAAATTTAATCCTTGTCCTGATCTGGCTAGGCAGAATTCCGTCTGTCCTGTCTACTCCACAGGAGTTTGTCCACGGATGTTGGTATCTCACCTGAATTTCAAAGGAGCATTTGTAATAACAGCCTGTGTACTGTACAACCAGCCTTTGGGCAATAAAGCTATTGGCAAAGTTTTATCATAACTTTTTTGCCATGAACTTGACTTGGATTCAGTTCACTCAGGCAATTTAGGAGCAGACTGTTGGAATTATTCGCTATGCCAAAAAAATGATTTCACTTTTTAAACATGTTTTTTTTTAGCAAATTCCATTTAAGGGAAAGAAAAACAAAACAAAACAAATTAAAAAAGGTGGGTTTAGATAAACCATGCAGAGGCTAAAACCTCATATATTAATTGAAGTTAGATGTGCCAAAACAGAATTTAGCCACCAAATGCTTTATGTAGCTGTTATTTAATAGACCTGTGAATTTTTTTCTTAATTTGGGCTGAATTTTTAAATTTTTTTTTTTTTTTTTACCTGATATTGTTACATTTTCATTGCTTCTGAAGTATTCTTTTCTTGAAAGGACAAGAGATCATTAGTAATGGAAATGTGGGGCGGAAAACTTGAGGGCTTTTTTTATCCCAGTACTTCATCAGAAAAAAAAAAAAAGTTTTTCTAACTACCTAGATCTTTTATGGTTACTTCCTAATTATATTTTATTTTGTTGCATAAAGTGGCCTGAGGAAGATTTACTTTCTAAACTGCTACAAAAAATGGAAAATATAAAAAATTTGTTTTATCGGTCACCACAGCCAATCACTCTATTCCAAAGAAATAAAGACATCACACTGCCTTTAACAATTGGCTGCAAAAGTGGCATCCTCTAATTTAACAACTCTATCCTTTGCATATAATAAAACAGTGTATTTAAAATCTTGTTGGGATTATTACCTGACAGAAGCAAATATACTGCCTTCTTAAAACTGTTTACCACAACAAAAAGAATATAACAGAGCTGTAGTCTTTTTCATTTTGTGTGGCAACAACTGGTTTGTTTACAAATTTTGAGCAATTACGTGCTGAGAAAATACGCTTAAGGCAGCTGCATTTACTTTGCTGTTGGAGAGATGAAGTGTTTTGAGGGGGTTTTTTCTTTCACTTGTAAGTGGATGATTAAGAATTAGAAAACATGAGTTCAACTTGACTTTCAGGTTATCAAATCTGAGTTTGCACCACTAGCAGTATTTCTACATTAACTTGTAGTTTTCTCCCATTTGAAGGACAATGAACACAGGCAGGTCTGTGTTATAAAATGTTGCCATTATGAATTTTTCACTTGCATTTCTGAACAAAATTGCACTGCTAAAGTCTTTTTAGAAGAAGAAAAATTGTACTGGAAATACAGTTTATTTCACAATATGACTGAGGTGATTTAGGAAAATGTCTCAACAGTACTATCAAATACAAAAAAGCAGCCCTTTGCAGTTTTTTGCCAAGCATAACTTTGCAGTGTTATAGACGAGCCACAAGAACTTCCCAAGGGAGGTCTTTCATAGGTGCTTCCTATAGCTCTATGATACTATGTCGTGGTTTAACCCAAGCCAGCAACCAAGTACCACACAGCCCCCCACCAGAGGGACTGGGACTGGGGAACAAATTGGAAGGGTAAAAGGTAGAAAACTCGTGGGTTTAGAAAGAGACAATTGAATATGGGAAGCAAAAGCCATGCACTCAAGCAAAGCAAAATAAGGAATTAATTCACTGCTTCCCACTGGCAGGGCAGGTGTTGAGCCATCTCCAGGAGAGCAAGGTCCCATCATGCATATGGGTTACTTGGGAAGACAAATGCCATTCTCCCCCTTCTTCCTTCTTTCTCCCACTTTGTATACTGAGTGTGATATCATATGGTATGGAATACTCCTTGGTCAGTTGGGGTCAGGTCTCCCAGCTGTCTCTCCTCCCAACTTCTCATGCGCTCAGTCCCCTTGCCACCATGGCAGTACAGAAAGCAGAAAAGGCCTTGGCTCTGTGTAAGCCCTTCTCAGCAATAACAAAATCATCTCTATATTATCTAGACTGTGCTCAGAACAAATCTAAGGTGTAGCCCCATACCAGCCAATGTGAAGAAAATTCACCCCGCTCCAGCCAAAACCAGAACATAATAGAAAAGGAAGCTTTTTATTTTGGGCAGTGAAGGAAACTTAGATGGTGTGTCATATATAGTCCAAGCTAGTCAACAGCTAGTCAACAGAAAACTTTCTTATACATCTTAAGACCTAGTAGGTATAGACTGTAAAAATAATG
Source organism: Lophotriccus pileatus (assembly GCA_035583135.1). Taxonomy (NCBI): domain Eukaryota; kingdom Metazoa; phylum Chordata; class Aves; order Passeriformes; family Tyrannidae; genus Lophotriccus; species Lophotriccus pileatus. The sequence continues at coordinate 67,586,854 of JAWWES010000115.1, forward strand.
ATTCAAACCTTGGTCTTATCAAAGAGGAGGTACAAGTATTCCCTGGATTTCTCCAGCACTTTCAGTCTTCAAAGTAACAAACAAATGAAAAGCCACCAACTCCAGGCAAGCCAATGAAACGTGGAGGCAATTCCAGCTTTCTCTGGATGTTAACTTCTATCCACTGATATCCCCTTTCCTCTCTTTTTGCAGCCAGAAAGGCCCTTTTCACTGTCTGCCAGTGAATAAACTCAGCACAGCTGTGCCAGCCATGCTCCAGTGCACGTCTCTGCAGTGAGGGCCAGGCAGCTGTGGTCTCTCCCCAAAGAAGGCTGGCCGTTTGGCTAGGAGCTTTGGAAGGAGGTATATAGACCACATCATGGAGAAAAATGCCAGGCACATATGATGGCTGGGAAAATCAGGCTGGAAGGAGAATTAAAAGTATGCAACCTAACAATGATTCCTTTAATATGCTGTGGATTGGTAATGTTTTTGAACAAAGCAGAAGAGAATAGCCTAGAGTACCTGCAGAGGGGAAGGAGGAAGGAGACAATGCCCTTATTGTCTTTTAACAAAAACAATTCTGAACTGTACCTTAGCAAAACTCATCGTTTAAATCTTTTTTTGAGTCCAGACCTGATGCACAGCATGATTCCCTAGTCTTGCCTTGTCCTTAATTGCATGTAGACCGAAGGCTTTTGTGCTGAGCACATTTTACTACTGGAAGGAGAAAAAACTGTTGAATGTTTGAAAAGCTGATTGACAAGGAATTTTTTTCCCCTAATCTTTTAAATGCTTTCAGCAGTGCTTCCTTATAATCTTAGGCAATGCCACTGACCCTTTTACAAATTACTGTACACACTGAAGAGTGAAACTTTATACACAGTTAAAATGAAGCTTTTTGGCCAGATTTTGACAGCTGTTATTCTAAAACAATGTTTTGGCTCTGATCAAAAATATGACTTTATTTCCTTTTGGGTTTCTACCAGGAGCCATATGACTCTGTTTGATAAATGTGGAAGAGGGGTGGAAGCAAGAGAGCAAAAAGCTCTTTCAGCTGCCTTCCCAGTAGAGTTCACACTGCAAAAGGAAATTTTGAAGGAATCTCATTTATCCAAGATGTTTCTGTAGGTGGTCCCTCAACTACTGTTTGAAAAGAGGTGAAAGTCATATTTGTATTGCATATTTCTTATCAAAGATGAGGTCCTGAACTGCAAGATAAGAGGATGAGGCTACGCACTGATTTTCTACTCTTCTCTATGAAAAATTAAAAACTAGTCATGAACAGGTTGGTATTTAGGTTACTTAAAGAGTCAGATGTTGAACTACCACTAGGTCCATGAGAACCTCGGCTGGAACTAAGGGTGGTGGCAGTAATGTGCCCTCACCAGCGCATTCTATTTACTTGCTCAAGTACCTAACTTTCCTTAGTAGGACCTCAGTTTGACTTTTGACCACAGTCAATTGCTGTGGTTGCTTTTGCTAAAACTTATTCTGGTCAGAGATCATATCAGTGTAAACAGAAGGGTCCAAGCATGTCCATGCTTGGCAGGCTGAACTATGTCTCCCTGGTTCTGTAAGAGCTCTGTAACACAGCGGTGTCTGAAAGGTAACACAAGCTGAGGTGGGGTGCTGAAATCCTGCCAGGTTTCATAGGAAAATCATTACTGCCTGCAGCAGGTGGTAACTTAGAAGTACAGAAATTATTTCTGTAGGTGTTTAAGTAGTAGTGTTGGGTTTCTAGAGGTGTAGTGCCAATTATAGTATTACCTGCACTAAACCATAATTTGAAATTCCCTTTTAAAGATCACATTTTAAATATTGAGCCAAAAGCTTTAAGGTGAAGCTTTCAGATAAACTCTGGTCTTTTTGAGACCTAACACCACCAAGTTTTGTGTACATTTCACACACTTTGCACTAGCAACCAGCCTAGCTAGCTGAATTTTGTCCATTTTGCCCAAATACTGCAGAAGGGAATATGGCCACAGCAGCATTAATTCAGGCATCCTCCACCATCTTGTCAGCAAATACATCTGTCATGAAATTCTCCACATCTAGGATGAATAAATTAATTCTGTATGTAGGAATTGGAATGTGTATAAACACAGATTCTTAGAAAATGTAATGGAAAAGGAAACAAACTCTTTCTCTGCAGTAGAATGCAGGCAAAGAAAGGGTTTCTTTAAAGAACAATGTGTATGTTGCTTGGTATATGTGTATATGTCAATATAAGGATTTTTAGCTTTAAAACTGGATTTTAGAAGCTGTTATCTTTTGCAAGTCATAATAAATATGAAGAATTGAAAACTGTGGACAGAAGAGTTATGTGTGACAGCTGTCACAGACACATTCATCCACATGGGATATGTAAACTATTTAACTTCACCAAGGTCACCATGATTGGTCAAATAACTGCTGATCCTGCAAAGTACTTTACATGACTGAGCAGATGTGCATGATATTCAAATGGAAAAATATTGATTTTATAAATCTCACAAGAATAAAAAAGCAACATGTTTCCATTCAAATTAAAGTATAATTAAAAATCCATTTAAAAGTAAACAATTTTTAGTGCATCCTCTTTCAGTGGATCCTATTAGTATTCTGGGGAAAAAAAGTCTATATTGGAGACTAAAATAGTTCTCAATTTGCAATAACTAACATAAAACTTCCAATCTAGTGCATCATAGCAATTGCTAAGATGAAAAAAATAGCAATAAACTTAATGGATTACCACTATTATTGTCGAAGAGATAAGGTCTGCTGATATAAAATTGGTAAAGACCCTTTAGTATCAGCAGTACTCACTCCCTCACCTTTGATAGGGACAAGACAGAAAACTATTTACCCGTAACAAAGCAGCAAGGACTCAACGCAATGGAACAATGAAGATAGAATTCCTATTTATGAGAAACTTACTAGAACAATCTCTTTTTAGTTCCTTACGTCTTAAGCTTACAGTACAATAAATAGATACATGAAAACGAAAGTAATACCTCTAATCTGTCTACCTATTATATCCAAACCCCATTTCTTTCTTAAAATGAAATAGTACAAAGCATTGCTGTAGGAATTTAAGTAATGCAGCAATTCACAACAAGTTTTTAGGAAGTGGACATGCTATTATCTGCACTCAAGCTCAACATTTCTTTGAAAGGACTAAGAAGCTTTGTGAAATGTGTCTTCTTCGTTTCTTTTATGAGCTTGCAATTCTTTTTCTGATTGGTAAGTATAAGGCTTGGGGTTTTTTTCTGTCTTCTACTTTTTGAGATAACAGACATCTGAGAGCCTCAAGAATGACAGTATTCCATGTGCAACACATGTCAATTGGGGTTTTTTTTAGGTCTTCAAAAACTGGAAATTGCTAAACTGACCAGGCCCAACATCCATCTAATTGGGTATTTTTTTCTGAAGATAGCCACTTCATGATGATAGTGAAAAGAAGGTATTGAAAATTCTTTGGAAGTTATTACACATGAAGAGTAAAATAATCTTCCATTCAGGTAAATCTGACCTTATTCGCTGTTAATTATCACAATAATTAAACAGAAAAGCACGAAATTAACTTTTCTTCTCACAGTTATCATGGATTGTAATACTGATTTTCCTGCTAGCCTTGGAAAATTCCAAACACTTTTATTTTTGAATTCCTGTACCAATCAAATATGCATCTGAGGGTTTTTTCCTCTTTTCTTCATTTTTTACACTGAAGTGCTGCAGCAATCTAACCTGGCTCCTGTGTTCTCCAGCTATTTTAGTTTAGAAAGAAGAAAAGACTAGGGAAGTATGTGTTTTAGCTCTTCCTTATTCTTTCTGTTCTGTTCAAGCTATTTTATAACTATTGTGATGACAGGGATTATAGTCTAAATGCATTACCTACTAAAAATGTAAGTAGATTATCATGCGTTGCTTTTTTTAAGGTACTAGGAATATTTTGTCAAATCCTAGGAAAAAAACTGTTGGAATAGTCCTTTAAAAGGAAGTGTTGAAAATCTTACAGCTGAAGAAGCTTCATAGGTGCATTTCTCTTCCTGCAAAGATTTTATGGATTATTGCGGATTTTCTGAAATGTCTAGTCAATAAAATAATAGAAGACCATGACAATGGTTGAAAAGTATAGGTACGTTCCAAAATGTCCAAAAAAGAGAACTTAAATAATTGTTTTTTCTTTAACTTGTGAATGGCTATGGTTTAGGGTAAATATTTAAATCTTAGGATGGGTTTGTTTTTCTTATCTTTTATTCCACCAAGTCAGTTCTGAGTTTTTCATTCACTGCAGACATTTTTTTCATTGACATTTCAAAGAATAAAGCCGAATGTTGAGGTCTTAAGTTGAAGATTCTTTCCATAAATTTTCATTCCACTCCCATTTTCTTGAGGTTCTTTGAACAGAGAAGTTAAAAAACTCTGGAAAGGTTTTGTTTAAAAAACTCTGGAAATGTCTCCTGAATGTCAGGAGACATTCAATCTTTATAGAATCATGGAATGGCTTGGTTTGGAAGGGATCTTAAAGATTATCTAATTCCAAAACCCCTACCATGGGCAGGGACACCTTTCATTAGACCAGCCTGCCATTTATCTATTCAGCATGTGGGAATCGGAGTTTAGTAGCACAGATTTTTGACTTGTCTCTGTACTTACTTTAGAAAACACTTTTTACCTGGGGAAAAGCTGACACACTCAAAGACAAACAACACCCCCCCCCAAATAAAAAAATTGACAGTGTTTTTAATAAGGTATTTTATTCTTTATAAGGTTTGAAAAGAAAAACACCATTTCGAGGTAAGATTGTATTTTCTTGCCTAGTAAAGCTGTCTGATAACACTGCTTGTAAAGAGGCCTTAAGTGATCTCTATGATAGTCTAGTACTCCTGAACAGATACTGACAATTATGTCACTCTAGACATTTTAAAATTTTCCTTAAACATCTGAGTTAGGTGATGAGATTAAAAGCTAACCATAGTGAACACAGACTCACAGCGGATCAGGGGAGCAGTGACAGACAGGACAGGGGGGTTCCACTGTTCTCTTCAAGGCAAAAAGAACACCCAACTTGGCTACTCCCCTAGGGCCATCAAAAGAGAACAATAGGACCGTTGTCCTGGTAGGAAAGCCACCAAGAGGAGTCAGTGGAACACTTGAAGCCCAAAGAGGGTCATTGACTCCAAAAGAATAGGGATTGTTGTGGATTGCTGTGAGAGTAAAATTCTGGAATTGTGTAAAACTTATTGAAAGTTTCAGAAAAAAAGTGAGTAAAGAGAGGTATGAAAATGGATCAAGGGAGAAAATGTATGGGACAATAGAGGGAGGTGGACATAAGAGGGATCAGTCAAATGCAAACAGGTTGACTGAGCCTGCATGTGATCACTACAATCTATTCTCCACTCATTAAATATGATTTCTAAGTGGTTTTTACATGGGTTCACTCTCTATTCTGTGCATGAGAGAACATTAGCAAAGTACATTGACAAGAGACCCAAGTGTCAGGGCCTGGCATGGGCCTCAAGGTGGGCCAGCAACAGGAGGCCTGGGTCTGAAGTCTAACAACCAGATAGATTGAGCATTTAACGTTGGTTGCAGAAAAGACGCATATTGTTTTCTGTGTATTTCACTATTGCAAATTTCAGTCCTCTCCTGGAAGGAGAGAAGGAGCAGGATGGGTCCATCTGTCCCATCTGTGCCCGTCATAGGCACTGGTGCCAGCATCACTCTCTACCTGCAGTGGATCTGTGTGAACAGGCACGCGTGTGCTCTGTATGTACGAGAGGGTGTGTGCACCTACTGGAAATGCTTGCCCAGCCAGACTGCTGGCTAGGACTGGGGAAGGGCCCTGTAGCATCCTCACCTCTGTGGGGCTAGAGGAGAGGAGTTCAGCTGCAATCTCCATCCTGCCAGAAACAGCTATCTGAATGACAAAAATGCAAGCTCTAGGTAGTCTGCTCCAGACCTTCAGTATCCTTAATCTTAGAGGGTTTTCCCGGCATCTGCCTGCAATGTAAGATTACTGTTTCCTCTCCAGCCATTATAAACATGAATATAGACCAACCATTCCATTTCTGCTTTTTGCTTCTTTGCCAGAGAACATCAAGAGGCGATGGACCATGTTTGGAGACCAGTGCAATTTAAGCAAGCACACAAAGACTCTGGTGGTTAACTGACACAATGCACAGTGCTCCCCAGAGTGCTGTTGCCAGCTGTGGGATATTTAATGTTTCCCAATACAGTCTCAGCTTCACATTCTGTAAATTTAATAGACTTGGCCCATGTTACATCACTTATTACTTAATACCTTGAGCAGGCCTGGCCTGTGGCCCAAGTAATATCTTAGTGAACTCAACCATTACATCCCTCCATCCTGGCAACAAGTCGTTCCCAGATACTCTTTGGATGCACTTATCCATCAAGATTGTATCCAATGGTAGTTTCATCAAGAATATAGTTCCCTAGTGTGGTTATGACAATGACACCTGAGAGATTATCAAAAACCCCATTGAAGTCAGAATGTATGACACCACTGCTTCTCTGCTGCCTCTGTCCTGTTATTCTGTCATGGAACAGAATTAGATAAGTTTGGCAAATTCTGTTCTTGACAAATTTGTGTTGGCTGCTACACGACTCCTTTTGTTATGCTAAGAGCTCTTGCACTGAAGGTGACCCCAGGTCAGGGAGATGCTTCGTAAGCCAGCCATCCAAACAGGGCTGGGAGGAAGTGCATGGTGATTCAACCTGCATCTCGACAAGCACTTTCAGACACTTTGTCAAGAAAGTCCCTGGCATAACATATTACCCACTCCATAGTTGAAGCATTAGTAAAATATTTTAAATGTTTTGCAACTGCAGGATAATAGCACTTTGGTTAAGAGGAAGACATAACCTGTATGAAAATGAAGATACATGGTAAATTTGGATTGCTGCTAAATCAAAAAAATTCCATTATTCTGATCACAGCAGCTATTGTATATTAGATGTATTAGGTTTTAATAAGCTTTATGAAAATACCCTGATTATTTATATTTTTTAATTCAGTATATTTCAGTTAAGATTTTTTTAATCAAAAGATTTAATAGTACTTTTTAATTTCTCTCCTATTGTTATAATTTTAAGTTCTCTCCCAGTAATTGTACATTTCAGTTTTGTAAAAATGATTCTAGCAAGCAATTTGTTAAAAGCATGTAAAAATAAATTACAGTTGAGCTTCATTACTTCAGAAGAAGAAGACTTCTGTAATTTATTTGCTGAATGAGACTTCAGAAATGGGTTTGTTTCTTCCTTTCAGTACCAACTTCCATTTGTAATGAATGTAAATAAACTTATGGGGCCTCATGTTACTATGATTTGCTATATTCAGAATATTTCATGCTTATGAAAGGTTGTACCCATATACATACCAAGATGTGACAGAGGAAAGACGTCTATGTTTGCAGAAAGTATTTTGGCTAGGGTACAGAGAGGTATATACTTCTGCAGAATCATGATTTATTTCACTCATCTTCTAGTTTTCAATCATTTCCCCTTCAGATGCAGAATGACTCTGGCTGTGACCTAACTCCATTTTTTAGTCTTCTACCAATTTCAGATCAGTTTCTTAAAAATAAAAATATATTCTTTGTATGTACTGTTTTCTAAGATGCCATCAGTCCAACTAACTTGAATCCTAATTTAAGCACAACTTCATTGACACCTTGAATATCTGCCCCAAGAGAATTAGGGATCATGCAGCTGGATTAACGTAATTGTCTTTGCTGGAAAACAAATCAACCCACACCTAAATTATTGTTCCATGGCTATTAGGAAGGTGACAGGTACAGTGTGCTTTTGACCAAGGTTACAGTAGCATATCCTCGAATATCTGTATTCATAAGATGAACAGATAAGGCCCTGATATGTTCCTATATCTAAAGATAGTACAGCAGACAGAGCCAAGGATATGTGCTGAAGAACGTGATCGTCATGCTTGTTATTTGCTTTCCCAGGACAGCATGTAAGAAGTGTGGTTGACTGGCTCAATGTGAATTCTGTTTTTGGGGGTGGTAACTTCATTTTTGTGAATGGTTTTGAGGTTTCTCATGCTGGGTTGTCATTATTCTCCTTCTCTGGATTTTTTCAGTAGGACTGTGGTATAGCGCAATTACTGACAACCATTGTCCCAGGTTCATCTACCCACATTTACTTTGTGGGAAGAGGCGGGGGGAAATGAACTCCAACTCAGCCAGACCCAATACAAGGACGTACTGCAGAGTTGTTCCATTTAGCTCCAACATTCAGAGGCACACACACTGGCATTATAATTAAGAAATCCACAAGCAAAATCATTTCTGCAACTCAATCACTCTCAAATGTGAAAAGAAAAAATAGGAAAGGGCAATGAAGAAATGTTGTTTAAGCCTTTCCCATAACTGCTCAGTAACAACTATATGTCTTAGCATCTACAGTCTTGTGATATCTCTATATGGCTAAAACTATAGCTAATAAGCATAATAATATTTTAAATGTTTAACAAAAAAATTTTGTGTCTAAATATGTTGTCTATAAGGAATAATATAAATATTCTTTAAAAAAATCCCAAAAGTCTGAAGTAATTACAAATTTTGAAAACCCCCAACTCACTACTTTCCATACTATTCTGGAAGACAGTACTAACAGAACTGGCACATCATTGGTTGAGTAAGTGACTTCAGGGAAATGCTAAATAATGATTTAGTTTTCCTTTATTTGTAATAAAATTTACCATTGTTTATTCATCTTTCAGTGACAAAATATCTTCCACAAAGTTCAGATTTCACTGTGAAAGCAGAAACATTTTCCCTGAGTAGCTCAGTTTTCTAGCTATGAAGCTAATGTTTTCATAATTAAGAGAGTGATATGAGAGTTGTGGGACACAGTAAAGTAATAATAAGAAAATTACATGCATGAATATGTTCAATGAACACATCCAAAATTTTCTTCTTGCACAGTTTCGTTGTAAAAAGTATTGCCCAGATCTGAATGCACTCAAAGACATGAATGAGTATTGAAAGATATAGGGGAGCACAGGTCTTGAAGAATATACAGCCTGAAGAATTCATCAGAGTATTACAAGACTTGAATATGCCTAAATTTGAGAAAACTAGAAATAATCATTTATCTGATGAACAGTTTATTGTGAAATGCTTTTACTTGATACACAGTTCCAGATCTCATCATCTGCTAATACTTCAGCTATTTGTCTTTCTTCATTTATTGTTTGTCTCTCTAAGTCAACTCAACATGTTGTTTATAATTGCTGACAGTCTCTCTGTTAGACATACGCTACATCTCTCCCAAATCTGCCTTTATCTTTTACACAAAATAAAGCTGCTCTTATTACAGCCACTAATGGCTGTTAGCCAAATCTCAGAACCAGTACTTCTGCTGCATCTTCTTTGACCCGCTTCTCTGTTTATCCTCCCCTGTGACTCATTTCTCTGTAACCTCATCACAAAACCAAATACAATTATTTTCTTACTGACTTCCAGATGTGTATTCTAGACTGATCTGCTTCTCTCTAAACCAAGAATCACTCAATGAGGTAGATACAATAGCTTCATGATCTCCCTCCTCACACCTTCTTTGGACAATATTTATGCTGTTTCTTTTTTCTGATCCATAGGCGTTAGTACACTAACTCAAATCCTCCTGTAGATCTCTCTGCCTAAACTTTGTACAAATATTAGTCTCTGTCAGAAAAAATATGCCTAAGAACATTCCTGTCTAAACTAAATTAAACTAAAGCATGCAACAAAAAAATTAAACTTCTTCAAACTCAAACCAACTTGCATCTTTTCTTCTCCTCCTTGATAAGTATTACCATGTGAGATCCATTGTGAGTGTGGTTATAAAAGATATTTTTTGCTATAATCATATCACATGTCTCTGTACATTCCTCTGCTTGTTTACCCTTCTTCCCTATCAAACTCAAACTGCTTGTTTTCACTGCAGAAGCTACAGAAACCTTATTTTTCATTTGAGACTCTGGGTGCAGAACCTATCTCTGTCTTGCCTTTCCAAAGAAGCTGTTGCTGGGAAACTGGCTGGGCATCAGTCTGCTGGTGGGAGGTGTTGAGTGCTTGCCTTTGCATCACTTGTTTTTTTCCCTCCTTTTTTTCCCTTCATGTATTAAAGTGTCTTTATCTTGACCCATGAGTTTTTTTCACTTTTTTTCTTCCACATTCCACTATTGGGGGAGCAAGCAACTGGTGAATCCGCTGTTGCTGGCTAGGGTCAACACATCACATATGGAAAAAAGAGTTTCATTTTTTTCCCAAAAATTCCTGGTATAGCACTATTAGGAATCCTGCAACTTTGCAGCTATTTGATGGCAGTTGTGTAATTCCAACTGTAGGAAGATCTAACACAATGTAGCTTGTAGAGAAAAGCTTGAGTATTTCAAACCAGAGTCACAAAAAAACTTTTCTCAGTTTTACTTTCGAACTTTTAGATTTCAGAGTTTCACATTGCATTCCTTGTTATTTCAGACTCTAAGAATGAACCTGAGCCCTCTTTGGAGTTCACTGGTAGGCTGGGAATAGTTCTACTTCATTGCTTTTTCTTCTCCCCCCTCCCATCCCCCAACCCTTTTGTGAGAATTTCCTTTACTGACAGAAACAGCCAGCATATAGAAAATAAATGTTGCAAATGGTAGTGTTCTTCATCACACAAGTGTTAGTGCCATAGAAACACTAAAGAAGGTAATTACAAAAGTGTTGCACATTTGCTAAACTTTAAACTTACATGAAAAAAAATTTCTTGCTATTTGATCAAGTTCAAGCACAGTTTCATCATGAATGACTGTTTATCCTGCATTCCTATTTTTCAAGATTAAGAGATCTGCTTGCCAGTAAAAGAAGAAAAAATAATAGAAATAAGAGAATAAAGAAATAATTGGCAGCATGTGACTCTCTGGACTATCGAGCTGGTTAACCCCCTGAAGGGTTTAACTTACATTTTCTATACACTGTTATCCAGACAAAAATCAGAGTAAAAATTACCTGAGCTTGAACCAATCATTAAGATTAAATTCCACCACTTGCATAGCAAACAATTTCTGGCAGGTGGCATGTACTAGCAAATCAGTATTAAACCTTTTTGGCAAACTGAGCTTGTGAAGTCATTGCCAGACTCGCCTGGCGTAGATTTTCAAGAGATAAAGCACACTAAAATAAAAATTAAATAGCAAAAAAAGCAAAAACCAACAAATGAAAAAGTTTGCTTTATTGAAAAAATATCACTGTCAACTTAAAGCACAAAATATGTCCAAAAGACCACTTGAGCAGTAGAAACATCAGCATTAACACATCTTCGTGCATGTATGCAGCACAAGCAAGTCCTGTCAAATGCTACTGCAGAATATGATGATTTCTGTATCAACTCGTGAGTGAAGTGGCATAATAAAAATAAATTAATGTAATAAAATAAAATTATTAATATTTAAAACCTGTTATTTAGGTGCTGATATATGTCATGACAAAATCAAATCTTAAGTGTTTGGGGAACTGGCTTTCCCAATCAAAAAATTCATGTCTTTGAGATTGTACATAAGTTCTCCAAGGCTGGTTTTTTGTTGCTGACAATTGTAGCATTTTCACTGAAGATGCTTCCAGAAAAGTTGCTGCGGACTTTGTGCTTTGAACTCAAAGAAAATTTCTGGGCCAATTTTTCAAGCAAGGTCTGTCTGCATGTATGATTGATTCATGCTGCAGTTGCTGACTTTAGGAAGAGAAACTGAAACATGCATGGAAGAAAAAAACCCAAAGGGAACTTGATTAGTTTTGACATAGAGACTTTCTGATTGTGTGCTGACTTAATAACATCAGGGGAAATGTCATGAATATAAGAAATATGTATTTTTTATATCATCAAGAAGTTCTAAGTGATCCAAGATCTTTTTGCCAACTATTTTGTTACACAGATAAAATAGAAGATACAAGGACAAACAGTAAGGACAAAACTGCTGGATTGTATTAAGGTCATGGTTGCTATGCTGTCTACTTTGGGGATGTTTATCTTTTCTGAATTAAAAAGTCTTTAGAATGAATTGCATTGACATGAACTGAAATCCAAGACTCACTATTCCAGAAGAATGTGCTCACTTCCAGAAGTCAAATGCAAAGCTTTTTGCTTTCCATTAGTCCCCCCAAATCTGTCCTTTCTTAGAAGGAGGGTTAGAAAGAAATGCAATTCAGTGGTGTATTGCATCCACTTGTGGTGCTACTGTTGTTCCAGAAAGTAGTACCAAGAATCCCAATACTGTCTAACCACCAGGCTGTAATCAAAATTATGTGCTTTTTCTCTACCTTTCTTCAGGCTTTTAAACACATAAAGGGATTTCTGTCTATCAGTTCCAATCCTAAATAGTGACAAAGGACAGTGCTTCAGTCTGAGGAAGCAATCTAGAACATGCTTCCCTGTTGCATTCTTCTTAGTTGGATTAGGCTTTCCTTTCTTGGTATGCTGGGCATTGTGTATCCCATTGTAAAGTTCTTCTGTTCATGAGGCTGCCTTGCTCTGCTCTGTGAATTACAGGAGTAGTCTTAATGTACTGACTGCAACACTGGGGATCAGGGCACACACATCCTGGTGTGAATTCCCTGGTACCAAGCATAAAAGCAAAGTTGGAAGGGGGCTATATAATTTTCTATCTCAAAACATTTGAAGAATTTCCATCATAAGTTAATAATCTGTGAGAAAGACTGGGTTTTGAGCTCCGCTGACAGGGATCTTTAGAGATGACAAGGATGATGACAGAGCTTGAATCACTAGGTCTGTATTATGCAAGGTGACACACACAACCATAGCACCACTCAATACACTTGCTAAAGATCTGTTATACTTGGAAATGGTGACAAGCAGTGCTGTCTATCATGTCATATCATGTGATAACTATTACACTTTGGAAAAAAACTATTTATTTCAAATTCAACCTTATAATTACAGTGGTTTCTTTTATGTCTTCAAGTTGAACTTTGTGTTTAATGTCTTTCCATTCTCTACAACTCTAGGTTTTCAGAGACAAAATAGGTTTTGTTTTTTTTTTTTAATCTCTACAGTCAAAGCACAAACAAGTGGCCAGAGGTTGAAGAGAGCTATTACAAATCATGACAAATTTAAAACCGGTTGAAAGAAAAACACAGTATACCATCAGATATATTTAATGGCCCGGAAGTCATTTGGCTCTTTCTGAATACAAGGGTAGCTGTATGTACAGGTGTACTGGCTTTGCCCACATTTCAGTATCTGTTTATTTTGTACGTTTCTCTCTGACTGGGTTATTAGGTACTGATTTCATGGTTAGCTAAAGTTCAATTTAACAGAACACTGAAACATTCACTTAGCAGTAAGCACTCAGGTAGTGCCATTGATTATGTTGAAAGAATTACATGAATCTTTAAAGCTGAAATAGTTTTCTGTTCAGCCTTGCTAAATGATTCCAAATTTTCCATGATCAAGCTCCGACTCAGAAGAATCACTGTTATTCAAAAAAACAGAGGGTATTGTGCATAACTTAAAGTAAGTTCTGGAATTTCCCTGGCACAAAATTAATGACCTTTGTAAAACTAGGGTTCACTGGACAAATTTAAATCCCCATTATCCTGACCAGCCTCATGGTAACATACAAAGAATTTTCAATTTTTAATATTGGAATTGTGTCTTGAATATATGTAATACAGATGTCAGAATCAAGATCTATTGAGGCATTACTGAGAACAGAAAAGTCTACTGACAAGGGATGATGAATTCTCAACATTTTCCAAATCAGTACACTTTAAATATGAGAGTCCAGCCACATAGGTGGAAAATTTCCTTTTGATTTAAATAGCTATTGCTACTTAGGTGGATAAAAATACATTTTAAAGGATTTAAAATTTTTGTAGCCTCTTCTACAATCAGTTTTATTTTGATAGATGTTCTCTGTCTTGATGATCACTGACTGTTAAAGGCAATGATTCTACAGAATCATGAAATGGTTTGGTGTCGGGAGGGGTTGTAGAAATCCCCCTGATAACAAGACCCAGAAGGACCACTCTGCACAGGGAGTCAAAGTTGTGACAACAAAATGGCCGTTTATTCAATAAGGGCACCTCCTTATAAAGGGGAGAGCATGGAAAGGGCTAGAACAGGGGAGGAGATTGGGAGGAGTATGCATGGGGACGACCAATTGCTTAACCAGGAAATGACATAACAGTAACAGGGATCTTTCATTGGCAAACAGTAATGAGGTAAGACATAGGGATGAATAGGTGATTGGGCTGTGTAGGAATGATGTAATGGGGAAGGTTAACAAATAGGGAAAAGGCTAACAATAGACCAATAAGGGAAGGTTTAACATGGGTACATAACAGGGAACAATACAGAATTATTATAACTCAATATATTCTATTAAACTTAAAACCATTCATAAAGCTTATAATAGTAACTTCTGAACAACATTTCCAAACAGCAGTTCTCTTTGTTCTTTGTGGAGATAAGGCACTCAGCACATTTCAATGTAGTCTTCTTCTTCCTCAGCCCTGGTTTGGTCTTCCTGTAGTTTTCTCCACCATTCGTAGGATTCCATGGGGCCACTCCCAACAGTTTGGTTGGGAAGGCCCTTAAAGACCATTAGGTTCCAAACGCCCTGCCATGGGGAGGAACACCTTTCCCTAGACCAGGTTGCTGGAATCACAGAAACATAGAGTCATAGAATATCCTGAGTTGGAAGGGACTCATTAAGATCATTGAGTGCAACTCCTGACCCTGTGCAGGACACTACAAGAATCACACCATGTGCTTGAGTGCATTGTCCAAGAACTCCATCCAAGCTGGCCTTGAACACTTCCAGGGATGGGACATCCGCAACTTCTACTTTAGAACAGGGCAACCTGTTCCAGTGTCTCACCACCCTCCCAGTAAAGAATTTCTTCCTAATATCTAATCTAAACCTATCTTTTTTCACTTTGAAGCCATTCCTCCTTGTCCTATCACTACCTGCCCCAGTAAAAAGTCCCCTTTCAGCTCTCTTGCAACCCCTTTTTAGGTACTATTGCTATAAGGCTCCAGCCCTCTGATCATCTTCATGCTTCTCCTCTGGACTAGTTGTAACACCATATAACTTTTGCTAACGCTAGTGCTGCCTTTATCCTTTCAGAAAGATTGGTCCAGTTTTGTTTCTTCTGTATAAAATATTTCTAAAAACTGGATCAAGCAGACCTATTAGAGTCAGAAGGCAGTCTTCATTATACACATCAAATTGCTGGGATTTTTTTCAGGTTCTGAAAGAGTAGATTATTTCAATATTACAACACTAGGTGTCATCACATCATGGTCCAACATAGTGAAATTATATTTAAACTCTCACCATGATACAGATGAGTGAATAATTCACAATGAATAATTTATTTACTGGATTCTGCTTTTTTTTTTCTGTATGAAATATTCAAAAGCAGATTACAAAGCTCTCTTAAGAATTCTCGACTAGAACTGATTTGCAAGTTTCTTCCCATTTTGTATCCTAACAGATAAATTTGAACTGTTTGTTTTGAACTTTAAATTCACAATTAGTCTTTGATTAGAATGTTACTTTTGTTTCTGATTTATTGGACAACAGTCTAAAATGAAAAGCTGCAAAGACAAGTGAGAATCAGAAATAAAAAAATTGAGGTCTGTTGCTAAATAAAAATTTCCAGTAAAATGACAGTTAAAATTTTAAATTTCCCTAAAAAATCTAAACATAAGTAAATATGAAAAATGTGTTCACTTATTAATCTTTTCATAAAAATCTCTTTAAAAAAACAATTTTCCTTGAAATCAACTTCAAACAGTATAGTAAAAACTATAACTTTTGACCAATGAATGGTGAGTTTTTAAAAATAATTGCCCCTCAATTATGCATTTCACAACACAATTAAATTCCATTATTAATGCTTTCCTGCATATATGTTTGTGGAACTTAATTAGAAATGACCTTGCTTATACTGTGCCTTTTATTGAGCTGTTGTAAATTTAGAACTTTTGTTCTCAGTTTTAATTGTTGATGTGAATAGTGCAACATACTTTATGAATTATTTCTTGTTGTTATCTCAGGTAATATCACAGATGTTCTCCAGTTCTTGAAACAGCTGCCATTAGGTCTAGCAGTTCCCTTCTTTCACAGTACTATCTGTGTCATTCATTTTGATTCAGAAAATAGGACATCTAGTCTGCTTAATAACAGTAAAATTGTTATTATTTTCAAACTGTCTGCGACTCAGTTCCACAATTTCCAGTACCCTGAAAGCAGAGGGAGTCTCCAGGGACATTCAGCTTCCTCCTGTGTCTTCTCCACAGTCTTCCTTCCTTCTCTACCATATCCTATTCTTGCATATTACAGCAAAAAAAGAGAACTTTGTAATTCCATAAATTTAGGCAAATGTAAACATAAAAAGTGTTAATGCCAATAGAACAAAAAGCAGAAGGCAAATATACAAAACTGCTGCATCACAAAAAAAAAGCAGCTATAAGTGCTTCCTTAAGTTTGTCATTATTCAGGTAATTGGGACTTGTGAAATGAATCTGTAAATAGAAAAAGGAAAATTGAATTCAGTATTTTATCAGATGATTTTTAACACAAAATGTTATGTCCATGTAAGCAAAGGAAATCAACCCTTCCACTAACACCCCCCGGACTATAGAGAAAGGCTCACTTATGTTTTTTTACTGATAGCCCATTTAGCCTCATTTTGTTCTGCAAAACAAAAGGCTGAGAAATAATCCCAGTCTAGACCAGACTGTGAGGACTCAGCTGCTCTCCAGTTAGGCCTCATTTTTCCTGGTTGACTGGTCTATCAACACCTCTATTTTAAAAGAACTAATTAATCCTCTCAATTACAGGTGCCTGAGGACAGGAAAAGAAATTTTAGATCATGAATATCCATCTCACTGACAATTTCACAACAGCAATATCAAGGCATCCTGCTCTTATTAATATTTCCTGTTGGTCACTTCATTCTCATTTATTCCAACACCAAGGTGTACCACCATTTTTAAGATACATAACAATGCTTTGAAAAGATACTGCACACTTTAGGTAGTTTGCTATTATTTAGTATGCCCACATCATGCATTTCTCTTACTAAGCTGAAATTCTCACTCAGTGGCATTAGTTATTATTATTATTATTATTATTAATTGTCAATGACCAATATCCATTTAAACTTAAGCCGTATTTTAAATTTGTTCAAACGTTAATTAAAATTTTTAACATTTTGTTAATTAAAGTTTTAACCATTCACATTTATTGTGTTTACTGACATCATTATCTGGGATTCAAAATAAATAAATATTATTGACTATTGGGGTTTGGTTTTGGTTTTTTATTATTATTATTGTATTCAGTGGATTTCTCTGTGTATATTTCATTTGCATATATTTTTCTGTTGCACCATCATTTCTCTGTCCCCAGTCTGGCATTTTTTGATGTTGCTCTTACTCCTAGACAGTGCAACCTGTTTTCTTGTGACGGAACCACAGATGCAGGGAGCTATTCCCCAGAGCTCTTAGCTATCAAGGCCTGTTTGCATTAGCTTGTGATCTTGTTACCAGCAACTTCTTGGACTGAAATCAGTGCAAGTGTGGGTTAGTGTTCATTGCTGTTGACTGCTTTCTCTGCTTTGGTGATTCCTTAATGGGTATGTTCTGTGGGGGACGGCATTAGGAAGGCAGTCACCTTGAAGAAGACTCAAAAGACAGAGGCAGAGTTTCTTGAAACAGATTTTGACATGTCTTTTCGCAGCCTAGGCAAGGGTAATACAACAATTCACTGTGATTTGCTGAATAACCTGGAGCAGCGTGCCAGAGAACAATAAGAAAGTAAGAAAGCTATACTATTATATTTCAAGGAAGTATTGCAGCACTAAATTCAACTTCCTGCTATATTTTCATGAAAAAAACCTCTTCAACTTCTACTTTATAAATATTCAGAAGATCTTGAAACAGCAGCTAAGGTATGGTATATATTTAACGTTATTATTCCAATATTATCAACAGATAAATGGAAGTTAAGATATGAGAAAGTTCTCTGCCTCTTTCTAGCATCTCTTATCTATTTAATAGGCAAAATGAGAAAGAATCTGGTTATTTGTAGCAAGTCACTATATTCCGTTATATTTTAGTAACGTTTCAGTTGAAGAAGTACATTTTTACTAATTCATCTGCTATTGGAAGTCACTTAATAAATATTTTATTGAAATATGAATATGGGGTAAATATGCTAGCTGCTTAAAGTCTTGATGATTTGATACCTGATTGCCTAAATCCTGTTGATTTTTTACTATTCCAGTAACTGTCCATGAAGCTGCTTATAAATAATTAAAGCGTTTCAATTTCAGGGATGCAAAGTCATGCTCTTTATTGAGTTTCTAGACATAAACATTTGATCCTAATAATCACATAGGGGCACAATTGTCTTTATGAGGATTGGGTTTAGAATCTAGTTCTCTCACTACTACTATAAAAAAGAAAGCAAGCAAGCAGCTTTTTATCAGTCTGAAACTTACACTCTACTGTGATAACAATTTGTAACTATCTCCCATTAAACTCTACTTCTGCCTTTGATCTTTGACAGATTTTTTGAAAATAACAGTCATATGAACTCTTAGAATAGTAGATGAAGGATGAGAACAAAAGTGGAGCCCAATCCTGCCACGGAAACTGAGTGGGTGCAAGGATTTAGGAGGTTGTTACAAACCACCTCTGTCTGCAAGAGGCATTGATGACACAGGCACTGACAGAGAGGAGAAAAGAATCAATTCATAGCAAGAAAATTTCACTCGATAAAATTCAGAATGACATTCATGTTTTATATGTACCTCATGTTTGAAATATAACTCCCCTCCCCCCCCCCATCTTTATAAGTGCTTCTGCTCATGCTGTATTGTATATACAGACCTAACCCTCCAGGAGTTTCCAATCTGAATGCATTTCATGCACTGTTTCAGCTTGAAAGCTATCATTTCAGTCAAGCAGAAAAATCCTTTTATTGTGTATTTACCTATTTTCATATTGCAGGAATGAAATATCATAAAATATTTTCATAAAAATTGTGTTCCTTCTTACAGGGACTTTAGTACATGATAAATTTATTTATTTGTTAGGAAGGAAGGAAGGAAGGAAGGAAGGAAGGAAGGAAGGAAGGAAGGAAGGAAGGAAGGAAAGAAGGAAGGAAGGAAGGAAGGAAGGGAAAGAAAACTAAAATATCACTTGATTCAGAATCCACACTTAGTTCACTCAGAACTGTCTATAAATGAAATCTATTTTTCTTGTGAACTTTAGAGGAAAAAAATCATTAGCCATTTTTAATCTTTTAGTCAAATTTTAAATTACTATAAAATGTGTCACCAAATTGCAAATATTTACAGCTCACCTTCTGTGGATTGAGTTCCTCATTAACTTACTAGTATATAGTTGCTGTTATTCTACTTCCTTTTTATTACATTAATTTTTTTCTTCATCTCAACAGTAAGGTGTATAAACCTTTTGGAACTCCCTTGTTTGTATGAAACTTGCTTTCTGAGTCAAGATGGGCAGTGTTGGTCATACATCATGTATACACCAATCAGACTCACATATATAAGATAAACAGTACTAATAGTTTTTCTACCAATAAACCAATCACTTGATAAAATGCAATGGAAAAAACGGCATCATACTGTTAAATGTCCAAGTGTTAAGAACCACAGAGAATTCACCATTGTCTCATGCATGTGGGATATATGCTAAGAGCATCTCTCTTTTGATCTCATTAGGCACCACTGTGGCATTTCTGAGGTGTCCTGGCAGAGTTCAGGCAGCTACCAAGCTTCAGTTAGTTGTTCCTCTGAGTTCAATCTGTCCATTCATGGAGACAGAGTGGAGCACACTGTTAGACTTTTTGGAGAAAACAAATGCCTAATCCATTATTACTAGATATACATTGAGGAATAGGAGACATTACAGTTTTGGTACTTGTCTCAAAATCTGTGTGACTCCTGTTTTAGTTATCTATATCCATTCTTTTGCCTGTGTCTGCTGTGGTAATTGAGTCTGGTCCATCCCAATTACAATAGTATCAATAAATCTTCATGATTTTCCTCATTTCATTAAGATCTCTAGAAAACCTTTCATTATATCTTGGAGAGTTATTACATAGTTCATGTCATTGATAAGATTTTCATGTGTTTTCTACCAATAAGATGGGATCATGTGCACCAGAACAAGAAAGAGATTATCCATTTATTTAAAACTGTTTGATAGGAGTTTGTTATTTTTATTTTTGTTTTTCTGATTTCTCACAGACCTTTCTCCAAGTGGAACCAGAAACGGAGTTAAGATTTCTGCAGCACACACATCAGAAATGTGTGGGAATACACCGTAGCAATGAGGAACTTAGCCTCTGCTATGACAGTGCCCATGAGCTGTAATGTGGAACAGAATGAGTAGGCAGGCTTAATACAGAAATAGGATTTTGAGAGGAAAAACTTAAGCATTGCCTTCTAAAAAGGACAAAACTATATGTTCCATACTTCCTTACTTATTTTTCTTATTCTCTACTTCTTTCCCTATTCCCTATTTTGTTTTGATTATTTTTTTTTCCATATTGTGAGGCTGGAGAATACTTCAATGTGCTGAGATTCAAGAATGGAAGAAATTCTAATAATACAACTAAAACCCTTTTAGGGAAATGTGCTTTGTCTTTACTTTCATGAAAAAAAAAGAAAACCAAAAAACAATTGTTCTTGCCTGCTCTTGCATGTCTAATCATGCTTGATACCAGCAATATGTGTCAACTTACACCAAGAATAAATGAACCATAGAGAAGAACAGAAAAATAAGACTAGGTCTCTTGAAGAAAGTGTGACTTGGCACCTTTTGGATGCTATTGCTGAAAAGCAAATACATTTTTACTCACTGATGCATAAAGGGTGTAAGATGTGACAGCACATTTTAGTAAAATTTCATGTTCTGAAGCTCATTTTCTGTTTCTCCCTCCTTAGACATCTTTCTTCTGTGTCTGCAGCTCATGTTCAGGATTATTTTGTGGTCAGGAAAATAGATCCAATAGTATCCAAGGCTGATGAGTTCTTGCTGCACTTCTGCCATAGCTTCATCTTTACAACCGGACCAACTGTCTGATGAGATAGCAATAATGCCATCCATTTACACTGAAATTTCCTGCTACATTAATGAGACTGAAACAGACATCAACTAACAGTGGTTTTGTCCTCCTGTTTGCCGAATAATACTAAGGCACAGTTTATGAACTCTGTGGAGCTTAGACTGCAAAGCAGGCCCTTGCACAACTCGTACAGTGCCATGTTGTCTGTTGATGTAATCACCATGTCAGAACTAATTAAAATCAGAATTGTATTTTCTGGATAAGGCTATTGCAAAGTTCTATAAAGAAGTGCAAACTCTATCCAATCAGAAGACCTCTTATCCAAAGAATCTTCATGCACACAAGGCTCAATTTTCAGAAGCACAGTAAATGTAATTATTCCTTCAAACTCTAAAAAACCCAACCAAACAAAAAAATACAGTTTGTGAAAATTGAATTATAAAATGAAGACAATTATAATTTAAGAATATAATATTCTTAGTTTACCCTTTGTCCTTACATGATGGAAGATTATGGCATGGGCATTTCAAATGCACAGGGCTGGTGGGAGATTTTAATATTTTAAGACATAAAATCATCAATTTTGCAGAAAGTCAAGACTGAAGGGAAATTATCAGTTAAAAAAAAACTTGTAGCAGTGTCTGTGTGAAAGAACTACTGGGCATTTGCTCTTCCACCCTGTCAGTTTGATTATTCATCAGTTGTCTGGGAAGCTTGCACTGGTGTAAGAAAGGAACTTTGTAAGAGTCTAGAAAGGGAATGTGAGTAAGCAATGCTTGGATTATAGACTAGGCTGGTAATGCATAGAAAAGTAGAAAATGTGACATTCATATAGATATGCATGTATATATATATATATATGTTAACACAGAAGTAGGAAAGAAACCTCCTCATCAGCTGGTTATTTATCAGTATTTATTCTACAGTGGAAATGATGTGGTTTAAAGTCTTAAACATTCCTTAAAATTAAATAAATATTAGAGAAGACTAGAGGGAATTCAAGGGCAATACTATTCTTGAAGTGCTAGTAGGCAAAAATCAGGTCAGTTTCTTTAGTGGAACATGAAACTTATTATCCAACATGCAAATATAGCAAACAAGCTAATAAACAAATACGGAGCTCATTTAGTAACATGTTAAGACTAAAAGAGTCTAAAATCCATTCAATTCATGGAACTCTCACAAGACAGTAGAAATGCTGATTTGAGTGAAATGGATTCTGCACCTCTGCTGAGCAGTACTAGGTGCATGGCTGTGGCAAACAAACAGGAGGAAATTGATGATGATGAAATGCAGTCTATCTTAAATACAACTATGTTATTTATATACACCAGTCCTCAAATAGATTATAATACAGTCATCTATCACAGGAAATTTACTTCTGTAGCAATGTTTATTTCCTAAACTCCTCTTTTTAATAAAAACTGACTCCTTAGATTTTATCTCATATTACTCATCAGTCTTCCACTACTCAAAATCATGGCCAGTCATTTTAACAGTAGACATTATATATATTTTTTTTCATAAGGGGAAAAAATAACAAACAAACAAACAAATAAGCAAACAAAAACATGGGAAACTGCACATGCATGATTTCGACAAAGTATAGTTCATACCATAATTTCCTGATTATTTCACAAGCATGGCTGTTTCACAAGTTGTGTTTTACAGCAAGAAATTGTTTCCCAAGCTGCACAAGATCCAGATGTACCCTTTATGTGGAGGACAACAGACAGAATAAAAAGATTTGATATTGGATAACAAAAAGGGCGGGGGGGGGGGAGGGGGGACGGGACA
>JAWWES010000115.1:67609763-67620570 GCA_035583135.1 Lophotriccus pileatus
CCCCCCCCCCCCCCCCCCCCCCCCCCCCCCCCCCGGGTGGAAGGGAAAGGAGAAAGTACCTACCAGGGACAAACAGTTTGTTGTTTTCCTGGTGGAATGAGACTGACACTTGAATATTCCATAAGATACTGCACAATTACCAAAGAAAGACTAAAATACATTTTTGGCCCTACTTCTTTGTAAGACCCCAGTCTCTCATGGTGAGTTTCTTAGTTGGGCTTTGGTTCTTTGATAACCTGAGGCAACACAAGGGGAAAACACTACAACATATTTCAGGAGATTAAACAACATACTTTTAATTTTGGCCGTACCTCTGTTTTATAACTTACACACAATCATATTTCGAAACCATACATACTTCACATATGCACTGAACAGCATTGCAGATCAGATATTTAACTCTTAAAATATCATTTCATGGAATTTGGTTGTTATTCAGAAATAAAGATATTATGACTTAATGATTTATTTTTTCGAATATCACTACTCACAAAATCTCTTATTATTTTAGGTGTCAGACTATTCATGAACCAATCCTGATATTCCTATTCAATATCTTTATTCACAATATTCAGACTAAAAAGTTTTTTGCAAGCTATTGCATGCAACTTTCCACAATTCAGGATGCTACGTCAGCAAAGTTCACTGTGTTCTTTCTCACTCCTAGTAACATGATGGAATATTAAAAAACATATACAGCAATCTTTTAAAGGTGATGAGCCTGATGTAATTAGATGCTGAATCTTTGGGATTGCAGATACTGCATATCAATGATGTCTTACAAATGAGAGAAGGGCTCTCAGCCTCTACCTAATCTAACTTTCTGTGCTCACTCACTTTATGTCATTTGTTCAGGCACCTTTTTACAGATTTCTGAGTTTGTATAAGCTTTTATTTCTACATAAATGAATAATGCATCTGTTTAAAATACATGGAACTGAAGATTTACAAATATATCTGAAGTTATGTAAATGTTAATTCATTTTTATACATTAGGTTATGAATTCTGCCAATAATAACTATTTAAACTCTGTATATCTTTATACAAATAGTAACTAAGAATTATTTTGTTTTCCTGTTTAGATGTTGTAGATGTAAATCCTTGTGAACCACCTTTATGGACCTTGAAAAGTACAAGTTAATATCAAAAGTGTTTGTATATTTTTGTAACACAATTTATTGATTGATATGAGAAGTAGTGGAGGATGTTTTCACATAACATTAGTCAAGAGCTTTGCTCTTAGTTTTGGGTCAGGACTAAGTACAGAATAGAACAGAAATAGAGCTTGTTAGTGACTTTTAGAAAAGAACAAAGATTCCAAACAAGAAAAAAGCACCTGATTGTGTCATCCTCTCACATAGGTTGTCTAAATGTATTAATGAGAACACTTTGACACAAAATTTGTTTTTTTAATATAATGGCATTTCCCTTTCACCTCACCCAAAATTGGCTTTTATTCTACAGCTGCTGTGCTGCTGCTGTCAAAGTAGAAAATGCCTAAAATAATAATAAAAACAGATATTATTTTGAAAGCAGCGGCATCTTTGATTGACATCTGAAATACTATATAAAGAAGTAATTCTATAAATACAAATAAATACCAGTCCTGAAAAATGTGGTTCAGCTGTGTCATGTCTCTCTGTTTCTGTTCTCCCCTAGAGAATGAACTTTGGCTTTACCCTTTGGGTCACAGTGCTGGGAGATCTCAGGAACTATCATCTTCCATCCCAGAGACCAACAGATCTGTAACATCTCTCAAGCACAGAAGTAATACTTCTAAAGAAAAATCTGTGTTCTAGTCGAAAATTTATTTCAGTCAATTTTTTTTCAAACACCTGATATACACACCCTCCATGCCCCAGTTTATTCCAGTTCTTAGAGGCAAAGTGTTTGAGATGAAAATGTTTGACAGTGTAAACCTCCCTGGTCAGGGGCTGGTTACAGAGATTTGGACGTGCTAAGGAGTAAGAGACTGTATTGGCAAAGGAAGGCAAAGCTGTCACTCCCTCTCTTTGCAATATCAGACCATTTTTTAGACATTCCTTAGACCATATGTGGCTTCATCAAGCTCATCCCAGTTTAAAAATCTGAGAGAGCTCACAGAACAAAAATTGGAGTTCAAGCTTAGATAAGTTGGCTACAGCATGGTACTAATAATGCCAAGGTTGTGAGTTTGATCCCCATCTGGGCCATTCATTTAAGAGCTGGACTCAATGATCCTTGTGAATGCCTTCCAACTCAGAATATTCTGTGATTCTGTGAAGTTAGCACTGCCAAAGATGTAGACTAGTACTTTGTATAATGTATAAAACTAGAGAAGTAATAGTCATAGATCAAGACTGGGAAAAAATGTGTTAATTAATTTACAGTTAAAGTGGTTGATAACAGATTTTTAGAAACTCTACCTAAACAGAGTAAGCATTTCTTTGAAAAACTCAACTGAACCTGAATATGGATTTAATACATCATGTGCTGTTAACTGATGCCAATACTTTGGAATGAATTTGGGTATACCTCAGCAAAGAGATTCTGGTTTTATCTATCTTCTGAAGCCAAAGATATTATGTTCTTTAGGAGCCTTGGCTGATACAGCATTTGTATTAATTCAGTATACATATCATTTCATTCTGCAAATATACAACATGAGAATAAAGCGGGAGAAAATTAATAGTGACTTAAAGAATCCTAAGCTGTCCGCGAATAACTAAAGTGGGGAATTTGTGAAATTCTCATAATCATCAGAGGGTAAAGTCCTACGTGTTTTTACAAAGACGGCAGTAAGTGAATATGGCAACCAGTTTTAAACTCACAAATTGTTGAACAGGGACGTTTGAAGTGATTGCTTAGACGAGATCACTCTGGAAAACCCTTTAATTATCTTAAGAAGTAAAATTGCAGAAAAGTTTTTTCTCTTTATTTAAAGTCCTATAAAAACCTCCAGATAAAATAATGCCTACCCAGCACATTTGTATGATGAAGTAAAATGGACAGGTTTTTTTATATTGGATACTTTTTCATAGACAAAGTGCAAATTTATTAACTGAGCAGCTGCATGACAAATATATTTTTGTATACTTAACCCAATCATTATTAGAAAATACATATTATATGCCTAATATATAAATACATATTATATCTGTATGTATAGTATATTACAGGCTTTATATACTGTCTGTATAATTTACATATGAAGCATGAATTTTTATGTAGGGAGAAATGTGACTGAGCAGTACAGATCAGATAATACAAGAGAAAACTTACCTTACTCTGGAGTCTCCTTGATCATGGTATTTTACCATCTTTTGGTCCTCACAACCTATTAACCCCCGCAGTCTCTGGGTGCAGAGGTTATGTGATAAGGCAGGCTATACAATGGTTTTCTTCAATGACTTGCATTTTTAGGGCAGTGTCAATAACTGGAGATGTGGGTTATGCATCTGGAAATACAAAGCAGAGAATTTTATGCAAGGTCTGGTTTAGCTTCTTGCTGCTTTATTTTTATTTAATCCTCTTGTGTGTGTTCATATAAGATCACTAAAGGGATTTTAGGCTATGATTGTCAGAGAAATTTCTATTTCAAGGGAAGATGCTTAATACTTAGAGTGTTAGAAAACTAAATCAAAACAGACTCATTTCTAAAGAACCAACCAAAGCTGTCAAATGACAGCTTTCACAAAATGATCTGTGAAACATTCTCTTTGAAGTTCACCAAGAGTGAAACAAGAGACTATTAAAGGGATTGTGATTTAGCCAAGGGTGTGCTGCCCTGCTGATGACTGACATCTGATAAGTAGTAAAGCTGCACTACGCTTCAAGTTCTTACTTTCAATCTGATCAGGTCATCCCACAGCCAAGTCTCTTCTCTTCTCTGATACTCTCAGACTGAAAAGCTACAAGATATATTCTTCCTTTCTTAATCATAGAAATGAAATTGTTGGGGAGGACATGTAAGATTTAATGCATAAGAAAGAGTTTTAATTTAATGTAGCTTCCTGCATATCTTGAAGAAGTTTAAAGATCTGTCTGTTCTCAATTAATTTGGACACAGGCCGACAAAAAAAGTTTAATTCAGATCTACCAGAACAAAAAGAAACTAGACTAAAACGAGCTTACGTTCTTGTAAAAACTCAGAAAAAAATTACCTGGAATACAGTGACTGTGTCAATTTTTGTCAGGGTAAGAAAACATAGTTTGCATGTTTACACTACAGTCAAGAACATTTTCATCATTGTAATACAATGTTATCTTGATAAACTATTTGATGAACTTGGCAGAAGAACACAGCCTTCAGTGAAGAAGTGAGTAACTTTAACCAAGATGTCAGCTGAGATGTCAATTAAAAAAGTCAGGATGTATCTCTTTTAAAAAAAGGTAGACTTAATTTGTTTGTGAAGTTAGTTGGAAGAAATGCATGATTCAGAATAAAAAGCAGTTCAGTTCTATCATGCAAAGGTCTAAAACCAAAATCAGACCAAATTTTGGCTTTGCAATTAGGGAAACAAAATTAAATGGAAGTTTTATTCCAGTCAAACCCTAAGTCTCATGTCTGAAGCTACTCAGGAAAGCTTTTATCATAGTCTCTTGAGGTCAGCCCTGCGGGACATTTGCACAGTGCTGGTATCAATGTGAAAACCTTTTCTTCTCTTCTGAAGTGATGAAAGGATCAAATATGGTATCATTAAAAAAAAATAAGCACAATAATACAAATTCTTACTTGAATATGATTTTCTGCTATTGTAAGACGCTTGAAACCAGGTCATGGAAAGCTACAGAGAAAATTAATTTACCTATGGGTAGACTGGTCAAATACTTTAGGAATGTTCAGCCATTGAATACAGGGGATATTTTGGTGAAAAAACTTTTCCGTACAGAAATCACCAACATAGAAAACCTCCATATGACAAAACAACTTCAAACCTCAGTTATCATTTTCTCATTCTATGTCATTTGCATAATAAACCTGGAAATTGCAGTTCAGGACTCAGTGAACATTTCCTAGGAGATAGGTTATCACACAAGATGAGCTCTTGAATGCTTTTGATTCTATAGTTTCTCTATATTTTAAGTAGGTTTAGGCTTTTCCATCCTCCATTTATCTTCCTCTCATGTGCATACCCTTCTGGTATACCTCCTCTCTGTGGAGAAATACATCCTTAAGCTAAGTAAAAAATTAAACCACCTGTACAAAAATAATAGTTAAAAGACCTGTCAGTTTATTTCACACTGCACTGTAGTGAGAGGAGGCAAAAGTAAAGCACAGAGAAAATAACATTTCCAGAAGATGTACATTTTACTTTTGCAGATATGAAAACAATTTCACTGGGAATAGTTTCTGTCATAGCGCTTGATAGAATGTGTCTTTCATATTGTGAAAAGTAAGCTCTTTTTCTCTTTTGTTTTACTTTCTGATACTCTGTTGCCAGACAAATTGTTTCCAGATGCAAAGTTCTGCCTGATATTGGCCTATGCTTTCGTAAAAAAAAAGAATAATTTTGGTTTGGCTTGTTTGTTTTGTTGGTTATTCTTTTTTTTTTTTTAATATGGACATTTTACTGTTTATTAGGTGGTGTTTATCAATCATGAATCCATCTTGTCTAGGCTTATTATCTTCAGGTTTTAGACTCTGATATCAGGACCGAGAGTGGTAGATTTTTGGTCTGAATTTTTCATTTTATAACACAGATGATAATGTCAATAAAAACTCTGTGGTTTTGTGTCCATTTTTCATTAAAAATACCATCTATAATTTAATATATTGATGGTACACAACTTGATCACTTGTCTCTTTCTGTTCCTGCTCTGGAAAAGCATCATAACAATAAATTAATTAATATAGATAATGAGTGTAAATATTTAGTCATATCTGCAAAGATACGCTTGAGTAATAAAATTATTCCAGGGGGAAAAAAACAAGTTAAATTTCAAGAAATATGATGGTAGTTAATCTGTGTTTTCACAAATGGGATCAAACATTGGAAAGTGAGTAGAGGGAAGAGCTTGGAATATAGTTCATGTATAAGTAACATCGAAAGTGTCACACCTTCCATATCACTGGTCTGTCTTTTAAACCTGCTATTCCTTAGCAGTTGTTGAATAAGGTTTTCTGGAAGAAGTCTCTCTTTTGAAGATTTGAACATCTCATAAACTTTTTTCACCAATTATAAAAATAACAGCATCTGTTAAAGGTAAACGAATATTTGCTAATCTAAGTAGTAAAACTTGAATTAATAGCACTCTACTATTAATTTTATAATTAAGAACCAGAAGGATTAGGTGGAACCATGCTTAATACTTATTTTAGTGCTTCTGATTTATCTGTTTTGAAGAGAATCTTTTATTATAAGTAAAATCAAACCATTATTTGACCTCATTAAACTACTGCTGGAGTAATCAGCATTCAAAATGACCAAAAGTATAAATAAAATCACCTCAAGAGTTCAGCAGAAATACTGCTTATTTTTTTCATGGAACACTTCTAGATAACAACAGTTTTTTCTCCCCTTTGTAAATTTTGTAGTTTACTGGAGACCAGAGTTTTAAACAAAAATTTTGGGATCAGAGGGGACAAAGAGATCTTAAAGAACTTATTATCCACATGATATTTTCTGCTTGGTGTTACTGCAGGGTCTTGCATATTCCATTCAGATTCCAACACACGCTCTATGTTCTCTTTACAGGACTTGGGGCTCCTTCTAATATTTTTAGACATTATTCCATTCACTCAGCACTCAAGTACTTCACTGGTAGAAGGAATTGTCAGAATGGCAAAGAACATTTTCAATCTCATTTTTAAAGCAGACCTTTATTTTTAATGGTACCTTATCTGTTTATGTTGGTACTTGTACTTTACATGCTATTTGTATTTACTGCTCAGTAAGAGGACACTAGGAAAGTTTATGGGCTTCTAAACAAACATATTTAGTTCATATTCTACAGAACACCAAAACACCTACCTAATGCTACATAGCATTACCTGCATGACCACATTAAAAGCCTCATAAATCTTGAGTATGTCTATAACAGTCTTCTTGGATCAGCACCTTAATTCAGCTTGGAATATGCACAACTACCCTCCATAGCAGTCTGTAGTTGATGACTTGTACATAAAATCAGATCATCAAATGAAACCCATTCAAATGGTCCAACCTGTGAAATGGCATCAGTGAAATCAGTGAAGCTACATGACTGACACCATGTGAGAATTTGGTCCAGGAATAACAGGTGATAAAACTACAAAATTATAATTCATAAGTAATTTATTCCAAAAATTCAGGCCCGTAACTGTTATCATAGGTTTATGCACATCTGGGAACAAATAGGAAAGAAATAGCAAGTCATCTGGAAACTTTTTTGTGGAAAGTTCTTACTAAAGAAAAATGAGTTTTACAGTAAGTCAGGCAAAAAATAAATCTGCACTCAAAGAGATGTGAATAGGTAAGTAAACAACCTATTTTGGGTCTAGATTTCCACAGTGACAACATTAAAAACAGTCTGAATTTTAAGGAGTGTATTTTTTTTTTTTTTAATCTCATGGAATAAGATGAAGTTTCCTGACCCTGGCCAAGTGACATATCTGAGCAGAAAGCTCCTTAGGAGAAAGGCCATGTGTTTGTCATACGTAGGGTGGTGCTCTCCCTTTTGTCCATGGACATGAACTCTGTGCACAGACTGTTCAGATCTGCCTGATTAATGATATAGACCCAATCTTAAAACTGTGCTGTCCCACTCAAGACAGTGATAAGGGAAATTTTTAATTCTTAGGTTCACATGTATATTTTGTTCATTATTTCTTCGCTGTGCTTTTGCTTTTGACTTTAAAATTTTATGTGTGCTAATATGGAAGAATGTGCTTCAACACTTAAAACAAGTTATGAAATACAGTTATCCTTGCAGCTTCTCAAGTTCTAACCCTTTTTCCCTCTTCTGTCCCATCACAAAATTCATGAAATCTTTATGGGGGCAACCCTTCAGACTAAAGAGATACTTATCTATGACAGGAAAAATCTGGGAGGCTGAACATAAATGTCCACTGAGATTTTAAGAAAGCCTGCTTGGGCTCCAGCTGCCCTTTCAGAAGGTGGACCTCCTCTAGGTCTTGTGCCATAGCTTCTAGCAGAGTGATATCTCCTGACAGTATCAGGAGCATATACATTAAGGCCTTCTTAGATAAGAGGGAAAAATTATATATATATGGGTTTTATATTAAAATTAGTAGCTCAAGCATTACTGGTGCTTAGTCGAAATTATATTTAATAAAGAAATATGTCCCTCCTACACAAGATGGACTAAGCGTCCAATAAAATCATCTGCATTTGGGTAGTTGCAGATAGCTTTAAGTAAATATATATCTGGAACAAGATGTTTTAGTGCACAAACTGCACAGATAAAAGTAGCAGCGCTCCTGAGCATCCCAGCAATTCATCCACCCAGCACTTGAATGTGTCAGCCTGTTTTACTCTAAGAGACTGAATCAAGTTTTGCTATAACAATAGAAATAGGATCAGCATAGTTTAGCCTTCTGAAATACAGCAGGAGTACAACACTTTGTTCAAGTTCAGCAGTTTAAATTAATTCAATTTTTTTTCTTTTATATTTTTTTCCCCTTGGGAAGTGCAAGACAAGATACATGATTCATCAGAGTGGCATTTTCTGCTACTCTGCTACATGATATTGCAACAAGTGGGTTCAAAGGGCTACTCTGATAATGAACTTGAAGAGAAAGAAATGTTGACCACACAGATAAGAATGAAAAAACAATATTGCAACTTGTGAGAATTTTAAAGGAGGGATATCTACACATTGTACAGTGGGCAATACACCTATCTTGACCTTAGTAAGCAGAACTGAATAATTCATCATCTGTGTCTTCCACAGGTGATGAGTTTTTTTGTGAGAAGAGACTTATATTTTTAAAACTATATAATTAAACCAATATAAGGTTTGACCACAAAGTCCTGATTTGCTGATGCTGCTTTTAATAGTAACATGTTTAGAAATCTAAAAGAAATATGGTATTTCAACTTTATCTTTTACATATACACATAAATATTGAAAGAACAACAGCAATTTTAGTAAAGTTAATAAAGGTTTACTTTGGAATAGGAGATACAACTTATAGCAATGATAAACACAAAAACTATGAGTGAAGTAATGTGTGAAACAAGGTTAATAACTGGGTAAAGGACACAGCAGAACACTTAAAACTGCTGAACAGCTCAAAGGTTATATAGTTTAGTACACCCATCTTAAGACAGCATAAAGCTGCATTCCAGCAGAATAAAATAAAAGACATGGGAATAGTGACTTTAAAACAGAATATTATGCTGCTAAAACAAAAAAATAAAATTACTGCCTAAATTTAAACTAATGGTAAAATGAAGCTTCTTCCTGAACTTGCTGTGGTTTGTATTTGCACTGAATGTTTTTTCTGGATGGACCTGAACAGGCAAGAAAACTACTGGAGCAGTTTCCTGCAGGAAGGTTTAACTAACAATTAGTATCATTCAGGATTCCTCCTGAAATGAGAGAAATGTTTACAGAGGATAATTATTTTTCATGTATCTTAAATACTTATCTTTATTAATTTTTAAAGTGATAATCTAGAGGTGTCTATCTCACTACTGACTTTACAGAGAGGCTAGCACAGCCAGGATGCCTCCCTGGGGATGGCCAAATGTAAGAGAAGAGGAAGTCCCAGTACAGAGGCTCACTCTGGTGCCTTCAGATGTGTGAAACTAGTCATAAGAATCAATCCAACATTCACTCGAAGTTATCTTAATTAATCAAAACACAATGCTATTATTTCTGTTATGCTGTTCCAGCCTGATTCTAGTAGCCTAACACATTAATACCTTAAAAAAAAAAATGCCTTAGTTCATAGAACTGTCATTGGGTTTATTTTGTCTTAAAGAATAATTAGGTATGGGGAAAATTGAAGAGACAAATTTCCTTCTGCACTCAAATATTTATTTTATTGTCCCTAAGTTACTTTGCAAGGAAGCTGTGGAAAACTAAAGTTTTTGTAACTTTTCTCATAAACTCTGAAGTGTTTTGAATTTGCAGGATTCTCTGATGCTTATTAGTTGAAATATTAGGATAGCTCAGCACAGTCTAAAGTTCAGATGCTTTTACACCGAATATATAGAGGAACAGCTATTCTAAGTAATGAAGTAAAGTAGGATGAAAATTAGGTCAACAATTTGTTATAAAGAAATCTCTCACAGAAAAAGGGATATATTTTGATATGGAAGGGTACACACACACACACACACACATATATATATAAAACGCAGGGGTTGTTTAGGCTGGAAAAAAATACAGAGAGAACTTGAATGTATTTCAATAGTCAGATGCATTCATCCTATTACCAGAATCTACCAATCTGTCAGCATCCTTTCAACAGTGGCATACAGCTATTGAACAAGAGAATACCGTGAAATGAAGGACCAGTGGAAGATCAGCTCTTTCAATTCACTGTCAAAAAAATAATAAAATCAACTATAATGTGTATTTTATTTTTCTCATTTACAAACCCAAACAAAGGTGAACAAAGGTATCCAAATACAACACATCATGCACTGACCTATAGTTCGTAGGTATCAGAAAGGAATATGCCACTTACTAATTAAAGTTCAGCTCTGTGGCTGCACACAAAAACATAAAAAACCAAGATAAGCTACTACGCTTATCTTGGCACTTTCACATTTTCATTTTCATGTGTGTGGACAGCTCAAGGTTACCCTGCCTGAAATAGATGGGAACAGATAGATATGGGGCTAACAAGGCAACAGTTAGTCATGGGAGGAT
>JAWWES010000115.1:67638837-67654853 GCA_035583135.1 Lophotriccus pileatus
AACTAAGGATGATGATAGGACAGGACATACATAACAATTAGGAGGAAGGGTTATGTAAAACTTGGGTTTGATAGGTGGGGTTTACGTGAATATGCATTTAGGAGGAGGGATTACAATAATGAAATAACTGGGAAAGAAGGGGAGAATGCACAATAAGGGAGTGACAACATTCCAAGGGAGCAAAGTCCATCACAACAAGATGAAACATAACTCCAACTGGGGGCATCGACCTAGTAACAGGTTTCAGCCTAAAGTCTCTGCATTACAGTCCTCATCCTCAGTCAGGAATTCTGTTTTCCACATGGTGTAGGATTCTTCTTCATCCTGGCCACCTCCAACAGGAAAGCTGTGAATAATCCTGACCAACATAAATCATCCCATTTGTACAGCGTGAAGAATGAAAGCCATCTGATATAATAAATATAATGATCTACTAACTTAGTACATTATTGCATTGTGGTTCTTAGGAGAATTTAGCAAAAGAAATAGCAGCTGAAAACAGGTCAGCCTAAAATTCATACCAAAAACAAAGGGTTTTGAAGTAACAACTTTGTGATCTATGCAAGGAAAAATAGCTGAGAGTGAAAAATGCAGAGGTCATAGACAGTCTGACCTTTGGGTCAGAGAAGAGGAAAAAAGTTATTCAGAAATGCACTTTTTTTAAAGGAAAAGAAGAGAGTCATTGAATGCAGAAAGCTGAAAGCAGCGTCTTAAAACAGTAAATGGGAATAAACAAGTAGCATTATAGAGGAGATGAGTAAAATGTCATGTTCATGTTCAGATGTGGAAGTCAGCAACTAGAACTGCAAGAGTCATTTTAAATTCCATATCCACAACCAAATCCTAAGTACGTCACTGTTCTTCCTCTGGGTATTCCACAGTTTCTGTTCTAGGGGTATCCTTGTGATCATTTCTTATCTCCTTTGAATTAGCCTCTGGGCTCTATTCTGGAGGCAATGATGAACTTGATGATTTTGGCCAAATTAAAATTAGTTTAATGAACTAAATTTTGTATAAGATAAACCACCATTACTTCAGGCAGTGAGTTTTACTTACAATAGTCTTCTACTCTAGTCTAGTCTGAGCTGTAATGTTTCGGAGTTGCTACAGCAAGATTCAATGTAAAGTATTTTTTAAATTGGTTTTCCTAATGTTACTCTAGCCATGTCAGTTTGCGTTAATTTCTGCACCTCTGCCTAACTTGACAGTTCCATTTCTTTATACACAGAGATATGACATATGACATTCACCCTTGTCCTGTCAATGTGTGCCCTGGGAAAGTCTAGCTCCGTGCTTTTTGCTATTCCTGCGTCAGGTATTTATCACACTGAAGATACTCCTGAGCTTTTTCTTCTCTGAGTTGAACAAACCCAACTCTCTCAGACTCTCCTCATATGACAAATGCTTCATTTCTTGATCAACCTCATGACCCTTTGCTGGACTTAGTTATGAAGTCTCTTTTCTCTGCACACTATGCTTGCCAGACTTGTCATAGAATCACAGAATATGCTGGATTGGATTTTCTTACTGTATAGAAGTTCTTCATGTCTCTCCCCCATTGTTCCTCGTTTAAAGGTGTCATCAGTTTGGCCAGCCTGTTGGCTTTTCCACCACTTAACTATGTGGATCTTCTCTCTTCATAGCAGTCCTTATTTTTCAACAAATATCTGAGGGTCACAGAAACCAAAGCCCTGCTCTTGACACCACCTGCACAACAAGTTGTCGACCTTGCGGGATACGTCCACTCCTCAAGCCCTAGCTTCCTCTTCCACATCAGGATCAAGGATACACCACCCGGACTTCTTGATTGTCTCCTCCAGAGCCCAGTAGTCATGCCTGATATATTCCTGGTGTTCTCTGAAACTATCATTGATGCACACATGAAAAAGTAGAAAGGGTCTGCTGTTGCCTGAGAGCTAGACAAAACTTGACATTCTTCCCACAATATCCCAAACCTATTCCCCTAGCAAGAAGAACATGTCCCCCAACAGCAGGTCAAGTAAGCAACTGCAGCAAAAGCTCTGCTGTCACTTATCACTTCCTCCCAATGTTCTCATGTGTCTCAGTCTCACTTGACTCATATGATTCATTGGAGAGAGCTCCTAATACCTTATCTGAAATCTGCAGGTGGTGTAGGAGTCATTGCTCCCCACTGGAAGAAGTCACCAGCTTCCAATCTCCATCATCAAGGAAATCTCCACTTCTCAGTCTAATAAGCACAAATTCCACCTTCGGTACATTTGGAGTTCAGGCCCTTGGAGAAGATCAAATCAAACTCATTCATTTCATCCATACTGTTCTGATGCTTTGGTCAGGGATTTTAAACAAGCCACCTTTATGGCAATACTTTTTCGTTTCACTGTTGTCATGCAAGCAAATTTAATTAAATTACACTAATTTTGAGCAGACAGGATGAAGAAGTGGAGAAAAAGGACTGAAAGGGCAAGGAAGGGATTGATTCCTTGCCCTGCTTTCACCAAAATCACAACAGCATGGTGTCACTAGGAAAGTCAGGATCAGTAAAAGGTGATCAGTCAAAAATAAAAACCTCACAACTAGTTTGTAGGGAAAGCTCTATGTAATAAAAAGCCAGTAACAATATTTCCTTGAGTCTGTAGAGTCATGTTTGAAGCCAGGGCCTCTTCAGTGAGGGGGTCATGACCTCTCCAGAGGTCACCGAAAGTAATCATCGGGATGTGAAACATTGGCAATTTATTACTTACTGTAAACAAAATCTTGCCTTTCCACTCCCACTCTATCCTTCACCTTCAAGAACAAATGTCAGTCTATCATCAAGACTACAAAATGCATGCACAGATAATTCTTTCAGGCTTGTCACTGTTACTATGTATATGTGTTTTCCTGCTGGCTTATAGGAAATTCAAAAGATTTCTAGCATCCTGCTTTCTTTTCACTTCATATAAGCTGCACTGGGATTCTAGAAATGCTGATAACAGGGCACACAGAAATCTCTGGAGTATTAAGGGCATGGACAAGGTGTGATCCCAAAAGGCAATAAACGTAAGATCATAGAATTGTAGAATATCCTGAGTTGGAAAGGACCCACTGGGATCATTGAAGTCCAGCTTCTGGTCCTGCATGAGACAGCCCTGCCATGTGCCTGAGAGCATTGTTCAAACACTTCTTGGCTCAGACAGGCTGTGACCACTTCCCTGGGGAGCTTGTTCCAGTGACCAGCTGCCTTCTGGGTGAAAAACTTTTTCCTCAATATCTAACCTCCCCTGACACAACCTCATACCATTACATGTTATGTTGCTAATACTGCAATATGTTGACAGACTATGGCAAATAGCCTTCCCAGGTGATCTTCAAGGTCCCCTTCCACTCCAAACTATTCTATGATTCTATGAAATAATATAAGGTAACATACATGTATATACTGTAATATCTATGTATAAGATACAACTTTATGAAATCCCAGAGTGAGGCAGGATGCAAAAAAAGTGTTACAGCAAACATAGGATGGCAAACTGCCTGTTCTGAGCACTCCTGAGGAAAGAAAATTATGCCTTTCCAGGATGACCAACAAATCCCCACCTCATTTTTGTAATTGGGTTTTTGTTGCTACTGCCAAAGACGGGAGAGACAGCTGGAAAGATGGGAAGGAGACATTTCCCAGCAACAATAGCTCTTCCTCTTAAACTCTTTTCTGGCTGTTTTCTCTGGCCTGGGCCCGAGATTCCCCCACACTAGGAGCAGGACCTCCCTCAGCTATCTGCCAATTCTTGGGAACTTGAGAAGAGGATAGAGATACTTGGATGTGAAACACTGGTGTTTAGCAGGGACTATAGCACCAAAGGGAAGAGAAAGGGGAAAGGAACTGAGATGGGAATGTGGATACTGTACTCCTGAGGAACAGAGGAAGAGGTTCCAGTAAATAAGGAGGTGTGGCCTCAGCTCCCCTGAAATTTTCTGACCTCTTGGCATCTTTGTCCTCTCCTCCCCCATACTTACTGTTTTTCCCCTGACTGCACCTGGTCACGGCTGAATACATCTTTTCTGAGTTTGTCTGGTCAGGCCCCTGGGGGCCAAGGATTTCTCACCCCAAGCCCATGCAGTTCTTTGTTGCCCTTACTTCATGGATCAACACCTGCACTGGTTTCACCTTCATCTGTCACTTTACCATGGGTTATACTTGTTTTTCTGAAGGGCAGCAAGAGATTTTTGCCTCACAGAGAGGTCATCTTAGGCAGGTACTACCTAGATTCCAGACCACAATAATTCTTTGCCTTCCTATTTGCTTCTGCTGTCTATCTTTTTATTGGTGCTTTGATCTGGTCAGTCACCTTGTTGCTTTGTCAGTACCCAAGGTAAGACACCATGATGTTTAATCATTTGCTGCAGTTTACAATAGCTAATTGTCTCAGCTGAACATGTCAGCTTCGTGTTACCTTGCAAAACACATTTCCAGATACCTTATCACAGTTCTTGGGTGAGCTCCAAACAGCCCACTCCAACAGAATAACAAGAAGCAGGAAACAGGCACAGCCAGATAGTGCTGATCTGAAATGTCAGCATCAAAGGAATGACAAGGCAAGAACACAGCTCAAATACACCCCTCTTGGTCTAAAAATCAAATTCCATTACAAACCAATGACAAAAGGCAGCGGTCCAAACTGCAGGGTAAAAGAGAACTTGAAGAGTTGGCATTAGACTTGGCAATTTTGGAGACTGACATCAGAAACATTTATAGAATACTAGGGGGCAAGAGCTCCACCTGAACAGACAGGGCTAAGGTTTGTACAGGGAAGATTTTATATAGTCTGTTGTAAGGGAGGGGGATGACGGGTTATAAAGGAAAGCAGAGATTGGGTTGAGTAGTTCATTTTGTCCCTAACAAGCCTAGCAGGGACCAGGAAGTTATCATGCAACACACTAAAGTCAGAAAGAGGGTGGAAAGAAGGCCTAAAGCAACAAACTCAGTGGAGAGTCAACTGCTGTCCCACAATAGATTATATGAGAGCTATATTATAGGAAATACAAAAAGTGTTTGCCCAAAGCTTATTGCCTGAAGGTGGAATCAATGTGCACCTTAAATGGTAACTGCAGCTTCATCACTGTGTAAATGTTCTTCAACAACAACAACAACAAAAAAAAAAAAAAAAGGCAATAAAAAAGTGATCTACAGTTTTTGAAAGTTGCAACTAAAGTTGAAACTGTCTTAGTCCTGAGTAGGTAAGAGATGAACACATGGCTCACGTGCACACCTCTGTGTTCATGTTCAAATTTAAGCTATTCTCTTCTATGTTAGAATTTAAATGAAGATAAAATGGAGCTGATTCATCTCTTGCACCAATAATTAACGATGACCAGTTTCTTTCTTTCAGCTTCAGTTTCCAATGTGGATTACATTCACATTGAATTAAGTGAAAGCATAATTCGGGAATTTGAGTAATATATTATTGTACTGAATGCTGTTTTGTTTCAGAGTAAGTGTGAACTGTGATGACTTTCTTTCAATAAGCTAAATTTTTAAGGTTTGGAATCCTAATTAAATTTAAAGAGAAGAAAAACCACACAAGATGAGCTTTTCAGATGCTGTAATTCATGTTCAAATCACTGAGATGTTAATTTCTAAATCTTTTAAGATCAAAAGATAACTTGCCACATTTGCATTTGAGGATTCGTTGGTAGTGCATAGAATGTATGATTGCAATCATTAATATGGATTAATACAATATTAATTGAATGTCTAAAGCACCAATCCTGGAAAAATGGTTCAATAAATCTTGTATTTATCAGTAAATTTGCCATAAAGCAGAATAAACTAAAATATTAAAAAAAGAGAAGATAAAAGGAGATCTTTTCAGCTTGTATGACCAAGACACTGAAGATGGCAATATAGGGCTGCTTCTCCCCAAAAACTGAGACTGACTACTGATTAGGATCAATCTCCCATAATGTAGCCTATGAAAAAATGCTGCACAGTCATGAGAGTGATCCACTATGACAGGAACAAAGCCTTCTACAGCAGTGTAGCTCTACAGACAGCCTGCAGCTCTTTAAAGTTGACACAAGGTGAGGTTAACTCTAGATGTAGCTGACACTACTGCTTGTAAGAGTAAGCTTGAGATGGTCAAGATAAATGACCTCTTCAGGTAAGTGCCCGCACATTAGGTACGAATCAACAAATGCTACAGATTACACATGCTAAAGTATAATATTATTTTTTATCACCATGGGAGGAGGAGAGGCAACATAGGAAGAGAGATCTCCTACTGAGTTTTTTAGCTTTCTCAAAAGTCTCTAAACCTTTCAAAGGACATAAAGGTCCTAGTGGAACTTAATTTCTTATCCCTGGGAGCTTTCCTGATGATGGCTTTGTTACAAGGGCTCTCACAAGCAAAATTCTCTGATAGCTTTAGTAAAAAATTAAGCATTGCTTTCCGGAGACACTAATTTTAAGGAGTTGTTACCCATGGTTTCTATGTAAAGAAGCATTACCAGACCCCTTCCTGATCCTATCAACTGTTTAGTAGGTCTTTGTTCCTGTCATGGTTGTATTTCTCTTTGGAAATTACAGTCAGGAGTACTGAAGTGGGTATTCTAACAGTCATGTCCTGACAGCCATGCTATCTGTGGGGAGAAATCTTCTGAAATGTTTTCTGCCATATATCAAGATGTATATGAAATTCTTCTGTCTTTTAGGCTAATTTGGAAAGCAACAAAACGGTTCAAATACTTGGATCCAGCTGTCACCGCTCACACAGAGTGACCTCCCTGTGACAGGCAGTTTTATTAAGAGCTACTCTGTGCTAGCTCCAAATGAGATGATACATCTACATGATACGAGTCAGAGTTCATAGTATGAGAGAAAAAATTTCATTAGGGTTACTGGAAAAAAAAAGATAAACTTTCAAGCAATCAAAAACTTCCTGTTAATAAAGTCAGCATACTTTAGAGCTGAAATACAGGCTGAAAACAATTACTCTCATCTTAATAATATATGTGAATTAGTTAGACTATGAGACCTTGCAAAGCCGTAGATGTATTTAACTGGTTGCAGGAGTGCTCAGGGATTTTCTACATAGCCAAACATACATTAAAAGATTAGTCAAATAATTTTAAAGTTCAGCTCAGGTGTTGTCTTTTCTTTGCCTTTCTTAAGGGACTTGTTTGGCAGTGCTAGTTCATCCACTGTGCATGGCTCTCTGAAATGATGAATCTGCTGCTTTTCCTGTCAATTATTGTTCTATGATATTCTATAACTTAAATGAAGCTAAAACATAAACTCATCTGCAGTGACAAGGAAGGATTATTCTCGCTCTCGGATCACTAGGAAGCTCCTTTATGCTTATACTGTCTTTTCTGTCAGTCATATCTATATTCCTTAAGGAACTCTTCCATATTTTCCATTTTTCCTTAATTAATGAAAAAGCCAATCCTCCAGCAACTGGTAAGACCATCACAGCTGGGATCTTCACCAAGAGGATATACCTGAGCCACCTGTTTATATTTTCCATCTTTATGAGGTACTTCTGGCTCCAGACACACAATTCATACTCTAGCTTACTGAGGTACACATTAAAAACAGTGTGACAAAAAAGACTGTACATTTCTAGCTGTGTTTTTGTATTTCCTATTAAGGCGTTAAATTACTTAATATGATTTTTGCAACTTACCTTTTACAAATTTAGGTGGCTAGGAAATGTTACTATGTGTGGTGTTAGAGCTGCTTTTAGGTTTATAATGACAGACAGATGCAAACTCAGAATAGAGACGATGAGTAAAGCAGGATTTTTTTCAGTGCAGTCCAGCAGTGTTAGTGCTGTTAAGCCCCACACAAAATGCGTCAGTATTCTCATTTCCATTTTCTGCTATTGAAAGATTTGGGTTACAGAATAAACTTTAGATGCCAGACACCTGCCTGCATTTCAGCTAGTTACCATATTCATTATTTGCATTTAGCAACTGTTAATACAGCAGCTGTTGAAACTACTAATGTTCAATCTTTCTCTGTTGCTAAGACACAATGGTTTTTAAGATAAAACTTTTCAGGCAAGGCTTCCAGACAGTCATGATGTGAGGGTACTGCTACCACCCTTTGACAGGATTTCCCTCTTTACTGTATGAGTTATGAAGGGTGCACGGACAACAAGATCAGATTTAATAAAGGTTCTATACTGTCTGTGAGTACTGCAATAACTAGTCTAATTTGTGAGGTCAACTTTTTATTTCTGTGTTTGTTATTGACATAGTACCTGATTTTGTAATTTGGGCAGCTTGAGGATGCTTTTTGTCACTGAAAGCAGCTTGATCCTTTAAAATATTATCAACGTAAGCCTTCATGAAAGACCTTTTATGTGGTATTACCAACTTGATTAATTTGGTAAACCTTATTTTCACAGCAGTAGGCATGTATTAAAATGTGCAGATTTATTAAATTTTTCATAAACTATCTCCAACAGTGACACCTCCATTAATGCTAGTATAAGAGCACTAATAAGACCCATTTTTCCCTCCTAAGCAACACCAAGGAACAAACTATCAGTCATGCTTGTGGTTTTCCAGAAAATTCTGTTAGAGGCATCTGACTATACAGCATGTATAAATATATGCACCATCACATCCATCAGAGCTTTCACCCCTTTCGTTCCTGAGCTTAAATGTTCTTTGAGTTGTTCAACACTACCGTGTGTTAACTCATGACTGTATTAAAACTGCCTATAGCATAGCTTTCTATGGTCTGATGATATTATGGCATCACTAGATGAAATTTTAAATTAAAACTGTTTGGGTGTTTTACCTTCTGGAAGCTGTAATACTTCTGTTGTTGTATTGATCTAGGACCTGACTTAGAGGAGTGGGAAGAGTAATGAGACTTTCCATAAGATAGCAAGTGACGAAGATAAGCGCAAAATTGAACTGACAAGCTTTAGAGTGGTAATGTTCTTGTGTGCACTGATGACAGCTGGTTGGAAGATTTGTGCTGAAAAGAAGTGGTTCTCCAGCTAGAAGGTACTTGATAAAAGAGAAAACAAAAATATGGGTTTGGCATCTACCTTTGAAACTAATCACATTCTCCAGGAGAATAAAAAAGATTGTTCTTTTTAATAAGAAGGCATATGCCTGTGTTACTAAAAACATAGACCAGGAAACTGTAGTCTAAAGATTCTGAAAGCCTACTTCATGGGTAAAGAAATTGAGGTAGAGACAAGCAATAAATGAGCTAGTTACTATCTACACCAAGATATATAAACACAACACATAAAAAGAGAAAAGTATTTGGAAGAAGAAGCATCTACAAGCACTTCAGAATTCCAAGTAGTTTCTAAAAAGATGTTATTGATTCACAGCATATATTTTTAATAAACATGGTCTTTCTGCTCTATTCAGATATTTTGGTATCTAGCTAAATATTATGGTTGTCATATAAAATGGATACACATGAAAACCCCCCCATTTCTATATTTATGTCTGCTGCCCCAGGGATTTTGAGGGCCAGCTGTTGAAAGATGAGAGTTAATCAGTGACGCATGGAAATAGAAGGGGTCAAAGCTCACCTTTTCCACTTTCATGAAGTTTGAAGACATCAAAACAAGAAAAAAATTCAATAAAGTGAAAGGCTGTGTGTTTTGCCAAGACAAATTTTTATCTCCAATAAAGGTGATCATCCAATTGATGTTTTCAAGTCTGAAAATATCAAGTCTGTAATCACAATTAAAAAAAACATAACCCAAAAGAAACCAAAACTCAGCAAAACTCAAAGCAAATCACAAAACACATGTATTCAGTTCAGCGAAATCTGAAAATTTTCTATTTACAATTGTTATAGAAGTACTAAAATTATGTTATTCAACAAGATCTTTGTGTTTTGCTCTAATCTGAATATGAAGAAATCCTATGATAAAGTGTTACAACAACTTCTTTCAATGTGACTTTGTGAGACACCTTACTTCGTCAGTGTACCCTTTACTTGCAGTTACTACCCAGTAGTACACGATTATTTAGCTGTCTATTCTTCTACATTACTCTATAGGTTTGTGCATATTGTTTTCATGCTTCTGCGTCTCATGTATATATTCTGGAGAAGGACTTGTACCCCAGATTTGAGTGCTTGTTCATGCTGCAGTTAAGCTATGAATTTACCAAAAGTTCTATATTCTCTTTACAGGTGCATTAGAGGTCAAGATGCAGCATAGTCAAATTGTAATCTCTTTCAAACAGCAGAAATAAATCTTGAAACATCAGAGAAATGATAACTATGTTCTCCAAGGAAAAAATGGCATTTTTCTTTCTACTGTGAAAGTGTCAAAATAGCTTCTTTTTTGTTGCTTGGAAGGAGGATACTCTGTTCACACATTATAAATTAAAATGATCGAAAAGGAAGAGGAGAAAACCAAGTTGATAAAATTATCAGATTTGTTATTGAGGGCTATTTGTGGATGACACTTAACTAGGTATTTAAAAATAATCTGTCACAAGGCTGAACATAACCAGTTATCTCAGGTTATTTCTGAACTGCCGTCTGCTTAATATTTTTGGAAGA
This sequence comes from Lophotriccus pileatus, assembly GCA_035583135.1. Classification (NCBI taxonomy): domain Eukaryota; kingdom Metazoa; phylum Chordata; class Aves; order Passeriformes; family Tyrannidae; genus Lophotriccus; species Lophotriccus pileatus. The sequence goes on from JAWWES010000115.1 coordinate 67,649,348, forward strand.
CAAGCCCTCTGGGGCAGACTGTATTCTTCAATACATCTGAATACTGTGGAAATCACAATATGTAATAAGCATAATAAAAATCTTTAATTGATTAATAAGATTGGAGTGTCTAGGACAAAGAGAAGAAAGATAGGAAAGTTCCCACGAACATTCAGTTACCAATCAGCATACAGTTAAGAAACAAACATTTAAACATCTTCTTTTAGAATGGAAAATCATATAAAAACTTGTTAAATAACTGAGACATTTCATGTAACTGTTGTTATGGGACTTTTTTTCATTCTTGTCAAGCACAGAAGAAACAGAATGTATCTAGATGTCCACTGTATCTATTTTTTACACATTCCATAAGACTGATGCTCACAATTACTTGGCATATTGAATTTCTTCAGGACATGCCTTGTATTATTAGAACATCCAGTGAGCACAGAGATAGATGTTTTTAGCAATGAAGTTTGTGAGCTAAACTACTGTACATCAGATCAAACATTCCACCATTGTGATGGATGACTTCCCTTCAGCTCTACACTTCTGAAGCTGTTCTGTTTATTTCATTTTAGGCTCACTTTAATCCACACTTGAAGGAGCCAAATCTATATTCAGTGTTGAAACTGCTCTGTGTTCCTGTCAGATCTTTCTTTTTATTTTTTTACTGATGCTATTTAAAGGTTTTCTGTTAGAAAGCTTAGAATATAAAAATGTATACATGCTAATTTTATATTCTCTGTGCAATTTCTACCATAAAATAGCAAATGATTCACTAGCCTTTAATGACATAGCATGTCTTTTGTTTCTCTAGCTAAGTGTTTCTTTTTCCCCCGTTGGTAAACCAGCACATTGGGTCTTCAGATTAGGTTAGCAAGAAAACATCCTTTACTTGAAAATTAGCAAGTAAGCATTTGTATTAACATCTTTCTTTTCACCTCCAAATTCGAGATTATCATCCTCTATATATTCAGAAATGTCTGCAGAGCTTTGAGCATTGATAGTAACTGGAAGCCCCAGTGTAAACCCTTTGAAGCTTCTGCCAAGATGACATTAAGCCAGAAGAAACACTCATTATCTCTAACTGGCCATCCTATAACAAAAAAAAGTCTTGAACACCAGCCAAAATTAAAATCTTTCCCTGTTGTGTTTATGTTTGGTAGCGTTTGTGTAAGACACAATCATTAAATCATAGAATTCAGCTTTCACCGTCTCACCACTTCTGCCTGTAAGCTCATCAGTAAAAGCTACACAAGGGGTGTGCTTAGCAGCATGGTACAGATTCTAAGCCACTGGCCTGGTGTTTTGGTCTCGTAAGCATATTAGACAGCTTTATGGGATTTGCATTTAACAAAACTGTAAGGAGATTAATTACAGCTCCTTAAGCCACTGAAAAATAATGTAAAATCAATTACTGTGTTATTGGCTAGGCCAGACAAAAATCAAATGAGCACAGCACTTTCACTCTCCGTTTCAGATTCCCATTAGCAAAGATTTCGCAGATATATGGACATGATTATGAAATGTGGGATAATGTTAGCTAATTTTTAACAAGGAAACTTTTTTTTTTTTAATTCTATAATGGCTAGACATAGGGCCTTTGTGGGAGTACAGTGGTCTTTTGTATTTCCGTGAAGACTGCTGAAAAATTTTGCAGATAATGAATAGAGGTCCAATGTTTTTTTCCTTGTAGATAAACAGCCATGGATTTATCATTTGATAATCAATGCATATTTCAGTGGGAAAAATTCCATTTGTCTGCATCTAGTACAGTACTTACACTGTACTGTAATTCACAAGAGATTTTAAACAGTTCATCATGAAGAATCAGATAAAATTTTACTTACAGTGTTTTGAACACAAGATTGAAAATATTTAAGGAATTTTATTTAGGCCTGTAAAACAAACTAAAGTACAAACACTGTCCCCACTTATGTATATTTTTCGCATATGTCTGATGTCCTCCATCCTTTACAGTTTCTTTCAAACTTAGTATGTTTTATTATGCTATAATACATATTTGACACAGACTGAAGTCCTAGTGGACAGTAGTGTATGAAACCAAAACGGGAACAGGTTGAGTTGAACTCCCTTCCTTCTCCCAGGTTCAGATTATATCCCACAGTAGAAAACCTACTCTGCAAATCACACATAGCTGAGATACATGATCGTGCAAGTCTGCAGACATGTGAGAAAGGCACACACTTGTAGCTGCTGTAAAGCAGTATAAAGTCTCATTAGCTGGAAAGGAAGCAAAGAGCCTCAAGTGCCGTGAAAGTGGCAAGTTTGTGTGAATTGCTAGAGAGAAGATAATGGGAGGCAAATCTAATAAACCTAAGACCGCTGTTAGTACAATGTCTATTAAATTCTTTAGAGTTTTTCACATTCAGTAGTGACTCCAAATCCAAGTATTTTGTGACTCATCAGGGAGCATAATTCTCAGTGTAGAACATATATGCTAGTTGGAAAGGTAGTCCTCCTGTGCTTTATCTCATGTCATTATAGAGACACAAAATATGTATTTGGAAAACACTTTCAACAAATATTTTGACTGAGCTGAGCTAGGTCCATGAACATTGCTACTACAGATGTTCAAAGATGGTTGAGTTGTAATTGCACATGGTCCAATGAAAAATGTTCTCAAAGCTTGTCCAGACAAAAGTATTCTAAATCATTTCACACAGATTAGTACGATTTTCTTTCCTACAGGAGAAGCAAGACATCATTACAAAAGTTCGAAAATGCTGGGACTGGAACTGTTTAACAAGATAAGCTTGTATTTTCTGGGTGTATTGAAGATGCATCATATTATTTTCTTGAGTATCATATTACTATCGCTTCATAACAGCGTATGGATAAAGTGAGATAATTGTTGGCAACAGGAATATAATGCCTCTTCACAGCAGTGAAGTCATAATATGATGTAAATATATCCATTAGTAGAAGTCTCAACAAAAACAGTATTTAGTTGCAAAAGTGTAATGAATATTAAGCAATTCTTGAACCTTGTAGTTATACTGCACTGGGATGAACTCAGCTTAAATTGAAAGGGAAATAAATGAACAACAAAACTAATGAAACTCCTTGAATTAATTAATATAACTTTTTAATCCTCAAGTAGATTAGAGACATAAAATACAGATTCTTTCAGGAAATCCACACACCTCACTGTCTATGTCAAAATAACTCTGTCTTCCTGTTAAAAAAAAAAAAAGTCCTATAAAACAGAATTGTCTGACCCAAATCAGAAAAGTTTTTGGATGAAAAAATAATAAAGATGACCACAAAACCAAGTCTTGAAGAGAAAGAATTCTTAAGAACAAACACTTCCTGAGATGTCTGTTATGAAAAAAAAAAAAAAAAAAAAAAAAAAGACTGTTGTTTGCTCTTGTACAGAGCAATAAATTTTACTATTTGAAAAGCAGAGGAATAACTTGTCTCTACAGCCACTTCCAGGTGGGTTAGAGAGCATCTCCCTGCAGACTGTGGCTCTGCTGCACATTAGAGATGGATGGAGACTCCGTGAGAACTCTTATTTGGATGCCTCAAATGTTTTGTCATTTGGCCATTGGAAAAAAAAAAAAAAAGATGGGTGTGAACAATTATGTAAGATATTCTGGCAAAATAAATGAACCAGCTGGTTTTGTCTCTTCTACATTTGCTTAAGTAAAAATACTCAAATAGCAAAGAGTGCTTAGGGAGAGACTGCTACTTCTGTCATAGGTCAGGAATGTGATTGTCTGCTTTTAAGATAAGGCTTGGCAAAATCATTTCTGGCTGGAGCCTTGGCACACTGAGTTAGATAGGAATCTGACTGTGTCCTTTTTAAAGCCGGTCATCAAATACTTATCTGATGAGAGAACTTGGTGAAATTTCCCATTTGAGCCACTAAGCGTCATAGCAATCTGAATAGCTAAAAAGATTTCCTGAATTTAATAAATCCCTTCTAGGAGGAAAAAAAAAAAAAGTTCTTAGATTACTTAGGTTCTGGTCACCTACTTACTAATCATCTCCTGACTAATCCTCCATGAAGTTGAGGCCTCAGTGATTTCCTCTTACCCCCTTCCGGATTTGGAAGTTATATTCTTTTAGAGAGGAAGCAGGAGCAACCTCACGTGACATACAAAATCATTAACAACACTTTGAAAAATGAGCAACAACAAAAGCACACTCTAAGGTTACTGTACATTTTTTTCCCTGTAAATTGTTCCCCCATTTCTAGCATATTTGTATGAAGGATAATGTACAAAGTGTTGAAAGAAATATATGGTGTCTGCTTAGACGAAAACATGCTGATAAGCAGTGGCACGTTATGACAAGCATTTCTCCTTATCTCATTACCTCTTTCTTTCCAGTTTCTCCTCTTCTGCAAAACACTGAAATGTGACTAGAGCAATAACAGTGATTAAAATGTCAGATTGCTCTATCTTTCACTATTTATCTTATTTTCATCATCTACTCAGGTACATACAGTTGTGGAGGGAAAATGGTAACTCAGTGAGGCTGAAGTTTTTACCTATTTAAAAGATGAGCATCATGCATTGCTGCTTACTCCTTGTGAGTGTCTGTAAGCAGAGGGAGAAAGAGATGAGGGAGTGTGTCAGTGCATGTGTGTGCATGTGTGTGCGTGTGCGTGTGCGTGCTGTATGCAGAATAATCTTCTAATCATCAGAAGGCTTATTTTTGGTGAGATAGGTGGTACCATATAAATTTAGCAACACAGCTTTCCTCCTCAGAAAATTGTTTGCAATGTTATTATTAGGCACCATTAAGAACTGAATGATTTTGCCAATCTGCAAGATAAAACATTCATGAAAATATCATAGGTCCCTTTTTGCAGCAAGCATGCTAAGTAGATTCTGTGCAATTGTATTATGGCTGCATTTGCAATTTTACAGTTAAAAATATATTAGTACTTTAATTATTAATCCTAATACACAGGGATTCATAGCATTCTGATAAAAGTCTCCAGATAAGGCATATTATCAATGAGAAAAGGCAAAATGTATTTGGAATAAAAATCATCACTCTCATCCCCTTTAAAGAATGTAACTAATCTTCACTAAATTGAATTCATATAAATGTTATTAATTTTTTGTTGTAGATGGACTAGCTTGTCCTCTGTTCCTCCCCAAGACACACCTACCTGGAGAAGGACACTGGAAGATTTAACCATCTATGTGAGATGTCAGGGAAGGATTGGTCATCATTGTGCCTTCATTTGCAGTCCACGACACTTTGTGAACATTGGAGTTCCTCTATTTCTTTGTCATTATGACTGTTGCTGAGAAAGGGTAGGATATGGTCTGTCATAAATGAGTTGTTTAGGTCACTAAAAGAATCACCAGCAAAAGATATCAACAAAAACAGGTTTAGTGGAAAAGTGAAAGCACAACAAATCTTATTGGCAAAGTTCACTCTACTAATTCCTACGTGATTAATGCACACTGTCGGGGGCCGGCTCAAAAGCGGCACACAAAGCCCCCTCGGCTATAGCGCCGAGACCCTTGGGGACCACTTC
>JAWWES010000115.1:67654953-67684836 GCA_035583135.1 Lophotriccus pileatus
GATGTATTCACATTCTTCTCCATCTTTTTTCAATCCTCTCCAATAATTGTATGCATCTGTGGGTCCACTCCCGACAGCACACAAAGAAAAATCAGATTAAAATCTAACATCTATCATTCTAAAAATAAAATACTCCTAAAATTATTTACGCGTAGGCTGGGGATGAAAAAAAAGTTAAGGATAGGACAAGGTAAGGATAAAAAGGAATTAAGGACATTTCCACAGTCATAAACTTCAGAGTTTGCCAAACTTCGCCCCAGACTTGACCAACAGTTCAGCCCTAAAGGTTTTAACAGCACTTAACAGCACATAATCGATAGCCCATCGATTAAACCATCTTGTTAAACATTTTAACAAGAAATTTTATAGAATTTACTATAGCACAACTGTAACTCTTTTGTAGGCCTAACTTATGCATCCAATGTACTCAAGAATCTAAGAGGGTAACATTCATATTACATTTACTATAGCATATTTGTGTGCACAAAGTTCAGTAACAACAGTGTTGTTCCGGTTGGGTTGTTAGTCAGGAAAGAAAAATAACTTTCCAGGGCAGTTGGTTAGAAAACAGGAGATTGTTAGACAACATAAATTCTTGGGAGCAGACAGTGTTTCTGATAAGCTCAAGAGCAGCTTAGCCCAGATGTTGTTCGTCAAGGCTGAGGTCTAACAAGTGTTTCTGAGATCATAGTGCAGCTTATGGAGGGGGAGGGGGGGGGTGTCACCACAGAGTGGGGGACCATTTACTCAAGTTGACACACGACTTCAGTCTGGTGATTGATTGTTCAGTCTGGTGACTAAAAGACAGGCAGATGCCATTTCAAAGACCCCTTTTAGCTCACAGAGTACAAAACCAAGGATCTGAGCCACATTCAGACTGTGAGTCACTTGGGCATGAGTAGAGCCTTAACCATGGAGTGTACAGGCGGTTATGTCTCTCTTCCTCTCTATCTCAGAGAAAGAGTCATAAGCAAGTAATGATTAATCAGATGATTCTACCACATATTTGTTTATTTTAGTATCAACTGGAAATAAAAACAATTCTCTAGCCATTATTTGGATTTTTATGTCCCAGAGATACCTTCATGTATCATCATTTGCAGTAGTTTTAAAGACAGTCTCTATAACCTGTAGACTCCAAAAATCATTCTGCAGTGTTTTCAATGGAAAGCACAGCCAGTGTGCTGAAATCACTGACACATGACAGTGTGCTGAGATCACATCTGTCTTTCACATTTCTTTCTCAGTCCGTTCTGTGTCTACCTGGTATCTCTTGCTTTTTAGTCTTTAGACTATAGGCTGTTAGACTATAGCCTTTGTAGGGCACATAGCCATCTTGTTAAGCATTCATAAAATCTACTTCTGTGATAACAAATAAAATGCTGTTTGGCCTACTCATCAGTCTTCAGACAGGAGGATGCAGCGGGACTCCCAGCTATACACCCAAGCTTTCTCCCATCCCAGGACAGTCTTCATCGTACCATCAGTGAGCCATCCCTGACTTATGCCATCCCTTGCAGTAGCCACAGACAATGTCTCAATGAGCACAACATGGCGAAAGCCAAAACTCCGTGTAAGGGAGTGTGTTGATGACCAAATAGTTGTGGAAGACTATTCAAACCTGAGTTTGTTTAGATGCAGGCACTGGTGCTTCTACAGAACTGTGGGGTCCTGAGATTTTGACTTCTTTAACATGCAGTAAAAGTTTAATCAAGAGTCTAGTCACTTGTAGGCAAGTCAGGTGTCCTTGTTACATCACTGCTAGGCTGTGTATCTGTGTTTCAGGGCAGAAAAATGTCCCTGTTGTACGAAAGGCAAATCAGATGGTCCTAGTTAATTTTTTCAGTGATTCCAAAGTCCTACAGTCCCAGAACGGTTTGTTGCACTTGTACTACTGCTTTATCTTGATACCTACACTCTGCCTATATCTATTTAGGCCATATCCACAGCTCCTTCTGATCACACTTCTACTGAAGGCAAGATAGCAATATTTTTCTTATTTTCTTTATTTCCCATGGGAAGAAAATTCCTTGATTCAAACTGAATGCCAGATAAATAATTTAGCATCTTCTTCCCTTTCTCATGGATAGTCAATAAAACTCCATTATCAGAACAGTACTCAGTTTTATGAAGCTTTTGAACTCTCTAAAACATGGAAGACAGACTCTCATGAATAATTAATATATGAATGTGAAATTTGTGATCTTCATTGTATCTGTATCAGAAAACTCAGATTCTCAATTCACTTGTCTTTGGTGCAATTTTACCCCTGTCAAGTGAAAAATTAGGCAGTTGCACAGGTCATTATGTCGCAGCCATATACTAGATAATAAGAAATAGAAAATATATTTTCAAGACCCAACTTAAGGAACAATTAAAGCAACTTGGCAAACTTGGCACAAGTTGAGATAATGACAACTTGTAAACCAAGGTGGAGTTCCATCTTTTTAAATACACATCTTTACTCAAAGAACAATATAGTGTTCTGTTCAGTGTTATGGGTTTCCAATCAGAAGACTGTAGTGATTTCTTCCAGTTTTTTAATAATTTATTTAAGATTGGTTGAAATGCAAGAAGAGTTTACAAGCAAGAAAGAAACCAAAGCCAAATCTTTAATTCTGAAATATTCAATTATCTCCATTATTAATATACCTGTAAATGTTGTAGAAGTCTAATCTGATGGAGCTATTTTGAATCTTTTAGCACCACAGGTTTTTACAATTCCCTATGCAAAAGTAATACCACATAAAGCAAGAACTCTATTTTAAAATACAAATAAGACTGTACAATGTGTTGAAGAAACTTGTGTTTAGCTATTAAGTCTCAAAAAAATGGGAACTGGGGATAAGAGTGAGAAATAATGTGCTTAGAAAAGAAAAAAAGAAATATTTTTATTTATTTGGTTTTGAAAGTATTTGACACAGTTGATGTCAGCTGCAACTTAGTGGCAATTTCCTCTGTCTCATATCTAAATATTCAGATATCAATAATATTTTACCTGAATGAAATTGATATAATTATACTTAATCAATATTTAATCCATTTAACCTTAAATAGACATTCCAGATTTCATTATTTACTGCTCTGCATGCTGGAAAACAAACTTGTAACAGTTGAAATAATGTCAAATCTAATATAAACTTCTATTGAAAATGTGGGGGTTCTTCTTCAGTTGTGAAATGCACCTTTAAATATAAGTAGATGAAAAAAGGGAAAGTATCAATCTATCTCACTTCAAAGGATAATCCTGAACACAAAACTCACTTAGTAAAAGGCAAGGAACAATTTGCAGCAAAATATATTTGTTCTTGAACAACCAGAGCAAAAAAAAAAAAAAAAAAAAGGTAGGCTGTTCTAGTCATAACTCTGTAACGTTTGTCTAAATTGTATAAACTCTCATTTCTAAAAAACCCAGGAGAAAAGGGGGAAATCAAATTAAATTCTGCCTCTTTCAAAAGGGGAAATTATGCCTGACATATGTCAAAATTCCATCCCAAGAAATATAGCAGGAGGGATTATAAGAGAAATGATCTCTACACTTTTGCAGCCAATTGGTGTTGGCTCCAGCTCAGGTATGTGACAGGAGGTCACAAACTTGAATTGCCCTGCTAAAGTGCTGACTTGATAGAAAAATCTAAACTTCATTTGTTGCTGTATCGTTTCCTCCAGGTAATAGCTGTTTATCTATTTGCATGCTCTGCACACCCTCTCTGCTGTAAAGCTCTGCACTTTTGTCAGTATTGTCATAAACAACAGCCAAGGGACATGGGCTAATGGATTGATTTATATTGAAAGTCTTACCTTGTAAAGAATTGATATACAGCCTTCACCATTTTATTTTTTCCAGCACATATTATAGCATGCTGACCATAGTTCCTCTGAAAGCAATCTTTATCTACAGTTCAACTGTTCTTTGGATATAAAAAATACACAGGACAAGACCTTTCTCTGGTTGTTTAAAAAATGTCTTGGGAGAACAATACCTAACCATAAGTTAAATACAGCTTCTTTAAACAATCCAAATTGTGCAACTTTGCTTCCATAACTGATTAAGTAATGAACAGTCTGGATGCTCTGCGGGTAAGAATGTACAATATTTTCTTTTGTTGGAAAGTATATTTTGTAAAGATCAAATGTCTGGACTGAAGGTGAAGAAGAATGAAGGCAAAGTAAAGCAGAATGTCATCAGGAAGGGTCTAACTAAAGCATTTGTTTTGCTTCCTTCTTTTATTTGTTTTCTTTAATATTAAATAAAGTCTGAAACTCTGTGTTAAGTAGAGGTTTTTGTTAAACCAGGTTTTACAGGCCAATTTGTCACTCATTTCTTAATACATTAATGATATAAACATGAACTGACTGAAAGATTTTTTTTTTTTGAAAAAAGAAGTTTTGAAAAAAATGGGGCAACTTCATATCAAGCAAAATATCTTTAAGGAGGATTAGCTCAGAGGCTTTTAAAGATAAGTCTCATTACTGTTCTGCTTATACAGAAACATTAGAAAGGATATTGCTTGTCACTGAGCTAACGTTTATGTCCAAGCCAGACGTACACAACACTTTCACCACGTGTTTTTCTGATGGTGAAAGCTGGTCACCTTACCACACAACTGAATCTTTGCAAAGTTTTACACTAACAATGGAAACCTGCTTTTAGACAAAGCATTCAAAGCTGCTGCACTTGAGATATGGATACTCTGCTGATGGCTGGCTACATGTGAGACTCTTTAGTTCCTTCTAAGGAGGGATCTTATTGCAGGCAGAAAGGCAAAAGAAAAAGAAGAGAAAGAAAAGGAAAGATATAAAGAAACACATTTAAATGATTTTAATTTTCTTTTTGTGGTAACCTATAATACATAAATTAAAAATGCTCACTCTTTTAATACAAAAACCCCCATAACTATTTTTCCATCCAGGCTTCTGTGTAGTCCTCAGAACATCTAGCTTTCAGCTTACACTGACTGACCTTTTCAGAGCTGTAAATCAAAGCTATACTAACCCAGTGTGGGCTCGTGACTGTGTTCTTCAGCTATAATTCTGGCTTATCAATTTCAGTTTGGATTCCTATTTTCTGCTACCTTCCCACAGTATGGGGGTGTTTCTGCTTACTATCTGCTTTTTTCCCTTTAATTCAGACCACTGATCTGCTTACACTTGGTGTTGCCCATCCTTCCGCTCCATTCACACAAGCCTCTCTCCTGAAGATAGAAAGCACTTGAGAGGCTATGTTTCTGTATCTTGCAGACTGATCCAAAGATCTCCCCTTGAAATCCTTAGAGAGCCTTAATTCAGAGACATCTGATTCAGCTCTTCAGTCCTATCATGCCATCTCCAGAAAATTAGGGAGAAATAATTGATTGTCTGGACAGGATCTCAATGTGTGAATGAAACCAATTAGCGTGAACCCAAACAGTTCTCCAGTCAGAAACCAAAACAAGAAAGCAATAATTATTTTGTGATGAACTCCTCTCCTTCACCCTTCTTCAGCATTCATAGATACTGTGTTGGATGCATGCCATGTTTTGTAATATGCAACACAGCATGAGTGCAAAGCCAGGGTTATCAGCACAAGCCAAGCAATACAGCAAACCACAGCTGGCAACCACATACGTCACCAGGTGTGGTACCCCTTGAGGACAACCCTCAGTTGTGGCTCATTCGTACCAAAAGTTTTGAAATAGTTTTCCAACATGAGACCCCTGATAAGGTGAAGTCTCTAGAAACAAAACTACAACACTCTCTTAAAACTCAAATTAGTAACCAAGAGTGTCCATTAAGTGCCCGTTTTGCCTGCTAACAGTCAAAACAAACCATCCCAACTACAACTACATGTAAGAAGGGGCTGAGTAAAAATGCATATTCTGACAAAGCAGAAATATTTATAACTGAATTAATAGTATAACTCTGTTTCAGCTTAAGGGCCCAGAAATGTTCTGTACATTTCCAACAGCACAGAATAAAACAGCTTGCATGGAGCAGTTTAGTGCAACATTGAAAGCCGGGAAATTGGCCTCTTGAACCTCTTAATCTTCACATCAGTAAGGAGAGCAAATGCTTAAATTCAGCACCTGGCATGTGGCCATTCACCCATAGCAAAGGGTAAAGCAGGTGCTGGAACCCAGGACTGACATACCACGTTATTTCTGCAAGAAAGATAAAAATAATTCTGTTTCCTAAGTGATGTAAGGCATTTCTGAACCATAACAAGTTTGATAAATCTAATAGCCAGCCTGTGCTGTGATTGACAGAAATATATGAAGAATTATGGGATTCATAGAATGCAGTCACCCTTTCCTTGTCTCATTTTTCTGTTACTTTATTTAATAACACTGCAAATAAGAAGACAAAGCCCAGTATTGAAAAAAAAAAATGAGAGTGGGGAAACTACAGCTGCCTGAAGGAGTACAGCTGTGCACCCAGGTTCTGCTTTCAGGCATGTTTTGTGTAAAGTGAAAATGAAAGCTTATAATAAAAGACCAGTGATCTGCAAGGTTTTGCAACTTGTTATGTAGTTCATAGGAGGTTTGCTAAGACCATGCTGGCACAGATGGGAAACAGAAGTGAAAGCAAGGAGGAATTTGCATACAGACTGCAGATTTCATTGTTCCTGGCAAAGCTGCCCTTGATTTGCTTCAGTCATTGTAACAATCAGCCCAGCCAACTGTTTACATGCTCTCCATTGTGCTGGTGTTGGCTAGGAAATGGCAGGCTCTATGAGATTTGCTTTCTGCTGGCACTCTGGGGAGCAGCAGGAGTTCACACACTTGACAGACAGACAGACAGACAGACGGGCCCCTCTTTCCAAGAAACAAGAGAGTGGTTTGCTTGCTCTTGAGCTGTCTTGAGTACTGTGACAATGAGGCATGTGTGTCTGAAAGCAGGACATGTAGCATGGTTTGGGTTCCAAGGAAGAAAGGGTGAAAATTTAAGCAAAGTGTCAAGACACACCACCTCAGAAGGCTTTAAACAACTACCCCTCCCTGTCCTACCACTTGCATCTCAGCTACTCTTAGGTAACTTTTCCCAGACAAAGACAGGCGAAGGGACAGGCAAAGAGTATTCATTCATAATTCACATTTGAAATGGGTTTAAGAAAGGAATGAAACTCAAGCTCTATGAAGGGATAAGTAAATAGTTGTCCTTTAACGGTAAAAGGGATAGCAGTGCTGCTGCTGTCATAGCAATGTAGTCACAGCTGTAAATATAATAAGCTCTCAAATTTAAATATAATCACAATCAAACAGAGGGCTCTTGAGAGACAATCCCCCGGTCCTCTCCCCCATCCTGCCTTCATTCATGACACTCTTAATGGGTTTAGGTTGATAGGCTTTTCCTTGTCCCACCCAGGTCTGATTTAAAAAAATGCATAGATGAAAACATTTATCTAAGTTATTTGAAAACTTCCTGGAGTGTTTAAGACTGACATTTCTTAAGTTGTGCAGTCTTTTTCTTAGATCCACTTTCTAGAACAAGAAAAGTTCTTTAAAAGTCTTAATCATAGCCACTTTTATTAAGGCAAAGAAAAAACTTATTCCTGGGAACACTCATACAGTCAGTATATTACTGCAGACAGAATCAGCAGTGGGCCACATTCAAATGCCTATATTTCTCCTTCAAAATGTAGGTAAACTATGTTCCAAATCTTCACTGATTGTTGGTGAAAAAAAAATCTCAGTAAGCAGTAGTATAACTCTTTCTCATCAGCCAACACGCTAGATTTATATGATATGCACCCCTGAAAAGCATACTCTCAGCTTAAAGTAATTTGGGAAATATGATGACTAACCTACAGACTAGAAGAGTGAGGGAAGGGTTCCTCAGCCAAACAAAACACAAAGGAATGTATACTTGAAAATAGAGAAATAAGACCAGTGTTATCGAAAAGCCAAATTCCCCACTGAAACAAAATATCCAGGAATATAATTTAATAAGGTAGAAAGCAAAGTAAGCATTTTACACTTCTATTATATTTTCCTTACAAGTTTTTTTCTGCAAATACAGAAAAGACAACAATGTCATTTCCTTTATATGGATTATTAACATTTTGTTAGTTGTGATTTATTTATACAGGTCTGACTAATGGCTTGAAATGAAACGGCTATAGCAGGGAAATGATAAATTATCTAGTATATAATGCTGCTTAAAACCTAAACATGTGTTTATAGTTCTTGTTCCGGGATAGTTGCCAAAGGGACATTTTACTTAGCAAGTTATATTAGTGTGAGTATTTTTTTCCTATGAACAACAAAAAAAGTGTCCAAAAATAATAAGATGCAAGAGGGGGAGGAATCTTGTTGGTTTTTTTTTTCTGCTAAAAGCACCAGGAATCAGAATTTCAAAGGTATTTCCATGTTGTGTTTATTAAAAACATTCATTTCTTAATACAATTTGGTAAGAATTTACAGTAATAGTTATATGATCAAGAAGGAATCTCTCAGCCTGCAAGGCTATCACTCTCTGTAGAGTCATTTGGGGTACACAGAAGGAGGTTGTGTTCCACTTTTCAGAGTTAGTTGAAGAAGTAATTTATTGTCACAGCACTCAGGACTAACGAGTACTAATGATGTTCTTGACAATTCTTTGAGATAAAGAAAAAGAACTGAAAATCCATAAATCCCATTCTTTAAGATTCATTCTGTAACAGTAACCAAAATATACTTGAATGAAACAGTCTTAATGACTGGAGAAAAAAAAATAATCCCGAAACCTACTATGTATCATTATCATCCATAAATATCTTTACTTCAAGAAGCTTTTTATGACACAAAGACAAACCTTTTTACTTGAAAGGAAATAGGAATAAAAAACATTTAAAAGTCATTAAATTAGCAGCTCACAGTAAATATGCACACCACCAAGCTGGAAACAAGAACGACTAGAAGTACTGAGCTTCATCCAAGAAGAAACACAAAGTAATAAGCAAAAAGTGCAAGAATCCTAATGATGGATAGAGAACATCTAAAAGTTAATATAATACAGGTCAAGATTCATGATAAAATCATGAATGAAGTTGGGATATTTCTCACAGTAGCCAAGTATGAACTCATCCTATGAAACTAAAAAGTAGCATGATTACAATCCAAAAAAAAAAACAAAGGAAGAACTTCTTTTCACACATTGTGCTAGTAGTGCCACAGGATGTTGTGTAGACTAAAAATAGATATAAACTTGAAAAATAATAGATGTAAGAGAGCTTGTGAGCAGGCTAACAAAGTCAGTGACCTGGACACAACTTACTGCAAAGGAAGTCCTTAAATTGCTAACTGCTACAAGCTGGGAAGCCATGCAGAGGGAATAATTTTTCTTTACCTGCTTTTTTAATACTCCTTACCAATGACTACCAAAGGTGTGATAGTAAGATAACTGAACATTTGATCAGAGGTAATGCAGTCATTTTTATTCACATTCTTAAGGCAACTAAGTGAAAACTGATGAGCAGATTGTGAAGAGAGAAACAAAAAAATGAATGAAATCTATAAAAACCAGGAAAGCTGCAAAAAAATCTGACCTAAAAAGATAGGGACTTTCACAAAATGAGTCATTAAAGAAGAGGAACTAGACCAGTCTGATATTAAAAAAAAAAAAAAAAAAAAAAAAAAAAAAAAAAGAGATGATTTACCGGGTTGAATGGGTCACTACACTGAAGAGATACAATGTTGTCCTTGCTCACAAAACCACCAGAGTTGCATCCTTCTTCTTCTGTAAAAAGAGGGTACTGGTTACAGCTGTTTTGTATAGCTGGACATGCTGATATTAACGTTTCAAAATAGCCCTGAAAGAAGAAAGGATGAGGAAAAAATTAAGAGCAAATGCATTATGTTAACAAAAAAAATATATCACAGTCATGTCTGAGATGCTGATAAGAAGCATATATTCTCCCAGTAATTAGAGGTAGTCTCCTCAATTGTACAGAAATATGTACTTAACTTTTATTTCCAGACAGTAACCCCAATTAAAGGTGACCTTTGCTGAAATGACCAACAGGCTTTGAGAAAGCTCTTTGGATGACATGGCTCCAGTACTTCAAGAGAAATTTATAGGTGAGGATAAAAAGTTGATAGGGGACAGATCTTAAATGACATTTGTTTTGGGGTCAGATTGTTGTCCTTTGTCTCTTAATCCGTGTTTCTGTAATGAACATTCACAGTCCATTTCTCTCAGCAAGAGTTTCTTCAGTTACCAGCCACGGGTCTTTTAGGCAGCTCCATTCGTTCAGTCATGTCATTTCCTTGTTTCATTAAAGACAGCTTTCATTTCATAGGCGCA
Organism: Lophotriccus pileatus; assembly: GCA_035583135.1. Taxonomy (NCBI): domain Eukaryota; kingdom Metazoa; phylum Chordata; class Aves; order Passeriformes; family Tyrannidae; genus Lophotriccus; species Lophotriccus pileatus. Next base: position 67,665,217 of record JAWWES010000115.1, read on the forward strand.
GCATGGGTTTGTGTTTGGAGGGGGGAGAGGAATTCAGCTCACTGTGTTAATAAAACCGTTCATGGTTCCAGCTTGTTATCTTTAAATTTCACCCTGCAAGGACAATTGCTTTCCATTAAAAATGATAATAATAATCAATTCTAACTTTGTTGCTGTTGAAATGCAATCGTTCTGATCACTTTCTGCCAACAAAGGGCTACAGATAAAAATGAATGTTTTAGTGTGGTTGTGGGTGATGTGATTCTCTCTTTAATCAATACAGACAGGATGAAGATCCCTGTGTCTGAGAGGATATGTGCTTCAAAAGGGCCACTGAGATTGTAGAAGGGAGAAAGAGGTCCACACAATTTCTTCAGTTTTGCTTTAATGGTGTGTTTAGTGGCACATCATTCCTACTAATGTGCTTCTTCAGTGTTAACCTTAATGCTGAAGGGACAGACACAGGTACTCCAGCTTGTCTTGGAGAAACAGTTTATATTCATTCCTTCTGAACATTTTCTAAAGTGTTCTGCCAAAAAATCTGCTTATATACATAGATTTTTCAGGACAAAAGTTCCAGATCTCAAAAGAACTGGGGTATTGTAATGCCCAGCTTGGCAATGCCTGAAAATGTGAAAAGGAAGAAATTTTTTTACTATGAGGGTGGTGAGGCACTGAAGAGGTTGACCAGAGAAGTTGTGGATGCCCCATTCCTGGAACTGTTCAAGGCCAGGTGGGATGGGGCTTTAAGCAACCTTAACCGAGTGGAAGCTGCCTGCCCATGGCAAGTGGGTTGGAACTAGATGATCTTTAAGATTCCTTCCAACCTAAATAATTCTACAATTCTGTGATTCTATGATGCCAAGCTTTGAGCATGCATGACAGCTTGGGAATGGCCCAGGGCTGACTGCTGTGTCTCTGCTGCATGTTTCTTGCTGGCTGATGCAGTCTAGGCTAGGCTTTTTTTTTTTTTAGAAGTCAGTGCCTGGCAATCTCAGTTCTCAAGCTCTCCAAAGTGTTTGAAGGCTAACCAGCTTCTGGCCCTCCAAAATGTCTGTTATGTTACTGGTGTGCCCTTGTGATTGCTTTAATTCATCACTAATCAGTTCACTACTACTAGAGATCCATGTTCTCTGGATTGACAGCTATTTCTGGGTTCATTTTTAATATCAGACAATGGAGAAAATGTGTAGGTTTCCTGTGGAAAAACCAGAATTGAAGATCTCAACTCAAAAGTATGAGATAGGGTCACAGAGAAACAAATCAAATAAAACTTGATCTACTTTATGTTTAAAAGCATTTTTTCATTCTTAGCTCCCTAGGGACCTTTCTTTCAGAATTCCTTCCCCCCAAGCTCTATTCTGAGAGTGAATGGGGGCGGCAGAGATTTGCGCTTACCTACTCCTCTGGGGCTAAACTGGCTTCCCCTTCTGTCCAGTGTTACTACTCAAAATGGTTATTTCTCAAAATCTTCTCTTCTCCTACCCATTTATCATTCTTAATTTCTTAATGTCAATTCTTTCCCCTTTCCTTTCATGAGGAACAGTCAGTAGGAATCTGCATGAGGGATGGACTTACATTACGTTTACTATTAAAGCAATTTCATACATGCCACAGTATCCAGACTGCTATAACAGAATTCATATTACAGGGAATGTCACTGTGCATACTTTTTAAACTCCTTTTGAATTTATTAGTTTTAATTTGCCCCTATAAATGGAAACAAAATGTTCATCAGCAATGACAGTGGCAAAATTCTCTGACATCAGCTCATCTGAAAACCTTGTTTCTTCATTCTTGCTTCCATCAGTGCCAAGAACATGAAAGGAGTATGGACTTGTCTTTTCCATTCAAGTGCCTCATACAGAGCATAGGGAAGCACAATAATGGATATTTTGTGTCTTCCAGGTGGCTTCTTCTGTGTGCTCCCCTCAGCACTGATTTCTGTGTTAAGTGTATATTGCCTCTTTAGATACTTCTCTTGAACTCACTACCTGCATGCCACCTCACCAATATATGTCATCTGTGGTAATCTTTCCTTTCATGCCTTCTTTTTTTCCTGAAGAATGGGACCCTTTAGTACAATTCTCTTCTCTAAAGGTACAATTGACTTCTTTTTCGGTATTTTATAGCGTGGTTCCATTCTGGGTAAATTAGAGAAATGAATGGAAACTAGATAGAATTGTGCTAACCTCACAACTAACACTAACAAGCAGCGCCAGGACAAAAGAAAACAAACAAACAAACAACAAACAAACAAACAAACAAACAACAACAACAACCAAACAAAAAACACCAAACCAAAACAAACAGAAAATCTGAATTTCCACATGGAAATGGAATAAATGAGAAAATTCAGTAGCAAAGCAGAAATGTGTGAGAAAGAGGCTGAGAGACAGATAAAAAGAAAAACTCTAAAACCACATTTTAAAAAGCAAATAAAAAGAAAATAATAATGTCAGTCCTAATAGACAGATTAAGAAATAGGAACTCAGCCAACACAAGAAATAGAAGAACAATATTATAATTGTTTCTTGAGATATCTGGCAATGGGCCATTTAGCCTGCTTGTTTTTTACCTTGGGTCATTGCCCAGACTGGACAATTAAAAGGATATTTTTGTCATAGAACCAGTCATTTTATTTCACTGCTGTTAAAATAGTGTCGCTACCAACTGTGCACATTGATTTAATCTGTAGTTGTCAGATTTTGTGGAACAAAAAGCACTTACTATAGTTCAGATATCTCAGAAGTACAGCCCTATCTTGAGGACTCTCAAATTAAAAGAATGACTTTCTAGAGAGTAGGTGAAATTTCACCTTCTCTACCTCCCCCCCCTTCTCCGCAGGGAAATTCTGAATACAGACTGACAGCCAAATTCTCCCTTTATGATCACCTACATTTTCCTCTCTCCCATCCTGATTGTTGACATTTGCCAGAGGCACAATGAATCTTTAAATAGGAACTTCTGAGGACTGGTGTCATTTATTTTCCATCCTAAGCTAAAGAATGGATGGTGGTGAGTATATACTGTTTTCCATTCAACACTATAAGCACATCTGTTTTCCAAGGCTCTTTTTAAGGGTTGCTATGTTTAGCAAAGAGGTTATTTTAGTTGCAGCAGATCCCACAGGATCAGAACATTTCTGACATTGGATCCTTTTTACAGGTAGAGTTTTTAAGAATCTGAAAATTCAGATTGAGTAAATGTATTATAGTGAAATAACACATTAAATTTATTGTAAAGGAAGAGGAATTGAGGAGCTGGATTCGAAAACTCTTGTGCTGTAGGAAGCGACTAAAGATCCTAGTTCCACATGTACCTGAAGGAACTTAAATCCATACCTCCTAGATTCCAAAACAGTAGCTTGTTCATTACACTGTGAAATCATCTGTTACGGCTGCTGTTTCATAGGAAATCCTTCAGTTATTATTGAGCACAAGACTTAGAATGAATTTTCTGCTTAAAGAATAAGTGTTGAACATGGAGATGGGACACCTGCATTCCAGGACACTCTTCAAACAGTCTAGTAAAAAACAGCCTAAAAGTCCCATACTACACAGTGGCTTAAGCGTGACACTTAAGTTACTGTTTGGGAGCCCTGAAAGGTGGTTTTAAACAGACTTGTATGGAGATATGAATGAGAGTATAGCACAGCACTGAATAAAGTGAAAATAAAATAAACTTCACATTTTCCCCAGCTGAAAGGATTTGGGAAATGTTTGGAAGTCATCAAGGATTTTAAAAACAGTAATAGTGAAATGATGGGTTTAGATAAATTTATTATTTCTTAGAGAGAAATTTTCCTTGCAGTTTGGTGTTTATAAATGTTTAGATTAAAGAAATGAAAAAAAAAATTAAAAAGTAACAAGATAATTTTATTATGTTGTCTTCAAAATTTTCTTTTTCATACAAAGAGCTTTGAAATGTTTGTAGTTAATTACTGCAATTCTTGAAGCAACTGTGTATGCCTGATTAGCTCTAAGAAAAGAGGTAGAAAAAATTAACTATATGGTAAAACAAATAACTAAAAAATGTCATTGCCTATACAGTTTGAAATACAAAGTATAAAATATAAATCTTAGGGTAAGATGTTACAGCTGATTCTGCCTGAAAATGGGTGGGGAGATTGCTTCCTCACTCCTTCAACTTTTAGGTAAATGTGATAACATAAAAACATACAAAATCAGTCTCAGATCCAAGATCAACACATCTTGTTCTAGCTATTCTAACTTTCTGACCATATATCCAAGACATATATCAGCGGGTCAGCCAACAGAAAACTAAATGTAACTACTTTATTATTTTTTGTCCATCTTTGTGCAGTCATCTTGTCAGGAAAACCAGATGTGGAAAGAAAAATCATATTTGAAAAGAAATCCTTTTCACTCATTATCAATAGGACAATTGAAAAACAATGAGTACATTTGAATCATGTAACAGGAGGGGAGGTAAGCAAGTAAGTAGATATGCAGAACAGTTTCTTCAGCATGTTAGCACACTTTATCCTGCTACCCTCTGGCATCTAAAATTCAGAGACCTGATTGTTTTCCCACTGCACTGGAAGCTCTCTGAGATCATGCACTTCACTTTGTCATGGACCACAGAAACATGTAACCCTCAGGATATCTCAAGGTCAACCCCATACTTAAGGCAGGGACAGTTAAAGCAAGGTGCCCGTGGTTGTGTCCATTTCAGTTTTGTCTCCAGAGAGGAGAGAGTCCATCCACTCTGGGAAACACATTCTAATGCAGACATCTCACAGTGATTTTTTTCCCCCTTATGTCACTGCTTTCCCCTTATCTACACAGCCACTCATGTCACCAGCTGGGCCAGGCATTACTCTTACCTTTGGTTAATCCATGCTGCCTGTTCCTAATCACCACCTGAATCTGTCCTTTGTGTGACTGGAAATGGCTTCAGGGAGGATTTGTTTTCCTATCTTCCTAGGGACTGAGCTGCTGATCGCCCTGCAGTTTCTTGGATCCTGTTTTTGGTAGATAAGTATGTTGTCTTTTTTTTTTTCCACTGCTTACCTGTGTTCTCCTTTACTATGGATGCCAATTCGCTCTCACAGGTATGGTCAGCAGGCTTTGGCCTCTCCTTGGTGGTCAACTTGGCTCTCTAATGCAAGTCCCCAGAAATGCTGGGAGAACCGTGAGCTACAGCCACATGCTCCACACCCTCACAAGTTTTGTCACAGAGGGACTGCGAGCAGAGCCTGTTTCACTGAAGAATAAACTTCTCAATAAAAGGAAATCTTAACTGTTACACTCTGCTAAAATACAGGATAAAGGGCTTCCTAATGCTTAGCTAACCAGCAAAACATTACAAAGTTAAAAATCAAGGTTATATACCTTTGTTATAAAGACTTTAATGACGTGACTCATAGGTAAAAAAGTACTGAGCCTCTGAGAAACATAAATTATATAGATAATTCATCTGACACAAAGGGCAAATGATGCCCATTAACGGTTGAAAAAGATAAAGCCTAGGCTGGATACCAGGTCTGATTTTGTGTCATTCTGAATGTTGCACTCACACGCTGCATTTGGTGAAGGCCAGTCCAATCTGGAAGCCAATATGCAAAATTTAGACCCAGGTGTGAAGTTCTGGGTAGAAATCCCATTACAAATCAGAGTAAATATCTGACCTCTGCCTTTTAGACTGCAAGCTCTTTATATAGCATTCGTCTGACCATATACTTTTAAAGTGCTTGGTATGTTAGGACTAACAAACAAACCTGGATATGCTATTATTATTATGGCATGGTTTAATCCCAGGTGGCAACTAAATTCCACACAGGTGCTTGCTCACTCTTACTTGGTGGAGTGAGGGAGAGAATCAGAAGAGTAAAAATGAGAAAACTCATGGGCTAAGGTAATGACAATTTATCAAAATATGAAAATTTTCCTTTACTACTAAAACTCCATTTTAATGTGTTTCTTAAGTCCTTTAGAACAATTCTTGTTCTAACCCAATGTAATTAAAGCAGTGATTTTTTTTCAAAAGTAGTGAACTGGTCATAGTAACTGGACAGAGAAATATGAGATTATGAGGTAAAAATATCCCTGTTCAAAAATGTGTATTTTTGATTAAATATCTGAAGTGGTATGCAGGGATTAGTAGCATAATCATCTCTCTATCATTTGTGTTTCATTAGAGTACTCTCAATTTCAAATCTGTTTGATATTAAATTGCAAGGGAAAAAAGAGATTTAGAAAAGAAGTATCAATCTCTGAACATCACCAGATAGATTTCTTGTATATTTATGTGTGTGTATGTGCTTGTGTGTATGCATGGATGTATAAAATTTCATAAAACATGTTTATCTAAATCAAGGAATAACGGAACCAAGGAAATAATCTTCATATTTCCCCCCTTGACCTTGTAGAGTCCTTAGTGCTGCACCTAGAACATGCAGAGTGAGAGAAGATAGAGGACAAAATGGACTAGATAGGATCAGGATTAATTTCCTCCTGACTTATGTTTGTTGTTTTGTTTTGTTTTGTTTTTTTTAATGGGAGTGTCTTAATTAAATTCACGTGAAAAAAGTTCAGGTGAGGTAGGCTGCACCTGTGTAGACAGAGGTAAATGTGGGTCTTGAGTAAGAGAGGTTTGAGTTTATACTGCCCTGTAAAACTTCTCCATTTTTGAATGGAATTTTTGAACATAACTGCTGAAGCATGTGAGCTCTCCTCTGCTCTCCTGTTAACTCCTAAGCACTGGTGGTCTTTTCCATTCAGCACAGCAAGAGACAGCTTAAATTAATAAAAGGGAGCAAGCTAGTGATATAATCTGATCTGCAGTAAAGCAGTCTCTGGTCACATCTGACTTTAACATGAATTAGAATCTGAAAGTTTTTCTAAACTTTCATTGCCTTCCTATGTTCCTACAGAGACTGCAGTTTCGTGTTTCACAGCACCAGTCCCAGAGTATTTTCCTTGTGTGGAAGCTCTTTCCTACAGATTATTGAGATACTAAGAAAATACATATGGTATAAACACACATATACACACTGTATGTGACCTTCTGCATCCAAACTGAAGGTTGAAGGGGAAGGGATGAGAGGAGTGGAAAAGCCTGCTTTTGATGAGCCAGAATAATACCAAACATGAGGCTAACTGGAAGAGCACTCTGCTGTCTTAAAAGCAGACAGCCCTGTGTAACAGCATCCTTCTATTCCACAAAATTGGATCTCTTAAAATATTTTTAAATATCAGTGAGTGAGTATGACAAATTTTGTCACTTGGCAATCTTTGAAATCTCTTTTCCCTCAGGGTCAGCACCAGAGTCAATGAACTTGGAAGATGCTAAAAAGGCTTTTTAAAGCTTCAATTTTCCTTCATATTCTTCCATTCCTCTGTAACCCTACCCTACCTCTTCTGTCTTTTGTGTCCTTTTATTTTTGTATTTCTTCAAATATGACTATCCCCTTACTTTTGAGACTTTTATCAGAGAGCTTAGTGATTGGAGCATATTTGTAATTGAAACAGCCTTTGATTATGTATGACACAGGCACATACATTCCCAAATGCATTACATGACCACAGCACGGCTTTCCTCTGGGCAAACTCTGTTTAGTGACACAAAGCTCTCTGTATAAACTGGCTGGAGTGGTGATGTTCAGATCATTTCTAGAAGTGACTCTGGAGCCTCTCTTTGTGAACTGCCAATGTTTTGAACAATGTTTTGCTGGGTCAAATCCTCATCCTCAGGCCCTTCCTCTGGAATGTCCATATCCTTCATGTCCTGGGTGCCCCAGAACTGAATCCAGTTCTGAATGCAGTACGTGAAGGTCCCTGAGGTATTTACATGAGTCTTTGCAGCTGAGAGAGCCTTCATACACCTATAGCAGCATTTATGGAGGATCTTTATACTGTGATTTCAAAATTATTAAAACCGCCTGCTTTTTACACAAGAAAAATATCAAAAACCATGTTTTTGCATATATTTGCAAATAGAGGGAGAAAAAGAGTATTTTTATCCTTTGCTCATAGAAATAATAGAGAGCAACAAAGAATTCACACACAACTAGGCAAGGCTCACTCAGAGTTTCTGAAAATGAAATGAAAGGAATAGAGACAACCTGAATGCATGTGTTATTTTAATCTTACCATTGGGTGTATTTTTTCTGTGCTATTTAGATCTCTAGGCATATGCTTTTTCACCTCTAATATGTTTATGCAAATTTGCTCCAATTGCTACTTGCAAGTGTTCACAACATGACAAGTATTCTGACGTATTTAAATGACATACCTTTTGAAGAGATGATAGGGAGACATTACAGCACCGCGTTTGAGATGCTATAGATGAGAGCTGTCGTGCTTTCCATTCTAAGCCCCTGTTTTTCGAAGGTTTATAATCCTGGAGCAAAAATTATTTTTGGACCTTTATTTAACACACATGATTGGAATAACATGTCTCTGGATACAATGTGAGAACGTATCTGTTCAGTAGAATTTAGAGGTTCAGAATATATATATAATTTGCAAGAAATGGGGGTTTGCCCATGTCAGTATTTTCTAAAATTTTTATACTGCAGCCAGTTTCAACTCTGCCATGGCTACATAGGTTTTAGGATACAAATATGTGCACATCTGTTGTAATTTATACGAAAATAAACATTCCTGCAAGTGTGAAGAATGAATGCTCCAATGATGCAGGTGGTTTTAGACAAAAGATGGCAAAAATTCAAAAGACCTGTTGAAATGCCACTGATGCTGTATGGAAAAAAAAAAAGTAGGAAAAAACAGAACTCAACAGCTTATGCTGCAAGATCTTGTATGTTTCCTCTGACACTTAGGCACATGTTAAGGATGTTGCAGACAATTGCTATTTTAAATTTTTGTGTTTATGATATTTAAGTATATGGAAACATTTCCCCTTGAAAAATACTCTTTAACCACTTGGAGAATCGATTTTGACAGACGCGGCCTTTCTTCCATTTGAAAACGCCTTCAGCTCTCGTTTGGATTCAAACATAGCACATCAGTTTTCTTGTGCTGGCACTAAAGCTTGTGGGACTTTTTCGTTCTCTTCCAGATGCTTCATAATTGAGAAATGGACGATGGCTAGCTAGAAATAGCTCTCTTTAGGAGCATCTTCAACTGAAGAAAAAAGAAAATAACCTCCCAGCATCCTCTGAAATTTATTTGAGAGGAAAAGTCAGAGTTAGCAAAATACAGTGTTCTTTTGTTTACCTTTTGAAAAACCTAGTTGCATCAAATTCCAGTGAAAAGGTTCTGCTACTACAAGAGTCTAACACCTGAAAAACTAGCAATGTCTCAATACGGTGCTTCTGCCCAGAATCCGATAGTATTGCACTGGACATTATTAGCTCGCGTATCAGCAGTTTCTGTGATATGACTGAGCCTCTGCTGCCCTGTGTGTTCATTTCAGAAACTCAGTGGTGTCACAGGTGCCTCTGGCCTGGGCAAGTGATGCCACCCTGTAAAGGGTAGGACATGTGAAGCAGACTGACTGTGTTCTAACATCAGCTTTTCATTGCTGAAATACCATACCTTCAAAAAACCTACACGCAAGCATGCAACCACATCACCTTTACATCCCAAGTGAGTCTCAGGCACCATCGTTCAAGGTCAAGTCAGCTCAAAGCATAGGCAGATGAGGTCACAGATCACTTGTGAACAGGAATTACGGAAGTGATCTACCCAGCCCTGCAAAAAAACAGCTGTTTGAATGTTTCTCTGCTGAGATCTTGAGCAGAGGACAAGGATTCAGTCCAGGTTCCATCTTACACCCAGTAGTTCTGCTCGTTTGTAAACCTTGTAACCCCCTAGGTTCCTGAACTTAAACACTGCCTCTCCAGAAAGCCTCCAGAGTCATTAGCTTTAATTGCTCCTTTATGCCAAGAAGTATACAGAAACTCGTTTCTACCTACCAGAGAGGGAAACCTTTCACAAATCCAAATGGTAGTGTGAGCACTGGCCCAGGAAGTGTGTAATCACACTAAAGTCCTATTTACCCACATGAGTGCAAGCCAGTGGATCAGGAAGGCGGACAGATCACTAGGCCCTAGGCAACCCTGGCAGGCCACTCGGTCTCCTCACTTAACCTGAAGCCAGCAACAGCAGAAACTGTGCATGTGGAAGGAAAATGAGAAAAGAAGGAAACCAAATCTATTATAAAAGTTATAGGACTCAGCTAGTGAGGGGGAGAGCTGCTTCTGGCTCTTTTCCCTATTCACTTGTAGGATAGTGCATGACTGCAGTAGGAGTAGTGTAGTATAGGTGGGAGGCCAAATCCTCCATGGGTCATGGACTACTCCACGGCTTGTGTCCATGAAGGCTCAGGTTCCAACTTCACCAGGAAAGTTGAAGGATAGTCATTCCTTTAATTTCTAGCATCCAAAGGTTCATAAACTGTACTGCACGTGTAAGACACACCATCTTCCCTCCTCCACACATATGCAGATACACATAAATTGAAGTACAGCTTAAGAGCAGATTTCTGCCCTGGGGTAAACAACATAACTAGAAGGTTACTTGGAGAAAAGCAGGAGGTAATGCTACTTCTTTCTTCAAAATAAAGCCAGGCCTCATCTATTATGTTCTGCCTATATTTCAAAATGTATATGGGTGCCTACCGTTCCCAGTTGGGAAGCGAGGCCTTCAGAGGCTAATGTACTAGCCAGAACTAGTGTACTAACTCTTCCCTAAAGATGTACTTTTCTCCTTTGAATTTAGGAACTTTTTTCAAGAACACTAGAATTCTCCCTCTTTCTCCCTCTTGTAAGGCAAGATTTAGGCACTTTGCTACCTAAAGCTACCTTCTGTCCTGAATAAACTCCACTGAAAGTGTCTTTTGAGGATAATATGATTTGAACAAATTACTTTTATCTGACATTTCTCCCTTTAATCTAAAACTTTATTTTAACTCTGAAAGAAAATGAATAATGAGGTAAAAATTAATGAATGCCTTAGATTAAAAAAAAAAACCAAACCAAACAAACAAAAAACAACAAAAAAACCCAAACCAACAAAAAACCCCAACAACAACCAAAAAAAACCCAAAAAAACCAAATGAACAAACCAAAACAAACAAACAAACAAAAAACACAACCAAAAAAAACCCAATCAAACAAAAAAACCCACATTCATATATGTTAAAGATTCTAAATCACATTCATACAGAGGAAAATAATTAAAATAAAAAAATTTGGTTTGGAGATCTTGATGTGAATCATGAATCATTCCAACTTCAAGCAGGAGGAGGGGTGATGTACCTTGTACTTTATCCTATGCGGGGATTTTTCACAAAGAATGAATCAACAATCCTGCATGGAAAGATAGTCCTCCTCAGTTTTCACCAAGCCACATGTCCACTGGTAAATCTATGCCCTAGTCCACCTGCTACCATGGCATCACGCCCACTCATACTAGGTGAGTACCTCACAGAAGCCAATCAACAAATCTCTGGATGGCTTGGGGAGGTTAATGCACAGCATACCAAGAGTCAGGTTTTTGAAGAGGCTCCTGGCACATCTTGTGTTTTTAATGATTAGGATCTCACCCTCAGGGCTGTGTGTTACCAGCTCAGTCCTTGTAACAGGGGACTGGAGCAGATGGCTTGGCAAAACCAAAAGGCTCTTGCCTTCTCAAAAATTAAAGATTAATTTGTTGTTTTCTTCTAATAGGAAATTTCATGCTGACGAACAGTATTGAGCTGACAGGCTTATATTTCTTCATCCATCTTCTGTTCAGAGAAAAGCATAACCATCCTCATATTAACTCCACAGACTTTCTACTTTCTGCTATGCAGTGATGAGAGAATATTTCAGCACTCCCAGCTATTTTGCCTTTGGCATTTCCACTTTGGTTTCCAACAAGGATGATATCACCATGTGTTTATGGATTTACTTGTTTGTTTTTCATGATGTGGGCAATAGTCTACTACAAGCTGGCTTGAGCTTTAATTATATCACATAGACCAACCATCTGGCTCAGTATTAATTAATGGTAACATTTTTAGCCATTGCTGCAGATATGTAACATGAGAGGCAAAACCTTCTTATTGAATAAATAATCACCTTATCACCTGAAGTAGGCAGATTAGTCAGTACCTAGTGCTGGGTCCTGCTAGACACTGGTGGTCTGATCAGCAACGGCATGTAGTAGAAGTGTTTTTCAGAATATTAGACAAGAGCAAAGGATGAAAGGGAATTAACACTTTTCTGGACAGGGGCAATGGAAATTAACCACGGCTTATAAATTTTCTGTTGGAAATTCTTATGTTCCTGTCTGAACACAATGCAAAACAACAAAGGGTTTGTGTGATTCAGTGTAATGGAATCTATTTTTATATTTAGCCAGTTTAATCAATTTCAAAAGACACGAGGGTTGAAATAGCTTTTTGCTGAAAATGGCAATACATATTTACACTGTTTATCCAATGCTAATAGCTCTTTTTAAGGCTTTTCTAAAGCCTGCCACCAAAATCCTTACTGTTTTGAGCCACAAACCCTCACAGGAGATCATTAAGCATATAGGCAGCGGAACTGTGCAGCTGCTTCTCCAGTCATACTAATCTCTAGACAGATGCTCTTCATGTTCATATTCTGTGATGAATGCCAAAGAAACTATTAGAGTACAGATTGACTTAGACTGGACCATGTTCCTTGGAGAACTGGTTTCAAACTGCGAGAAGAACTGAGACATCACAAAGGGAACTGCAACTCCTGTGATTTTCTCCTCTAGCATTTCTGAATGCAGTCTTGCTTGGTGAGCCAAAACACAATCCTAAAGCATACTTCCATTATTTTCTCTGCTTACTTGTTTGCTGAATTTGCTGCAGCTAGCTTGGCTGCTCAACTTTGCCCAAATCTGACTTCCAAGAAATTCCTAGACATTTCTGTATAGATTCTATGCTGGTCCTCTAGCTGGTGTTATCTGCTACTGTATCTGTTGGGAATCTTAAAAAGCAAAGAATAGGCTAGAGGCAGAAAGTTACTCCCCATTACGCTTTTCCCAGCACTGCAATGGAGGCCTGAAGAAAACTTAGTTGTTACAAAAGTGAGAGGTCACACCTGCTCCCCTCCTCTGAGGCTCAAGGATCACATGCCTCTATCGGATCAGAGTCCAGGGACCTGTCTGCCCAAAGAGACGTGTCATCTGTGGTACATCCCGCCACAAACTTTACTTTTCCAACCTTCATAGCTACAGCAGATGTCCTTGTTGTTATTCTGAGGAAGGGAGCCTCTCTGGGCTCCCGGGCTCTTGTCCAGCTGCAGATGTGGAAAAAGGATACATATAATAATAATAATGGAATCTTCTTTCTGTCGTTTCAGCTTACATCATCTTGGCACCAGCAGTCAAGGTAGCGTTAGTCAGTCAGTCATACAGTTTCTGTGTATTCCCTCTCCAAACACCACCCTTCTGTCTCCACTACCACACTGCCTTTGCTCCTATTTGCTCCATCCCAGTAGGAATGATTTCAGACGTAGGAAATGAGGAGTTATTTTTCTGCTGACCATTGTTCATTTCCTCAGCTCATACCTCCCACATTTGCTAACTGTGACATTTGGAAACATAGAAACCTGAATCCACTTAGTTATGATGAACCCATATAAAGGTTTTGCAGTGGGTTGCTTGTAAAGTAGCAAACACCAATGTTGGCCTATATTCTATGGGCTATTTCTCTGATTTATACCTTGTATAAGGAGCAAAATATAAGTTGTTCCTACAAAGACTTAAGGAGGACTTCAAGCAATATATTCCTTCACATACATCTCAAGCAGCTACATGCCTGATTGATCCTACTGCGTGGGAAATACCCTGAGGGGTACCTGCATTGCATATAATTGCATCTTTTTTGAATGATATACACAAAAATACGCCCATTGCACTTCAGGTTGTTATGCAAACTGTCCCTAGCTATTTTGTATGTGAATTCTCTGCAAGAAGGAGCAGGATCTAGGACCATTAATGAGGAGACGGGAGGAAAGCTTGGGGGAAAGGAGACTAGTTCAAAGTATTCTATGTCGTAAAGATGGAAAAAGCTATGTAGTCTGATTTGTCAAAAATGAAGAAATGTTACAGGTTTGAGGTCTGTTATAGCTCTTGTTTAATTTGCAGAAGCTTGTAAGAGGCCATTTATTTTTAACATAAAACTCTTCCCTGAAACTATGGTTTTCCAGGAAAACCAATGCCACTGTTATACATTGACTTAATCAGAAAGAATGAAAATAAGATGCTCTTAACTGACATATAGGAGAACTAGATGAAATGAATTGCAGTTATGCAGGTGGGTCAGTCTTGATGAATGTGAGAAGACAAAGAACAAAAAATGGTAATGATTTTTCCATGTTAACAACACATGAAAATGTTACCATCTATGTGTTTGTACTAAGCTTGATGATGGGCTAAAACAAAATATAATTCCTGGATCAGAGTGCAAATCTCAGGAAAATGAACACTGCCTTTCTATATAAATAGGGAATCCAGAATTATTGCCTTTGGCAATGCATAAAATTTGAAAGCATGTTGTTCACTGATGTTCCTTCAGTGCTCTCTATTCTGCCTTAAAGATCCAGTAGGCTTAAGCACTGTTTCGCACAAAAAGAAAGCATGGAGTCAGGTATCCAGTTTTCTTTTCTTCTTAGCCTTCCTCAGTTGTTCCCATTTCATCCTCTCTTTCTGTTTCCTCTATCTCTCGGATTCCTTAGGGAAGACATGTGTAGCTTGGATAACCCAAACTGCAGTTCTTTCTCCTTAAGCTTTGTTTATGTTTGCTATTTCTTCCAACATGCTTCCTATTTTTTCTGCCAAATAGCACTCACAAAAGCTGTCTAAAGAGAATAATAAGAAAAAAGCCGAACAGAAGGTGTTTAGTCTGAATGTTGGCATCATTTCAGCAAATCAAGAAGTGGGTATGTTTCAAACAACTTTGTAAATCACAATCTCAACACAAACACTGGAGCCTCATTATACTACACTTTTGGATAAAAGCATGGGTTTCATATGGAAGAAGAGCTTTTCTTGAAGATAGGACCTTTGCAGAAGGGATCTTAAGATCAAACACTAAGAAATACACAAGAGAAAATTAGAAGAAAAAGAAGTCATTTAACTTTTATGTTGGATGCATTTTATTGTGGCCAGGGTTGAACTGTTCTATTTACAGTTGTGGAGAAAGAAAATATTTTCCTGACCACAGTTGAAGAGAGACCCTGACAGGGCTTTCCTGCTTGCCATCTCCCATGTCATCAGTGTTTTCTGGGAGAAGAATTTGAGGTGGTTTTCCACCTAAGTGGTTACAGCTGTTTCCACAGGATCAGTCAGATGGAGTTTCTGCCTCTGTTTATTTTGGCTCTGATTTTCGGCTGGAGCCCAGCAGGATGACAGTGTTTGCTCAGGGTCTTGGGACTTTGGACAAACATTCCAGAATTTCTGACTTCTTAACATTAATGTTTGATGAATTTCTGCTCTTAATTTCTTCTGGAAAAATGTCAAGCCCACTGGGGATTACCCTTAGTCTTACAACAGTCTTTTATTTTATTTTTTTTTTAAGGGGAAAAGAGAAATTCATTTGCTAGCCTGTGAAAATGAGCATGTTATAAAAACTAGAAAATGCTGTTTTCTAAAACTGCAGAGTTACGTTCTTTTGGGTTTTTCTGATATTTTTTTTTGTTTTGTTTTATTTCTTTTTTAATTTTCTTGTTAAGAACACTGCTTGACAGGAAATATCTACAGCTAACTCTTCTGCTAAAAATACTGTTACATGTAGGGTGTTAGTTGGGATGGTTATTATCCAGTAGTTAAGTAGCTCTTTCTCCAAGTCACTGTTTTGATAGCCTCAAAACTTACTGTGTCAATACACTGTTGTCAAAGGCGACCTTTAGAAACCAAAATAAACACCCAGGTGAAATTCTAACCCCGGTGGAGAGAACAGCCTTATCATTGACTTCAGCAAGGTCAGGACTTCCTCCTTAGTACCTTATCTCTTGAACAATGGAAAAGCACAAGTCGCAGAAGTACATCTTGAGGAAAATTTACATACTCACAGGAGTGGATAGAGAAATGTATTTACAAAAATATGCATAAAGGCACTAAAATCTGCATTTAAATTATGTTCAATAAGCACACTGTATTGCACGAAGTGGATGCTGATATTTGTACCTACATACCTTTAGTAACTTGCAAGGAACATCTAAATATATATCATACTTGCATCATCAGCAGCTGACTTCAGGTTATCTCAACAGCTTAAAATACCACTAAAAACTCCTGTTGCCCAGTCCTGTGGGTAGGACGGGTTCCCTCCAGAGACTCCTACACATCAGAAGGAGGCAGATGGGGATCAGGTCTGGACAAATCTGGGAAGTTTTTTGCAGTTTCAAGTCTCTCTTCCCTTTTTCTCCCCACCTTTTTTTCCCTTATTCAGTAAGAAAAGAGGGAAGCAGGGCCTCCTGAGGTGATACTAGTGGTCTTATCTTTTTTTGTTTACACTGATTAAAGAACTACCTTCAACAGTTATTATTAAGCTTTCATAAACAAAGAAACAAATCAAAAAAAGAGGAAAAGGAAAGGATTTGTGTAAATATAACTAGACACAGGAAACTGGTTTCCTAATGAATGTACAAGCTTTCACAGCAGCAGCTTGGTGCAAAATGTTTCACACCTTTTCACAAGCTGCAAGCAGTGTAGACACTGGGCCATGGTGACAGCATCCACCTGTCTGGAAAAGTTAACACAAGGAACAGGTCTTGTTTTTTATTTGGAGCCTGACTGCTGCTACTTCCTTCCCATTCTGTGCAGTGGTCTAGATAAGACATATATATTTCATCTTGCCCATACATTCGGCTTTACTATGCACAACAGCCAGAAAGAACTGGAGAAGTTTTGTAGATGAAAAACCTTGTGTTAGTACTTTTAAGTGCAAAAAGGACAGGTCATAACATTTATTGAAGCTTATGCCACAGCACACGTCACTATGAAAAACCAAACCAAATCAAAGCAAAACACTTTGAAGATGTCTTCCCTGAGTATTTTCAATGGACAAAGAGCAGTAGATCCTCAGTTATGAACTTGTTGTCTTAATTAATTAATTAATTAATAATATAACCTGTAAATCCTGAAGAGAAATTTGATTCTTGCCCATGACTAAATTTAACAAATTTTGCCTTTTGGTATCTTTGGACAGCCTTAATCAGCAATCTTCCATTTCAGAATAGAAAACATGTCTTTTTTCCCTTGAATTGAAAAAGCTGAGTAGTTCTAGTAAGTTTTTGCCTTGTGATCCTAATCTGAAAGGGTGGCAAAGGGACAGTAGCAGAGGAAAATGTAAAGTGAGATCCCTGTGGAAAACAGATGCCATGAGAGAAAGCAAATAAGATATAAGTAAGTGAGTGTAAGTGAGGTTGGAAGGCTGGAAATGGGAAGGCTGGAATTTTTTATCTGAGGGCAGAAACAGGAAAGGTAAAACAAAGGCTATAGAATATGACAAAAAGAAAAAAAGAAGGTCCTCAGAACAACAGTTTGGAAAAATTTGGCTGCTCTGCCCCATGGAAAAAAAAAATTCCTTTCAAATGACTACCAGAAAAGGAGACGACCATCCTAAAGCCACCTCTGATTGACTGTCACAGTGCACCTTCTTTTTGGTGACCCAAATTTTTATGGAAAGGAGTAACTAGTGTGCAGTCTTTGGCTGTATTTTATCCAAGTAACTAGGCCAGCTCTTTGCTTGGGAACTGAGAGGAAATGCAATATCTGGAATATTTGGAAACATGCTCAACCTAGGCCAGATAGCAGTTTACAGTGAAAAATAAAGGTTTGAGCAAGCAATTCACTTCCCTGTGCAGTTAGTCTGGACTGAGTTACTGAGATATTAAGTAGGAGGAAGGAACAAAACTACTTAAAATATATTGTCAAAAATATAGATGTGTCAACAATACAGATGTATCAACATACAAAAATCTTTTTAATTCTCTTTTTTTTGAGCATATTTACATAGAGATGAGATCTTGTAATAGCAAGTAAACAGAATATATTAACCAGCTACCAAAGACACAGTGGAACACAATGTAAAACATCAAGTGCATGAGATGACTGAAACCTGCATGTGATGTCTCTTCTGATAAAATTCTGAGCAGCTTCTGGCATCACAAGGGGTTTGCCTTAAATGGAGGGAGGTACTTGGATCCTTAAAAAGGTAAGAGTTGAAAGATCATCCAAGGGGTTAAAAAAATGAAGAATCTTTAATAGTATTAGAGAAGATTTGCTCATAGTATGAGTGTTTGCTGGTTGTATAATTACTAGGGGAAAAGAATTAGAAAGTGTGAGATCATAAATAATGCATTCATGAGGAATGTGGGTGTGCTTCTAGTAAAATGAGAACCAGAAAAATCTGTTACAAAGTTGACATTCCTCTGAATAAGGCTTTCTAACTATTGTTGCAACATCAATATTCCCAGCATATAAATCATAGAGGTTTACAGTATTTTTCACCTTTAGTTAGAACAAAAAATTCTAAAAAATTCTTCAAACAATCTATATTGAATCTATATGTAATTTGGAGCACAGTGACTCTAGTTTCCTAAAACCATTAAGTGATTTACTAATACATAATTTCAAATCTCTCCTTTCAAGACACTAAATTCATGAGCAGAGTTTGTAAATATATGGATAGCATCAAACAGCTCTATTAAACCAGGTCAGTAGTACATCATCATGCAATAACTAACCAGAATATGAAAAAAGCCACACTTGAAAAAATAAGTAGGATTCCTTGTTGGACTTTAAGTGCGTACAGATATATACCCAGACGGACTGACTGGAATCACTTTCATCATTAGTAATGGCTAATTGCAACTGTTGAAATTTTGCTGGAATACTTTTCTAACTGCTAGTTTATATAAAACAAAGGTTAGACTCTGAAATGCAGACAGCACTTTATAACTTGGTTTATTAAAAAACAACAGCTTGGCCAGCAAAATGGAACCATTCCTTATGCGTGCTAAGCAGGTGAGCATATGATAAGAAAGTTAGTGAGAACATTTTACACACCACTGCAGAGTGGAAATGAACTCTGAGTAAACCAGAGAAAACTTCTGTTCAGAGATTGGCAGCAGCAGTATTAAAGTTTGTCACAGGCTCCCCAGGGCAGTGTTCACAGCATCAAGCCTCACAGAGTTCAAGAAGCATTTGAACAATGCTCTCAGGAACATGGTGTGACTCTTCGGGATGTCCTGTGCAGTGCTAAGAGTTGGACTCGATGATCCTTGTGGGTCTCTTCCAATTCAGGGCATTCCATGATTCTGTGATTCTATAATGCAGTTTTACAAATATCCCATTACATCAGCAAGATATAGGAAAGCAAGAAGAATGTTTTCAGGTCTGAGATGCTATCTACCTTCAGTTGTTGTGTAGCCACTTGCAGAAGACACACAATTAATCTGGAAGGAGTAATGCTACTGGAAGATACAGATGAGTGTGCTGTTGCCTTCATGTGGCTGATTCACTGAATCACAGAATATGCAAAGCTGTAAGGGCTCACAAAGTTCAACTCCAGCTCCTGGCCCTGCACGGGACCATCCTCAAGAATCACGCAACGCACCTGAGGGTATTGTCCAAATGCTTCTTGAACTCTTGAACTCTGTCAGGCTTGGTGCCATGACTACTTACC
>JAWWES010000115.1:67684936-67713978 GCA_035583135.1 Lophotriccus pileatus
CAACGCACCTGAGGGTATTGTCCAAATGCTTCTTGAACTCTTGAACTCTGTCAGGCTTGGTGCCATGACTACTTACCTGAGGAACTTGTTCCAGTGCCCAACCATCCTCTGACTGAAGAACATTTTTCTAATGTCCAACCTTAACCTCCCCTGATACAACTTTGTGCCTTTCCCTTAGATCCTGTCATTGGTCACCACAGGGAAGAAATCAGTGTTTGCCACTCTGCTTTGCCTCACAAGGAAGTTGTAGATTGCAATGAGGTTTCCCCTTGGTCTCCTCCAGGCTGAACAGACCAGGTGACCTCAGCCACTTTTCGTCCAGCTTCCCCTCAAGGTCCTTTACCATCTTTGTTACCCTCCTTTGGACACTTTCTAATCACTTTATATCTTTTCTATATTGCAGTGCCCAAAGCTGCACACAGTATTCAAGGAGATGCCACACCAGTGCAGAGCAGAGTAGAGTAGAACAATCCTCTCCCTTGACTGTCTGGTGATATTTTGCCTGATGCCCCCCAGGACATGGTTGGCCCTCCTGGCTGCCAGGGCACTGCTTACTCATATTCAACTTGCCATCAACCAGGACCCCCAGGTCCCTTTCTGTGGCACCGCTCTCCAGCATCTCATTCCTCAGTCTGTATGTATATATGTATATATATATATCATATTCCAAGATACATACATCCAGGACTGTCTCATCCCAGGTGCAGAATCCGGCACTTTCCCTCGTTGAACTTCCTGTGGTTGATGACTGCCCAGTCCTCTAATTTGTCAAGGTCTCTCTGCAGGGTCTCCTTGCCTTCAAGGGAGTCAACAACTCCTCCCAGTTTCTTTTTATCTGCAAACTTGCTTAGTATCCCTTCTAGTCCTGCATCCAAGTCATTCATGAAGATGTTGAAGAGCACAGGGCCTAAATGGAGCCCTGTAGAATCCCACTAACAGCAGGTCACCAATCTGATGTCACCCCATTCACTATCACCCTCTGTGCTCAACCCATGAGCCAATTGCTCACTCACCACATGATGTGTTTATCCACCTGTGAGCTGGACAGTTTGTCCAGAAGGATTCTGTGAGCGACAGTATTGAAAGCTTTGCTGAAATCCAAAAAGCTTACATCAGCTGGCTTCCCTTGATCATCTAGGTGGATTACCTTGTAATAAAAGGAAATCTGGTTTGACGAGAAGGATTCCCCTCTCACGAAGCCATGCTGGTTGTGACCAACGACTGCGTGGTCTTTCAGGTGTTTTTCAATACCTCCTACAATAATATTCTCCATAACTTTACCAAGTACTGCAGTGAGACTGGCAGGCCTGTAATGTCTGGGGTACTCCATCTTGCCCTTCTTGAAAATGTTCACCAGCTTCCAGTCAGCTGGGAGCTCTCCAGATTTTCAAGACTGTTCAAAAATCATCGAGAGGTTTTGCAATGACATCAAAGAGCTTTTTGAGGATTCTGGGATGAATCCCATCAGGCCCCACAGATTTCAGGGATCAGCTGGAGCAGCAGATTCCATAAAATTTCAGGGTCAATTGGGAGTTGATCATTCTTACAGCCATGAACCTCCAACTCAGGGCACTGAGACCCTCTTGGTCCATCATCCATGTTGAGCACAAGGGCAAAGAAAGAGTTAATCAGCTCTGCCTTGTTTGTGAGGTGACCATCCTCATCCTATAACAGGCTGATGATAATTCTATATTGCCCATTGCCATTAATATGTTTGAAAAAACTCTTTCTATTGTCCCCCACATTTCTGGCCAGTTTCAGCTCCAGCTGAGCTTTGGCCACAGGAATTTTGTGTCTACAGCAGCAAGCATCATCTCTGTATTCTTTTGATGCCACTTGACCTTGCTTCCACTGGGCATACACCTTCCTTTTTGCCTTATTTCCAAGAGACAATCCCTGCTCAGCCAAACTGGCCTTCCGCCTTGTTTGCTTGACTTCTGACATTTGGGAACTGCCTGCTCCTGTGCCATTAGGAGATGATGTTTGAAATGTGACCAGTACTAATGGACCCCAGCATCAGTAAAAGCATTTTCCCAGGGAACATTACTTACTAATTCCCTGAGAGCCTGAAGTCTGCTTTGCTCATGTCCAGAGCTGATGTTTTGGTGGCACTTTTCCTCCTGTCTACAGAGATTTTAAACTCAACTGTAGTCTTGTAGTCACCGTGGCCAAGACAGCTACCAATCTCCACTTCGCTCACAAGATCCACTCTTTTGACAAGGAGTAGATCAAGATTGTTGACATATCAATTCTAGAGTAATATATTGTATGCCAATAGAAGCACTCTCAACTGGAGCAGGTATTATTGTTTCCCAAATATAATGCAAAAACTGTATGATAAACAGAAACGCAGCTGATGTTTGAAAACAGTGCTCAGCTGGGGGAGGAGGAGTAAGGAAGGCATTCTCAGTCAACATATTATCAAATTCTTGTGTTTGGCAGAACCATCTTCTGGCCAAGAATCTGGGAACAGCATGTTTTCATCATCATCAATGATTAAAAATGAAAACTATATGATAATATATAATTATATCCTAAACGTATAAAAATATTTCTCATCCATAGGGATTCCTAGAAATTCAGGCCCTAATCAAACAAAATGCTTTAATGCCTCAGGACCTTTGGGAGCTCATAATAAATTGTCTCTGCAGGTCAGGCTTGAAGTGCACTAGCAACAACTTGTGAAAATGCTGGCACTGTTTTTCAGTGACCAGTGGCTTTTAGCTGTCAGAACAGACACCTTTAAAAATCAAGAGATTAATTAAAACTTTTCAAGAAAATTGCAGAAAATGATTTAGTCTACTATTTAATACAAGGATTACTGTACTTCTATCTTTCTAGGGCTGCTGGAATGGACACCAAATTAAGATATAGAGTGCAGCTACAATTTCAAAGAAAAAGGCAGTTGTAAAAGAAAAGGCAGAACAAAAGAACTTCAATTGAATTGAAAAATTAGTGGCACTAATCACTCTAGAAAAGCAATTTGTAAAATGCCCCAAACTGTCAGTGCCACGAGGAGGTGTTAAGGGTACCAGCACCTCTCTGAATCAGCAATTGCCAGTTATGTCTACAGCTAATTATTTACTGATTCCTAGTCGTTCCTCTGGAGTTAGTTTTACTGAGTAGAAAGAATCAACTTGTGGTTAAAAGGAACTGTAAAAACAGTGGTGATTTGTTGTTCCAGACTGTTTTTCTTTTGCCTTTTCAGCAGCAGCCTGTAGCAAACACAAGGCTGTCTTGTCATTGTTGCCTGTCATTCACTGTGCTGGTTTGCTTCTCTCAGAGCAGAAGAGGTAAGAGAAATGCATGTTCTAAACAAGTGTGTTGTACTAGTCAAGACTGTAAATAGAGACAGGGTATGAAAGTACCTCCCACTGAATCACATAAATAGCTTTGTTGAAACACAAGCTTTTTCTATGGAGAAAAATGTTTCCAGCTGAACTACAGGTCTTTAGAAAGCAATTTTTCACTGATTTGCACTATGTATTCTTAAAACAGAATAAGAATGCCCTCACATGAAGGAGGAGCTGAATGGATGAATTCTTTCTCTCGTTTAGATAAGCTTTCATGTTGAAGTGATCTTGTTTTGAACTGCTTTTAGCATTCTCTGCCACAGTTAACAGCTTCAAATATTTATTTTAAAAGGCAGAAAATTATTTTTAATTTTATGTTGTCAAACAGCCAGCCCATGCTTCATTTGGGAGTTAGCAGAGAGAGACAAGCATAAGAAACATTCTTCTATCTAGTGGGCTGGTAATTGTATTCTAATCAATTTAACAAATTGAGTGTAAAGGAAAAATGCTTCACAAAGGAAATAGCTCAACTTGAGTCTCTGTCAGTGTCCCCTCACCCATTCTTGCATTACACCTTCTTCAGCCAGGAGTCTAACCCCACATCCTGCCAAACATGGAGATTTTATTAACACTCTTTCCCTCCTGATTTCCCCAGCCTACTGTCGCTCTCTTTCTTTACAAAGTGGGTACCATTATTCCATTATTTCTATTTTCTGGGCCATTTCTAATTCTTCCTCCAACTTGTCCTCACCAAGGCCTGCAAAAGCCCAGCCACACCCAACACTGGTGTTCTTTTTATCCAATGACGCAGGCAATGTGAATCCCAGCTACCTTCTCCTATTTCTACTCATGCATGTTCCTAGGGAATATCCATCACAGAGACAGGTAGCAGGTGAACCGCAGCAAAGACATGGCAGAGTAACTCAAATAAGCCAGGCCAAGCAGAGCACAAGAAACATGGACTCCAAACACAACTTCAACTATTTATGCCTAACTCTAGTAGGAGCACTCAGTCATACAGTAGTGCTATTCTCTTTGAAACAAAGAAAGGATTTTGGCTTCACTTTTGGGAATGGCAGTCTAACCCATTTCTGGGTTCAGGAGCACACCATACAGATTAATTTGAACTTATTGATTTGGACTTGCACATGTGTAGACAGCTAAGGTAATGTTAATAAAAAATTGCTTGGTGCATGTTAGCTGCCACAGTTTTTATGAGTTAATCAGTGATCTCAGGCCCAGTGTTATCAAGACTAATATAACACCAGGTCGGATATAGAACTAAGGAGTGCAAATGGACATGAGCTACATGTAGACAGCACACCCAAAGGGTTTTTTTGCATCCGTGCTTACAGAATCTCAGAATGGGCAAGCTTTGAAGAAACCACGGATGGTCATCTGGTCCAACCTCCCTGCTCAAGCAGGGTCATCCTAGAGCACATGGCACAGAACTGGGTCCAGACAGTGTTTTTCTATCTCCCGTAAGTGAGGGATACTCCACAACCTCTCTGGGCAACCTGTTCCAGTGCATGGTCACCCACATAGTAAAGAATTTTTTCCTTATATTCAGGTGGGACTTCCTGTACATCAGTTTCTGCCTGTTGTCCCATTGCTCGGCACCACCAAGAAGAGCATGGTTGTTAATTATATCCACGCCCTTGTTCTGTTACAGTCCCACCAAGTATAGACAAATTTATTTCTGTTTATTTGTGATTATTTCTGAAATTGTAGCTGTAGTTTTAGATTGCCAAATTCTATAGCTTTAATCTAATGTTAATTGTCACAACTTCTCATGAACAGCAGTGAAGACTCACTGACTATTCCTCATTTCATTTTCATTAAATCTGGAGTTTAATGAGTGGTTGAGCTTTCCTACATAAGCAAATACCTGCTTTCAATTCTCTTAGCTGTCCAGAATTCATTTCACTGAACAGAAGGGCTTAGTCAAATATTAAAGTTGGGTTCTGCAGAAGGAACCTGTTTGTCTTCAGCTTTCACTGGATTTGTCACAACTCTACTTGCAGCACATTTTGGAAGAACATATTTTAAGACATATTGCTGTACAACAACTAAATCTCAGTGCTGATAAATCACAGATCTCATATCTGGTCTGAAAAGGCAAGAAAAAGAGTAAGGAAAAAGGTCTGTAAAAACTTTTACAGCTGGCTTATGGAGAAGCAGATGAAATTTTAGAAGGACTATACTTCTAACAGTTAATAATAGATTTCACTTACAGAGTAGTGTTTGTCAAGATAGACCCCAAAGTGCTTTACAGTGTCCAGCTACTATATGCACAACATCACTGAAATGTACTAAGCTATTCCTCTGAGAGAAGAGGGCAGCTGGTATTGGGGAGCAAAGTGTTGTGTGATACTGGATACGTACGAAAGTTTAGTTATTATAAACTGGAATATTAATTCACATCAGCAAAGAGCTTGCTTGAGTTTGTAAAGGAAAAAGGCGTCTTGACAACCAAATGTCCTGCATTCCACTGAATCTGGAAGAGAGATTTCCTGACATGTACATAAACAAAAAGATCATACTTTCTCAAAAAGCGTAAGACAATTCTTTAACGACCATGTGATCATGTTCAAGAGGAAAACAATTTCTTTTTGAGTGGCCCATGAAAACATCATCTCCTAGTGCTCCCTGACTGCAGACTATCTAAAGGGACACGTCAATGGTCTAGTATTGCCTGGTTCCTTATTGTGGTTACAAATAGTGCAATCCTTACGTTTAGACCACTAAATTCCTTCTGTCAAGGTTTTGTCACAAGCTGTATTTCAGAGTTGGATGGAGAAGCTAATGTCATAAAAAGAAAAAAAAATTAACACAGAATTGTAAAATATTATCACGTCATAAACTGAAAACGTGTTGCTCAGTATCCATGGCAACTGCAGAAACCAATGCTCTTTAACAGCCTTGCCTAAAACCATGTAAACTGCTTTGATAAAACATGAATCGTGGCAGATGGATATGTGAAAATAAAAATAACTTTGTATCCAATCTATTGCCCACATGGAACACCCTTGAAATACAGTGTGAGTTACATAACCCTATCAGGAATCATTTTGTTAGGATATCAAGATAAGGGTAGCATTTTTTTCCATACATCTCCACAGAGATAAGAATGGATTCAGCAGAAATGGTGTAATAATGAAGCCTAGCAAGCAAATGCTCCCTAGCATCTCTGAGAAGTAAATCTAACCCTGAGCTCCAGAGAAGACAAGCTGTGAGTCTTTTGTGCCAGGAAACGGACTCCTTTTGGGCTTTGGCCCAATTTCATGGATAGTGCACCTGCTTCATGGCATAGGCTAGAGCCACAGATTTGCTTTCTGTAAGCAAGAATCATGAAGAAACAGTGACAGAGTTTAAAACAGAGCCAGAGACACATTAGGCCAAAGTAGCCTCCACCAAGTAACTTCAATACTGCTCCATGGATCTGCAGTTGAATATAGTTTAACTGGTTGTTTTTTCCTTCAGAAAAGAAAATCTACCTTCAGCTCAGTATGAGCTGTCATTGAACGAACTGGACACCAGCTAGCTTTAGCAAAAATCAGAACCTGGTTCTGTGAGCACCAGATTGCAGGCTACTGCTCTAGTTTTAATAAGCTATCTGGTAAGGGGCCTATGTCTTGTTTTATATTTGGCTTTTGTACAACAGCATTTGAACATGCAGGAATCCATCACTGCAGGGAATGAGGGTGAGAAACATATAGAAGAATTAGGAATTCCTTCAGGATCTGGATCCACAGATCTGATAAGCAATGCTTTTATTTTTTCAGAGGTTGTGTGGTACGGCTAGAGGTCCCTCCCAGTGTAGGGGCATCATCTGTTCAGTGCACAAAGAACACCCTCAACACTGTGACTCTTTACAAGTGGTCTTTATTTTTTCTCTCTTCTGGAAATTAAACTAAATCGATCAAATCCTTTTTGTAGAACCTGACAAAAATTCATAAAACATTACTTTTCATCCTTACCAATCTGAACACATAAAGCCAAAGTAACCCAATTTTAGAAAATGCAGAACTTCAGCACAAAGTCTGTGGATTAACACCACCATCTCCAAGACTGGTGTCCTCTGCCAGTGTTGGAGCTGAGAGGTATCATTTATGAATTGCAAAAATATCCCTTTCCTCAGGAACACACATTGCTTCTTTTTCTTTATCCTAATTGTGTTATCAGGTGGAAATATGTAAAGTCTGTCTTCACCTCATACTTACCATATAACTAACAAAAGCAAAGCAAACAAACACCTAAAATGTGTGTTTTGCACATAGAACCTTCTTCCACTGGAAATGCCACACCTACCACTGATTTCCCTTTCTTCTGGAAAGCTGCTTGGCCCTTTCAAAAGATGCAGGTCACATAAACTCCAGAATGAGTTGTTTTAAGTCAGAATGGGGTCCAGTCCAGGATGGAATTGTTTTGTTAGTGAAAGAGAGCAACTTCAGAAATAGGCTGTGTAAACACTGGAGGCAACATCATGTTTCATTGTCAAAGTGCACTAGGCGTTGACCTCATGAAGCCATACCTTCACTTAATCACAACTGCAGAATGGGAGTTTATATTATCCCATACCTGGTTGAAGTCACAAATTAATTCAGCAATTATATGGAGAGGCCCCAAGGCATTTTAGGTTAAAAGCTCTTTCCCTCATTTTGCTAGGTTCTAGCCTGTTCTCTTCTGAGCAAACATTTTTTCTTAGCATTTTGTTTAATGAGACTCAACTGTATTTCACTTTGTTCTCTATGTAGAGTCCAAAATTTGATATTCTTTCTTGCAAATGCAAAAGACTAAACTATTTTTCAGCACTATTTTTATTTCTTGAAAGTGATTTTTTCTGGGACATATGAATTATAGCACTACTGGAAAATAGCTATTTGAAGACTTACACTTTTAATTTCAGCTCCCCTATCGAGTCTCTTTGGCTCCATCTTGTGATATGCTCGTATTAGAGTCTATACATTATAATCCTCATCTCCTTTCTGCTGTATCAGAAAGCACTGTTGTTGATTTTTTTACTAATCAGAAAGTTACATTTGAAGCAGTTCAGGGCCTTGAAAAACAGTGAAGGCAGAAAAAGATCTATCACTGTAGTCACTTTGAATTTAGATCATCATAAGAAATGAACCTGGACGATTCTGAACACTAATAAGTATAATTTTTAATAGCACTGGATATTATTAATACTAATTACAATGACAATAAAAATGTGAGTTCTTTACAATGTTCTTATGTGAAGTCTCAGAGCAGCTTAATGTAACTGATTTAATTGTTGTGTAAATATATTTGTGTAAATAACACTTTTGAGACACTAGTTATGTCATATTCTTGGTATAACAGGTTCTGGTAAACTGTGTGTGAGGGAAGTGAGGCAAATGATGATGTCATATTTCTAAGGTAGTAAAGGTTCTGAAAACTACAGGGGCATATAATTCTAAAAATGTTTTAGTTTTGTTTGTCTCCCTTATGGGTGTAGAATAACTGCATAATTAATGTCACATAGTAGTGACACCAGAAATAAACTAAGGAAAAAATAGACTTCTGAGCTGCTTTAAACTACAAAAATACAGTGTAACATATGTCAAGATCCAGTCTGCATCCTGTCAAAGTTAAAGTGTGTCCCAGAAAAACAGAGTGAGCCTGATTTCAGTTTCAGAGACACTGGTGCAATTTGGATGCAAACTTGCTGAATTTACTGGTATGAAAAGATAGATAGAATTCTTCTTTTTATGTTCAGAGTTTGTCACAGAAAGGATTTTGTGGTAGGGAAAGGAAATTTGAGATTACTGTCTATTTAAAATGATCCTTTTGGAGCTCATATAGGCTTTATTATGCTTTCTGCACATACAGCTGTAGTGCACACTGCATACAAATGCACACCAAATATTTGCAACTTATAAGGCCGTTTCAAGAACTCACGCCTAAGCTGCAAAGGTCTCCATGCTACATCAGTTTAGGAAGCACACATCAGTTATTTTGCCAAAGCTTTACTATTAGACCAAATGAAAACAAAACACAACAAACCCCCGTCACCTTTTTCCATGTCATTTAGTTTTCATTCCTTTCAACCATTTTCCTGTTTTACTTTGGAAATCTCTATACTCAGCTTTCATGTTTCCTGCCTGCATCACTTCCTGTGCATCACTCACATCCTGTCCATCTCTTTCTTGCAGGTGGCTTAACCTTTACTAGAGAGACTTAGCTTTGTGTACTGCAACATATCCTGCTCTGCTCCTTGTCTCCCTCAGGCCCAGGAACCATCCATTTCCTTGGGAACATTCCTGTATTGAAAAGGATTGGCGTCATCCTTCAGAGGCCTCTGCTATGCATAAGCACAAAGAGAGGAAACAAGGGGAATGTTAAACTTTTGAGGATGGTAATTTGGGAGGGACCAGACTTTGGAAACAAAAGTCAATAGTGGCGTTAGAGGGTCAAGTATAGTTTCCTCATGAGAGACAGAGATGTTGACACTATCAATCCTTTATCTTCAGAGAAGCTTATGAAAATAACTTTCTCCAGAGGGACTAAATAAAAGAGATATATTTCTAGACTTCCTAATCAGAGTTTGTCCCAAAAGTCTCAGCTACTCTTGGTGTCACTGTATTTTTCACTGTCTTACTGTAAATATAGATAACTGTCCTTTTTATTGCACTTCCTGAATGCAAGAAAGTGAATGTGATATAAAGGGAAAAATGATAAAGTTAAAAGAAGCACATCTAAAAGAAGCTGTCTTTTCAAAGATCACAGGTTCTAATACACCCACCTCTGTATACACCTTTCTAAATATCAGCACTATTAAAATGACCAAATAATTGTTTAACCTATAATTTTGTCATCAACAAAAACAAAAAAAAAATAATTAAGAAAAAACCTTGTCCTTTCTTTTAGAATATGGGACCAATGTTGTATTATGATAGTAATGATCAAAAAAAGTCAATGGGGAGCACCAACATCAGCAGTTCTTTACAGACTGCTGCTTTCTCCCAGTTTTTGTTGAAAACAGTTTTATCTTAAATTAAAATCTAGATCCTCTTCCCCCCTCATTTCTCCAATTTTACTTAAAGAAAATGAAGCACAACCAAGAAAAAACAATAGCAATATTCTGTAATAAGAAATAATGTCCTCTGTAATAAGAAACAATAACTCTGGTAGAGAATCCCAGAGTGCAAGTGTTCACAAACATGGACAAACACTTATAGCAGAATGGTTACTAACAAGCAATATTTGGAATCTGAACAGTCAAATAACCTGCTTTTAATTCTATCAGGAGACAAACTAACAAAACATTATTCCAGGTATACCATGACTCTGTGCATCTTAAATGCTGAGTCTTGAGTGACTGCAACACCTGAGCCAGTCCTTTGTGGGCAACTTTCAGATATGCCACATTTAGATACATGTTCTCACTTGCTTACAGAATCACAGAATTGGTTAATTTGAAAGGGACCACAGTGGTCATCAGGTCTAACCTCCCTGCTCAGGCAGGTTCATCTCAGGGCACCTACAGGATTGAATCCTGACAGTTTTTGAACTTTGCCAGTGAGGGAGACTCCACAGCCTCTCTGGACAATCTGTTCTAGTGGTACATGGTAAAAAGTCCTTCTCGTTCAGGCAGAATTTCCTGTGCTTCTGCCTGTTGCCTCTTGTTCTATTGGTTGGCAGCACCAAGAAGAGGCTGGCTCCACCCTCTTGACACCCAGCCTTTAGATATTTATACACATTAATGAGGTTCCCTCTCAGTCAATACACTTACAGTAATTGTATATGTCATGTCTCTCCAAAGAAAGAGGTGAAAGCATCCATGTTTTGGAGAGTAATTTATTTCCCTGACCGATTCTTCCTGCCATACATTTTTACCTGAATTTTGGCTGAACCTTGAATGGTAAGCATGTGCAAGGTGTGCTTTCATATGAAATATCATTGATACGATCTCGAACTCATTGTATATTTTGCTTCTTGTTTTCATAAAACTGTTTTTTTGGCTCTTTGCCCAACCTAAAAAAGCAGGAAATGGGTGTATCAAAGATCTGACATTCCTTCTTGTGAAAGGAAGGGAGAGAACACACTCTACTTAACTTTTCTGAGCACAGTGTTCTCTGACAATTTTTCTACTGCTTTTGAGCAGTTTCATTATGTTTCAGCCATACTCCTCAGACACTCATTTTACTGCTCTGAGTATTTCTAATCACAGAATGATGAAAGGGTGGGAGCATCTTCTGCACCAGGTATGAAAACTGTGCCAGTTTGGGTGTTTGGCAGTGCTTTCAGTGTCCTTGTGAGTGAGACCATGAACCAGTCTCACTTCTTTACAGATGGGATAATACTGCTTAAGTACTTCACTTATGCTTCAACATAACTCTCTTTTATTTACCTAGCTTTTACATCTTCTGCATAAGAGAGCCAAGTTTTGTTTTGACACCTTATGAAGTTGTCCCTACTTCCCTACAGGTTTGAGAAAAGTCTTTTCTACTGTTAAATGCCCAACCATCTGGGATTTGCTCTCCTGAAAATCTCATGCTTTAGGGTTACCATGCTCCCATAGCCCCAGTCAATCAAATCTGCTAGAGATAGGTCTTTGCTGGGAGCAGAAGGAGCATGATTTAGGCTCCAGTAATGATCCATGCAAATCAACAGCTAAATACCACATAAAGGAATGTAGCTGCTGCTCTTAAAAATGAAACATAGCTTTGGAGAAAGTAACATTTTCTTTCAAGTTCTTACCTCAGATCAATGATACTGCATACAGCACAGAGGTGGCCTGGACCACAGGTTCTCCAAACAAAGCCTTAGAAAATATGGCAGGAGATTTTAATGCTTTTAGTCTCCATGTCTCTGAAGTCAGAGGGTTGG
The DNA here is from genome assembly GCA_035583135.1 of Lophotriccus pileatus. Classification (NCBI taxonomy): domain Eukaryota; kingdom Metazoa; phylum Chordata; class Aves; order Passeriformes; family Tyrannidae; genus Lophotriccus; species Lophotriccus pileatus. The sequence goes on from JAWWES010000115.1 coordinate 67,697,086, forward strand.
TTCCCAAAGGAGAACAAAGATAATAAGTAAGGGATTAGTCATAAAATCTGTGATGTGAATTCTTTTGAGGAATGCACTATTTGCTTTCTTTGCTCCTTTGTGGCAGGCAAGGAATTGGACTCAACCAGTGCAAAGTTGTCTTAAACTGTCATCTCTAAATCTTCATCACCTTTCTGCAAGTCAACAAGTGGAATATGCAAGACTTTAGTAGTGTGTTCTCCTGGACTTATTTTTCTTTTTACTTTCCCTTTAGATATACAGTTTAGACCATAACTTCCATCCCAACTTTTATTTTGCAGCATGTGTTCATTCTATTCCAGAACATAATGAAACTGTTATTATGAAAATTACTTTTGAAAATATAAATTTGTGCAATTCTTCAACGAGGCCACTGCTGATTTCTGAAGTCATATTCCCATCTTGGGTAACTCCAGCTGAGTTATACAGGGGTTAAATTGGCTAACCGTTCTTTATTATTATTTATTTATTTGTTTTTGTCTTGCTACTAACTGTATGTTTATATTCTGCATGTACATAAAGATCTCTTGCAGAAGCACCACTAAAAGGAGATTTCCAAAATGTTTCTTTACCTCTGGCCAGCATAAAATGCATTGGGTTGCATTTTTCCAGGCTTTCTCACTATTTCCCTTGTGACAGATGTAATGCACATACTGGAGCCAAGTATTTGCTGCGATCTCCTTTCTCTCCTTTTTGGCTTGTGCACACACCCCTGAGGAGTGTGCACACAAAGCTCAAGGAAGCCATTAGCTTAGGCTTTAGTGGATACAGAAAGCATGAGACTTACAGCACTTACCAAAAAAATTCATTGTTCACTTCCAGAATACATTATGTTGTTCCTGGTTGTATTCTAGGGGTAAAGCAGGAAAGTGGAATTCCAGAGGCCTGGCTTCTTTCCCACAAAATTGCCCTGTCTGAAAGCTTCTCTGCCTCAGTTTACACTTTTTAAAGTTATAATTGTAATTCATCTCACTCCATGTACTGCTGGTAGTTCTGGTACTCTTTGGGAATGTAAAAATATGCTAGGAAACTTATTGCAGCAGCATATAGGCAGGAAAAGAAGTGACCTACAGCATACTGCACAACTGGGAAAATATAGGAAAGGATATGCAAACGTGATGGAAAAGCAAGCCTGTGTAAGAAAGATGAATTTTTATGAAGGGTATTAAGAGATACTAGCAAAGGCATTCTTTTAATTTCTGTCACTGATCAGAGTTCAGTCTTTCTGAAACTTCTCCTTTGGTCCACCGCCTAGCCCCCTGCCTGTAACACAGAGTTAAATTCCCAAAAGACAGAGACACGTGATTTCCTCAGAAGATACATATTTAAATGTATGCATATATATGTGTATAAATATTCTGTGGGTAGCAGGAGATGAATTCTCTCTATTCTCATTAGCCCCTTCTCCTGAGCCAGTGTGACCTTGTGTGAGCAGCTGCGATCTGCTTCTCTGGGGCTTCAAGCTTCAGCACAAGATGGGGATCGTTTTTTCCACCTCTACCCCTTGCATTGAGAGGTCCCCTGTTGCAGCACAGCACCAGTGCTCAGAGGAGACTCCACAGGTGGGAGCAGATCAAGGGGAAAGAGAGAGGGGAGATTTTCATATAGCATCTTCTCTTCATGCAGCTTGAGCACTGAGTCTACAAAAGGAGCATCATTCCAGCCATGCCTAGAGGAAAAGGAGCAGGGCCAAGTTTGATTGTTCTTACTTAACTGTTGTGGATATCACAAAATCATAAGAAAGTCTAAGTTTCTTCTTTTAACTTACTTTAACATGGTATGCATTTGGAAAAGCAATACAGCAAACTTAGCCTTTCACCTGTCTTGATTGCAGTTGCTACAAGAATTACCTTTCACTTCAGGCATACCTTCATGATGGATTTATCAGGTATGAAATCCAGACCTCTTGCTAAATTCTAACCTTACCCTGCTCAGATTGTGGTTGGCTCAGCTCCTAAATGATGGGCATGTGGAACTGCAAGACGGTTTGGTTTTAGTTAAAACTCACTGTACCATTCCAAAGACTGCTATTGCGTGTTTCCAAAAACTGCTGTCCTCTGCCTTTTCTCTAGATACCTCTAAGACCTTCCAAGTGTTCTGCTAGTTTCATGTGAGCAGAGACAGAGGCTTGCAAGAGGTCCATATCTTCCTTCTCTCAGCTCGGAGAGGTCCCCAGCACTGAAGAATAAGCATGTGAGTTTATTCTGTGATTTATACTATCTCAAAAAGTTCATACCCAAGCAACATAATGAAATTTGTAGAAAACAGGCATTGAGCTCCAAGTAACGTTTTCTACTTAATGTGTAATGTCTAGTTCCTTAGCTCTGACTCTACACTTAATGAATGATGATGTATTCTGCTCTATTTTGCCGACCTCACACTCCCTACCATTGAGTGGGACAAGCAGCAATGAGGATTTCCTGGAGTTTCAGTAATACTCACTCAAAATATCACTCATATATCTACACTCATACATCTATAGCAGTGGATTTCTCTCTCTCCACACACTTGCATGCAGACTAAAACTACAGATCAGATGCAAAATTTTTTTGGGGAAATACATACACCTGTTTTTCCAGACATGGAAAGTGTTAGTTAAAACGCTGAGTACTCTAATGTCAAAGGAAAATGTTCTGCAACACAGTGACAGCTGGATGCAGGAATAGCTACAATCTGCAGCTCAGAACTGGCAGGAATCTGATCCAGTGCTATGGAAACAAGCATCAGTACCTGCCAGGAGCTGGAAAGTCGCAATATTTATGGCTTGTCTTTTTGCTGCACATTTGTGTCACTGACTTTGAAGCCACGCCCCACTTTACATTACAAAGACATGCTCTCAGTACAGAAGTGCTCTTGAGCAGACTTTGACACCGATGGTTGCAAAAACAGATTCCCTAAGTATTCAAATTGTGTTTAAATCATACCTAACAATTCCCCTAAATATAAAATAAACCTGACCATAGCTGCAGGAATTTGTGGAAGGAAAAAATCATAATCACTATTTCCTAACTAGTAAGCAATTAACCAATTATGTTGCAGGACTTTTGAAGCATGTTAAATGACTAACAGACAAAGCTGATTTATAAACAAAATGGCTGGATCCAGCTAGAGAAGGAAAACTGGCAGGAGCTGGGAGGCTGTCAGGAGACAGACTGGTGTCACAAGGAGGCTGTTTGCAGCAGTGATGGTTTATTAGCTTGTCTTGTTAAGCGTGAGCCAACTATAGGGTTTTTAAAGTATGAATATAGATGTAGATTTATTTATTTAATGTTCTGTATATGTGAAGTATATATTTTATAAAGTAATATCTAGAGAGTACTATATATGCAAACAATATGCAATATTGTACACGTATCAGTATATGTAATTTACATTTATAAGTATATATATACAATATGAATATAATATGCAATATAAGTATGTAATTTTGCTTGGTATGAAATCAACTATTTAATCAAAATTCTTGCTTAAATATCCCATTTGAAAATACAGTGACATAAAAAGTGATGTTTGAAAGCATTTCTCCCTTTTCAAATATGCAATGCTACAATGCATGAGAGGAGCATCCTGTGACCCCATACTCTCATCCTCTCAGAGCTATAGTGGTGTAGAGCATAATTTGCCTGCATGCAATTCTTCTTCTTGCAATTGGATTTGCAAGTCTTCTGCAGAGGAAGCTAAACACATATGTTTTCAGTAAGCAAGAATATCTGGAGATAATCTCAGTGACCAGCAAAACCATCCAATTAATGCAAAAGCAATGGTTATCTTAAGGGAATTTCAGAAAACAGCCACTGTTACTTTAGCATTTTCAAATGTCAGAGGGTCACATTCTTCTGAGGTACAAAATAACAATCATAAAAAGTGTAAACCATGAGTCAACTGTGATAATTCTGACTCCAGCAGTGGCTTCAGTATGGGAAACATCATAGAAAATCCCATCACAAAGCTACAGTCAATTGTGAGTCTACACTATGATTACTTAGGAGAGGAATCAAATCTGCTAAACTTCAGGAAAAGTCTCTTGTTTTTTCTGCCCTTGTAGCAAACAGCTCCTCACTCTGGTTTCCTCTTTGCTGAGAACCAGCACTAAAGGAAGAAATTTCTTTTGATGCAAACTGGAAAGCAAAAATATTGAGGCAAGCCTGAAAGCTCTCCTGAGCATTATTAAGGAAAAGCTCTTTTCAACATCATTGAAAGTCTTGTGTATTTGAGGAATTAGGTCCTCTTCTAAGTGTACTCATTTATCTGTTTCACTCTATGAAAAGGTGAAGTCACTTCTGGTGAAGCCAAAGGAAACATTAGGAGAATAAAGAAGATTGTTTCAAGGCTGAAGGAAGGATCAAAGTCTGTCTCAGTAATGAATGCTATTACCTTTCCAGATTTACTCATTTCTGAGGAGATAAAGAAATCTATGCAAGAAAACGTAAATATATGTAAAAATATGAATGCTGTATATGCATCTCCAAACCTTGGGTAAAAAAGATATAAAAGATATAGCTACTTACTGCCCACACTTGTTCTGGTGTTCTGGTTACCTCTTTTAAACTTTTCAACTACAGTTTCTAGTGAAATCATTGCCTTGGCTGAGCAATCAACATCTAATCAAGATTCCCTGACAATAGAGCTTTCAACACAAACATATTTCTCCTGTCTTATTTGTGGAATATGACCAGAATCATCTCAGCCAAAATCCCATTGAGTTGCCTGACAGATTCACACTCATTTAATGAACTGAGAGTCTTGTAAGTCCACTTCTACTTAGTTTACTCAGTACATATTTTCTGTTTAGATAATATTTGACTGTTTCCAAGTAAATTTTTTGTTTATTCAGGAATCCCCTGTTAGTCCATCCATAAACACTTTCCAAATTATCTTCAAACTCTCATTCATTTGTAACAGAAAACGAAATTGGATCTGTGGCTCAACAGTAGCTCTGACAAAGTGGTAGAAGGGACTGATGCTGAGAGAAAGAAATGGGTGTAGTACAAGGCCAAGCCCAGAGAAGAATTGTTTTGCAGAAGGGGCTGACAAGAGTGCAGGCATCAGTGCCAGCTGCCCACAGCTTTACATGACACAGCTGGCACTGTTGATTTAAACAGACTGATGAATGTGACCTCCTAAATGAAATGTTAGCAATTATGCAGTATAGACAGAGAAGGCTCACATTTAAAGCATTTTATAGCGGTTTCCTTTTTTATTTTTGTTTATCTGTTTGTTTTGAAAGGGAGAAGATTAGCTAAATTTCAAATGAGTTCTCATTTGTTAACACAAATACTCAGTAGATATTCCCTATTGAGTGACCTTGGCCCTGTATCTCCCATACTAGTTCTTCCTGAGGGAAAAGAAATGCAGTTTTCAAGAGAGTGTTAAAAGGATAAAGACCAAAGTGTGAGATGTCAATAAGCATTTTCCTTGTTTAACTGTGATCATTGCATGTGTTAAAGTAAGGAGAAGACCTTGAGGGATACAGTTGTCCTTCACGGAAGATTTATTGTAAAATGATACTCTGTCACCATCTCATTATTAATCACACTTTTTATCTTTTTTTTTTCAGCTTTTAGTGGAATTAGATGCTCTTGTGTAGCTGTTACTGGTGCTTGAAGAAAATATTTTTGCCGAACAGCCAAGTTTCAGAAAGAATTAAAAGAGAAAAAAAAATTCAAAAGCACAAGTTCCTTTTTCACTTCCACCCAAACAGTGACAAGGCAAAAATATACACATTGTAAGTTCAAATGGAAAAGCCATCAAGGGAAATAAGGTATTGTCATGTTCTTTTGAACAGTAACATTATGAGGGCTACTCGGCACTGAAAAAATAGCCACAAAGTGTTTGCTGCAATACTGGATAGAGCTTGGATTAGCCATAGGAGCAAAAGATATGAACACCTTCTTCTGAACATGTTATTTGCAGGAACTGCATCCAGTACATAAATTAGGTTCTCATTTAGTGTTATTTAGATTCATGCAACACTAAAAATAGAAGATGGTAATTAAGTCCTTCTTTTATCTATACACTATAATTTATCATTAAGACCATCTCCCACAGTCCTAATGAAAGATCTTTAGAAAACTAGTAGCATAATAGGTAGTCATTAGAAAGTATATTTCTAACTTAGAGCTATTTTAGGCTCTCATTACCATGGTATCTAGGAGCTCTTTAAGGTACTGAAAAAGAGTTCCCTGATGGACTTCTTGTTGGCTCCTACTCTCTCCATCACTTACATACAGAAGCCTTTGCTTTGGCTAAAGAGGAGTCAGTTAAATGTGTGGAAAAGCTGTGTACAACTTAATGTGTATTCTGCATGGCTCCTTTTTTATTTCTGATAAATTTCAGTTGGCAGGAAAAAGTTATAAGCACATTTTCACCTTCTCATGTAAAAAGGAAATGTAACTATCAGAAAATGGATAGTTTAGTCTTGGTTTTTGTTTTCAAAATTGTAATCTTTGCTTAGAGTGAGAGATTAGATGGAGAGCAGTAGATGTAATGGTGATATTTGACAAACACAGGCATGTTCTATACTGGTAAAATAAAACACAGGGCTTGGCAGATTCACCTGTCTAAACTATGGTTGATGCCTTGCATTAGCAGCAGGAAGAATAATTATTTTCTTTGGATTTCAGAATCCTGAAGTTACAGGCATCTTGGCAAAGCAGGACTCTCCAAAACTTTCTGGCGCTCTATCGTTTTTCTTCATCTTGTTTTGATTTTCCTCTTTTGTTGTTTCTTACTCTCCAGTCTCTATTTGCCAGTGTATAGGCCATCCTACTTCTTTTAGATCATCTCATAGATATTTCCTAAAAGTCTTTTTCTTATGGCTTTTCCCTTCAGTGATTGACTTTTAACCACAGAAATAAAACCAGCTGGTTTCCAGTGATTATTTTGAATTTTTTACTGAGATTTTTTCAGAATATGATAATACTGTCTCTGCTGTGCTTTTCATGACTGTGTTAGAAATACTGCAGTCAGTTTAGTATCTTGAAGCCCAGATAACTCATTGCCTGTCTGGGGGACCCATTGTAGGTTTCCTGCACCCTGGAGGTTTGCTTGCCATGGAAACATGAATGTGTAAGGGGGAGGGTGGTGTTTTATTCTCAGGACTGATAAAATTGGATTTTGCCATAGTGAGTTCTTCCCCATTGCATCAGTGGAATGTGGATGTTCCCATGTCTTTAGCTGTAGCCACCAAGGGAACACCAGCCACTGGATTTGCACTATGAGATGCCTTACAGCTGAGGGAGAAAAGGGCTTTTAGTTTATCACTTTTCTCTTAGCTTTTTCCTAGACAATCTCTCCTTGTGTATTATCAATTATCCAGACATGTAGCTGTGTTTTACAAGAGTGTTTCCTCCTTGATGCAGAGAAAATCAAATGCCTTCTCCAAAATCAGTTCACAGATATATCTGACTCTATTGGTATAAAAAATGAATGAAGGACAAAAGAAAGAATAAATTTCCACTTGCAGTTCATAGTGACATGAAGCTGTTTTCAGTTGTCTTTGAAAGAAAAGAGGGGCATTTTCAATCTTCTTTTATTGGTACCTCCCAGCCTGCTTTAACTTTAAATCTGCTGCCCATAATAATTCTAAAGAGTACAGTCCATCATACCACACATCTACATACTGGGAGGAAAACAGTCTTTGGGGTGTCATTTGTCTTAAACAGGTTATTTGAAAGGTCACTGAACTAGATAAATTTTTTTAATTAACCTGGGAATAGTGAATGTAGAACATATTTTATGTGTGTTCTGCTAGAAGCAAAAAATGAAACCCACAGGTTTTTTTTGTCTCAAAAAACTTTCCCAAAGTGGAAAATATTAATTATATGCCAGCCAATAACTCTTAAGTTAATCAAACAGATTCACAGATAGGCAGGAAGATAAAGAAGAAAAAAAGTGTAAATAAACAAAATTGTATAAGTTTACACATTATTTTACAACATAATAAATCAAGCTATGTAGAAACTTAGCTACGCAAATTTATTGTAAAGCCCAGTGTATGCTTTGCTTTTTTATCAAATTATTTAGTCCTTTCACTTGTGTATTAAATGTTAAATCAAATAAAGAACAGCAGAACTGGTATTTAATACATGTTTGTATATGGTATTTAATACATGTTTATATGGTGTTTAATACATGTTTAAAAGCTTAGGTCAGTCATAATATTATAGAGATATTGACTTTTGTTTCTTGCTTTGCTCAAAAGATGTAATTTTAATTCTTCCCTTTAATTTGGGAGTGCATGGGCATATATCTTTTAATAAATTCATGTAAAATTTGTGCAAATTAATTCTTAAGTTACCTTATTGAATCTCTGTGTATCCAAGGAAATACATAATTGCAAGCTGTCATGATCTGAATTTTTTGCCACACTTGAGGAGAAATACTTTAACTGGAAATATGCAGATGTTTAAGTATTCCTAGTAAGTTGATAGACATAAGACTGTTCCTTCTAAGAAGATGTTATGTCATTTAGGAGCTTAAACTTCTTTGAAAGTCATTAACTCTAACTTTCTTAAAAGCCTTTGAAAGTTTGTTCTCCTGCTTCTCCTACAAATTTTCACCTCTTCAGGAACTAAAGCTCCAAAGTTCAGAATGGCTTTTAGAGGTGAGTGGTCACAGCCCAGTGGGGGAAGAGGCATTTTGCAAAGGGCTGAGTTAGGTCACAGCACAAGTCAGACATGCAGAGAGAAGAGGGAGACCACGTTCTCAGCCTCAGGCCAAGGGCTACCATGAGAATTCACATCTCGACATGAAGTGCATCATAAGAGGTGTGGGTCCTTCACAGTGCTAAGGCTGGAGTGAGTTGCCCTCTCATCTATCTGGCATTTTATTTCGTATACCTCTTAGAAGGCATAACATTATGGGGGTTTTTGATATATTTTTCACAGGGTTTAAGAGTTTCTAACCATGGCATCTGTGCTAATCACTGTATCTGTTACCGATATTGACAATGCACCTGCTTACACACTTCATTCTCTAGCTCTACTGACAGAAACCAGCCTATATGCAGTAACCTAATTCTCCATGGGTCCTTTTTCAGTTTCTCATGTTGCTATGCTAACACTACCAGCAAAATAATGAGAAGGGTTTCATTGCTTACTTGAATAGAAGTTTACCAGGCTCCTCTGTGCCTCAAACGACAATCATTGTACAATAGAAGTTTCATGTAGACGATACATTAGCCATATATTCCCTAAGTAAGCATTTTAAGTTCTATAGTCAAAGTTCATGATGTTGAGTTTACATTAATTTCTGCCCTTAATATCAATGAAAATTTTATCTTGCTTCCATGGGAGGATCACCAGACCCTTTAAAGTATTTTACTAATGTAATGTCAGTCCTATGGAATACCTGATTCTACCTATTTCATTGAATTACGTTACTCAGTCCCTCAGATTCTGTGTAAAACTAATAAACTGGACTACAAATTAGCATCAGATCAGATCACACTGTAGCTTTTCCTCATTTAGTATGGGTACTGACACACCTATTCCAGTGGTACTGTGTTTCAGAGGCACAACACTTCTCGAGTTCTCTGTAGGGGAAAAAGGAGATAACTTTTGATGGTATGGACTGAGTGCAGGATTAACCTTTCCTGAAACTCTACTGACTGAAGTGGGGAGGACCTCACACCTGAGGACCTCTTCCAACCTATGCCTACACGCTTCTGTGAGTAGCTCCCCAACATAACAGTTTTGCTAGAAGTAGTATTAATATGAACCACTAAAAAACCATTTCTTTTCCTTTCAAACAAGCATGAACTTCAAAGTACGATGCAAGCATGAATGATGTTTGATTCATGTGCCCCAATGATGCAGATAATGTGAAAAAACTTCAATTTATTTTGCATTTTCCTTCAGTTTCTCTTTCCTCATTTGAAGATCAATATCTCTGGAGATCTGTAAAAATGTTCTTTACAACTCTACAGTTTATCTCATTTATCAGTTCTAAGAGACGGTTTATAGCTCCTCCTATTTCCACCACAGGTAAACCTAGAACTTGCCCTGTGTAACACACCAAATTTAATTTCCTGATTTTGTCCACCTTAACTACCATTACAAATGTCTCCATTCAGTGATTTCTAGTAGTTACTAGCACTTGTCAAATGGAGTTACATTTTCTTTTTGTCTTTTGGGAATTGACACAGGAAAAAAAATCTTTTTATCTAATTGGCCTTGACAGGATAACAGCAGACCTGTTATGCTGGTTTTAACAGTATTTCACTAGGCTCATGTCACTGGTAATTAAATTTGTCTTGGAACTTGGATGAATATTCAACTACCTTTGAGAAAGAAAAACAAAAAAGTAAACTAAAATCCTTACAGCTCAGATTGTACAATGGTCTGTTCACTGCCAACCAGAAATATTTGAGTCATGCCCTCATCACCTGTAAAGAGTGGAACTCCCCAAAGACATTTTTATTTTTTTATCTGTGGGAGATACTAATGATAAGCTTTTTTGTGTGTGTGTGGTCACAGATAGAGAAAAAAAAAAAACCACACAAATTTTTTGTGAATGTGAGTTCAAATTTTATAGAAAATTATAAAGTGTACATGAGTTTCCTCAGCCTATAAAACAAGTACAGACCTGGACAATAGTATAATTTGTTCCCAATAAAGGTTTTAATTGGACCCACTGAACTCCCACTTGTAAAATCTTTCCTTATTGTTGCTCTAAAAATGGGCTGAAATATCTTTGGCTGAAATTAAATAAAGAATTTAGGCTCCTAATCCTTCTATAAGCTTTAAATGTCTCAATAAGATTGGAAAGTCAGAAGCCTGGATGTTGAAATCAATCTGGATTTTTGTATCTATTGCCCTATTCTGAATGTGTCCGTTATTATATCAAAATTTTATAAAGACCTTGGATTTATTTATTATAATTCCAGAGTGCTTCGATAGGATCTGTGTGTTCTGTAAGAGAGTGTAAAGAAAAAGAGATATTTCTCCATACTGACACTTGCTGTCTTATTACTGATTTATTTACTGTATTTAGGAGTAGGATAGGAGGCTGAAGTCACTGTGTACATGTACGTGTGCCTCTGTGTGTGTTTGTGTGCACAAGCATACAGGTCAATGTATGTACAGTCACTGAGGTGATAAATTGTGATACAACTCACAATCTCTTCCACAGCTGCCACAGATTTTCCCGCAGTATACTTCCCCTAGAAAGGAACAATGACTCTTAACGCTCAATGATTACTTTTACCAAACACAAATCCCTAATTTTTTCTCTTCTTTTCCTTCACTGCTGAAACGATGGCCTCTTCTGACATCGTGGTTGGGAACGTGAGGGTGTAAATGGAATCTCAGATGCCCACTCTTAGTCTCCTTCCCTGTATTACTAGAAACTAGATTTTATTTTAGGCATAAAAATAGTGACATGTAGGTACTGGGGTTTTTTTCCTGAGTTGTCTGAACTAAATGCTCATGGCTAAATTCCTCATGGCTAAAAATCAGAAGGCATTGCATTGCTTGGACAGAAGTAGCTCATGATGACATGTGGTAACTCTTCATCCCATGTCTCTACGGCAATACACAAAGGGGCAGGTTTTGGTACTGAACTCCTGTAATGCAGAGAGAGCAGCAGAGAAAAGAAAAAAGAAAAAAGTATTCTTCACAGGAGCAACAGGGCAAATAGAGAATCAGTATGTGTAATGCTTCAAAGTCAGCCAAACTGGAAAGAGTACTGCTACAATAAACACTTTGACTTTCTTGGGTACATAAGAATAAATTCACACTCCATAGTTAAACGATGGGGTTTCAATAAACCGCAAACCACACAAGATTCATGTGCACAGGATTTTTGGGGCATACAGTGCAGATCAGAACACTCGTCAGTGTTCACTCCCTGTTCTCTCCTCAGCGCAGGACCTTAAACGCTGTTCCTCTGGTGTAAAACGTTTCCTTGGCTCATTAGGAAAAACCCTACTTCTCACCCTTGCCAAGAATTTTCAAATGGGAGCAAAAACAACACTTACTGCTAAGTGCAAATAGTTGAAAAATTGCCACGAAGATTGAATTGTTAAAACAAATCTCCTCTATTGATGCAGGAAGCCTAGGTGTTCAAGGACTGAGTGACTGAGCCAAGAGAATTGTATTTAAACCTAACAACATAATTATCACTTTCCTAATTATTTTCCTCCCGTGCAGACATGCACTAGAAGAGTGCAGGAAACAAATGTCAAAAAAAGATGGAGGTAATTAATATTACAAGTGAAAAACATAGCCAGCAATATCACACTTTCTAACAATGGCTTCCTTACAGACAGCAACAACAACATTGCACAAATGGTGTTCCTGAAAATATTCCTGTAATAACCCTTTGAGAAGCAATACAGAAATGTTATGTGAGCCTGGCAAGCTATTTCTTGCCCCTCTTTTTCTCTCAGAATTTCTGAGAAGCCCTATTCTATCTTTTATTTCATGCTTTTAATTTTTGTAGCAGTCCAATCCAGCATAGATATACCATGATCATCTTTTGTGGCACGGAGAACACTCACATAGTATTAACCAGTGAAGCAGCTGCCCCTGGCTTCTATTTGAGCAAGGTGCTCAGTGAATGAGATTCCAAAAGTTTTGTCATACAGCCACAGTTGGGAAGGAGGTTGGATTGCTGACACAGTGTCTGCCTTTCCTGCAGCAGACATTTTCACTTAGAGAACAATTTTCTAAATTTTTGAGGAGTATTTTTCTGAGGTTGCTTGTAAGACAAATAGAGAATTAGTGAGAAGTGACGGTTTGGTGTTGCCTCTTAATCTAACACACTCTTGTTAAGCACAGAAATGTCTGCTGTCATTGAAGAAGGAACTAAACAGGTGAGATACAGTCTAGTGAGACTTAAATGCCAGTAATGCACAGACCATCGATGACGCAAAGAATTTCTGCATGTACACATATTAGATCAGCATGCTCACATTAGCAAAATCCAATAGCTCATGTCAAACTCATGCTGGACTCAGACAGATGCAGCAGACTGGAAGAAGAGCTACAGGTTTATTATACAGAAGTTCAGCATTGTAAGGTTAGAAATGTTTATCCATAAATTAATGATGTAGAGTTCTGACACACCTGATGTGGAGTTCTGATATGCCTCAGATAAAAAGATAGTCATGGCTTTGGCCACATTTAGCTAAATAAAGACAATACTACAGAAAAACTGGTCTCTTCTGCCAGATCTGGACCCAGCTGGTGCCTTGTGCATGCTAACACTGCAGAACCAGTGCAGCTGAAATGCAAAACCTGTAGTTAAATACATCAGACTTCTCCTAATGTAATTGCTTGGTTATGTTTCAAGACAGGTGGAAGCCAGCCAAAAGAGAGGCAGAGTGGAGTAAGTTACACCTTTTCAAGGATTTTCACAAGTCAAAAGGCCTGTGACTCAGAGTCACCATCCCAGCATCTGTCTGAATCACTGTGCTCCATCTTGTGCATTGCTGAAGTGTCTAGGCAAAACGTTACATCCATGCACCACATAAATATATACACTTGGTTGTCCAGTACCCTGATGGCAAAACATGTCAAGAAGGAATAATCCTGCAACTTACCATAGGATCTGGTTTTGGACTTTACAAACTCTCTGGTAGATGACTACAAAATAAAGCTGGCTGCGGATGGTAAGCCTAAAACTTTGCCTCATTCAGTGCAACTTCCTAAACTTCCTGGACACCTGTTGTTCCCTTGGGATGTAAGTGGGTCTGCAGACTGAGAGGAAAGGAAATTTGGGGCTACTGAAGCACACAATCTTGACGTAGAGGTCGAAAAAACAGATTAAATCTCTGCAGTTTATCTGTTGAACTTTGTGTCAGAGGACAAGTGAACCAAATACATCACAATGTTTTCTACTGGAAGTGAAAAAAATACTACTCCACCACAGCTTCTTGAAAGGTAGTGTGCTTTAGGGCTATTGCTCAGAAGTAAGACTTGCTAAAGAAAGACTATTCTCTCCTTTCTCCTGTAAAAATATAAGTTGACTCTGCTTGAAAATCATCGATATGGTGCATCAAAGGATTTACCCCAGCTGCCTCAAGTCCAACTCCAGTGAGAAGTCTGGTGCTGCTATATCAACAAAAACAGAGCTGGAGTCTGTTTAAGGCCTTTCAGCTGTGTAAGCAAAACTGAATACTGTTGCCTCAAAGGTGAGTACAAAAGAACTTGCCAGGTCAAGCAGTCAACATGGTCCCTTCGCTTCCCTTCCTCCACCACCCTCATATTCCCCAGTCTGGGTAGACCTTTCAAGAGCCCTCACCAGCTGGGGTGAGCAGTGGTCCCTTGGCTGCCTTTCCAGGCTGGGGCTGGGGCAAAAAAGTGCTTTTCTCTGCAGTGGGGTGCTGATACTCAGGTTCCACCTGCCCCGGATGGTGCCATGGCAGCGTCTTGCATCCTTCCAGAGCTGAGGGAGCACCAGCTATGCACTCATAGCAGTAAAACAGGCAGTAAGTCTGCATTCGTCTCAGTTAATGGGTGTTATGCAGAGGCTCCATCCAGAATAACCCGTGCTATGGTTTGCACCCAAATCGGACATATGAGACCTTTCTCCAGGAAAACAGCCGCCCTTTAGGACTTCTATATCTCAGAAATTGTGTGAAAGAATGGAAGTTCATATGTGTCTCCTTGATAACACAACATGCAATTCCTACTCTTTGGGAAAATAGATGCATTTCTCCTGGAAGAGATTTGGCAATATGGAAAACACTGTAGTTTTAACATCAGAAGCATATTTTTGATTTTTAAGAAATTCAGAAACTACAAATATAGGAAAAAATACTGAGAAAACAATATGCTTTTTGTTTGTCATGTTGCTAGTTAAAATTCCTGTGTTTTGTGCTTGTATGTGAATGTATATCTGTGTGTTCCTGTGTATCAATAACATATATAGCAAAACCACACTTCCAGTTAAAATTTTCAGACAAAAAAAATACTGGTAAAATGTAATAAAAATTAAGCACCTTAAACTGCATTACAGTCTTCATGATTTTCTAATACCTCGTGCATTTTATTTGTAGAGTTTCAAATCTGAGATATATTTTACTATATATAAGTATAAGAATGCAAGAAAAGTGTATTTTTTATTATTTTCTGCTTTCAAAAATACATTTTTTTCTGTTTCCTAATTACATGCATGTAAAAAAGGAAGAAAGAAATAAGTTCTAATTATATAGAACAACTTTATTTTTAATTGAAAGTGGAAGAGAAATTCACTCCTGGTGCTATAAAACATATGTGAAGCAATTATATCATCAGGATTTCTTTTTTTGTACAACTTATGTGCTATGGAAATGGAGCAATTATTATATCATGATTTTTTATTGTTAATTATAAAATTAGTCTGCTGTTTGAGTAATTGTATAATGATTCTCCTTTATTGAATCTTTCTATAATAAGAATTAGAAGTAATTATAAGTAACAGAAGGAAAAAATAGCTTATTTGCAAAATAAAAAAGGCAATAAATCTTCTTTGCTATTATAACAGTTTGAGTTGTATATCATATGAGATGCAGAAGATGCACCTTATGTAATGGTTTCAAATTCACATTATATTTGGAAAACACAGAAAAAATTACTTTATGTTTTAATTATAGAAAGGCTTAATGGTTTCAATTACACATAGGTTCAGCACAAAACTAGAAAGGACGTGATCTTTTGCTAATTATTCAGAACAAAGTCTAGCATCCCCACTAACAGCAGACAAGGCACTAATTCATTATGGCCTTAAACACAATGCTGATGTTATAAATTTCTGAAAGTGGACAGTATAGCTGTAAAATGGGATGATGAGGGAATTTGAAAGCATGCAATGGATCTGGCAATTGTTTGGACTGCAATTTGTGTCTGAGTCTGAGCGTGAGGAAAGTGGGACCCAGATACATCTATGATCTATCATGGCTCCCTGGACAACTATAAGAGTCAGGCTCCAAGCTCCTAGTGTTCACTCCCTGAGTAAGAAAAACCCATGGGTATGAGCCAGCCTCTAGGTCTGTAATGTGTTCTTGGTCAATGATTCTAGATTGTTAAACCAGAAAGAAGAAAAAAGGCTCCCTCTTAATGATGATTTCCTAATTCTCTCCTCCTGTCGACCCACTCTTGTTCAAAATCTCCACCTAAGAAATTATCAGGGTATAATGCAGTAGTCTTAGCTCTCCTTGTTTTACCATCATTTAGAAGTATAATCCAGACAAAATCCCTATTTAAGGAGTGATGCAACACTACTAAAAGCAGGAAAATTCTTGCTTTGCTGCATTGCCCTTTTATAATTTGATGAGAAAAAAAAAATCTGTATATTATGACTGATTTGCATGAAGATTTGTATTAAATGAGCAGTTGATTGCTAAATAAAATAAGGAATTAACTTGATTTAAGCTGAATATCTCTCACATTAGTATTTTTTCTTGTATTTTAGGTTTCTTTAATGAATATTTACAGATATTTAGCAAAGACTACATAGCCAGGTGATTATATTATATTTTAAGGTTCAATCCTGTAAAAACTTTCAAGTGGACATCCTACTTACTAATGCAACCATTTCAAATTGATATTTTGTGGTAGTGAGAACCATGGCCACAGCTTACATGTTTGCAGTTTAAGTCCTCAAACCAAAATAATAATGTCATTAGTTGCAATTGTAAGTTTTTCTGATTATGGTTTTGCTGTAATTCTGCACCACATCAAGAAATTAAACTGTAATATCTACCTCATCGCTCTCTACAACTACCAGAAAGGAGGTTGTAGGCAGGTGGGGGTGGGTCTCTTCTCCCAGGCAACCAGCAGTAAGACAAGAGGGCATGGCTTTAAGCTGTGCCGGGGAGGTTTAGGTTAGATATTAGAAAGAAATTCTTTACAGAGAGGGTAATCAGCCATTGGAATGGGCTGCCCAGGG
>JAWWES010000115.1:67735078-67745993 GCA_035583135.1 Lophotriccus pileatus
CTCCCCCCACGAGAGAGGGGGAAAAGAAACAAATTTTCCAACTTAGTTTTAAAGGCACAAAAACAAACCATGACAATTACCTTTAAGGTCCCTTCCAGCACAAACCATTCCAAGATTCTATGATTCTAGAATTACACTATACATGACATCTGCAAAGGAAGAAAAAAATATATTCAGTCTTTCTTTTTCATACTGAGAAGATAAAAAAAACTGGAAGGAAATTTAAATAAATCATCATATATTTTTGATGTTTAAAGCAGTAGAAGAAGAAAATCAGTCCTTCTACCCAGGAATCGGTCTGGCAACAAAGATCCAGAGCAATTAGATTACTAAAAAAAATTCCCAAGACAACCTTCCAGTTGCAAAGGTCAGTCTTTCAGTAAAGATTAGCCACTGTTATCATGATCATTTATTATTAATACTTCATATTTATGCAGATGTTTAATAAAGTGATGTTGCAACTGAAAGAAATATATGTATTAAAATTTCAATACATCTTTCAAAATATTAAAGGAATTTCATCCATTTAATTTAGTTATCTTTTATAAATTACTTGGAAAAATAGCTCTGGCAGCTATGAAAAAAATGCATTTAAAAAATCTAACAGTAGAAATTGCATATATGAAAGATCAACCACTGATTCTATTTACGGAAGTGTTACTATGAATAAATGTTATTGATATCAGTGAAGCAAGTCTGCATTCATGTTGAAAGACCTGAGATCAGGATTCAATGATGTGTTAATTAATCACTGAGGGTTCTTAGTTGGTGCATATATTTTCAAAGTACATATATTTTTTAACTGTATCATGTTTACAAAACAGTATGAAATTTTACAGCAATAATTTGAAATATTTAATCTTATTTCAGTATCATTACAGAGTGAATGATTATTAGGGAGTTTACCATAAAGAGTCTGTACAAGGAGGAATCTTGTAAGAATAGACATATGTGAGCAAATTTCAGGCCTTTTCTCTCAGGAGTTGTTCAAGAAGAAGTAAGCATGAGAAACAAGGTCTGGATCATGAGGGTTTGTTTAGATATGCATAGCAAAAACATCTCCCCAGGCAATTAATGGTGGAAAGAGCGTCTTTAACCTTCCAGCTAACCCATACAAACAGAGGTGAAAGGAAGATTCATATGACATGATCTTTCTCTGATCCCCTGCATGAAAATTTTGATCAATACCAGGATGACAGCTATCATTAGGTCAGGTTGTAAACCTGTTGGATCTCCCCAGGAAATCTGTAAGACATCACTGATTAATTCAGGGTTGTTTTTTGCAGTAAATAAAGCTTATATTGTTTAATTTCTGTCTCATTATTCATTCAGATGAGGTCTTGGATAGGCAAGCACTGAACACAGCTGCTGAGGAAGAACAAAATATTTCAGAGTAATCGACTTCACCCAGT
Source organism: Lophotriccus pileatus (assembly GCA_035583135.1). Taxonomy (NCBI): domain Eukaryota; kingdom Metazoa; phylum Chordata; class Aves; order Passeriformes; family Tyrannidae; genus Lophotriccus; species Lophotriccus pileatus. The sequence continues at coordinate 67,736,491 of JAWWES010000115.1, forward strand.
GAAAATCTTTTGGATTAGATGGGACTATAAGAGAAATAGAGCTCTTTAGGGCTTCTTACCCCTTCCTGCCAAGTATAGTGATCTTTAACCTAACAAAATTCAAAGGTATTGGTTGTAGTGTGCTGGCCAATGCATAAATCCCCTGGTTTAGTTTTTCTAGTTTCAAGTATTAGAAGTGCACAAACAAATGATCTGAGGCTCATCTTAGCCTCTGGGCTTCCCTTTGAGTCCAAAGAGCACAGCTGCAGAAACTTTATAATTCCTTCAGAAAAAAAAAAAAAGAAAGGTTCAACATTCCTTTCATCAAACTTTTAGAACAGAAATCTGGTTTCAGACAAAGTAACGACAGTTCTTCCCATATAGCTGAGTTCACAATCAGAGAGGCTACACAAAACTGTTTTCCTTTTGCACCAATTATGAAATTTGTTTTTGGGCTCAAAGAAGTTCCATCTGACTTGATGCTCCCATTCTGTTTAGTGCCTGCTAACAACCGATAAAGGAGTAAAAGTAGGTACAACTCACTTTTGATGTTGGAGATACAAAGCACCTGCCTTCCCTTTCTCCTTAATCAAACCTCTCTCCTCTTCTTAAGGAAGAATCTTTGCATTTTTTCTCAAATACTTCTGGAGATAGCAGAACTCATAGCAGTCTATAAGACATTGTGGCAGTTAATATTCAGGGGGCTTTATGTTTTTGTTTTCCTTTAGGGAAGAAATTAATCATCAAGTCGGATATTTTCTTGCATTCCTCTATTACATCCTGGATATAAATGTCATATAAAAAAATCTCAATTCTATACACTCTAGGGCCTTAAGACCAGCAGTTCTTTATTCATCTGTAGTACTAGGTCTTTTAATAGCACATCTACTTTTAACAGCAAATGTGCTACCTAAGTGTGAATTATTTAGTTTTTACTTAGATGTACGGAAATACTCCTCTGTGTTTCTGGTGTTTCTTTGTGTTCTTCTTTAGTGATTCCATTTCTCTGCACACAAACACTCCTGCCATCTGACACTGGCTTCCCCAGCTGTGGATTTGGATGACTGATAACTCACACTATATATCTGAATCTTAACAAATTTCTCAGAAAAAAAATGTGCTTTGGGCAGGGGCTCTTCCTATTTCAGCTGTCTATTCCACATGGGAGCTTAAGAGCTTTTCCAGTTATCTTGAGAGATGGGCAGTTATCATAATCTCCAAATTTTTCTGAAGTTTCATCTAATCTGCTGTACAGAAAATCTGTATTGGCTCTTCAATAGGAAATTTGAAAAGAGTTATTAGAAAAAAAGAGAAAGATTTTTAGATCACTTTTTCTCCGTGTGATATTATTGTGATAAAATGGTCTTCATAGAGTTCTTCAATTGAAGGAAGTCTGAACCCTTCCTAACTGCAGCAATTTTCTGGATAGCATTGGACCCATCCTGGGTAAAACTACTTAAATATAATGAAATGACAAACTACATTAGGCAGAAAGCACATATAGAAAAGCAGATGGGGAAAATCCAAATTTCAATGAAAAATTTTTATGCAAATTGCTAAATAATATCCAACTGATTATGTGTGGAAAGCTCTTAAAAGTTTGTGATAACCATGTACAAATTAAGCATGGAGATGAGTGCACTATTTAAGTCATAAAAATGCATTTCTGTTCCCTGAAAATATATGCTCAAAAGCATATAGCTTTCTGTAACTAACACAGTGGTTAGTTTTGGCTTGGTAGCTGAAAAAAAAACCCTGTTAGTACTGTCAAGCTTATTTCTGTTGTAAATTGTGAGAAAAAAAAAAATGTACTATATGTGTACAGTATCATCACATATCATACATTGGGTTTATTGAGAGCTGGACTCAGAATGACATGGGTAGAGATGAAAAGATGACTAATTGCATACACTCAGTATGGCAATGAGACTAATATTCAGCTGATATCCTCCCTGCCATTATATTCTCAAATTAAAATGACTTAAAGAAATAGACTTAAATAAAACTAAACACATTTTTAACTAGGAAAAACTAATTTCTAAGAAATTAAATGACAGTATATTATACATAGTTGAACGAAAAGATCAATAAATGCAGTGTGAATGGTTATACCAAATTCAAATTTTTTTCCAGCCTTGGTTATGTGACTAGCTTTGAGAAAACATTGGAAAATTTGGGTGTTTTTTATCTAAATATGAAAAACATCATTAAATTTAGTCTGTTGCTGCAGGACAACAGCCTCCCACAAAAGTAATTTCAGTTAAAAGAAAGGGGAACAATTTCTATCTTATATTATATGACTTTACAGAGTCCCCTTGACAGAACACTCAATAATATCATTATTTCCAAGAAAATAAATGCTTGGAAATTTCTTCTACTGCTCCACAGATCTGTGAGATGAAAGTGCTCTTGGCCAGAAATTTGAAACATACAGAAAATAACACTGCAAGCTTGCAGGGAAACACCATGGATGACAGGAGGAAGGCAGGAGACCAGCACAGCTAAGTAAGGACTTCCTGGTCAAACTGAAATAAAAGAGGGAAATACACAGCCACTGGAAGCAGGGTTGTACTTCCCAGGAAGAATATAGGGATACTTCTCTGGAGTGTACTGTGGGATCAGGAAAGATAAGCCATAGCTAGACCTTGTCAAAAAATGTGAAGAATAATAAAAAGGGCTTCTAGAAGTACACTACTCAGAAAAAGAAGACAAAAGAAATTGTATCCCTCTCTGATAAATGAGACAGAGATCTTGAAAAAAACCAGCAGGTGCAGTTGCTAAACCACTCCCCATCATATTTGAAAAATCATGGCTGTCCGGCAAAGTCACGAGTGACCAGAAAAAGAGAAACATCTCACCTATTTTTAAAAAGGGTAAATTAATGACCCTTGGAAATACCTGCTAGTTACCTTCACTTTGGTGCTCAATAAGATCACTAAATAGACCTTTCTGGAAGCTATGCAAGGCATATGGATGACAGGGAGGTGATTAGAGACCGACAACATGGTTTCACAAAAGTCCTAACTAGTCTGGTGGCTGCATGAAGTGGCTGCACTGGTGTATCAGGGAAGAGCAACTCATATCATCTACTTTGAGTTCTGTCAGGCCTTTGTGATGGTCCCACAGAAAATATGTGATGTTAAATTGAAAAGATATGGATTTGATGGATGGGCTGTTTGATGGATGAGGAATTGGCTGGAATTGACTGGATGGCTGTATCTGAAGAGTTGCAGTCAATGGCTCAATGCCCAAATGGAGGTGAGTAACAAGTGGTAACTCTTAGGGGTCCTTAACAGACTCATACTATCCAGTATTTTTATTAATGGCAAAGGCAGTATGATTGAGTGTACCCCTCAATGGATACCATCCAGAGGGACCTTGACAGGCTCAAGAGTAGACCTGTGCAAACCTCATGAAGTTCGACAAGACCGAGTGCAAAGTCCTGCACCTGGATTGGGGCAATCACCAGGATTGTACAGGATGAGTGATGAATGGATTCAAACCAGCCCTCTCAGTGGAGAGAACTCAGGCAACACATTTCCTGGAGAACCCAAATCATAATTGACCAGGAAGACAGTTTACATGACTTGTTTCTATTCCAGGCCCAACAGATGGTGGAAAGAGACTGTGGAACTTAGAAGAGATGGGTCAAAACATCATGAACAATTTTCTGATGTTCTTACATAATGAACTTCTGTTGGTCAGTAAAATCCTGTGTGCCTCAATGCTTTGAAGCAATCTGCACAGAAAGCATGCTAACGACTCTACACAAAAATTAACAAAAAGATTGAAGGTGCATAAGAACTATAGTCAATATTTTTTATAACCTCAGATTGATCAGAATTTCTGTATAGAAAAAGAGATTATGTACCTCAAATAGGTTTCAAAAGTTAGGATTTTATCCTTCCTCACACAATCTTTGTTCAAGCTCACACTTATTTCCAAACAGAATAAATAAGGCTTTGATGCCAGGCAAAATCTTTTTAGCTTTTGTTTCTAATGTGAAGAGCTCCTCAAAAACAAACAGCTTGACTAGCTGAAGAGTGTATCACCTTGACTCACACGAATGAACAGTACAAAGTTCTGGCATAATGTGCCACATTTCTTTTTACATCAAAAGAAGACAGATTTCAAAGAATATTTCCAAGAAAATTTGTGAGATTCAGAAAACAAAGAGGGAGACCAAGAGTCAAGAATCCTCAGTTTCATTTTTGTTTCTATCCTCTACTTATTGGGTGATTTAGTCACTATATCTCTGGTTTAACCATAAGCACTTAGATCATAAGCTCTTTGAGACAGGATCAGTTTTTACCTGGTGATTGCACAAAGCCTAGCAGAAAGAGGTGTCTAGAGGAACATAAAGGTTAATATTAACTAAAAAAAATCTATTTAGTGTATAAAACAGAAGCAGGCCACTGAGTACTTTTTAACTTCTAGTTGCAAAAAGGAAACATCAGTGAACATTCTATTAACCACATGCATGAAACGTAAGAATCTGAGCTTAGTCTTATGCTAGCTTCCTTCAAAAGTAGAACTGAAATCACTGACATGAATATCTAGGTGAACATCTATGCACAATATCCACTGGTGTCTTCTCTCTCTACAAAACTGCCTCTCCTACTTGCCAGGATTTTTAGCTTTTATTATTGCAGCAATTATTACTCTCACATTGAAAGGAGTGAAAAGATCAGGATTACCTGATTCATACTCTAAAGCAACTGAAAAGGGTGGTGAAGGGAACAGATTTACCACCCATGTGGCCACTGAACCACACAATAACAGTGGATCCAATAATTAGATTAGAAAGTGTAAAAGCTTTCTACATCAAGTGGTTCAACTTCATGGCAGATCAGGACTGTTCCCTAAAGCATACTCACTAATGTATTGTCCAGATAAGTTTTCAACATTCCTCATAAATGTGTGTAGTGTGCACATAACCTTCCTGTATTGTAATATTCCTGCCAGGACTGGCCAAAGACCCAAACATCCTGCCTTAGTGTCTGTACCACCTAGGAAGAAATTTATGAAATATTTTTGCCCTGCTGCTTTCTGGTTGTTTGGGCATCAGGGAAATACAAAACTAAGTCAGTTGGATCCTGTAAGCCTTCTTTTCCTGTTGATTCTGGCACAAAAGTACATATTTTGGAGCTGGAAAACTGAGACGTTCTCCCTGCACACCCAAGTGGGTTAAATTTCATAACAGAGGATCAGTCAGTAAGGAAAAAAATATTCCTATTCTGAAAATATTGGATGAATTTTACAGTGAGTGGGATGATATGGAATGGTCTCATCATTCTGTCATTCTGTGAATCCACAAAGGAGACAGAAAGAAAAGCAAGAATAGCCATGTTTACTTGGAGTCTACAGACAAGGATTTTTATCTGATCATGAGGGCAAAATAAAATTCGAATATATCTAACACAAAATCTGAGCTTTTTCCTTTGACTAAAATATTTCATTAGCCCAGGTAATCTACAGATTGCCTGCTTTCAAATGTAACTGAAGAAGAAATTTTAATTACAATATGACAAAATAAACTATTAGATGTACTACATAATAGAATACTATAAATAATAGTTCTTAATTTGTGGAACACACACTACTCCGAGTACTAGTCACTAGCACAGGTCTAGAAGCACCATTAGTATCATTTATCATTGCCAGTAATGGGGGTACTTAGAAGTTATTATTAGGTAAGGCACCATATCTATAACATCAAAATGGCATTCTTATAAATTACAATTATTCCAATATTAAACAGATGCCATTCAGAATCTATTAAAAGTGGGAAATGTTCAGTTAAAGGTTGGTGTCCAGACATGGAAAAGTCCAAATGGGAGGGATAATATTTGGCAATATTGTTTTCCTTGTAAATCAAATAAAAAATGGAGGATTGCCTGACAACTGTTTCTTTCCAGAACAAAGATACTAGATGAAAAATTTCTTGTATGCATGGCCAAACAATACTGCTAGATTTCTAAAAGCAGGCAGGCTATCATCAATATCCTTAAGAGGAACCCCCTGCAGCAGTTGCAAGTTGAGTGCAATGCAATGACCACCTCCTTATGTGTAGCCTCCTCCTGGTTTGCAACCCTGAAGCAGCACTGTTTTGGTCAGCATCATGTGGTTTATCAGCCTGGAGCAATTTTTACTAAAGAATTCAATGGAAGGAGCTGGAAAGAGTTGCTCCAAGAGGAAAGTTGGCCTTCACTACTTGGGGCTCTGCCAGTGACCTCACAGTTTCAACAATAGTTTCACCACTCATTCATCACTACAATGACATCTGTGTGCAACCACACATGAAACAAGTCAGACATTTAACTTTTTTCTTAAAAAAATTACTTGAATGGCCTAGCTTAAGACACTAAACTAAACTAGTTTCTACTACTCATAGATTTTGCTTTAAAAATATAAAACATAGAGACAAAAATACCGGTGAATTAATGACAATATATTCAACTGCTTATTTTCCATAAGTTCTAGATTTGGCTCTGGTTGTGTGTTTAAAAATACATCTCTTCAGTGGGCAGGAGACAGCGTGCTTAACTAACCAAACAAGAAATACATTAAGACATGCATGCTAGAGTGGCTGAGCTGTCAACTATCTTTTGCTGAAGAATCTTTAATAATATGATATGGATCAATATTTAAAGAAACAGTGCTTGAATTTGGCCACTTTTAGTAGCTTAGATATATACATTTATGAGATTAGCATAAGGTTAGTACAGAATTAAAAACAGGATGTTTTTTATAACATATATATAAGTTTCTGTCAAATTGACCATGAAAGACAGAGAGGTGCTATGCTCTCAGGGATCCTTACAGCTCAGCTCAGCTGAGTTGTCCCCTCATGTCACAATCAGTTCACTACAATGACTAACAGGAAAAAGTGACAAACAATCCTTTTTCTCCTCTGGTAAGTCTGTGTCTGACATTTCTTCACTTTCAGGAATACTGATAGGCCAGTGAGAGAGTCACGCAACACTAGTATCAGGTATAGATGTTGATATACAATTTATTTTAAATAAAACTATGGTAAGCTGGATCTGATTTATTGCTGCTTGAGAAGCTACCTTTTTTGTCTAGTGTAATGTCCCTTTACACGCATTGTACTTTCATCACCTGGGGTACCTTCAGAATTCTACCAAACCCAGTTTGGGATAAAGCACTTTTGACAAAATGAAGAGACAGTAGAGAGAAGGGTCCTTGAAGAAAAGCAGCTCTGTGTCTCTTAGCCCAGGTGGTGGGATGCATCTACCACAGGAACTTATAGGAACTGGAAAAGTAAATGAACAAACAAGCAAAAAATGAAGGGTATCAATAAGTTCTGAGCTCTCAGAAACTGGGGACAATGTCAAAGCAGAATCAAGGTGACAAACATGGAAACAAATTTTAGCGGGATTTAGAGACAAGTCTGATGCGTGGGGGATATCTCGATCTTTAGAGTGGTTGTTACTTTTAAAAGTCAGTATGGGCTCCAGCTTAGGCCTAGGCTGCATTAGAAAGTATAACCCCTTGGTAAAGTAGGGAGGGTATCAGCTTGAGCTGGCCTGACTTTCCAGCAAAAATCTTGCTGTCCTATGTTAAGTTTAAAGATTCAATTCTTATGTCAAGCAAATTTAAATTGTCATTTTTAGCACAGTCTTACTCCATGATAAGATGCATCCCAGAGTCCTGAGGCAAAGAGCTGATGTAGTTGCCAAGCCATTCTTTATGGTATTTGAAAAGTCAGGTGATATCCCAGGTGACTGGAGAAAATGAAACATTCTATCCATCTTTAAAAAGGGTAGAAAGAAAACCCTGGAAACTAACAACCTGTCAGTCCCCTCTCTGTACCTGGGATGATCATGGAAGCTATGCTAAAGCACATGGAGAACAGAGGGGTAAATCAGGACAACGAGCATGGCTTCACCAAGGAGAAGTCCTGACTAACCAACCTAGTGGCTTTCTGTGATAGGGTGACTACATCAGTGTAGAAGAGTTACAAATTTCATTTATTTGGACTTCTGAAAAGCCTTTGACACAGTCCCCCACAACATCCTGCTCTCTAAATTGGAGAAAGATGGATTTGATGGGTGGACTGTTAGGTGGACATGAAAGTAGTTGGATGGTTGCATCCAGAAGGTACTGGTTAATGGCTCAGAGTCCCAGTGGACATCAGTGACAAGTGGTGTCTCTCAGGAGTCTGTAGTGGGACCATACTTATTTGCTATCTTTATTAATGACATAGACAAAGGGATCGAGTACACCCTCTGCAGATTTGCTGATGACACCAAGCTGTGTACGGTTGACACACCTGAAAAATGGGATGCCATCCAGAGGGACCTGGACAAGCTTGAGAAGTGTGCCCGTGGGAATCTCATGAGGTTTAACATGACCAAGTGCAAGGTGCTGCATCTGGGTCAGGGCAAGCCCCAGTATCAATACAGTCTGGGGCATGAACAGATCAAGAGCAGCCCTGCCACGAAGGACCTGGGGGTGCTGGTGGATGAGTGGCTGGACATCAGCTGGCAATGTGCACTTGCAGCCCAGAAAACCAATAGTATCTTGGGCTGCATCAAAAGCAGCATGGCCAGCGGGGCGGTTGGAACTAGATGATCTTTAAGATCCCTTCCAACTTAAGCCTTTCTATGATTCTATAATTAAATGTCCCTAGACTTTTTAGAACATGAGCTAATTCCATTGTAAGCTCCCTAGAGAAAAAGCATCTCCCATGGAAACACTGTGTCTAACCAAGTAGGTAAAAACATTCAGTATTATGGTGTAATAACAGTAACAACAACTTGTAGACTAGTAGATAGGTCTGAAAAGGACCTACTGCTAATCAGTATTAGAAAGTTTGAAAACTGATGAAAAATCAATTTTTATTTAGTCTGACTTTGGGATCTTAATATCAGTTAATATGTCAATAATTTTGAGGTTCAAATAAACATCCCTTCAGTGTAACATAATAACACATGCATAAGTGTACTTTATTGGTTGTCAACAATAAAATTTCAGGAGAAGGTAGTGATCCCATTAAAATAAAACTCATATATTAACAAAGAAAACTCTGATGAGGAGCAGACCCTCTTCTCTTGAAATTGTGTGATAAAGGTATTCCCCAAAAAGTTCAGTCTGGGAGCCTGTTTCCTTTACTTTTTGAAGGAGCGAATAGAAGAACTTGGAGACTTCCCCAAGAAAGCACAAATCTCCATTCATGAAAATGAACAAGGAAAGTAATTTTGACTGCAACACCTCTCTCAGTTTCTCCCTCGAGTTCAGTTGAAGTGACCAAAGTCTTCACCCAGTAAATGTACACAGCAAGCAACCCTCCTCAAAACAAATTAGTAGTAAATACCCACGGCAAATAATATACACAGCATATGTATACACACAGTAAATACACACAGCAAGGTTTTCAATCACATCAGCATCTGATGAGCATCTTAAATTTTCTCTTAATTGCTTAGTGCAGGGAGAGTTATAACCATGAATTTGGAAACCTATTTACTTATTTATTGCTAAATAAATGTTTTTGTAAC
>JAWWES010000115.1:67756025-67793450 GCA_035583135.1 Lophotriccus pileatus
GACAGATAATTTTTAGGTCTTGATTTTTAATTGTTTTCTTCTGACGACATTGCTGCAAGAAATTGCTTTTAAAATTAATTTTCCAATTGATTAATTAAATTGTATAGGGTAATACTGCAAATTTTCATACTGATGTAGATGGTTAGATTAGAAGTGTGTTTAACACCTAAGATGCACACACTTCAACAAACAATTGAGATCTTGGTACCTAGCCTATAAGGGCAGGGAAGGATTTCCCATGCACAGGAAAGCTGCCTGAGGACTTGGGTTCACATGGCTGAGTGCAGGCCACCAGCTTCAGCTTCTCCATGGGGATTTTCCTTTCCATACACAGTTGAAGGCGCATGGTGCTCTGGGGCCACTGGACCAGCAGTCCTTCCTCTTTGTAGCTGTGATTTGAAATATGAATCACGACAAATCCAAGGAATGTCAGAGGTTGAGTGGGGGCCGAAAATTTAATAGAAATTCATCTGTGTAGCCTTTTTTTTTTTTTTTTTTAAGTAAGTGCAAGAGGATAACTCACAGATACTTAAGAATTCAGACACCTGAGCAGGTCAGCTTAAGCTTTCCATCCCACACCTGAACGTCAAGGATACTGCTGTAGTTAATTTGGTCGTGACAGTCCAGACACCATTAACAGGGACAGCCCTGGACTCAGGGCTGAGGAAACAAACACTGCATTTCCATTGACTTTGCTGGCAAGACTGGACTGCCTGGGGGTGCCAGCCTCAGTGAATGATGGGGTCAGGGGTGTCTGTGACTTTCAACACCCATGTCCAGAAGTCTGTTGTGTAGAAAGGACTGAAGCCCTGGAGGGAAGGACTGAAGCACCAAGAGAAGCACTGCTCTCTGCCAGCTGCAGTGGGTGCAGATGGGGGAAAACACTGCCACACTGCTCCAAGGCCCTGTCACTTCTGCAGTTTTCTGCACAGCATAGATATGAAGCAGAGTGTCCAAGCCTCCCCAAACAGCCAGCCACAGCATGTTAGACAAGATATCAGCAAGACCAGCAGACCGTGGAAAATTAGTGGGAAAAGGGAGGAACAGGGACCTGTGATTTGCAGTAGTTGGTCATGCTGTGCACATTTCTGGGATATTTCATGCATGTGTGACTGCAGATACAAAACCACATATGTAAAGCAGCTTTGCTCCTCTGCATGTGAGCTCTTGCAAACTGTAAAATCTTCAGTTTGTTGCTGACTTGACATTTTTCAGTGTGTTCCCCCTCCTTACTCAGGGCACAGGATGTGTGCAGGAGATCAGGATCAGCAAGGGAAAGCACAAAGGCAAAATTATATTAGCTAAGACAGAAAGGCTCTGTGACACACCGCTGTTTGGAGCAGAGGAAAAATGCTGGAGGCAGAGAAGGGGTAAGAGCCTGTCTTCCTCTCTGCCCAGAACCCCTGCAACCCCAGCCCTGCTGGTGGTGGAGCCCCATACCCCACTCGTGCAATGTTGCTGTTCCCTGGGCTGAGGATCTAAAGAAAGGTTTTAAGGAGACAAAAACAGTTCTGTCTGTACAAAGGTTGTGAGACCAGCACCCCATGAGACTTTGCCTCATCTCTGAGAATGTGACTCTAACAGCCGATGCTCTTGATGTGTTTGCTTTCTATTTGAGCTGATTTTCAATCATGTCACTCACAACAGCCTGTTCAGTGATGCTGGAAAAGACATAGGCACACGTGGCTGGCTAAGGGACTTGGCTTTTTAAACAGGTACTTGATTTTGTGAGAAAGAGTACTAACAAAACTATTTCTGTTTCCTGGCAGCTAATCATGTGGGGGTTATTCTTCCAAAGTGGCTCAAAGAAAGTAAAATGGGATTAAAAATGCAGATTTGCTTGTGAAAGCACATCTCTATTACAATTTCCCTCATCCCCCCTTTTGCATTCCCTCTGCCTCGGTTCACTCTCCTGCTCTCTCACTCTTTCACACTCTGTGTAAACGTATGTGTGTGCACATGTATGCATGTCTTGCCTTTCCTTGCTTCTTTTTCATGTTTTTATTTTCATCCAAGACAGTCAAGCCTCAGTAAATTACTGTATAGTCCTGCCTCATAGCAGCTCGCCTGTTCCCTCTAGGCAATTCGGTGCCAACTGGATTATATCAGAGCAGTTGCTTTCCCCACAAGAGCAGGAGAAGGTGCAGATTAAAATAAAGATCAGCCAACCCTGTAGCACAACAAATTAGCTCAGGCCATTAAGCATAATGGCCTTGCAGAGGCCAAAGGGGTCAGCTATTAGTTAAATAATAATGACCTTCAGCCCAGGCAGGAGGGAGTATACACACAGATGCTTGTCTTTCTCTTGATTCACTTTTCAAAAGGTCTACCTCACTCCACATTTTGTACAATTAAATGTTTAACACATTTAATGGGACCTGATGTGTTTTGGTTTGGATTTTTTTTTTTTTCAAGTTGACGTGGGAGTTTGAAGTTAACTATGTGGAGACTGCTGAAAGATTGAGGCACAGTGAGTCCAATTAACAACATGGAAACATGGTTTGCTTAATTTCGAACCTACTTAAACATCAAAGGTTCAAAAGGTCAGCGCAAATACTCCTGGATTACATTATTTCGCAGAGGAAGGGAGAGTAAAAAAAATAAATAAATGATTTCCAATGCTATATGGTGTAGACTGCATATCATATGAAATATGAACTGGTTAGGGAAGATGTTGAAAGTGCTGGACTGGGATTTGGGAGGTGTAGATTAAATTCCCTGTCTCTACTGCAAACTTCCTGTGTGGCCTGAGCAGACTGCATTGCTGGCTCTGTGTTTTAGTTTTAGACACGTGTGTGGGGTGCAGCTAATGAGTCCTTTCTCCTGCCCTTTGTCTCCTTTCCCTCCTTACAGATGTCCTTTAAAGAAAGGTCTACAGATCTTCTCTTAATGAGTATATATATAGAAATGAATACTCAATACAGGATTCACCTCAACTTTGAATACTGCCAAAGAAGAACTAGAAAAAACAATAATTAAAAACCGTAGGTTGCCTTTCAGGAAATTCTTGGCTCTGTCACAAATTTCCTGTGTAACTTTCACAAAGTCATTTAATCTCTCTCAAAATCAGTTCCATGACCATTAAAGTACTGCTCAGTAAATGCAGTGTGGGATACATCCATTCATGGTTGTAAGGCACATGAAAATGACTATAGGAGGCCCAAAAGGTGTCTAGATAGGCTTTCTTTGATGAATAAAAGCTGGAAAGCTCAATATATGACCATATCACAGGCGTGTCTTTTAGGGAGGCTGAGTTGAAACATCTAACATGTGCACTGTTCAGCCCAGTGAGGAAGGCGAAGGACTAGCGGAACACAGATACGTCACACTGTGTATGGTCTCCATATGTGTCAGTCTTGAATTTCAAGTCCAATTATACTGTGTAAGACCAAAAAAAAAGCAAAACAAAACAAAAAAACCCCAAGCATATTTGTTAGTTTAAATTGGGGTGAAAAGAGGATTAGAGGAGAGGGAAAATCTACGAACCCAGTTAGTTTTATGAACCCCAACTGGCAGGAAAGAAAGCTAAAAAATCCTTGAACCCCATTCCTTTCTGTTATACCTCTCTCCAACATGGAGAAGTCTGGCTGAATTTATGACTGTTTATGGTATGTGAGCTACAGAGTGTTTGTGGAAGTATGAAAGCTGTTGTTGAGTATCATAAAAAGAATTAAATCACCAAACTGTTTTCACAGGAGGTTAAAAGGTCTGACATAAATCTTCAAAGGGTAGGCGGAAACTCTGGCCTTAATCTGCCCTGTTGTGCTGAGGTTCTGCAGGCAGCTCATATGGTATCTAGTATTGCCCAGTGCTGGGAGACTTTTATAAAGCCTATTGGGAAAAAGAAGCTGATAAGGATGAAACTGCATTGTTAGACTAACATTAGATTTTTCTGCTTTCATGAGCAAATATTGAACAATAAAGCTTTTTATTTAGCTTTTTTTAATTTTTTTTTTTTTTTTAGAGTAGGTGAATGTAATTGTGAGCCCTTCATTTTCTGCAGAGGTCTTCTGAGCACGCGTGTTTTAGAGAAGGAAAAAAATGTGTAGGGGGAAGGTTCGTGTATGCAATGGTTTCTCCACCTCTCAGTGATGCCAATTAAGCATGCTCTCTGCTGGTGAGCTGAACTTCACCCAGTAAGCTTTCACCATACATCATCTGCCATCAGGACAGCAACAGCTGCGTGGCAGGGCCAGGAGTCCCAACTGCAAAATGCCCAAAAGCACTTCTCGGGACTTGGCTAGAGAGTTTCTGTGGGATTCTGTGGGATTTTGTCATTATAATTCCTACTTAGATAATATTTGATCCTAAGTGCTACAGAAGCAAACTGTTGAAAATTGGCTTAGAAAATACTAACTAGATCTTTGGAAATGTTTTTAAGCTGTGCAAGAGTGAAAAACACACAGAAGTTCATTTATACGCCAAGTAACTCATTACGATATGATGTACATTATTATTTTAAGTTTAACAATGATTAAAGATTAAAACATAGTTATTAATTAACATTAATCAAATGTTGATAACAGAAAAACTAAATTATAAAAATCATTAAAGAAAACACCACTCCCAGGCCAACACCAATGCCAGTTTTTTCTTGCCTGGATTGAGTTTTATATTTGGATTATAATATAAGCCCCTGAAAATAGGTTTTACAATGGAAACACTGCCAGATTCTTAACGGGAGCATGCTATGGGTGCCTTTATAAACATACCAGGCTTGATGGTCTTGAGCCAAAAAAGTGCTTTTTAGAAAATGTATTAAAAATTAATTTATTCCTTATGCATGTCTAAGTTAAAACTTCTCCTCGTGAGCTTTATCAATTCCCTCAAGGCTTGTCTCTATCCGTTTCAGACAACAAAAATGTACTCTATATAAGATAAACTGGAACAACCCAACCCTCCGTGGGGTAAGTGGAATGCTTTTCTGGTAGATAGCAAACTATGCACACCATGTATGTATGAAACCAGACCCAGAATACGGCTATGGAACAGCTAACCTTAGTGTAATCTAGTTTTGCCTCATCTTCCAGTTTTACCATGAAACACAGTAACCATGCAGTGCACAGGAGAACATATGATGGATGTGTCAAGATGTGGAGTTTAGGTGGGAGAACAGCTGCACTCCTGCCCAGCCCTAGGGACATGTGTGGGTAGCAGAGAAGAACACCCATCACAGAGGGATAGCGTATGCCTGCATGACTGGGTGTGCTCTGCTCCTATGCTCTCTCCTTTCTTCTCCCCTTCCTTCCTCCCCTCTGTAGGGACACAGCAAAGCAAGGAAAAGCTTCTTTCCCAAACAGGGTCCCCCCTCCACCAGCCAGGGAGCACTGGGATTTGGGCACAGTTGCTGCCACTTCTGCAACTGAAAAAGAAACAAAGTGCAATTTGAAAATTGGATATGGTCTGCAAATGAAATCCGACATGCAAACAGCTAAGAATGTGGGTTATGTGTGATACCCAGCCCCACATCTGCACATAATTTGCACAATGGATTCCTCTCATTTTCCAGGGCTGAAACAAAACTCCAGTTCAGCAAACCCCACAACTTTTGAGGGCTGAAATTTTTTGCAGAGTCTTGCAGTCTGATTTCCCCTCTGACAGAAATATTTCTCACTGTAACTCCCCAGCTTCTCTCTTCCAAATGCTGAGCATGTTCTTAGCCCTGGCTGCACATGTCTGAAGATAAGCCTGGGGCAACACCAAGAAGAAGCTGCAACACGTCTTTTAAGAAGCGAGTATTAATATATTTCCTGTTAGACACAGAAAATAAGATTAGAGGTGATATTATGACAAAGGCCTTCTGCGAAATGAGGAATAAATGTCATTAATGCCCCTAATGGGCAAAGTGGTCTCCCATCTGCATGAATGTATCAGGCCTGTATTAGATTGTCATGCATGATTGATAGTGAGATAAGACCACTTTCCACCAAATGGGAAAAAAAGGCTCATGCTGTAAATTTGTTTACAGTGGATTAATTTGCAAAGAGATTGATCCAATCAAAGACTGAGAAATTGAGTTCAAATTGATTTTATCACATGAAGACTAGATCATGTTATAAATATCTGTAATATATGCAGTAAGTAAAAATTAAACAAAAACAGTGAAGGACAATCCTTCCTCACCCTGAAAGAAATATGTACCCTTTATTTCTTCTTACCAACTCAAGACACAAGATAGTGCAACTAAGACATCTCTCTGAACAGTGGTATCTCTTAAAGTAATTTTCTCCATGTGACATTTACTAAACAGTGACATCTATTGGGGATTGATTTTTCAATAAGTTGAGAAACAGGAGTCTCTTCAGACTTGACTGATCAAACCATTTGAAATTACCTGTTATAGGACAAAATTTTGAATTAGAGGAGAGATAGATGAGATGAACTTACAGATCTATTCCATCTCTAGGGCTAGACCATGTTATTAGGAGACAGACTGAGGCAGCTGTGGGTGGAGAGATATGGGTGTGCAAAATTTCTCTGCAGTTTTAAATCAAATACTGGCAGTGCGTATTTCCTCTGGGTCTCCAGTGGACTGTGGCATCAAAACTTTCCCCATCCTTCTAAAAAATGCAACATACATGCATGTTCTCCGCTGTGGGGCAGCTTCAAAGCCAGCAGTCCAGGTAAGGGTCTGTGTCTCCTGTTGCTCCCTAGGCAGGACTATTCCCTTCACCAGGGAGAGAGTGAAATGTCCTGTCCTTCCATTTACATAAAGTGGCCTTTTCTTTCTAGGACTGTTGGAATGAAGCTCTGACAAATTGCACAACCATTAATGTACAGTTTTATCAAAAATAGGAAAAAACCCTGTTGTAGAATGGACTACATAATAGCAAAATCAGGGTTCCATTGCTGTGAGGAAACTGGGTCCCTCTTCTCAGCTGCCTCCACACAGCTACCAGGAGGGGGGCTGCCAGGCACCCTAGAGCCATCTCTGCTCCTCGCTGAGAACAGCCCATCCCTCAGCCTTTCCTCACAGGGCAACTCTTCCAGCCCTGACCATCTGGGGGCACCTCAGTGAACACACACACCAGTTTGTCCATGTTTTATACTGAGGGGGGCCCAAAACTGGACTTCTATCTGGTCATGGTCTCATGAATGCAGAGTAGAGGGGGTTAATCCCATCCCTAGATGGATGGACCGTGCTCTCCCTGTCTGGTGTCTGCTGACTCCTGAATGGCCCAAGGTGCCCCAGGGCACCAGTAACTCCCACAGAGCTGCTTCCAGCCCAGCCACCCCCAGCTTGCACCCTTGGAGGGTTACCCCCTCAAAGGTCCAAGAGTTTGCATTGATCCTCCTTGAATTTCACAAGATTGCTGTTGGCTCACCCCTCCAGCCTGACTGGGCCCTGAGGTGGAGAGCTGTGTTGTTGTTGCTCCTGAAATGATTTTGCTAATCTTGTGCATGCCTTGGAATCCCTTCAGCACATTTCTGAAGGCAGCTCCAGGGTCAGATGACTTTCTGAAGTGAAGCTGGCAAGCAGTGACTTAGAGGCAAGCCAGGCCATTTCCCACAGAAGTTCAGTTGCTGTGTTTTTGATTTATATTGTTATTTTATAAATAGCACATTTTAAAAGTAAAAAAATAAACACCAAGTTAAGCTATGTAGGCTAATTCATGCTTAGAAGAAAAATGAAATGAGTGTTGAGAACTTGCATACTTAATTTCTGTGGCATAGACTCAATTTCAGATTGACCTGGAGTTTGTGTTTTGTTTTCTTTAAAAAAAAAAAAAAAAAAAAAAAAAAAAACCAACAACAAACCAAATACATAGCAATGAAATTTTTCTAATGAAAATTTATTGGTTTTCCTTAATGACATCCAGAATGGAATTTCTAGTCTGAACCAGAACAAAGGCGCAGCACCTCTAAATACTCCCTGCCTAGGGCCCAGCTCTAGGGGAACAGAGACCCAGACCCATAATCCTGTTGTACTCAGCTCCAAACAAGGAATTCCTACCTCCCAGTGGATCCCTAACAGATTGCTCTGCTCAGTTTCCAAAACAGTTTTTGGAAGACTTTGATTTTATTTCAGCAGAGAATGAAAATAGGTTTCCAAGCCTCAACATTTTTTAACAGAATTTTCCCAGCCAAGCCTACCATATATTATTGCTGTTACAAATCCCCCAAGAGCTTCCACAATAATGAGAAAGGAGTGCTGCCTCCAGAAAATTCCCAAATCAAAACCAAAGGGTAGAAAAATGAGATACAGCACGTCAGGAGTTGTGTGGCCACCCCATACTAGCATAGTCATAGAGGGAAGGAGATTGTTATCATCATGTAAGTGCCCACAGCAGTAATCCAGCCTGGACTGTTTAGACGAAAGGAGCTTCAAGTTGTGCAACCTCCCACACGTTGTTCCCCACACAGACACTGCTCCCTGTGCACACAGCCATCTGTCTCCACATCCCTCCTTCCCTGACTTGGCAGCCACCTCCTTCTCCACATTTTGCTACCACAAACGTAGCAGCCCTTCTCAAACATCCCTGCGGCGGGAGCTGCCACTGCCAGCCCTATCCTTCTGCTCGCTTGCCTGGAGGAGCAGGGTGACAGGTAAGCAGCGAGGACTAATGCTCTCTTATGGGAAGGAGGAGAGGCTGTAGATATGAGTGTGCACAGCCCAGTCTTGCTCCTCTGGGAAGAGAGGAGGGAGCATAGCTCTCACCCCTTGTTCATGGCCTTCAATGTTGATCCTGTGGCTGCTGAGCTGGGCTCCAATCAGTGTGTGGTGTGTAGTCTGCTTCTGCCTTAATTCTCCATCTGCAAGATGGGAAAATACATATATTTCCCTGTTTACCTGGATAAACACATTACAAGATTGTGAGGGTCTGTATGGGGATCAGAAACAGGAAGAATAAATGTTTCTCTTTTCCTTTTAAAGTGGGTGGAGATTTTATGGGAAGGGAAACAGACCCTTTAATTTCCATGGTAGAATAGTAGTTCATCCTGGAGAAAAAAACCTAGGAGAAGCCTCTGGTAGGAAGCTGTATCTTTTTGTCAAAGGGCTCAGATACCATTTTAAGACATAATAGCTATGCATTTTTCCTTCACCAAATAGGGTAAGCTCTTGGTTGAATGCTCAGCATTAAACAGCAGATAGTGAAGAGAGGAAAACACCGCCTTGGTGGAAAAAAGAAAGCCTTGTTCGCTAAAGGAGTAGTTTCACAGATAGTTGATCTTTTTGCTCTTATGTGGACAAGGGTTTTTCTGCCACAGTCCAGCTGGGGAAAAGGAAGACAACAGTATACAAAGATTTCTGCAAAGTAGAAGGTGAAGTGCTAGCCTCTTTGTTAAGGTAACACACCAGCTTATATAGGGTCGGGTGTGGAAGGTGCTAGAAAATGAGGAGGAGTATGGGATTGATGACAGGGGCTAGCTAATGGAAGAGAACAGGAGGGAACATGACATTAACAGGGGCCAATCATAGGAACAAGGGCTGGCTGCAGGACTGCCTACACTGTGGCAGATCGTGGCCAATCAGGGGCAAGGGACAATGACAAGGGAGAGAACATGACAGACTTGCCCAGACATACTGAAAACAATTAAAACTGGGGATACAGAATCTTCCGAACCATGCACTAACAATTCACAAATTCTACATCAATAAAGTCCATTCTCAGCTCTGCCAAAACCGTAGACTGTCCAAGTTGCTTGAGGTCTCTCCAGCCATCTCTTTGTTCTTTGCCGTTCCTCAGCTTCAGCTGCCACACTTTTCTGGCTCTGCAACCCCTCTCGCTCTACCTCTTCTCTCAGACCTCTCTGTGTTCTTCACTGAAGCTTTTCCTCCAGTCAGATGTCCACGAACATGTAGGTCAGGGACAGGGTATGCACTTCCTCAGCCTCTTGTCTTTGAGATAAAAATGAAAAGAACAAAAACACTAACAAATTCAGAGCTGCACTTTATTTATAGCAACCATAATTAGCATCATCTTGAGCTGACCTGGAAGATCTTGGGGTCTTTTTGCCCCATAAGAGCCTGCTTGGGGATATAAGTAGATCTGGGAAGAAATCCCTGTGGAATTTTTAATTGCCAGAGATCCTGCATGGCTCTGGATCTTCCTCTTCATTTCAAATGAAATTACAACCAGCAAAGTGGAGGTGTGAAGAGGGCACACAACTCATCTGTTCCCTGCAACAGCTCTACCTGGCACAAGTACCTCAACATTAGAGCATCAGGTTTTCTTCAGGATTCTCTCAGCAGGATTCCATAGGCCCCATGTGCTTGGCCCAGCATGTGATAAAGTTGCCAACTATGCTAACACAAGGTCTGCACGGTGCTTTAATAATTTGCAAAAGGAAAGGATTAATGCAAAACCTCCTGATCTGACTCATAGAAGCAGTTTTACCCCAGGATAGAAAATGTGTGTTTCTCCACACAGATCTGTGAAAGCAACTGTGCTCAATATCCCAAACTGTGATTACTAGAGGATTCAGCCAGCAGTTATTTGTGTCTATTTTCCCTCTGTAGCACGAAAATAAGGACTGGTTACTTTAGTTGGATACTCCTCTGCTCAGTAAGGCTTTAGGCTCCCTTCTAACCCTGTTCTGCATCCATCTATGAGTTTACTTTCTCTTCCAACAGTTTGGGCATCACAAAGCACTCCAGTGCTTGGAGGTTGAATGTGAAGGACCATAACTCCCTACATATTACACCTTCTGTCTCAGAGGGCAGTTGATAATTTATTTTTCTTTAATTTGAAAAGCATTTTCCTAATCGCATCATTACTTTTGTTTATATGATATTTGAAGCCTCCCATTATTAATGTTGTTCAACACTTGACTATAACAGTGCTTCTATTTGCTTGTTTCTCTGCCAAATTTCCATGTTCTCATGCAAAATGCTTTCCTCTGGCTGATTTTATTTTTGAATGTTTTTTTTTTTTTCAAAATCAGTTCAAATCCCATTTCTTGGAACAAAGCTGAGAATAAGGTTTGTCATTTCCCATATTAAAAAGTTATTTTGTGATACCTATGTAGTATGCAATGTCTTTCTATCTCAGAGCAGGGACTGGAAATTGACTGCCTTAGTATTAATGTACACCTTTTGACATTTAAAGGAACATTGTCTCTTTCAGGCCCAATTAAAAAAAAAAAATTGTTAAAGATAAGGGTTAAGGATATCCATGCAAAATAACATTTTAGCATTTTAGTGCTTCACTTGTCATCCCTATTGATAATGTTTTCAGTATATTATTTATATATGTTATTTTATTAAAGTACTTTAAAGACTTATTTTCCAAATAACCTTTTACACCTTTCTGAGTACGTTTTTTAGCATTTTAAAATTCACAGACATATGTGCACACACATACACACACAAAGCTCTAACTACAACACTGATTAACAGTAAACTCTTAAATTAAAATTTATGGGCTGGAATGGCACAAATAATTATTACAATCAACATGAAGAGACTTTTTAATATAACTTATAAAATAGTAACAGTGGCACTGTGTTGTTTCCTGTATTGAAAGCAACTATTATTTGGCACTTCTACCACGTTGCTCTTTGAATGAGATGTTAAAAATAGTGCCTCTCATTTGCCAGGCTCTGAAACCACTCAGCTGGGAGGGTAAAGAAAAGAAGTGTTCAGGGTGTTCACAAAGAAAATGTGCCAGATCCTGATACCAGTCCTACCAGTGTAAGTCTGGAGTAAATCTAATCACTGTATTCATGTGATAAGTATTTTGGATCTGTATTCTGGATCAGTATAAAGCAATGTGTTTTGGTCCGTTGGGTATTAAAAAGATACATAAGAAAATAAGATTTAAAAATGAGGTAGAAAGAAGATAGTCTGTGCTGCAGTGATCAGCAGATTCTGAGCTGTTAGGGTAGAAAGTAGTATCAGATTTTTGAGTCTTGAAGGCGGTGCATGTTTCATTTCAGCAAAATGAACAAAGTACGATCTGCTCCAATCAGCTTTGACCGTTCTATGTTCAGTCACACCAGCACCACAGATCACACCTTGCAGTCATTTTTACAGCAGAAGAGCAAGAAGTACAGGGATGGTCAGATATCTGCAGCTTCTGCAGTCCCTTGCCACTGGCCGAACAGCACCAGGGGAGAAGCCAACCCCCAGTAGTTCCATAAAAGACCATCCATCTTTCCACTTTTCCTTTTGCCTCATGCTTTGGGTGCCTCTATGCTATGCCTTTGTGGTATGGGCCCATATGACCTTATCTGCTCATACTTTAGAGCTGCTACTATGGCACTGTGAGGCATAACAAGCTGACTGCATACAGAAACGTGGATTTATATCATAACTATTTCCTTTTTTGTGTGTTAAGTCTCATCTCTCATCTGTCTGTGAAAAGGACCTAATAAAATCAGAGGGAAGGTTCCTGGGCTATTCATCATGAACAATATAATGTTTTGCTTCAGTATGAAACAGCTGTATAAGGATTATAGAAATGTGATTTGCCAAAAAAATTTCAAATATCTGAAAAAGGATTTAGTGCCGTTTTCCTTTTAAAAATAACCAATTCCTTCTGTGTTGACAAATGTGATGTACAGAAAGTGTTTTGGCAGCCATACAGATGGAGGTATTTCAGCTGTTGTTCATATAGACAGATCATTTTAGAGATCTACAGATGTGATGCAAATTAAAAATGTAGCACTACGAGGTTTTGTAACATTCATAGATGGTTTAGGAGGTGAAGAACAAAACCTTGACATTCTGCTGGCATTGTACTGTTTTCTTTGGGGAGGGAATTGTGTTCATAAAGTCAGGAGCAAAATCTCAGGGCCAGTCTTGTTCTAAACACCACAACTGGAGCCCAGGGGAACCCGAAGAAGCTGCAGAACACTGCACAGATGCTGCCATGCAAGAGTAGTGCATGGTTAATAAAGCTACTGCTCAGTGATGGCCAGGGCTCCATGTTAGGCTCCTACTTCATTCCCTATTTCAGGATGCCCAGAGGGTCATTCATGCCCCTGGGTGCCAAAACATACTGAAGGTATTGGCTGAAACCAGATTCCTCCATGCCTCCCACATCTCTGCTGAGCAGAAGTGTACAACCTCCATGAGATGGGGCCATCCAGACCTGCAGGGAAAGGGAATGCATTTGCCTTTGAGGATGCATTGCAGGAGCAGCAGAATGCTGAAGCCTGGAGTACATCTACTGTGCCAGCTCTAGGGCAAGAGCCACACTCTACTAGCTTGCTGACAACCTTTGTAAGGGATTGAGAAAGCCTAGCAGTAGATCTGACCCAACTGCTTGATTTGCAGGAAAATGGACTCTCACACAGCAAACCACATGCATATCATACTTCTTCTCATGAAAATGAATCCTCTCAACCTGCCCATTCTACTATCCTTACACTGCAGACCTGGATTTCTTAGATTCAATGTACACGAGCTGGAAAACTCATCTGCTCATGTGCTGTAAGTCTGATGCATCCCAAACTTAAGCAGGCTAAAACCACAGATGCTTTGCAGTACACACAGCCATTTTCTCTCTAGTATTTCAGAGAAAAAAATATAGGACCCCTAAGCCACTTCATTATATAATTGGAGTTCACTTAGCCCTCCTTTTGAGAATCAGGGCTCACTAAGCCCTGTGTGTATTGCTGTATGCTTGTTATGTGTTCAGTGTTACACCAGGACAAAAATAGAGTCCTTCCATAAAAAATCTTACAAACTCAAAGACAAAGAAAGGCAAGATCTACAAGAAACTTAGAAATAATTGATTCATACTCTTTAATAATTAAAAGCATCCATCTGAGCATCCAGGCAAAGGAGGAATACTATTTAGGAGTATCTTACACTATAGCTTAAAATACAGAAAATAAGTCTTAATTTGAGGGAAAAGGTGGGAATGTGAATCACAAGACAGTCACAGGTCTTCATGAGGAGAGGATCCCAGTAGGTGGATCTTGCATTGGTTCATTTTCTCTTTTATGAAATAGAATCCCGAGTAGTAAAATTCTACAGATCTTAAGTTATCTTCACTGAAAAAAAGACATAAACCTTCCGATTTTTAATACATATGTGAATCAATACATGGCTGTGGATGTCCTAGTGGTTTAAAGCTTTTTGCTACATTGTAGTTTGAGTGGGGAGGGAAAGGTTGCATTGTGAAAATAGATTCTTTTGATTTATTACTTAAAAATTACTGGAAAGAGAGAACTGAGGTCAGCATATGCACACCTTTGTGCTGTAAACCATACACTGCAAGTTGGGCAAGTAATAGATATGCATAATGCAAAGCCTGATACTGCAAAATGTTCTACATTTTAACCTCTTATGGGTGCACAAGCCCCAAGCTGAGGTTACCAATCATCCTTAAAGACTCAGTTGGAATGGTGCAGAACTGAGCCTGAACACACTAATCTTGCAACTTGCTCCAGGTATCACTTCAGAGATGTGAAAACATGACTTTTTCATATGCTTACTTTATTGTATATAGAATATGCTGATATTAGGGCACTAAAACTCTGCCCCAAACAGTGGAAGAGCACATCTAATCTATGTGTAGTTTCAGGTTTTAACAGCATATCAGAAAAGAGCGAATTGCAAGTTGTCATTCTGAAATGTCAAAAGCTCTCTCAAATTAAAGAATAATTTAAGTGTGCAAAGGCAGTCAAACAGATCTAGATACCGCTGTTTTTTAATAGCAGAAACACAAAACTTTACATGTTGAAGACTGCATTTATCCCTGCTGAAGTAAGCAGGGAATTAAAAAAAACATCCACTAAGCTGTGCAAATATATAAACAGCCCTGTGATTTTAAGATGCAAATATGCAGTCATCAGTAATCAGCATATAACAATGTTTTGCTAGTAAACATATACATGAATCTTTACACCTGACCAGAACCTGCTATTTTTAATTTAAATTTACACTAAATAGGACACCTTTTTTTAATTCCTTAGCCTCATTTTTCAAAGCAGACAGCTTCCAGTTAGGGCATAAAGATACCTTGTCTGTATTACCTCCTACATTTTAATGAAAATTAGGAAATTCATAAGGCTGACACTTCTAGGGCTTAACAAGTAGCTATATTTACTCTATAAGCACTAGCTGTTGCATAGGCCTCTGGTTATGCTGCCTGACACTAGCACAGCAAGGATGCTGGGTCAAATGCAATTAGACTGGAAGTAATGTTGGAGTAAAACTCAAATCCGTAACAGGAGGAGAAGCTGACAGCAAAAGCCCATTTTCTCCCTCATCACTGAGGTCACGGACAGTACAACAGAATGCACTTACTGCATTACGTCTCTCCATCACTCTAGCTAAGAGAAAACAAAAAATCTATTTCTTATTTAACACTGAGCAACAGCTCAGGTCTTAGGCTCTAGACTCCATTAAAACACTGATGTTCACAGAAAGCTGTTAGTCAAATACAAAATTGTCATATACAAGAATGTTTTCCATTTCTGTTTCTTTTTTTTTTTCCCCAAGAGCAAAATTCTTTAAGATATTTTGGGTGAACTTTCCATAAATTGTGACACAAAACAGAGAAAAGGAAAATAAAATCCTTATTATTTTACATCTCTGTATTGGCTGTAAGCAGTTGATACAATTTTAAATCAGTGGTTGCATTCTTGAATCCTCAGCACTGAAAAGAGAGAACTAGCATGTACCTTGAAAAATCCTTAGTGAAACCCTCTGGAATATAAACCAAGGTCTGCTTACATGCATTCTCTGAAGCAAGGATTTAACAAGGCTTGAAAGGTGGGTTTTGATTGCTCCTTCTTAAGGAATGAACAAGAAAATATTTGAAATGTCCAACAGATATTTGACTAAAATAACCCTTGGCATTGGATGATTATTTCAAAGACTTATTTAATTTCATTTTATAACTCTCTTCTGCAGAATAACAACTCTTCCATTCCGAATTCATTAACATATTGCATGTCAGCAAAAAACACCCCTACTGGTTACTCAACCAGGATTATTTCTGACAGGTACTAATACTTGGGGTTTATTTACTTAATTGACATTTAGTTAACTATGTCTCAACTTTTTTTCTATATTGAGAAGTCCTGAACACTTGCAGAGAGTACTGAAGGAACCTGTAGTCCTTTCATTTAAATGAAGCAAAAATGAAGGGTTAGAGAAAATTTGACAATTCTCAATAATGGTGATGATGTTTCACAGGGATATTTAGAGCGGCCATTACGTTTTGCTAGAAGGTTTCACATAGCAGATGAAAAATTATGTAAACATGAAATCATTGTCACTTTGTCTTCATACCATATGCGAAGTTCTATGCAGTTATGCTCCAGCAAGCTTCCATGATCAGATTTGTGATCCCAGTGCTGATACTGGCATTTATCAGTGGTACTGTGATGGCTATAGAAGCAGAAAGTTTTTACTTGAGAAAAAGATAGACATTTGGGTCCAGAAGTCACGCTCTAATCTCTGTAGCATTTAAAGAATGTGTTGTATACCTTTGCAAAGGTGAAAGCAGACCGCTCAGCCAGAAAACACTTCGTAGACCACAGCAGCAAAATGGACAGAGAAATGTCCCCACTTCCACTGGGAAGGAGGCAAGGAAACCAGAAACAAGACCACTGACAAATTGCATCCTTCAAAAAAACTGCAAAGCCTTTATTTTTCAGAAGGCAAATCCCAGGAACTGCTGCCCCCAGCAAAGGTAATGAATGCGTGGGACCAGTTGCCTGGTGGTCGTTGCACTGGGAGACAGACCCTATGTCCTTCTTCCCAGAAAAAACACCAAGCTTGTTGCCCAGGCATTCCCCTTGCAGGATCTTTGGTCTAAACAATTCTACTTCATAAAAGTGCACAGAAATATTCAAACAGATGGGAAAATGAACTTACTTAGCCCTTCATACCTACTCCAAAGCAGCACCACCAAGAAACAGGGATCCAGAAGGAACAAACTGTGGTTTTCTGTGGATTTGGGCACTGCAGCGAATCCTGTGATGTCCAGCTGAAGCTCAATTCATGACAAAGGGTATCAGAAAAGTCTATTTACTATGCAACTTTTCTGGTGTCTAATAGTGCACAAACTGATGCTACAGCCTTTCCTTCAGCTAGAGCATTTACAGGATCTTTTATAAGCTTTCCTTTCTCTGGCTTAGTTCCTGTTTCCATAAAATTGGTGGGAACTCAGATAGGTCAACCCTTTAGTTAACTTGACCTAAAACTGGCCAACAGAAACAGAACTAAATGGCAAGACAAACCTAATGGCACAGTGTTGTACATAACTTGTTTGTAATGGGAGTTGGGCTAAAGTTTAGATGAGTCAAGTTCAGATGATGGAAAATATTAGGAATTCATTGTTAAATGGCTGCTTAACTTACGGTCAGGGTAGAGTTTTGGCAGGATGGGGTGGGGGGAGGGAGAATTAGTTGATGGATTTGAAGTCATATTTCCATACTAAAGACTTCTTAAATTGTTTTGCAGTTTAATCCTAACTAAACTTTTTGCATTTGTTGAAGTGGGGTTTTGTTTTTTTTTTTAATATATGTACAAAAAGTGTATCCTTTTGACTACTGATATGCTTGTAACTTCTAATTAATATGGGGCTTAAACTGCCTGAATATAAACCCAATTATTTTGCTATTTTTTAGTTTAAAAAAAAAACAAACCCAAGTTATTATTTAGGAAAAGTGTATTATCCCAAACTGCAGTTAAGTTAATGATTCTCTATGAAAATCAAAAACCCAAAGAGCTTTTATATTAGCTTTGCATCAAGAAACTCTTACCTTTTTTCAGACTTTATGAGTGCACATTTTGTGGAAATATAAATATGATTTGAATACTCTTTCCAAGCTTCATGGAAAATATTTTCAGCAAGACAACCTTGTGAATGTCAGTGAAATTGCTTGCTCAGGATACCAGCTACACTAACATAACTCCATCAAGGCATTTACACTATGTTGGTATAAAACTGACTCAGCAACTAGATGAGTCACACTCAGTGCTTTTATCTTTATCATGCTGACTTGCTTTACTAATTGGTTCTTCTCTTGAAGAGTCAGAGGCATTTTCATTTCGCTGTCTTACTTTCCTTTTCTGTCTTATACTGCTTTCTTTTAACCACCTGTAAGTGATTTGCTGCAGGGTGACCTAAGGTTTTGTTAAAATTGAACTATTGCTTTGTTTGCTGTAGAGAATATTAAATTAAATCAATCTCTAAGACAAAACAAACATTTGGCATAAAACGTACTCTGAAAGGTTAATGATTCTCAGAAATCCCCTGGAATGAAGGAAAGAGGCAATACCTAACCAATACAAAACTCATGCAGCAAACGCTGCCCTTCTGTTATAATTCTTCTGATTCCAGTGAGTTTGCAGGGGCAATAAATTTGAGCAGCATGAGTCAAATGAATCCACCTTTTCAGGAAACATCTCACCTGCCAGTAACTTAATGGGAAACTCCAGGTCAACATACAAGCATAAAACCACGTGGTTTATTTCTGTTACAATACCTTTTTCTTACTTCCAACAGATTTCCCAAGCATTGGAGAAAACTAAAATGTATACAAATAAAACTAAAAATTACTGCAAAAATGGGTCTAAAACTTTCAGTATTTAATAAAAAATGTGTAAATGCCTCATAATTTTTGACATCTTGCAAACTTTTGTGAATGTGGTTACCAGTGAACTATTATCTAGAGTATGAGACCAATTCTTAGAGCAGATAGATTTTTGAGAAAAAATAATAACATAGGACAGAAATATGAATTTGCCATTCAGTCTTTTAGAAAGAAAATAAAAATAAGTTTGGATTCCATTTTATTTAATTATGTTCCATCTTACTTCATTTTTTTAAGATCCAAGAGTTGAGATATTCAGAAGCCGTAAGACTGAGGCATTTTGTAAGAAATAATTCTAAAGGGTTTTGGTGTTATTGCAGTAAGCCTGAACCTTCATTCTTAGAAAATATTAAAGGAGTACCTTTAATGACCTTTTCCATAACAAGCTGATCCTCAAAGCTGGAAAAACTTCTGTTTTTTTGGGAAAAACCATTTAAAAGGACTAACCTTCTATTTTAGGCATCTGACCCTAAAATCTAATAAGAGTGTGAATCCTGGTCAGTGCCAAAGAGTCTTATAGGAGAATGCCCTTGCACCATTGCCTTTTTTGTGTACTCCTGGCTAGCTATCTCCCAGAAAGATAGGATAGGTTATTCTGTCTCTGTACAACTTTTTTGATTGGGTGAGTGGGTGGGGGTTTTGGTTTTGGGTTTTTGTTTGTTTTGTTTGTTGTTTGGTTTGGGTTTGGTTTTTTGTATTTTAGTAGAATAAAAGCGGCTGAATCTTCTCAGCTCATTTGAAAAAGTGGTTAACAGCAATGGTGATAAGGGGTTGGGAATACTCCCAGCTGAGTCACTTCTAAGGAAGTGGGGAAAGAAGGGCCAGAAACAGTGCTAATTCCAAGATTACTGTTTATATGACTTAGACATTGGTCATTAAGGATATTCCTTAGGTCAAGTCTTATAACCCTATGCCAGGACAGGTTTACAGGATATTCTTCAAAGTTTCTTCATTAGTACATTTAGTCATCATAGTTTTAAGGGATGCAGTTGGAAGGGGATTTCCGGGGCTGTCTGGCAGAGTCTGACACCACCCAGCAAACACTCCCACAGTGCAGCTGGGGTATCACTTTTCAGGCTTTTATGGCTCTCAGTGCTGGGTGGTTGTGTGGGGAGGGGGAAATCAGCAGCCAGTGAGGTCAGCTTCTTATGGAGAGGATATGGATGTCCCTAAAAGATAAAAGAGAGAATCACTTTCTCAATACTGAATGACAAGAGAATCCATGTGGGAGTAGAATCAGTAATACAGAGTTGAGGATAAAGAATATAAAATTAGATTAGTGTGGAGTTAACCCATTAAGCTGTAATTTAAACTACCTAAATGGACAGGTCCCTGCCCCCCATCTCTGTACTATTTTATTATGAGCTCAGAAATAAGATACATGCATCGGTAGTTTGAGTTTTATTATCCTAAATAGGAAGGAGGGGGGAAATGGAATAAAATTATGAATAAATGTTTCTTATTACTTGATTTTTTTTCTGCCTTTTGCAGAGCATATTATAATGAGAGAGGGAATATTAAACCACCAGAGGCAGAAACTCAGTTCATGGTTCACTGCACATTACAGAGACTGGAAAAGAAAAACAAAATCTGTAAACTTACCTTTTTATTCATACAATATTGCTATAGCAGCAATGACTGGTGTGAAATTTTCCCTCTAAACATTTTTATGTGTAAACATTTTGAAAGCTTCCTGAAAATTACAGTTAACTTGCAGAACATAGTATTTCTGCGAGCTGTTTTATACTTGAATAATCAAATATGTCTTTAAAAGATTTCTTATATCACAAGTTTAATTATCAGCAAGGAATATACAACTTATACAGACACAAACAACAACAAAAAATCAGAACCAACACCTCCTCTCCGCAAATCGTATAACCTAAATAAAAACAGCATTGCTTCCTCATCACCACAGCTCAGCTACATGATGTGTGTACGTGAATGAAGAAAAAACAATGGTGTTACTTCATATGTTTTTGAAGGACACAGACATAAGCAAGTTGATTTCTGCATTTTTTCAGGATGCCTGGGCAAGGCCAATACTGCTGTTGCAAGCTGGAATCTTTCTTTTCAATCACAGTAAAAGCACAAGTTTCTTTTGTCAGACTGGCATGATTTCTGATTTTTTTTTCTTTTAGTTTAAAGAAAGAAAAAACCTTCATGAATAAATCTCTAGCTAGATTAAGGCATTTATTTGTGTCACCTCATTAAAACTCTGTAAGAGTAAGGGTTAACACTCTTCTTGCCTCTGTGTTAGGAACTAAGAATAAATTCCTGCTTACAGTTACAGCAGGAGCAGAGATCAAAGCATATTTGAAACCAGGTGGAAACTGAGAGAAGCAAAGGGATATTAAGTCTGCTCTACAGCTTATAGCATTGGGCTTTGCAAGGAGTTCTCCAGGTCTCACCACCTCAGGGAATTCCCTGGCAGAATACCTAAGCAAATAATTGTGTATCAGTTTCACCTCATGAAAAATCTTGCAGTTTCCCATTAGGGTCAATCTTTCTTTTGTGTTATCATCCTCAGTTAGGGTTGTTCTGCGGGGTAAGCAGTTCTGTTTCCTGATATACAGGCCCCCTTTCTATCTTTGCAGCTACACAGGATGTCCAACAAACACAGGGCACAGCAAACATAGTATGAATAGATAATATTTGGATAGTGAAGCTACCCATACATAAATTAATTTGGTCCTCTTGTACCTTTTTCTTTTTCTTTTTTTTTTTTTAATCTCAATTTATTGAGCTTCTTGTGTTTTGCTGCTAATTTGAGCTTTTATTGGAGTTCAGTAACTACCTGGAAGTCCCTTTGCTGGAGGAGCAAAGGTCTGATGCAAAGACTGCAAGAATGGTGAAATCTCATATATTTTAAATGGCTCTCTAGGGCAGATCTATGTAAAATTGCTATTACTAATCAATGCAAAGGGCAAGTTCTGGTCATTCATTGTGTTGCCATTTAAAAAGGAGGAAAAGATGAACTTCTGACATTTTTGTAACAAGTTACGCCAAGCTGGAAGTTGGAGGACAAGTAAGGCTGTTAAAAACATACCTCAAAAATAAAAATTATTTGACAAATACAAAAAAAGAAGATTAATTCATACCATCAGTGTGGAATAGAATATCAAAATTCTTTCAGATGCATAGGATAACTAAGATAAGTAACTTCACACCCTTTCTTTTACTCTTGTTTAGCTACCAGGCTCCAGATACAGTAAAGGAGAAATGAGTTAATGCAAGCTATAAAATTTTGGGCATATGGACAGAGCAAAGAAATTCTCTAGCAAGAAGTAAAGACCAACCACAACTCTGCCTTTTGCAGCCAGAGCAATTCACAAAACAGAAAAATCTGTGGTTTGAATTTTTGTTCCTGAAGAAATGGTGGATGTGCTATTTCTATCTTTGTCAAGGTATTTATGTAGCCTAGCTGAGCATTTTGACATTTTGCAAATACTTACAAATAGAGATATTTATAATGCCTTTACAAAGATAACAATAATAATATTAGCCTGGAGAAGAGGAGGCTCGGGGTGACCTCATCACTCTCTACAACTACCCAAAAGGAGGTTGCAGCCAGATGGGGGTCGGTCTCTTCTCCCAGGCAATCAGCAGTAGGACAAGAGGGCACGGGCTTAAGCTCGCCAGGGGAAGTTTAGGTTGAATATTAGGAAGAAATTTTCTACAGAGAGAATAATCAGACATTGGAATGGGCTGCCCAGGGAGGTGGTGGATTCACCGTCCCTGGAGGTTTTAAGATGAGACTGGATGTGGCACTCAGTCCCATGGTCTAGCAACCACAGCAGTGTTGGATCAAGGGTTGGACTTGGTGATCCTGAAGGTCTTTTCCAACACGGTTGATTTTATATTTCAGTGATGATGATGATGATGATGATGATAATGATGATGATGATGATAATTTATAACTCTGTCTGACTCAGATTAGCCTGTTAGTGGATTGATTTTCGAGATCAAGACGAAATCTCTTACTTGAATTTCTCATACCAAAACCCAGGCAAATGATCAACTACAGCCAACCACATTCTTCTTGTTTCTATAGCGCTTTAATTTGGACAGTCATTGCCTGCAATTCCACCTCATCGATATACACAAATTTGTTCAAACTAGCTACTTCTTATCTTGTCTTTTCATCCCAGTTTCTGAACTTATTGAATATGTCCAGATTAGAATGAAACAGGTGAGAAAAATATCTGTGATTTATAGTACCTGGCTTTCCAATTTCAAAGCTTGAAAGAAAAAGCATTGTATTTTCACTGCCTTCTGAAGGATTTCTAATTTTGCTTGCAGTCTTCTGTTTTATTACAAGTTACACATAGAATCATAGATTCAACCGGGTTGGAAAAGACCTCCGAAATTATCAAGTCCAATCCTTGATCCAACACTGCCATGGTTACTAGACCATGGCACTAAGTGCCACATCCAGATTTGCTATGTTTCTGGGAAAGTGTACAAAGTGTGATAAAATCCAGTATCACAGAGTAAAACAAAAGTTAAATGGTCTAATAATAAAAGAAATTGACTTGGAATAGTTCAGTGCTGTTATTCTATTTTCAGGTAGTTCTCTCTTGAAGAAAATGCAACCACTTGAGTTAACTGGCAAACTGCTGAGATCTTGGTAGTGTAATCCAAGCCAAGAATTATCTATGCTCATTAAGATCTCCACTGCCAATGAAAACAGGATTATGCTTTCAATCCACAGTCCAAAATAAAAATTTCAAACTAGCTGCCAATGTGTTTGGATCACACAAATATTCCCTCCCAGCCCTTTCTCTCTTACCTCATCTCAGAAAAGCAATTTTGGTTTCAGTTTGCACTAGACAACTTCTTGGCTGCTGTTCACGACAGTTCTCTGTTTCCTTAGAAAGGATGTCAACCCCTGAGATACACAGGAGTTTCTGTCACCCTCTTTCCTGAATACAAGCTTTACAATGTTTAGGAATTTTTAACAGACACCTCTGGATTGGTAACATATTAAAAATAAAAACATGGTGGGAATTAAGCATGACCCTATAGATGAATAAACATGCCTTTCTTTATTCAAGGATATTAATGTGAAAAGGTTAGTCATGTACATAAATGTCTGTAGCTAAGCCAGGACTCCAGGTAAAGTAAAGATATGTGTCTCTACGAGCAAGAATGGAGCCTCACCAGCCTATATTGTGGTTATACTGAGAGGCCAAATTTTGTCATTAATAATAACCTGGAATGCATTACTATCCAATCTGGAATTAAATATATGAAAATATTCAAATATTGTTTCTTCTTATAGTATCCTAGGTGACCTTAATAATGAAAGGCTTCTAGAACTTTGGATTCCCAAGTAGATTCAAGAGACTCACATAAAATTTCTGACCCTGTCTTTCCTAGGCCCTTTGATAGTTGTGCATTTGTCCTGAACATATTTGCACATAGCAGAGAATGATAGTAGAATGATTTTAAAGACAGCAATGATTTTCCTGTGTCTAGCCTTTTAAAATAAACTATTAGCATAATATCAGCACAAATAATCTCAGAATTATCTTAATTAAATCCAAATGGCTGTAGTTCAATGGATCAACATTATTAAATAATAAAATCGTAAAATGGCTTGAGTAGGAAAGAATCATAATGATCATCTTGTTCCAACCCCTCTGCCATGGGCATGGACACCTTTTACCAGACCAGTTTGCTCAGAGCCCCATCTAACCTAGCTTTCAACACTTCCAGGGATGGGGCATCCACAACTTCTTTGGGAAACCTCTTCCAGTACCTCACCACCCTCACAGTAAAGAATTTCTTCCAAACATATAATCTAAACTCTTTCAGTTTGAAACCATTCCTCCTTGTCATGGCACTACATGCCTGTGTAAAAAGTCCCTCTCCATCTTTCTGGTAAGCTCCCTTCAGGTACTGAAAGGCAGCAAATACGTTACCCTAAAGGCTTCTGTTTTCTAGGTGGAACAAACCCAATTCTTTCAGCCTTTCCTTGCAGGAGTGGTGCTCCATCCCTCTAATTATCTTGGTGACCCTCTTGGACTTGTTCCAACAGGTCAGTGTTCCTTTGCAGAGGACCCCAGAGCTCGACGCAGTACTCCAGGTGGGATCTCATGAAGGCAGAGTAGAGAGGCAGAATCTCCTCCCTTGACCTGCTGACCACATTTCTTTTGATACATCTGGGGACATGATTGACTATCTGGGCTGCAAATGCACATTGCCAGCTCCTATCCAGCCTCTCATCCACCAGCAACCCCTAACTTGAACTGACCCAATATCATATACTGGCAATGTACACTCAATTATTTCTTTCTGTCTGTGTATGGTTTATTTTATTTTCCCATTAATCTCCAACAGTTTGGTTCAGGTCTTCTTATAGCAGTGCAAAGAATTATTCAAAAGGATGCTGTCAAACACTAAAATTCTGTTTTCAATATGTAATGAAAGTAAAGCAAAAGCCTATTAAAATCTTGAAGATATTACAGAGAGTTTTTTTCTATATGTGATGAAATCACAAATTATTTATTTATTTATTTATTTATTTATTTATTTAGCCAGCATTCTTTTTCTGTTAACAATAAAGAAGTCAATAAGCACCCCATGGAGTTTATAGTCTAAAAATTCCATATACAGCTCCAAGTTAACATGCTATGTCCATTACATACACAGATTCATGTTTGGCAAATAGAACTACCTCGCATTTCTCTGTGTGCAGGTAATGTGCTCTGTTGACCATCTATGCCAGGGATACAAAGCCTCCTGACCAACAGGTGTTTGATAATACATGAAGCACATTGTGAACACAGCTTTACTGCTTCCAGGGCTGGATGGACCAAGGGCTATAATACCTACTTTCCAGCAGAGTTTTAGTAATAGACTCTGCTGGATCCAAGTTTTATCTGTGCACAAGCTTAAGCTGACAATCAAGAACATTAGAGAATATCCTGAATCTTGCAAGCCCAGCAAAGAAACAGGATTCCCTGTGGTGGTATTTCTGTATCTTATGCGACAGACCCTGGTGTACTTGTTTTATACATTGTTTCCCATTATACAACACTGCTAAGCCCTCTCTTGCCCTGGACCCTATCAATATGTAAGAAGCTGTATGAGCATTATGTACAGTTTGCATGATCATATTCCAGGCACAGTACAGAACTGGTGAGGTATAGTTTTCCCTGCTGCTTAGCACAGCAGCCAAAGACCTAATCCAAAGTCCAATAAATCAGTGGGTATCTTTTTGCTGACTTTAAATCAAGACCTAATAATGTAAAGCCAGAGAAATGCTCCTCTAGTTTATACACGAGAGGTATGTGCTCTGAGTCAAAGCAGATGTTTCTAAGAGATTAATTGCCCTGATTGGTAAATTCCACAGTAAGTACATGCTATTTAATGACTGCAGAGGATGCTTTGGGAATCAACTCCTTCTAGATTAGTTGGAATGCTGTCTAAAAAGCAGTCTCATCAGGTCAGAATAAAACTCAGCTTGAATTTTATTGGCAATTGAGCGTTTATCAATAGGAACAACTATTTGTATCATCTATTTAATACACATACCCTACAAATGAAGCAGATTAATATTAGTCAATTACAAAGTCATTTTAAAGTAAAATCGCAAGTAATGTGTTAGCCCCTAAGAGACCATCTCTAAACTAACATGTGTTGAAAACATAATTATTTTATTTTGTCTTTCAGCATTACCATCAATTTATCTCTCTGGAGAGAGTAACTCAAACATCTTGCTCACAAGGAGAAGAGTATGAGAAGCCACAAACATTTAGAGGTCAATTAGAGGTGTCTTTTTTTTTTTTTAATATCTTATCTTTAATTTACAGATGCAAAGAAATATACTACCTTAAAATATAAATGTTCTGCACCTGGTATTTGTTGCCTACTTTTGCAGATTTTTCAGAAATATGTGACCCTGCAATTCAGAAAATTTCTAAGATGAAGAATTAGGCAACAGATATTTGTTCATTCAGTCAGATCTTCTGACTCTGGGGTTTAGTCATCCTGAATTATGAACAAGCCTGAGTGACATAGTAGTGGAGTGTCCCCTTAGGTACTCAGGACACAGACTGGCTTCATCAGAAGTCAGTTCAGGTCTGTTTGGTTCACTCCGTGCAATATAGCATTGCTAATGCTTGGTGAGCCCCTTACTGTGGATTCCAGTACCACCATTCCCTCTTCTTACTGGGGCTGGCCCCAGCACAGGACCCTCTGACACCCAGAGGAAGAGACCAAGGACTGCTCTACCTGGAGTTAGTCTGGGAGAAATTCTGCTGGATATGAAACATGTAAAGGAAAATTTCCCTTCATGCCCTTAATTTAGTGCATGCTAGTTAGCACATCCCACAATTGAAATGTATCTTTGAGCACCAAGTAATAGTGCAATATTTTCAAAGTTCACCAATCTAGGCTGGCACCAGGTAGTACTGACAGCAGAAATGAGACACCACACTCTAGCTAACACACCTATCTGAATCATCCTTACTGTAAGATGTGGACCAGTTATCTGTGACCCATAAAATCCAAAAACAGACAAGTACAAGATGATGATCCAACTACCATAAAAATTGTTTGTGTTCAGTAAGAACATCGGAAGAAGCATTTGGCATGAGAAGCATACGGAATGAGAAGTAGAAGAAAAGAAAAACAAAATGGAACTCTGTTCCAGAATTTCTTTCAGAAGAAGATTCTCAGAATTGTCTCAGCATTTTAATACAAGTGCATAGAAAATAGAAAGCTCACACATTTGTGTAGTTCATCTGTAGACCATTAATCTTTTCTTAGGTTACTAAATAAGCTAACTTTCTTCTATTCCAGTCCTAAGACTAATTCACTGGTTTTGTATTTTTTGTAAAGTTATGTGCTTTATAATAAGCATGCCCTAAAGCTCACATTTATGAGGTTGAATTAAAGCCAGTTCAGCAAATTAATACCCTGTTATATTACTATGAGGAGAAATTGGGCTGCTACAGACAAGCAACTTTTTATCACTTTGTCCACCTCACTCCTCTGTTTCCTGCATGTAAACATCCCATGTTTAGAGATGTCTAGAGATCAGTTCTGTCAGCACCAGCAAAGCAAGGATTAAGGGCTTTATCTCAATCTCTGTGGTATCTTACATATTTTGAAGAAATTTTGTCATACCAAGTGGAAACTGAGAGCCACAAAGGTGATTTGTATATGATGTGATCTACTCTGCAAATGGGATAGACTTTTGCATTGTGGAAATCCTTTTCCCATGCAGAGAAGATTTGGCCTTGTAATTTGGCCTGGTAACTGACATAAGATTTTCTAGATTAATTTGGCTTCATACTTCCTTAAGTTCCACATGTTTGAGATACACTCAACACTGTTGTACTGCAAGACAAAAATTTCCTAAATAACACTAGTCCTGAAAACATTTATTGTAAGCAAACAGCTGAATTGACAACTCCCAAACAGGTCTGTACAGAGGTACATCCTCTTATACTTAAAATATTCCATGAAATATCATTTGAAAGCGGGACAACATGGGATGATAGAGTCCAGTTCATAAGGCAGGTCAATATGCTGCTTTTAAGAATTTCTTCTTCAAGGAATGAAAGGCCTATGAATTTTTGAATTATATTGAGATAACCTTTAGTGCAAGTTAGGTTAAGATGAAACAAAGAAATAGAGAATGTATTTATTAAATGCAAAAAAATACCATTGAAAAAACTTAGAAAGAAATGAGTGGAAATGAAAATAGAAGCACATACATATCTACTACTTCATAAAGCTCCAAAGTTTCCTCTTTCTGTGCAGTATGAAGCTGATACTTCATGGCCTTGTCAGTATCATTCTGTGCAAAACCTGAATCCTTACCTTGTCTCACAGAAGGCTAGATTTGCCAGCTCCTGTTCCCTTTTACACCCCAAAGTTTTCTTTAGGGTGAGTTTAAATGTAAGTCTAGCCCTCTCTTCTACTTTTCCAGGATTTCTTCTTGTTAGCTTCCAAAAAGAGGTAGTTTCAAAATTCCATCACCATACTGTTTCTTGCCTCCTTCTGCTTTGGAAATACTAGTACTCTTTAAGCTTCCTTAGACAAGAACATCTCTTGCCCAAAAACTGACTGGAATGTGCTAATGACTAAGCCCTGCAAAGAGAAGTACTTCATTAACATTCAAATGCCAAAGTGGAACCTTCACAAAAAAATTATATTTCCATATAAATGTATAATTTGATAATTATATCTTAGGCAGTTATATTACCAGAATTAACACAGACAAATCACTACTGGTTTCTCTAGTAGATACAATGGTAACTAATTGTTTCAGAATATCAATGGGTTTTTTCAGATCACTACATCCTAGTCTTGTTAATGAATACTAAAAGACATTTGTTTTGTTCATATTACAACAAGGAATCTCTGCAGTTTCCTGTTACACCTACTCTTGGGGTAACCTCTGTGATTATCACCTTCCTGGGAATTGACTATTTGTTGAGAGAAATGTAGTACTTTGCCTCCTAACTCTGAGAATTCCCATACAAATGACTTCAAAAATATGTTGGTTGCTAAACTATCCCATATTCCTAGATGCCATATATGGGGCATTCAGAGAATATTTAAATCTACAAGAGAATATAATTATTTACCTGACCATGGTAGATGGAGAATATAAGATTTAAGGATAGCTGGAAAGAAATGGAACCTATTGTAGTCGTGTGATATATGTTTACTTGCAGTAAAACATAGCGGTGAGAAAAATAATTAAATCAGCACCACCCAGTCAGCTGGATGATGAAAACTGAGCTTCTGCCAACACTGGATCCAATAGAGCTGTTGAAAGATTAGGTCAAGTTCATAATGAAGTCACCAGATTATAATCTTGTTTAAATTTTGGATAAGGTATTTGGGTGGATGTATGATGAGGTCATAGGAGGAAATGTAACACAGATTTTAAGAAAAAGTTGGGGTTTGAGTGACATAGTAGAGGCCATGCTGACACTGAAAATAGAATATGCAAGAGAATTAACATAGCAGACTGTGATGAGGATTGAGTGGCTATACCAGCCTTTCCCTCTCTGTGGAGGAAATACAAATGCAGCAGGACTGACCATCCCGCTGAATAAATAATCATGAAATTTCAATGCTCTACTTAGATATTTCTCATATCTATTTCTGTCAGGCACAACTGTGCAGATAAAAACACATATTGGTTCAGACAGGATTTAAAAAATTTTAAAAGAACAACTACCAGTATGGGGTTTTGGTGTTTTGTTTTTGGTTTGGGGTTTTCTTTGGTTTTGGTTGGGTTTTTTTCAATTAAATCCTTGACAGATTGAGATGGAAATTGAATGTGAATAATTTTGTTTTAAAATAAATATTAACTACCTTCCAAGTTTCTCTTTTTCAGATATAAAATGCCAAATGAACTTGAATAATTGCCTGTTCAGCAGAGTCTTAAAATCCTACAGAAATCCTAGTAGTACTCCTGTCCTTCTCAGTGCAGTAAAATTTTTAGAAAATGAAAAAAAAAATTCCTTGTAATTGTAAATGTTTTGTCAGGAATGACAATACCCCAATTAATAAGTATAACAAAGTTTTTAAAGTCATCCTAAAAAAAATACAAGGTGGATTTGTCCCAGGAATACTAAATCTACTTAAATAATAAAGTAAACAAAAATGTAATTAACCCTAAACCTTTCAAAAACACAGATGATTTGTCAGGTCTGTTCATCAAGTGAGCCTGTGTGAGGCTGGCCTTTGGAACACAGACTTTCAAGTTACCAAGCAATTAAAGTAAGTGTTGTGTACTTCAAATTTCAGGGAGAGGAAAAGCCCTTAGGGTACCAGGAAGACTCAGGACCCACCACTGGAAATGCTGAAATGGCTGCATAGGAGTTGGCCATGGCCAGTGAAGGTAGCCAAAAGATCTAACAGGAATGTAAGTCTTCTCTGCCAAGCAGCCCTTCCTCCCGCATGCATTTCAGTTTCAACCTAAAAATTAAATGTTTGCACTTCACCACATTTTTGTCAACTCATTAACTGTTATTGTCATTGAAAATTAGTAAAATAAACCCTGTCTAGACAATTTCCCTTGATATGATCTTACAGTGTATTAAAGAAAAAAAAAAAGTGATTGCTTTATCTGGGGAATATTTTTCTCTCTAATAATTGACGTATTTCCTTTGGAAATTAATATTTTGGAAATATGGTTTGAGGGCATCTGAGGACTGTAAAATCTAATGATGGCACACCTCAGTGTTTAACAGCTTTGTGTGCTCTGTGTTACAATTAAAGGCACGAAAGCATGTCATTACAAGACTATAATGCACACCCAGTCATGTCTCATCTTTTAATTAGGTCACCTAGCCTGCCCACCTTGTTGAGTGCAATGGCTAAGACTATATTTCTACCATTTTTCCAGATTGCTTTTAAAACTCAAAATGGAAGGTTCTTCCACTAGTTTCTTACAAGATAGTTTCAATATAACTGTTAAAATGGTTTCTTGACTACTTTTTACTTTTTTAATATCATGAAACTAAAGTATTACTTTCTCTGAATGATTTTAAGTGTTTCATATCTATTTGTGGCTTCTATAACTCCGATATAATTTATGACTCTCTCTGGTTTTGGCAAATACATACATATTTATAGCTGAAAATTAAAACTGGATTAAAAATTTTCAGTTCCTTTTTCATCTAGGATTTTATTTTAGATAAAAATTCTGGAAACTTTAAACAATATGCCAGTCTTATCACAACTGCAGTCTTAACATCACTATGATTACACCCCTTCTCTTACCCACAACCTAACCCAAAGGGCACCTAAAGCTGGCGCTTTTCAGTTACAGGATGCCTAAAGAAAAGCATTTGATTTTTTCTTCATGGGCCACAACCCAAGCTTAAAAACTTCACAAAGACCTGCTGAGACTCAACTAGGTTTGGACTGACTTTGCTTTGAAGTATGGTGAGAAGAAGAGGACATATTTTGCACAGAGCTCAGTAACTGGAATATGTGCCTAGAAACTGGGAGGAAGCTGAGATGCAAGCTTTCTAGAGGATAAAGGAATTTAAATAGACATCTTCATCTCCCCAGAGCCAACCTTTAATACCAGGCTATACAGTAATTTCTCCACCACTCCAGTGAAAGTTGGGTAGCTGTGCAAAAGAAATGCAGCTTTTAGGAACCTAGAGAGAGAATAAGGGTAGATATCCTAGATCCATAACTTAGTGGTAGATTAATATGCAGAACATAAGAGGAATCCTGGGCTCTGATTTCAAAGTCAGGGTTTTATTCAGTGTCTCTTTCCCGCAAAACATATAACTGATCTCCAAAGTAGTACTGAAACTAAATGTTTCCCCTTTAGTGTGTTACAGACATAAGCTCTATGTGTAAATCTGCATTCTTTCCATTAGGAATAAGATTTCTGGTTTCTGTTCCCTAGGCTATTTCAGTACTCTATCCTATACTTTTTTCAGCACAGGCTGTAAAGCAGAATAGAGAGGAAGGCACAGTACAGTCCTCTTACAGGAAGTTTTTATCTGAATAATTCAGACTTATAGCAGCATTTGAGAGTCTCTTATGATTGCTTGTCAAGACAATCATAGAGCTGCTTAGCTTGAATAATAAATAATAGTCTATGGTTACAAGAACTGTTTGGTGGACAAAAACTATGAACTTCCTGGCACTTAACTTCCTTTTCACTTTATAATGTAGTGGCTGGTAGTGGCAGGACTTACAAATGGTGTTATTTCTGATTTAAGGGCAAGAGTTCATGCATTCTCTAACCAGTATTTTCCATTCATTATTTTAATTTAATATGCTCTCCTACTCTGCCTCTTTTTCTTGCTTTAAGGTTTGCATATGTGTAGAAATCAACATTCAGGGAAGATCTGTACCAGGAGTCTGCACAAAACTCCTTAACAAACTGGTAGCACTTATTTTATTCTTTAACACCTATATTTCAGACCCAAACCCTTCATTATAGGAAATATCATGGAGAAGGGTTTAGACTGAATAAATTTTCTGAGTATGTGATTTGAACTGAATCAATTTTTATAATTTCAAGGCCATTCACTGTGAACACAGTTTAAGACTCCAAGGGAGCACTACAACAACATGTTCAGACTGAATTGCTTTGAAATTGGTTAAAGGCTACTTCAACTTAATTTCTTCAGCTATGTTCTGGAAAGCATGTTTTCAAAGGGTAAATTTAATTTCAAGTTGAGCTGCTGAATTGATTAATTGTCTTATTGCATCATACTGTAACTTTATTCTCATTCCAGAGTTCCTAAAAAAATAGAACAGCAACTACAAGAATAAACTACAACAACTATGTTACCTAGTCCACTGACAGTACATTTATGCAGCCTTGAAAATTTGACAGACAAAAGTATTTTTGTCTGTCTCAGACCTTTTGTCTTATTATTTCATTTGGTTCTGTTAGTTGCTCTGTTATGGAAAACAGTAAATATCAGTTCCAGTTTACAATGGTATTTTTGCCATCATCTCTCCCTTTGATAATTTTTTTCCATACTGAAAAATATTAGTGTATTTCTCTCTCCCCTTATGGAAGCCATCAGCCTCCTCTGTCAGCCTTCCCTGTTCCACTGCTGATTCTCTGTGAAAGGATAGCTGCAGAGACAACACTTTGGGACAAGAGTATATATCAATTTTTATAAAGTTACAATGCCTTGATTTGTTTCTTTCATTCCTTCCCTAGCTGTTTCTACCTTTCTGTTGGCCTCTCTGGATGGCGCCGAACATGAAGCTGGCATTGGCACAGAGCTCTCTGCAGTAATTAGTCGTTCTTTCTTCCAACTGGAAAAAGCTATTAAGTGCAAAACTCCGGCATTTTCTTCCTATGCACCTAACTCTGACTGTGTCAATATTGATTTTTGTCTCCTGTTTTCTTTGCCAGGCACCTGATAATGAAAGCATCCTCCAACGTTTTGTCAGCTTCACTTTAGTCCATCCTAAATCTTTCTTTGATGGAAACCTTTACAGAAGTCTGAAAGAAGATTAATAACAGTTTGGGAGGGAATAATTTGGCAGCCAATGCCTAGAATCTAGAATAGCAGTAAACAAGAAACATTTCTGATGTTTCAAAGTGCAAACTAGGAAGTTAAGAGAAGCAATTTCTGATTTTAAAAAGTTTGGATCACAACACTTCGTTCCAAGGCTAGTAGAGTCAGTCCTCTCTGGGAAGCATTCCTAGCAGTTTCCACAGAAGAGTTTTTCCCAACAAAGAATGATTTTCACCTGGAAGTTACTAATCTATTAATATGGTATGCAATATTGGGCTGCAAGAACTCCTACTGAACAACAATATTTCCTCTTTAGTCTCATACCATCATCCATAATCCACAATGTTTTGATTAAGTTAGATTCTCTGCACCATGTTGCCCAATTTTGCAGGGCATTTTCTGAAATATTACACAGATAGGATATTATGAACACATATTTTTAACTGCATCTGTCCTTCTGTGCAGAAAATGCAACCACACAAAGCAAAATAAAAGGAAGGTTACAACTGCATTGTTGCAGAGCCCTGCAACCTCTGATCATGCTGACTGTATCCCCCTCTACTTATTCAAGATAAAGGCATTGTAATATATTTATTTCATTCCTAGATGTCTGTATGTAAATTCAATTCATGGGAGCATTCTGTGTTGAGTATACCCAAGACTCAATAAAAAGTATATATCACACTCTAGAAATAAAGCCCATAAATCCTGCAGTTTTATTCTGCCACAGCTGTTCAGTAAGGTATTGAAATATTACAACTACATTTTGCAGATGTTCACTGTGCCTGCATTTAAGTACCTTCAACTGGGCAGCATATTACCTCTGTAAATGTGTTCCTATGCACTGAGTTATTTTCAAGTCCATAAAGTTTGAAAATACCACGTGACTGTTCCAGTGTCAGCACTCTGCTTCTGCACTGAAGTGTAACACATGGACTCTCGCAGAAATAAATAAAATTATCTCAGACTGTCACACAGCAGGGAAAATTGTCTCATTTCTTTCTGACACACTGCTTTGGGACAGAACAGGTCTCAGGAAGTAGTACAGCTGTGGGAAAAGTTATCTCTGGCGTTATCTAACTCAGTAACCTTGTAGCTGCACATATTAAGACCAAACTCAACAGGATTCTCATTTCACTGCAATGGGACTCCTGCAGCAAGTGATATACAGTGAGACCAAGTAGATATAAGGACCAATCTAATTTTAATTTTAAAATAAGTGTAAATACCATTGTAACTTCTTACCAACCCTCTGTGAACACTCTGCAGAAGGGTATTTTGTGTTATAAAGGGATAGAAATTTTAAAGCCCAGTCCCTTAAAGATGTCAGTGAACGATTTTCCATGAGGGAACTCTTTCATGCCTCAGTGGAGACGGTCTGCTTTGCACAGACCCTAACATTTCATTTAAGACGCAGTCTCCTGTGGTTTCAGTTTCCAAAGAGGCTGTGCTTTGTTGGGTCCCTGTGTTACCACCTATTTGAATTCAGGATTTATCCC
This sequence comes from Lophotriccus pileatus, assembly GCA_035583135.1. Classification (NCBI taxonomy): domain Eukaryota; kingdom Metazoa; phylum Chordata; class Aves; order Passeriformes; family Tyrannidae; genus Lophotriccus; species Lophotriccus pileatus. The sequence continues at coordinate 67,791,013 of JAWWES010000115.1, forward strand.
TTGTGCTTTTGTTAGCTTCCTATCACAGAAATTCACACACCCTGCTGAATTCTAAACACGGCAGTAGCATTAATTACATATTTACAGGGGCAAAATACAGAAATAAATAACTTCTCAGAACACAGGACCATGTTCAAAGGACTGTCAAGCAGGGTATTTGATTTGAAATGCTTCTGATCTGGCAAGGAAGAGATTACTGCTTTCTATATTCATATTTTATATTTTGAGTGACTCCAGACTAACCTCAGGGAGAGCCCAGAATATCAGCTTGTCTGTGCCTGGGAGCTGACACTGGAATATGCAATCAGGACAGCACGTCTTCTGATTAAACCTCTCCTGACACCGCCCCAGCTTTGGTGAAATTTAAACTGCCTCTTCCCTCTTTCTGTGCCTTTGTGAGAGTCACAGCAAGTCATTATACCCTGCGTGTTAATGATGGATAACCCTGCTGGTTCGTCCCAACGCTGTCTCCGGGGGACAGGGCAGAGTTGGGCTGACAGCAGAGCTCAGGCTGCCCTTCAAACCAGCTGGGCCAGCAGGGACCCCCAGTCTGTATCACTGACAACAGCAGCCTCCTTTCCTTTCCTCCCATCCCTGAGGTTCTAATATTATGGTGCAGGGAAAGAGCCTTTTAGTACTTCATTGACCACGTTCATTGACACTGCTTCTCTGAGCCGTTTGGAGCAGAGCAGGTGACATGGTGCATAAGGGAGGAAAATGTAGTGGAAAAGGAGAAACATCATGTTTTGATCACCATAGGCTACTGCACTGATAGGAAAGTTAAATAAATCCTCTGAAAATCTGTAAAATCTCTGACTGTGTAGAAATCCTTTGCTATCACAATGTGCTTTGCTATCACAATGTTCCTCCAGGCATGTTTTCTCCCTTATTTTAGTGGGCATGCTTCATCTCAAAATATGGCATAAATTTTCTTTCCCCTCCATATGTATAATGCACACAGACTTTATGCTCATTTATTGTATTGCAGCGTACAGATATATTGGAGGCACAATTTTCAATCACAGAAGACTTCACTACTGGTGTGAAGAGTTTTTGTGATTATGACAGAAAAGGTGTCTTGAAATGAGGATGTCCCTGAAGTGAGAGATTAGAAGTGAACACAGAAGATATAGAATATATCCTCAGTGTGCACTTCTATCATTGAAGGTTAGTCAATGAAGTATATAAGACTCCATGGTAAGTATGTAATATTAATGTTATAAAACAGTGTATTTGCTGGAGGAATAGTGTAAGACATGGACTCTTATATCTGGGGAAAAAATGTTGCTACACCAGCTCAAAGCACAAATTCATTAGTTAACAGGAGCTGGGTGGGAAAGCCCCTTTTACCTTATTCATCTGTCTGTGAAGTCGTTTTCCTTCCTCTTCTCTTTTTAAAACTGAATAGCTTTTCAGGGCAATATGATCAGAAAAGAGCTCAGCCAGTGGTCCTCTACTTTCCCAAAGTTGTCCAGTAACAGCTGAAGCTATCAGCTAGACCTCACTGCTTTGAATCACATGGACAAGAGACAAATTTGAGGAATTCTGGCTTCTAAAAGATATATTGGAACTCCTTACCTTCTCTGAAGAAAAGAAGACAGAAATTGCCTTTTCCCACATGCTTGACAATCACAGTGTTGCATTGTAAAAATACCTACAAATGGCAAAATTAATAATAAGCATAGCTTTGTTGTTGTTCTTTTGGTCCAATCTACCAATCTAGGTCCTGTATGTGGGTAGTTGCCACCAAAAATAGAGTGCTCCAGATGCTGACCTCATGAACTCCATCTAAATGAGACTTGAGGATGATCAGCTACAGACTACAAGGCTCTAACTCACTAGTAACAAGGCATAAGCTATTTGTGTCTAAGTATTAGGGTAAGGGGTTTGGTGCAGTTAGATTTTGTGATATTCAAAGGCAGATACTTTCAGATCATGCAGTTTAAATTCTTGACTATAGTCAGAGAAGAAACAGCTGTGTATTAATAAATAAACAGTGCATTCATCAATAAATAGAGGTGTTTGGAAGTGTTCCAGCGAAACAATTTCAGCTAAAAGACTGAAACGTTATATGGAGGCATCTCAGTACTGGTAAAAGCCAGTGAAACCACAGGCAGCTGAGTTTCAGTGGGAGCAAGCTTAAGGGAACCTGTGAGGCACAAGATCTTTGGTATAGTAGCAAGCCTTCAGAGTAAAGGTTTTCTGGAGCTGGACACCTGAGGCACTCTGATTGCTGACTCAAGGTGCAAAAATGTTCCAGAGCAAAGCAGACACAAGCTAAGTAAGTCATATGATTGTGGTTTTTGGTTTGGGTTTGGGTTTTTTTTTTGAGTTGGTTTTGGGTTGGTTAGTTGGTTGGTTAGGGAGCCCCCGGTGGTCTAGTGGTTAAGACGCAGGGCTGGTACCCTTGAGACCGCGGGTTCGATTCCTGGTCAGGG
>JAWWES010000115.1:67793550-67803670 GCA_035583135.1 Lophotriccus pileatus
AGGCTCGAAGGCCTTATCTGCATATGCGGGTAAGGACCTTCCTCGGCTCTTCGTTCGCGAAGACGGGCCATTATTATAGTTGGTTGGTTGGTTGGTTGGTTTTGGTTGGTTGGTTGGTTTTGGTTGGTTGGGTGGGTTTTGGGTTTTGAGGGGATATTGTTTGTTTGTTTGCTTATTTATTTGTTTGTTTTTTGTAACCAGAACAAAGACTGATATGAAAACCTCAGCATTTGCTCGGAATCAGTAATACTCTGTTCCAAACCATCTATGTGAATTAACACAACATCAACACACTTCTTTAGCTTTTATTTTATATTGTTTCTGATCAATGTCTTTTCCCCTAAACGATGAGAACTTACTGTGATGTCGGTAGCTATTTTTATCATTAGCATCATCATGAAACCCTGCAGATCTCTGTTACTACTTATCATTAGCATTCGCAACATCTTAAGGTAAAGAAGGCACTCAATTGTTCCAGCATGTAACTCAGCCATAAAATGCAGAGACTTGTGTTTTACTTTGCTTCCAACCACACAGTTGCTTTTCACCCTGCAGCCTCAGGAACAAACATTCCTAATGACTTCAGGAAGAGCTTGTGAGGCTGAACTGAGCTTCTTGCAGCTGTCTATGCAGGCCACCTGAACAGGACCCTGAATCTACACAGATGTGTTGAGTGTGTGTGTGCTCTCCTTGCCAGGAGAGTTCTGGTGTGGACATATGTTCCTTTCTGACTGATCTGTGAGAGTAGGATCTGTGAGAGTAGAAATAACCAATAAAGCGATGAAGTGAATCTCGGGGTGTACTGACCTCTTGTGCTGCTGACTAAGTTTCTCCAGAGATTGTCTGTCAGCACTGTGCTAGAAGACAAGGACTGCAATTGTTTACTTCTTCCTATAGACAGGGTGCAAGAGGGGAAACTCATGGACACATCACTTTCTGTGCATTCCCTCAGAGATCAGTCGCAGACCTACCTTGTAAATTACACATGGAAAATCATTCTGTGAAGCAGAAGTACATTGATTTTGAAAGCTGGCATTCAAGCACAGCATCTTCATAGTTACATTAATTATTAACACATTTTTTTGCTATGTAGAGAATCAATAATTTCCAGCTGAACCAGCTAAAGGAATTTTTTTTCCTCAGTCTACCCTAAAGGAGCCTTATATATGCAAATAAAACATACAATGAACTGTTAAGCATCCACTCCTCAAATTTATGTTGTGTCCCAGTCATTAGCCACAGATGCCCAGTAATGATCTCTCTTTGTTCACCAAATTAACTTTTTTTTTTCCCTGAGGGGAGAAGGATGGAGTAATTTGGCTAAAGCAAGTCTGTACCTCCACTTCTTGTTTCCTTAATGAAAAAAAGTGAAATCTCTTGAAACATGGAGTAAGTTAATTGGAGCAACAACTGTCTTATTCAGTTAATCAGCTCTGAATTCACCAATAGGTATCCCAGCTGGCACTGGAAGTAATCACTGGAAGTGTAGGAGTGTGTATATATACTAGCCAAAGCTCACAGAACAAAACTGTGCCTATGATGACTGAATAGACAGCATTATCCTGATGAAGGATTTCTTACAAAATTATTTCAGTGGAACAAAATAGGATATGCACAGTACAAAAAAGAAAAAGCAGAACAATACTAAAATGAAAAGGAGGAGATCATAAAAAAGGAACATTAAGACTTGAATCTACAGAGTCAATAGAATTTGGTTGAATAGCCCATTGTACCTATTCTGCTGTAAAAAAAAAAAAAATCTCTCTGGGAAGAGGATTTTATTTTAGCTTGAAGTGCCACTATGAAAAGAAATTTTCTGATTAAGAATTCACTGGTACTGTGACAGTTATTGCTAAAATAAGAAGAGACAATAAAATAAACTCCTACTAAAAACACCTACTAGCACAAGCAATCTAAATACATTCTCCTATTTAAGAGATGCTAACATTCATAACACTTGGAGCTTGTTGTTACACCCCTAAACATGTCTCTTCAGCAGTCGCACACTAATCAGATTCTGCCTCTCCCAAGTCATACCACTTTTCCCCTCTCTATTCAATGAGATGATAGAACTATCCTGAGCCAGTGAAAACCAGCACAGCAATGGCTTCTCATTATCTCTTTGCTAAGAGATACCTTTTTTTAAAATTATTTTTCCCTCAACAAGTGGCCAGGTCCTGCTCTGGCCAGTGCAATTTTACAGGGATCGCTTGAATAGCAGAGAGTAAAGTTGTATATCAGTGGGGGTAATCTCAGAGCATGGATAGGATGTCATGTCCTGGATCAGCACTAAAGAGGTTATGACTCAGTCGTTTTCCTTTTGACAGCTTTTGATGATGCAATTCAAGATGTGGAAGTCCTTGGCTATATTAGCAAAAGGACTTGTGCTGTATTTAGGGTGTAGAGCCTTGACAAGTGCCTTTGATATGAACCTTCCCTAGATACCAAGCCTTTCTCTTCCACACCAGCCCGTAAGTCCCTCTGTTGTCTTCGCACCACTGAGTCACTGTAGTCCAGCTTGCTTCCTGCTCCCAGTCCAAACCACAAGCAAGCTTGAGCCAGCTTCTCCCATTTAAAGCTCCCAGGTGATGATTGCTATTGGGGGAGACCTGCCTGGCTGAGTTTTCATCAAATGGTGCCAGAGATCATGATGCAACCTGTGCTGTGTAGTCCTCTCCGTGTAGCATAAATGGAAGCACCGAATTTAAGTATCACAAACACTGCCAGCAGCCTTAATGTTTAAATCCTTATTGTGTAGGCAGTCCTGAGGTACAGTACTTCAAGTCATCCTATAATTCCCAGTGACAGCTGAAATAGTGCTCTTATTTGTTTATGTTTAAATTTTAAGAAGAAAAATTCTGGTTAAATGGATACAAATTTATACCACAGGAGAAATTATAGCACAAAGCTAATTATACTACTGCTACACAATAACAAAAGAAGTGTGCCTTTTTGAAGAATAAACTTGCCTAACACTTCTGTACTACCATAGTATTTCATGGCAATTTCTATAACCTGTTTTCTGCTGGCAGGGAGTAAGCTCCTTTCTATCAAGGTCACACAGAGGAAAGCTAGCTAATAGAAGAAAGGGAACAAAGTCTAAGAAGCACTTTGCATCTACTGTTGGCACGCAAAAACATAACGGTGCTTAAGCTCTTACATTGAGCTTTGCCATTTAAATAGCATAAAATATCACTGACTAAAAGAAATGAAATATCAGGGAATAAAGCAAAAAGAAAATCTTTCAATCCTCAAGAACTAAAACAAATCTGTTCATTATAAACCAATAACTTTGAACCAAAAATCTAACTGTTCTATTAGAGGGACATAAGTGGTAAGTCTTTGGCCACACAAGGTCAGATATCTGTAATTAAGTCCACCAGTGCCAACATCAAAAGAAACTGTCAGACATTTAATCACATCACAGACGATATCTGAAGGGGACTCCTGTTTGCTGTCACAGTTTGCTGAGGGGATATGTCAGACTGGGGAGGTGTCCAAAAGAGAAGTCATGCCTTTTACTGAACAGTGTCCCTGTTTACACGATGCCCAGCTCTGCTCAAGTGCGTGAGGGACAAAGCTATCAGCAAAGAGAAGTTCATAGTGGATGAAATCACACTTGCAATTGCCCATTTTCTGAATGCAATCTTTGTGAAGAAGTCAGATTTCAGTAACACAGATGTTACAGAGGAAAGACAGTCTAGATACATCCTGTTTACAGCAATATGACTAAGATCAGTCTCGTTTGAAATATCTAAAACTGGAGCTTGATAATTTTGGATACAAAGGATCAGAGAGTTTGATGGGAAAAAATAAACACTTTTAAGGTATACTTTGCTTTTGGTCTTCATCATTATGTTTAACAAAATAAGGCTCTCTTATACTGAAATAAACTTAGTAATGGGCCTTCGTTCATTCCCTAAAATATGAAAAGATTTTCATTGTTTTACAGTAAATGCTCTTAGTGATTTGAGACCACTGAATTTTCTTCCGAGAATCGCTTGCTTAGTCAGAGACATTCTCAAACTTCGTAAAGGTGTTTTCCTAAGAAAACAGGGTAAAAATAAAAATCTTATCACAGCAATCCTATGAGTAGAGGAAAGGCACCATGATCCTCTTTAAAGCATGATCTCATTAAAGAATGAAATACTAAACACATAGTGCTTTTCTAGACACAGTCAAGTACAATATGATCCACATTCACACTGAACAGTGTCAAGGCCAAAGCAGAGGAAATCCTGCCTTGTGCAGAATGATAATTACAAGCAATATGATTAAAGAAAGGAAAGAAGGATTAGAGAAACACAACTGCTCTCTACTTGATGTGGCATGTTATGTCTGTACAGTGTCATTCATCAGCAATGTCACAAGGATATAGTAAGTTGCATTTAATTGTATAAAAGGTCTGTCTTCCAGGACTAGAGGATCAGGAAGCATAAGATTATCTATAATTTTTAAAATATAAGCACTTCCTACCCTTTTTGAGCATTAGTTCAGTTAAAGACAGGCCATAACAGGTCTGTAATGACAAAACTATTGCTAATTAGCACGTGCAGCTCCTAAAACACCAACCCGGTTTTTACATAGATCAGGCCCTATCACGTCTTTCAGCCAAAAACTGCTTCAGCTACAGAATGTCTGCAAGAAAAACTATGTGAAGACAGTATACTTAGGAGTTCTCATTTTTTAATCAGGTACCCCAAGTCCATGTAATTTTTCGTGTAATTTTTTGCAGAGATTAGCAAGAAAAACAGAAATTAGGGGAACACTAAGTCTCTGAAAGTTGTACTGAAAGTGTTGTTAAACACACAACCTCAAAATAAACCATGCACATGACATGTTTGGGGTTTTTTTTTTTCTGTAATATAAAAAAGGACATGCCATCACACAGCTGAAGTATCATTCAAAGCTCTCTTTAAAAAAAGTGTGGTCTACCAAAGATTTTTTGGGCACGTGGACTTATTTTGGGGATATTATAATTTTGTTGGATAACATATTGCTTCATTTTGCTGTATCAAGGATGATTCAATGCTGGGAACTAGTTGCTAACAGCTCATGCCATTACTTTTAATTGAATAAGGTCCATTTGCACAAGCAAATATCCCTGAGACCATGCAGAGATTCTTGATTTCTCACAAAACTTACACAAGTTAAATATTGCTCCATCATAGAGGGAATATGTTGGTGAAGCCAGTGGCCTGTGCAATCCCTGCTCGTTCTAATTATGTGAAACACAGAAACATGCTTATTAGCTGCGACATCACTGCCTTCTACCTGATGAACTGAAAAACTTTCATCTCAGGCTGAGCCTGAAACTGCTTTAAGCTGCCTGGTTATTTGTGAACTAGCACACATGTTATTCCTGAAGTATTACCTTTGAAAGCCTCAAGCTGTTCTTCAAAATAAATTTAAGGACAGAAAGAATATTTTTAGCAGGATCAACATGCACAGACAATGTTTGAAAGGTTAGCACCCCATTCAGCATCAGTGCACCGTTTTTTAAGTAAGCACGGAACATTTTAGGTTCACAACTCATCTAATAACTAGGAAAATAAGTACATATGATTCTTCTTTAGCTGACATCAGAAAGTGAAGATCATAAAATCATTTTAGAGTGATTGCAGTGGAAAGGGACCTTAAAAATCATCTAGTTCCAACACCCCTGCCATGAGCAGGTACCACCTCCACTAGATGACTAACTGCTAAAATTTTTGCTGGCAAGCATGAAATCATGAAGGTTGGCAAACAGAAAGGCAGGAGGCCTGAGGAGCCAGTGTGAGCAGGTAGTGCCTGCACTTGGTGTGGCATACACTGCTGTGGTTAAGGTAACAGGTTCACAGACCCAAAAGACTGCATCAGTGGAAGGTTTGTACAGATTTCTGCTTTCTTATGTGCCTAACAAAAGCTGGCAAAAGCCAGCAAAGAGAGCTAGTGAACACTTTTAGATTTGTTTCTTCTCTGCATGAATTAACCTGTCTTTGTGTCTGGGATGCAGGTAGGGGGAATAAAAAAATAACATTCAAAATATTAAACAGTGATATAAGCCCCAGAGAGTAAAGATTTCCTGTAATGAAAGACACAAGACCATTACAAGGGTCATGTAACCTGGTCTCCTGAGATGATATTCACTGGTTTGCTGAGAGTGAGGCACAAAATGTTCTGTAATGTACACAAAGCACAGAACTACAACATCAGGTAGAAGAGTTTCCCTGCAGACCTCACCTACTGTTCAGCTTTTGCCATAGAGTGTTGGGACTGCCTACCTTATGATTTCTACACAGATAATATTTTGTATCAGTGAGTCTTGAAAATTAATTTATCACAGCATTAAAGCATTCCTCCTCATTTCTTACCACTTACAATTACAGGCATTACCTCCTCCTCCCCAGCTCCCTGCACTGTGATTAACTCCAGTGACTACTGTCCTGTTCATGACATTTGAGCATGGTTTTATCCTGTCTTCATTTCCCATGCTTATTACTGTGTCAAATAATTGTGGTGTTTCCTGAATTAATACTTTGCCAACAGACAACCCTGCAGAAAACACATATCCCTAGGCCTTTCTGCATGGAGAGGTGCTAAGTACTCAGAAGCAGATGGATTAGGGGGGGTAAATAAATACAGGCTTGTATAATAAATACTGAGCTTGTGGGTGACTTTGGAAAATTAGGCTATAGATTAAGTATCTTACATTCATATTTATTTCCCTAGGTTTGGATATTATTAAATGTGTATGCATGGGAGTGTTTCTCTGGAGCTTTTGCAAAATGGATGCATAAAAGGTAACATCACATAATGTTTCTTACACTTCTTCCTCATGCTTCATCATCTGATGAACAACCACAATCCCCAGCTGCCAAGCTGAAGAATATATCTTCCTTTCACACAGCATCTGCCCATCTGACATGTTCTTTGGAGCTGCCATATGTACTTATGTCTCAATATTTTGTCTTGGATGCAGTATTCACTAAAGTCTGCTATGGATTGCTCATTCAGTTTCAGGGTTATGATTTCCAAACCAATAAGATCAGGATGCCTCTGAATAAGTCTTTTAATGGAGTGGTACATCATGTTAAATTGAAATCAGAGTGTGCTTCCACGTACAGACATATTGGCTTGTGTTCCAGCTGCTTCTCAAGCTGAAACACCCTTGAAACATATTTCTGACAGCTCCAGCCTCAGAAAACTCTCAGGCTAATGGGATTACACTAGCTGAAGTGATGTTTTTGTTTTCAATAGAAAGCATTTCCAAAACTACATGATTAAACACACCAGAAGAAATTCAGTCATGGGGTTTTTGTGAAGTTACCCTACAGAAATTTCAGATAGTTCCCTCTCCTAGCCATGCTCTTCCCTCACTTTTCTTGGTTAGTAAAATCTCCTTGTCAAAGCAAGAAAGCTGTATGGCTCACAGGGGTAACATAGCAGCAGCTCCCTTGACACACTCAGCTAACTTCATAAAACGAGAGTTTGTTAGACAAATCAGTTTTTATACCCCAGTCATTAAGGGATTTAGTGATGCTAATGCAATGCTGTATGCATTGACTTTCCTTCCTGGACCTGGTGAAGGTCCAGATGTTGACAATTTGTAGCTAAATAAAATATAAGGGGGCAAACCCATGGAACTTTTAATGCATATATATTCTATTTTATGCAACTACATTAAATTAAAGCTCTTCTCTTGATCTTGCTTCTATTTTTTTCCATGAGCTTTTAATTTGGGCTCACAGTATTTTATTATTATGCAACAAGGAGGGCAAACATTCCAGGCCTAGCTTATCGACTCATTAAGCTGAGACCTGATGACCAAAAGTTTGGAGAACCTGCCCTATGAAAAAGACTGAAGAACTCAGGCCTTTTCTCCCTGAAGAAAAGGTTCAGGGGGTATCTCATAGCATTCCAATACTTAGAGGGCAGCTATTAAGAGTACAGAGGATCTTTCTCCTCAAGAAGCCATATGGAAAAGAGGCAAGGGATGTAAACTTCACTGGGAGAAGTTTCATATTGACATAAGAAAGACATTTTTTACAGTTTGCAAGAACAATCATTCCCTGAAGCAACTTTCCCAGGGATATAACCAAGACTCTGTCTCTGGAGGTTTTTGAGATGTATTTGGACAAAGTGCCTAATAACCTCACCTAAGTTCCCTTTCCCCCAAAAAAGGTGATTTGAGTTCATCTTTTGAGACCCTTTCCAACCTGGAATCTACTACAATTTTATGATTCTTATGGAATCTGCTCTGACAGAAATGGTAGCTACCTTCACAGCTGAAACTCTAGCAGTTTGTCACAGCTGTTTTCTAAAATACTGTAAGACTGGGAATGAATAGTTTCTTCCCAGAACTCAGGTAATTTCACACAGCTGGGACTCCAAGACCAAATAAACTATACTTGCAGTTCAAAGGCAAGATGGCACTATTAGCTTGTTTTGGGTTTTTTTGCCCCAGCTGCTATGAAAAAGTTGAACAAGAAAATAGTTGTCGGCATTATGGGGAAAGTATGTGTAACTCACATATTCAAATTCAAATCTCTTCTACAATAAAGTGATAGATCATGACAGGGAATCTGCATCCCTTCAAAAGAGGAAAAGCATGCCATCCAATACAGAATAACATTAAAGTACAGACCTCTGGGGTCAAGGAAGAAGCTGGCAAGGAATTAGGACCTGAAAGTATGACTGAAACACTGTTTCTGAGAACAGTTGCTGGAATGGTGCTGTTTTAACATCAATACGTCTGCACAGCATATTCTGAAAGTGGCTAAAAGGTTCTTTCTCATTATTACCATTACCAGAAATAACTAATTATAGGAATACTTGCAATTCTTTATCTCCAGCATGACTGGAAACCAGAAATATGGATGCTCACCATAAAAGACTTCTACTTTCCCGCCCCACCCTGGGAGACTGACTTAGTAAATATGGTTCTTTGTATTTTTGCAGACCTGTTAGAACTGAACCTGCTTCTGAACTTTCTGATGTTTTATATTCAGTGAAAAACACCAAGCTAAGAAATTTTCCAATATGATATTGCTTATTGTTTTGAACTGAAGGCATCAAGTTTTCAGTACAGCTGAAGCACACCAAGGTCAAGTCAAAGGAGGCCTCTGAAAGTTTGGCACACTTTTAATAAGCATCTACAAGTCATGCACACTTCTCAGTCCTTTGCATCTGTTCTCATTTGGAAATGAAGGTCACTTCTATAACCAGCCAAGATTAGCTAGTAGAGATAAAGGGGAAAAGGATCTCCTACTTATGCCCTAGAAGGAAAGTGGTCATACACATTTGCTGGAATGTGGAATTCATTAGATGCATTGCTGCTGGCACCTTCTAAGACAGTGAATAAATCACCAAGGCCTCACTTTCTCTTTAGAGAGATGTGGCTCAGACAAAAGTACAAGCAACCAGTTTTTCAGCAAATGAAGACTCAGTGGTTCAGAGCTATCTGAAGAATTTAGCTCTGTATGACCGAAACTAAGGATGCCATCAAAATCTTCCCATATTTGTTTTAATTTGTAATTTTCATATATAGCACATTGAGAATAAAATAGAGTTCTCTCTGAAACCTCTAGAACTTTTGTAACTAATATCAGAAATGCAGAATAGCACCATTCACAAGTGTGATTATTAATAAATTTTATTTTTCAAAGCAGGTTAGGCCTCCCTTCAGTTCATGCAAAAATCCAAAACCTAACTTGTGTCCTAAAACATATTCCTGAAAAAGCTTACACTCTATGGCTTGGACAGGGGCACTCTCTGCTGGGTTAAGAACTGGCTGGAGGGCTGAGCCCAGAGAGTGCTGGTGACGGGGCTGCATCCAGCTGGCAGCCGGTCACCAGTGGTGTTCCCCAGGGATCAGTGTTGGGCCCAGTTCTATTTAATATCTTTACTGATGATTTAGAAGAGGGAATAGAGTCCTCCATTAGTAAATTTGCAGATGACACCAAGTTGGGGGGGTTTGTTGGTCTGCTGGAAGGCAGGAGGGCTCTGCAGAGGGACCTGGACAGACTGGAGAATTGGGCTGATTCCAACTGGATGAAGTTCAACAAGGCCAAGTGCCGGGTCCTGCACTTTGGCCACAACAACCCCCTGCAGCGCTCCAGGCTGGGCACAGAGTGGCTGG
>JAWWES010000115.1:67803770-67814919 GCA_035583135.1 Lophotriccus pileatus
GAGAGGCTGAGGGAGCTGGGATTGTTTAGCCTGGAGAAGAGAAGGCTCAGGGGTGACCTCATCACTCTCTACAACTATCTGAGAGGAGGCTGTAGCCAGGTGGGCATCGGTCTCTTGTCCCAGGCAACCATCAGGAGGACAACAGGGCATGGTCTCAAGCTCTGCCAGGGGAGGTTTAGGTTGAATATTAGGAAGAAATTTTGTGCAGAGTAATCAGACATTGGAATGGTCTGCCCAGAGAGGTGATGGATTCTCTGTCCCTGGAGGTTTTTTAGATGAGACTGGATGTGGCACTTAGTGCCATGGTCTCATAATCACAGTGGTGTTGGATAAAGAGTTGGACTTGATGATCTTAGAGGTCTTTTCCAACCCAGTTAATTCTATATCTACTACAAGCCTTGTAATACCATGTGGATAGATATTCTGTATAATATTGCAAATTCACATAATTATTTCAAAAATCTCATATTTCTTACTTTATAAATCTCATCTCTTCAAGTCAGGACAATGTAGACATTCAGTTCATTTTACCTTAAAGACATCACAATTACACAAAAAAGAAATTGTAAATATAAACACCACTTGAAATAATAAGACTTGCAGAAGTAATATCTATTTGATCTCAGTGGGATCAAGGAATAGTCTTACTATTTTCAGCATATGATGGATTATGAATTAAGTGTTTTTAAATATATTTAGGTATTAGTATAAAAGTAACTACATTTTAAAATTTGCTAAGAGGTTAAAAAAGAATTTAAAAAACACAGCCCTTGAAGGAGGAATCCTTTAATGAACTTTATAAAAAAAAAAATAGCTTTTTCTAGAAAAGGATTTAAAAAAATAAAGCCCTGTAATATTTTTTTCTCTCTGAAAGGCAGGAAGAATTGACTTAAAAAATAAAGATTCCTTGGAAAATGTTTTAAACACTTTTTTAAAAGTCAGGGAATGACACAGGTTGTGTTAATTTGGACACCTGGAGTACTAGAACTATATATTAGTCTTTGTTTAGACAGTTGCAAACTTCTACAACAGCCTGCCTTGTTCAATCAACCCTTAAGGCAGAACAGCATTCAGTGAAGTAGCTGCTAGATATTATCTTTTATCCCCTTGTCAGTGTGGTACCCACAATTTGCACAATGACAACTGTAATTCAGATTTGCTCTGCTCTGCCCTAGGGGTGCAAATCCTATGATGCAAAATTGTTTCTCTGTAAGACAGAAGTAAGTAAGATAGATAGTGTCTTCTAGAAATCGTGGGACTATTAGAGCATCATTGTATGAAGAATCAAGCCTTTCCAGGCTGGGAGGGGACATTGAAACTTCAAAATCCTTGAAATTATTTAGTTTCATAATGCTGAAGTGATTCAAAATATCACAGTTTATCCATAAAAGTATGTCAGTTTCAAACTTTATGTCCTGGTTCAGGAATGAAAATACTTTCATGTGTTTGCAAAGCAAAAGTTTTGATGTCTTTGTAGTTCTAAATGTAACCCACCTTTCCTTCCTGTTCTCCTGAGAATCACTGCATATAAATTTATCACTAATTAATAACCAGCCACAGGACAGAGATGCCCAACTCTTCAATGAGCTTTCACAAAGATAAAGTCTGAAGGGAAGAAAACAGTGTTATCTGCATATTGCAGATTGGGAACTAAGGCACAAAAAGATTAAATGGCATGCCTAAGTTTAACCAGGAAGCTTTTAGCAGACTCAAAAATTAAACCTGAAGTCGCAAGACTGTTCTTGCAACCATCTAATCTTTCGGAAGAATTGCTAGTCTTGCAGCAATATTCCTTTTGTATCTTGTTAAAAGTCTTTAGAACACTCTTTCCACTTTCTGATCTCTCATCCTCAAAGGTTTCCTAATTTCAGGAACTGAAAGCAATGAAACCAATCATATAAATAAAACTACCAAAAAAGAAAAGATGTAAAAATTTGCAGCTGCTTACACGATGAATATATTTCCAGCTTGTTCACAGAGTGGGGAAGCTTAAAAATAAGCTTTTCTGTAAATGCTATGTTTACAAACTACCTTAGATCAGCATATGTCCCATGTCTGGGTGGGCTGTTTCATTATTCTAAACAAACCCACATCTTCTGTAAAGGGAAATCAAGAGGGAGTGATATTTTTGTCTTGGGTGATTGGATTAAATCAGACATTTTACAAAACTCCTGTAGCACCACTCTCTTGAAATTGTCCCTTGTGGAAAGATAGGAAGGAGCTCCTTCAACCTGTAGTAACAAGTGATCATGTTTCTCTCCTTGAAAGGCACAGCAAGGGAATGGTCTCCTTTCCCACACATCAGTGTATGCAGAGGGTGAATTGGTTGTAGCTGCCTTATCATCTCTGCCTCCCATAAGCCCAAAGCCAGCAGCTGAGCTGACCTGGAAGCACTATTTCTTTACTGCCCTTCTGCCATGATACATAATTCTCACCTAGCTGTTGTTCTTGGGTTTATGCAGTTTTAGAAATGTACTGTTGAAGTTGTAACACATGCTCGCAGGGAAAAAAATGTTTAATGAATATTAAAAGCAGATAATTAATTTTTCCTCTGTGTTACTTCCAAGCACACTGTGAGGAACATCCATGTAAATTATGCATAATAGCTTTATGAGCTGAACTCTCCACTTCTATAGCAGGCAAGAGGCACCTTCTTTTTATAAGCCTGTGGGGATTCAGTTTATGCTTTGGAACAGACAGATAGAAATTCTAGAATGTTTCTAGAAATGTTTTGTTTTCCTTTCAAACTAGGCATCTTCTCTCAAAGATGAGAGTCTTGGAATAGATGATTTTATTAATCTTTAAATTATACTGAGGTTGAAGTGGGAAAATCAAAGCCTGATTTACTGACTTGTACTCTTTGTTGAAAAGATTTCATACTACCCAGAAAACTAAACTTAAATATGGCATAAATTTAAACAGGGCTGTAAGATAGATAAAGAATGTAACAAAGCAAAGCAGCATTCTTATTCCAAAAGTATCTTTTATTAATTTTATTTACAAACTTCTCACTAAGAGGGGACTACTTTTGTTTGTTTGTTTAACCTTACATATAAAATGAACAAGTCAGCTTTGCTCCTAAGAAGCAATAGATTTTTTCCTACAAGCTATTAAATGTTAACATTGCATTTGGCTATTTGTACGTGCCCACAAGACCATTTTTATAGAAGACATTATTTTGTTATTAGTCCTTCAGAAGGAGCAAAGCTAGTACGCTGTAAATCCCCCTTGGGGACAGCAGGTCCAGTCTGCCTAGAAGCACAGTACTGGACCTTTTTTTCTCCCTGGCAGTCTGAGACAGACATATGGTATGTACCAGCATATTGTGAAGAAGAAAACAAAACCTCCCTCTCATCAAAGTGCACATCAAACTTGAGTGGAGTGTGCTTCCTGAGAAATGGGCTAAGCATAACAGAAGCCATTTATCTACCATTTGATCCTGACTGCAGCTGGGATCTATATCCATTACCACAACGCCTTTGTCACTTTGAGGCTCTGCTAATAGCGGAACTCCTGTCACCTCCTAAATGACAGCACATGGCATGCTGAGTAGTTAAGGTGACACACTATCAAAGTCCTCCACTAGAAATTTGTCCAGTCACACCTGGAAAGGGATAATTTGTACAATTTTGTTCTAAGTTGCATACTATGTTCTACCTCCCATCCTCAATGAGAAGACTCTTTTGATCTCCAGTGCATGTGCTTTTTCACTCCTATTTAACATTCTCAGAAATACAAATTAATTCCAATTTTGAAACTTCTGAAATTACAAAATTAACACCAGCTTCAATACCTCTGTATAAGGGAGAGGGAATGTGTGAAGGAAACAGTATGGCTTCAGTAACCCCACTGTCAGACATCATTCTGTCTTCTCAGCTCTTCTCATTTAGAGAATATAAAGGTAGTTTTATTTTTAAAAAATGAACAACACAAACATTAATTCTCATCACACTATTTCCTCCATTTTTAATATCTTAAGACAAACTTTGAAGGCTATTTAGATTAGGCAACTGAATGATAACAAAGCGTCTACTTACAGGCTTTCCGCATATGAGTACTGAGCAACCCAGAAGTTTCTGATTCCCAGAGCACTGGGGACAGCACAAGGTCGTGTCTCTGTTGCTTTCATCTGATGACAGTGGTGTAGTGCCAGCAATGGAACTCAAAAACTCTCAAGAGAGAAGGCATATTGCCAACTATATAACCTGGGCTCCCTATGAACACCCCACACAGATTCTGCTCCTGAGGTGGGTCAGACCATAAGTAAAGCTTATGCACAGCTGTAGGTATCTGCTCCCAAACAAATACTGAATTACCTTGACAATATTTTGGCAAGGTGTAAAGACTTGAAATCCAGGATCTTGCATGATTTGAGGATATAGCTGGAGCACTGTAAGAAGTTAAAATCTTTACAGTGTTTGATGCTACCTGTTACCTTCTTACAGAAAGTTATCTTCAGAGCATAGCCATTCCTGCTCATTTAACTTAGTGCAAAGTCAGACAAGAAAATCTAAATAATTTCTGGCCAGTCTTGAGTCTTTTGATAAGGAGCACTGTTATGATCTTCTATCATGTTCAGCTGGAACAAGAGCCCTCAAAAGACGAGCTAGAGGAGTGATGATAGAAGAAACTACTGCTGCTCCTTATGGACTGATTTTGTGATCACCTGTTTTAAATGGAAATAAATTGCATTTTCTTTCAAAGCCAATTGCAGACTTCCTCTATAGACCGAAAACCAACCCCAGTGAGAATAGGAGACAAAATATATGGAGTTCTTTTGGGAAAAACAGAGCCAACTCTGACCAAACTCAGGTGGAGATATCTCTACCTTTTGAGAACTCCCCTTCAGAAATTGACTTTTCAGAGTCTATAGACAGAGGTGGGGTAGAACAACGAGGAGAGTAGAGTTGTACAGGTCAGTGTCTAGATTCTGAAAAATGACAGTCTCCTGAAATCCTAAGTTCTACTCAAATTATTTAACTTACCATCTTCTGTTTTCCTTTGCATTTTTTTATTCCCTCCGTAGTTTACACCAATGATAAGCAGTCACGAACTTCCAAGAGGATTAAGAAGTTAGTAAGGTCATAAAATCTCCACTTAATACTGATCAGGATAGCTCAGATGTGGTCAATCAGTCACACAGATCAGGACTGCATTATACTGTTAAATTGCCATATTGTCAATCACCACATGTGCTCTGGACAACACAATGACAAAACAACAATTAAGGAGAAAAGAGAAGATGAGTATAAAAAAGAAAGAAGCAACAAACAAACCAAACCAAACAAACCATTATATCTCCCTATCCAGCAGCAGCAAACAGAACTTTGTCAAAATTGCCATGCAGCTGACCCTTGACAGAGGTTTGTAGACAGTGGTTCTACTGGTTCTGCAAACCTGGGACCCTCTGTGTCTTTACTGCCAGATACCCTAAACATCCTTCAGAGTCAGGAAAGTATGAGATAGGCAGAAATATTAGAAGTCTTAAGAATACTGGGAGGATAGAAATTGTCCAACTTTTTGTTTCACTACTGGGGCTTTGAGAGTATTTTCTGGTCACTTTTTAACAATCACACAGGCTAAAACTTTAACAAAAAAAGGTAGGTTTATCATTCTCAATGTTTAATATTGCAATAGCAAAGAAGGAAAGCCTGCTTCATGGAGAGGGATATACAAAGCTCAGCTGGGCACCCAAGACTGTGAGGTGTTCAGAAGACACATGGATATGGTGCCAAGAAACATGGTTTTGTGGTGGACTTGGCAGTTGTAGGTTGCTGGTTGGGCTCAATGGTCCTAGAGGTCTTTTTCAACCTTAGTGACTCTATAATTCTATATGGACTGGACAAGCACCAGGCATTCTGGAGATGCCTTCACAATACACAGTGCATCAAGAGCTGGACACCAAAACTGGCCAGTTAGAAACTCCAAAGGAGTATGCCATCAAGCACACCTGTCTCACTGCTCTAGGAAGCAAATGCGTTTCTACACATAGTCCACACACAGGTACACATGTATGTACTCATTTGTGTTTTTATATAGTTAGACACTATAACCTGGGCAGAGTGCACCTTTCCTAAACACCACTCAACAGCTATAGTGAATGTTCCTGCCCCCAGAATATACTGTATGTACACACACACATACAGATGCTCCCATACAGGCCACGAGGGAAAGCATTGGCCAGCCCAAGGCGAAACTGTGTTGTGCTTATTTGAGAACCTAAGTCAGATATGCAGGAGCTCTTTCATGAGAAAATGTAACGTGCTCCCAGCTGCCATTACCACCACACTGTAAGACAGTCTGTGAATCTCTTGGAAAATGTAGATTCTTGAAAACCACATGCGTGTTCTGGTGGTTTTGTCTGTTTGTTTCTATATTTGTTTTTCTTTTATCATAAAAACTATGGCCTTACCTATTCTCATCCTTTCAGAAACTAAAGTTTTAAGAAAGGTTTTCAGGTTAAAAACTGAAGAATTTGAAAAAATTGGAAGAGCACAGATGTTAAATGTAAAATACAATATGTTCATTGGCTTTGGATCACTGCTAAATGCTTTCCCTACACTAAATATCTTGAATTCTCCTGCAGATTGAGTTTCTGCAATTTTGGAGAAAAACAAAATTATTACATGTATTTTTAGTATTCCATTTTACAGGTTAATTTGTTAGAACAGTTATGCAAAGATGGTTGTGAAATAAAAGTGCATTAATCAAGTTTATATCCATTGTGGGAATGATGTAACAGGTATTCACCAAAGATTTTCCCCAAAAACCATTAAATTCTTTGTTTCAAGGTTCTTGATTAGCTCTTAAGTGCAAAAATTTATATAAACAAACATAATATACTAACATCAAGATGCAAGTGATTTTTATAAGTAGACATTAATACTATTAAGAGATGTTCTATCATTGAACAGTATAGATATTATACATAGCATGTAGGAAAAAAAACTTCAGTGACATATATTCTTTCATTTGCTATGAAAAGGGGCATTTCTGCACTGCCAGACATATCAGATATAAGTTTCCCCAAATATACTGGATTTTTCTGAAAAGAGCAGCTACATTACTCCCTAGAGAGTCATTGATTTCTGCTGTATGGAGCCCCTGGCTACAACTGCTTATACTCCTGAAGTAAATGCAGACCCAATTCACTCATAATGTTAATTTTTAAATTCTAATGTTCGAGGCTAGATGTTCAAAGTAGAATATCATTCCAGAGGTGAGTAGTATTTTCCATTCAGGTTAATTTATCCTGTTCTTGCAGTGCTTATATACATGAACTCTTCATGTCTCTTCATCCTTCTTTTGACAAACAGAATTGGAGGCTGCAAACTTGTACTGTCTGCCTACAAATCTCAGTAGAAGTATAAGAGGCATATGACTTAAAGTATTTCTTTTCCACATATTCTCTTCTCCACAAATTTAGACTGTAATACATTAATGGTATAGATGAGGCAGCATGGCGGTTTTTCCCAAAAATTGCATATGTGGGGAAAAATGCTTCTCAGAGATGCCAAAAACACACAGTTTAATGTAGCGATAACAGCCAAAATGAAAATGGTGAAACTCCAGTCCTTCTGAGATAAACTGACTCAGTAATTCAGAAACATTTTATTTTCACTCACTTGGAATAAAAGCTGAGCAAATGAAGGGCTGCATTCACACATACTGCCAACACAGATTTATTTAGCCAACAGCATTGTAGTTTGATCAGTCTTTCCGAGTCTCAGAGCCTGAACTCAGGTTTTAACTCTGGCTGCAGAGTACTCTTCTCAGGTTATTGTTTCCTCCTAGTTACTGTCAGTGTCAGTGCCAAGGTGTGGGGAACACTGAGGTGTGCAGACCTGTGTCTCCTTCTGCAAACTACTTCCATGAGTTACAGTCAGTGATTCTAAAGGGCAAAATTACTGAAACATCATAGGAAATTGAATTCCATCCTACTTACTCCATGAGCTACAGAAGGAAATGGAAAACTTTCCTGGATACAGGCCTCACTCAGCTTTTGCAGAGGAAAATCTGAACTTATGTCTCTCAATAAGCGAATTGGCTAATTATAAAAATACTGCAGAAGTCATAGACATTATAAATGTGGATCTTTGTTTCTCTGACATTTATTACCAGTTTCAAAAGAAAATACCTTTTTTTTTATTTTTCTGAGATTAATAAAAAATCTAATGGCAATAACTAAAATGTTTTTGTTCCTATTACAACCAAACATTTATATCCTTTTAGCCACAAAAGAAAAAGTCACTTATTCACTCACTCTTAGTCAGTGGACTCTCTCTTAGTGCATTATGAAAATTGCCAGCAAAATTAGCTGCTTTTATCAGTGTATGATAGGGACAAGATGGTATATAAACAGAATTATTTCTTCCTCCATGAGGTGATGTTTGAAGCATATTAACAGATGATGTGTACAAGTTTGTAGCGTCACTTTGCATGTGATAACCATCTCCCTTTTGAAAAAAAGCAAGACTTAATTTCGCAGAACTGTTAATCTAGCTTTCATGAACACTAAATTATTTTATTTTTAATTGCTTCTTTGATTTGAGCTTTTTTAGGATTTAAGACAATCAAAATTTCCAAGCTCTAAAGCAGCCATGATTCAATAGCATATGATTTTCAACTGGAATACAGTTCTTATTTTACCTAAGTTAGTTCATTCCTGACTGCTCCGTTTCCTAGTGGAAGTAATGTGTAATAAAAAAGAATCAAACAAAAAGATAAGGTTTGATGGTAATATGTGTTAGAAAATAATATCCTTGATAGAAAGGAACTATCTCATATTACAGTTTGTTTCTACTGACAGAAATAAGATTTCAATTAACATGTTAGAAATCCATTAAGATATTCATATATTTGACTTTTGAGTTCGTTTAAATGGAACAAGAGTATGTCTCTAAAATTAAATGAAACAAAATCAGCTTTATAAATAAATTCTTATCTAATAACTGTCATATACAGGCAGTGAACATTTTTGGCTAGCTGATCACCCAGTGAAGCAATTACAAAAAGACATAATACATCTTTTTCATTCTTTAGAAAGAGATAAGATCATTAAACACTAATTTTTAGATTCATTTAACCAATTTCAATCAGAGAAACTACACAGTGTGATTTCCACTATTCAGAAGTGCCATTTGTACATATTAAATGAGAATGTCAATATATAGAACACGTGACTAATTGTTGAAACACTGGAATTCAGAGTAGATAAAAAACTGCTTTCTTAAATTAAAAAAAAAACACCAAAAAAAAAAAACCAAAAACAAAAAAAATATCTCTAGATAAAGAACCTCAACCTACAAATGATTTGGCACTAGGATTATTCCCCTCTACTCATTACTTTCAATGACATCTAGCATACAGCATGCATCATGATGCCCTTCAATGTAGAACAGACATTTATGAATTGGCATGAGTTAAGCAAGGGGCTTCCAAGCTGATTTGGGCTGGAGCAGTTGCCCTGCCAGGAGAGACTGAGAGACCTGGCCTGGCTCATCCTGGAGAAAGATGGCTCTGTAAACAGCAGCATCCAGTCTGTACAAGAAGACAGCTGAGGAGGAGCCAGATTCTTCAGCTGTGCATGGCAAGAGGGTGAGGAACAACAAGCCCAAGCTGAAATAAGAGAATCAGATTAGATATCAGAAAAATCATTTTGCTCTTGAGGACAGTAGGCAGTGGAGCGGGTTGTCCAGAGAGGTTGTCCAATCTCTGTCCTTGCACGTTTTCCAGATAACTCTCTATGAACCTTGACAAAGCCAGCTGGTGGTCAAATTCCACTGGAGATCAATATTATTTTGATAATTATTTTCTAATCAAATAGTAAGTCAATTAAGAAACAAACTTTTTTTTTCAGTGAAGCAACCATTAACCCATTTACCTGCCAAGATTTTGCCTTTATTTTTTTTATCACTTTCCTGTTCCTATAACTTTTTAGTGGTGCCATATAAATCAATAAACTTCCAGAGGTCTCTTCCAGCCTGAATGTTCATATATTTGGGACTATGTTCTCTTATTATCTATATCTATAAAATGTGTGCATGGTTGGAATCATGTGGAATCACAGCTGTGCTCACATAAAGGCTTGAACATGAATGTTTTCCAAAATCCTGTTCACAGTAATCCTGTCAGAAGTTTGTCACAAGACTTAATAAGCAAATTAGTGGGGCAGAAGCAGCAGTAAGCCATTAACCAGTGACCATTCCACAGTGGAACACAGTATGCTTCCTTGTGGTTTGCACCACCTATTATAGAGCAGTCTTTTCACGAGGGATGGCCCAAACCATCTAAAAGTGTATAAAGTCAATTTAATTTCCCAAGATCTGGAACATGCAGAAGTTCTACATAATTTATTTATATGAGGCTTTATGGCTTTTCAACGTATTTGAATGGAAAAATTTCTTTGACCCATATATGACCTGAGAGCCTTAACTTTAGTCTTTCCTACCATTTGTAACAAATGATATGATCCTGTCAAGGAACTCACCCAGATAGCACATAAATGAGACATAGTCAAACAAATTTCACCTGATGGTGATTCAGGCATTAAGTCTTTTTCCTCTAAATTAGCATGGAAGAAATGCACTAAGAGGCATGTTTTCCATCTTCTCTACCTTGATAAGACAAATAACTCGAAAAAATATTACCCTTTCTTACTATTATAATTCATTTCTTAGCAACTATTTGGAAGTTTTCCCTGACACATAAGGGAAAAACAAATACGCTAAGTTTCTATTAGTAAAAGTACCTGCTTTGTCTTAAGTATGAAAACAATAATGCAGAACTGCAGTCTTCAAAGCATAGTTCAGAAAGAGATCTGTAGAGAGACAACCCCCAACTGGTGTGAAAACAATATAGTCCCCCACTACACTAGACCTATGTTAAAAATGCATATGCCAGTTATTATCAAGACTGTCTAAGAATGGCCCAATTGCAGACAGCATGAAGATATAATCTCATGCACTCAGAACGACATGGGCAGATACACTAGTGGAGACAAACCTTTTTAAACACATTCATGATGTCTGCTGCAGTCTTAGATGATTTGAAAGAGTGCACTCTGCATGCATAGTTGTGGGAGGTGGACCGGCTGCTGCATACAGATACTGGATGAGAGAAAAAGAAGACTGTGACGAAACCGAATTTG
>JAWWES010000115.1:67816819-67834444 GCA_035583135.1 Lophotriccus pileatus
TGTTAGAAGTAAATTCTTCCCTTAAATTTTGAAGACGGCAAAAAATACCTGCAGAACAAAGAAATGTAGCAAGAGATATTTATTGCAGCACTGGGTGCCCAGCCCTGAGTGCATCCCTGAGTCGCATTGGACCCAAAGAGCACACCGGCAGTTTGAAAACCGCGCCTTTTGTACCTTTTTGGTTACATCAACTGTTACATAGTCATTTACCATTGGTTAGTTGCCTTAAAAGGTAATTTCTCTGCTTCTGAAGGGGTGTTACTTTTTAGCTGATTGCAACATACCCTCCCTTGGGCTCATACAGAGGGGTCTTGCATCATCCCCTTTTGTACAAGGGGTGAGGGGGTCCCTCTGTGTATCCACGTGGCAGAGAGGGATACATTTTTATTTATAATTTGTTCCCTGTTCCCTGCCGCAAAGGTTCCCTGGTGTAGGTCCAGACAGGATCCTTCACCTTACAGCCTCCACGGTAAGCCTATAAGTTAGTAAACACAAAAACCAGTTCTTCTGTTAGTACCCTCTGTCCATTTTACTTTGCTTGTAATAAAACCAGTTCTTTTATTTCCCACAGCATGACATTCCTTCTCTTTGTATTTTGCGATCTCCCATGACAGCCAGTACACTGGGAATCAAAGAATGAAAAAATCCCACTCCTCTATTCTCCCCTTCCATCATACTTGGACATCTAACAGAGTTT
This sequence comes from Lophotriccus pileatus, assembly GCA_035583135.1. NCBI lineage: Eukaryota > Metazoa > Chordata > Aves > Passeriformes > Tyrannidae > Lophotriccus > Lophotriccus pileatus. The sequence continues at coordinate 67,817,517 of JAWWES010000115.1, forward strand.
TCTGGACATCTGGCAATAGTTCTGACAAATTGTAACAATACATGTTGAGATCCATGGCACAACACATAATAACTCTGTAGCATTTTGAATAAACTTACAGTCACTTAACATACCACGTGACTTGCAAAATAAACTTCTCTATGTACACCTAGGAAATCCTAAACAAAACATGGGCAGGTGGTGCTGTGCAGTATACAGTAAGGACTGAGGCATTCAGGATGGATCCACATGACTCTTCCTTCTGATATCTCCCATACCTTCCTATTTTTATCTAGGATTTCTCTCAGTCATCAAAACCAGATCCACAATGGAACAGGTACTGACTAATGTATAAGAGGCAAGGCAGAGACCTCCCACAGCATTAACCGTCCTTGACAGTGAAATGACTGTGAAAGGGAAATTGTCTCTTGTAGGCAGGAATTTTCCTCCCAGTCAGCTCCCAGGCAGTGCAGTAATATGTTTGGCTAACCATGGACAGAAGCAGAATGCCACAAACTAACCCTCAAATCAAAGGCTTTTTTAGAATTCCAATACTGTATTTCTGTAACAGTATTAGTATAAAATATTCTGTGGGATTCAACTAATTGAACACAGTGCAAAAGTCATTCTCAGGGTTCTGTTCTCAGTTCTCTCCAGTAGATACTTTTCATTTCAGCCAAATGTGTTGGCAAACCATATGAACCTCTGGAACATTGTCCAAGTATTTTTAGATTATTGGGACAAAGGCAAACTTATTAATAACACATCATCTTGTATGTCAGCAGCATGTTTCCATCCCTAGGATTCTGAAGCATCTGACAAAGTATTGCAGAAAACTGAGGTCTGTCCTGACATGTTCAAGGTAGGATGCCTGGGGGAGGTGAGGGAGGCAAACACGGGGGAGGTGAGGGAGGCAAACATCTGCAGTCCACAGCAGGATGTTCTTTGCTTTCCCTGAAGCAGCAGCACCCGCTGATGCAACAGCGTCCTTCTCTCTTGGTGCCAAAACACAGGCCTGAGTGTCGTTTGAAAGGGTTAGCATAGTGCCATGGTTTAACCCCCAGCTGGGCAGGAGTCAAACCTATGTGGGATGTCAGGAGCCTGGAGGACTCAGTCAAACCTACCCTCTAAATGCTGGGTTTTTTTGAGCTTCAGGATCAAGAAAACTCCACATCAGGTGTTGGTCTGAGCTGGTATCTGTTGGAAGGTTACTGCCCTTCTGAATATAAATAACGTAATTTTGTTCCTTTCCACTTACATTACACAGATGAAGGTCAGTAGATGTACCTTCATCGAACCACATTCTTGTGCTGAATGAGTGGCCTGTTTCCCTATTCACCTCATAATTCCTTCCCCTCACTGACTCTAAACTTTCCTCACCAATGATGGTCAGTCATATTCCAAAGAAGAGTGTGAAAAAAGGCAGGCACCAAGTAAAATCCTTCTGCTGTAACAGATAAAGGATACTAGGCAGCCTACACATGACAACAGCTAAGCACCGCATGTGCCTCTGGGAAGTGTATGGAAATGTATGGAAGTCACCCACGTAAGACAAGGGTAGTCTGCCTTTCTGACTTCAGCATTAGAGAGCCATGAGAAGTGGCTTCCACCTTTCTATCCCCTGGACACTTAAACATATGTTTACACTCTTTTTGCAACAGAGTCTATTCTTTTAAAGAAGTACCCTGCTATGCATGGGATACTCCTTTAAGAAATCATCTATTTCCTTTGGTGAACCAGGAGCTAGGGACAAACTTTCAATGACCTGAGGACCTTAAGTTATGTGGAGGCAAAAGGTTGGTTAATCATAAATAGTTGTGATTGGTACTGCCTTAACATGACACGCTGAAATTATCAAGCAAAAGGTGATGATCTACTCTCATTGTCTCCTTTTTTCCACCTGGCAGAGAAAGCCTCTTCTTTTTCCAATTGGTCTATTTAGGAATATTGTTCAGCCAGCATTTCACTTACTAAAGGAAGCATGTTCCCCACCACAAGTTTGTTTTTTGAGAGTGGGTGCATGGGTTTTCAAATTTATCCCAGTCAAAAAGGGGCGTTTACAGATTACAGCCAACATTGCTGCCAAATTAGGGACAATGCAGTCCAGCAAATCCTCTCGATTTAAGAGTCATTCATGTCCTCCAGACCACGGTAATCCATTCCATGTGTTCCTAGGCTGTGTCAGGATAGTCATACAAAAATTTGGAATGTAGGCCTCTTTTTTTTTTTTTTCTTTTAAATAGGTCAAAACAAAATACAGGGGAATATTTAGGCCTGTGTATCTCTATATAATTTGAATTAGATAAAATGTTACTGCCTGAGCCCACTAAGGTAACTTTGGCAGATGCACATCTGAGCAAAGATTCCTATGGTGTATCAACTGCTGACTCTTTATTTAGCAGACATGAAACCTATGCTCTGAAGGACTTTGTGCTGATCCTAAAAACACCAGTTTAACACATTGTTTAACAGAGTTTAACACAGTGAAAACACAGGAGTGTCATTTTCTGGAGATCAAATTTAAATTAATTCAGAGTATCTCAGGCTCACGTCCTCATATTATTACCTTGTTTCAGATTAACATCCGTGCTGGCATCGTATTATTGTTACAGCTCTGTGAGTGCATGGGGATTCCTGACAAGATCTTCTGTTTCATACTTCCTCAGCGTTTCCCAGTGTCAGCAGGAATAGCACACACATCTTTCTCAGAGGCAAAAGCTCCTTCTACAGCTCTCAAGAGTGAATTATCTGCAACACCCGCATTCCTATCACCAAATTAAGGGGCCCATGTGTATCTTGGTTAACTCATAATACATACCTGAAGCTCCCTGGCAAGGGTTTTCAAGGATACTGCTGGATATGTTTCCCTCATTTCCACAGCCCATTGCAATTAGGTTATTCCAGTGTTGCAACTGTAGGTTGTTCTATTCCAATACAAATATAGGTTGTTCCAATTTTCTACATATAAATATATATGGTTTTATATGCAAGACAGACAAGAATGCTAACTGTTCTTAAATACACAACTAAGATGTATTTTTCAACAAAGGTTAAAGCTCTTGCACTTAAAACAAGTTAGATACACACACACAAAAAAAAGAAAATTGCCTTAAAAATGTATTTCTACATTTGTGTTTCTCAGAAATTTTGGATTCTAGGTAGAATCATGTAAGGATTGTTTTTATTAAATTTTTGTGAAATAAGTATCAGAAATCTCTCTAGAAATGCCCTTTGAGGCATTGCAAGAAATCAGAAAAAGCATATGAAGTGTGCCAGATTAGGTGTCCAAACTTTGCCTGTTTCAAGCTCTGAAAATTTTGAGGTGTGAGTAACTACTAATATCTGTCCTGACGTTATTTCATTGCATTTACTCAGCAATGACTTGTACCTTTCTGCAGCATCAGCAACAGCAAAAATATTTCTGACAGTATTTTGGAAGTCCCAGCGGCCAGGGTCACACTGTTCAGTGAGGGAATCCATTGCTATATTGGAAACTACAACAGCCATCTGCCTCCAAAGAAAACAGTGACCTACAGAGCACCAGCAACCTCATGTTGTTACAGCTTGGAGCGCTCCACCCTTACGGGATACACCAGCTGCAAAAGGGTGGAAGTGAGCTCGCTTGGCACGAAGCAGGGGTCTCATCAACAAGAGGACAAAGTTAGGCAAAGAATCCTAAACAGGAAAGCCAACAAAGTGTATAAGCTTCCTCCTTTACAAAGGCCAACTTACGGCAGATTTTTCTCGTGTGCACCACATCTCAGCCATTAACAAGGCAAGCCTCTGGGATAAGGGGTCTCATGAGAACAAGAAAGATTGGAATTGTTCTGGAAAAAATATATTGTGTCCTGATTAAATAAAAAGCTGTGCTTCAGCAATTTGGCCAATACAAATGGCAGCTTGAGATGTCAGTGATTAAACTGCAGCTTAGGAATTTGTTCCCAGATATCAATTATTTAATACTCACAGCTTGGAGAAATATGAAACATTTTAATCATGCTTCTAGCTAGAAATAAGCAGCCCATTAAAGCTGATATTTTCCAAACAGTGGAGTTCAAAAGGAACTCTTAAGGGAAAGCGTTATAATTACTATCAAAATGGCAACTGCACATCAATGGTAAAGGGGAAAAATGTTTTCTTAATATGTAAGAACTCATTTGAGGAGATGCAAAGCAGAGAGGGACAGATGGCTTCTATCATCACAAATAGAATAAAGAGGCAAAAATTATCACTTACAGAGACTGATGGACTCAAAGTGAACTGATAGCTTTCACGTATAGTAACTCTAAGAGTGAACAGATAGTCTTTTCATGTCAAAATAAGTCTCCCAGACAGCAAGGCTAGTAGGTTTGTTAGTAGAACACTGAGCAAAATTCCAGAGCTGCTTCACAGCATTACTGTGATCTTCTGTGTGATCTCGTGTGTGTGATGCACTAAAGTGATATATATTCGCAAAGCCACCAAGGAGTAAGAAACTGTTGACTTTAAGATCTCTAGCTCCTGAACCACGTCATAAGGCCAGAAAGGAGATTGGCTTTGGTTTTAGTTTTTGGTGTTTTTGTAACTCATAGGTGTTGGCAAATTATATACCCATAAATGCTGATAAATGTTTCATAAATAGTTGCATATTATTTAGTCAGATGAATCAATAGATATTTGTACCTACACAATAAATGGACACAAATGTAGAATTCTGAGAAGGATATTTTTCATATCACTTAATAGAGTGATAAAAAGAAGAGAATAGAGTGATGAAACAGAGAATTGTTTCTTCCTCTAACTATTTGGGGAAAAAATAGGGCAATATTTTTGCTAAGCATCTAATAATAATGTTATTCACATAGAGAATGAAAGATTGACAACTTTAATCTATAATAACTACCCACTTCTAACAATAAGTAAGAAATAGCCTCAAAAAAAAAAAATTAAAAAGATACATTTTAACATTAGTATTCAGCAGCAGAGTATAAACATTTTCAAAACAAAATATCCTCAGGGGGTGATTTAAGCCAGTCTTTATCCAAACCACCTGGAAGATATTGCTATTGAACATCCAAACTTGCAATCATATTTTTAAAGCCCTGAAGCCAATATGTTATTTACTGTATTGAAAACATGCATACTGAACAATAAATCACCCCCAGTTTGTCACTTTAGTTATTTGTGGAGGGATGTAGCTAGTATATGCCAAACTGAAACTGCATGCATTCCCAGGCTAAAAGAGGAAAGTATGCAGAATCTGAAATGCTGTCAGCTCCTAGTGTATTCCTCACTCTTCCATGGCACAAATGTGTGCAAGAGAAAATACCTGTGAGTTTATCTAGTTTAGCCTGTGCGAACACAATAAATGGAACAGAGATTGATGGACCTCTGAGGTGACATATTGTTATGTAGGGGTTTTTTGGGGTTTTGGTTGGATGTTTTTTGTAAGTATACTCGGTTCCTCAAGTAACATCAGAACTTGCACAGCATTATAGTGAATTGCTTGTCTTCACTACAACATCATAAATAATCCTTAATATGATAAAAATGTAATATACGGCCTTCCATATATTATAAAAAAATAATAGCTTTACTGAGGAAAAGACTGCTAATGTCAACAGGATTCTGCTTAAGACACACAGAGCACCAATTTTGCTATCTTGTTAAAAACTCCCTACAAGGGGAAACATTTGCAGAAAATCCTTGTTTTCCTCATACAAAATAGGTAAGAAATGACTGCTCCTGGGAACTTGTGGGTGCATCAACACATACAGCTCCTGCCATAGCTCTCTGCTAAGGACATAAAAACATGCAATAGAAAGACAAAATGGAGAAACAGTCATATTATCTAAAGATTCATTTTGTGTTAAAGTTTGCATTTTTGTGTGCAATGAGAACACTGAAAGGTACGGATTTTGAGAGAGAGAAAATTTCTGTTCCCAAAAACTCAAATTTTGAATGACGACTGCTGAGGAAAGCAGGCTGGTTCACTGAAAAGCCTTCATGTGGAATTAAAAGTTACACCTCTTTTAGTCAATCCCCTGGACTGCTGTCCCTATACTTTAATAGTGCTACCTGCCTAAACTGACAGAGTTCCACTTCGCACTCTGAGTCACATCACAGAAGAAAGTGGTTGAGTGGTCACATCCAGTGGGTAGTGGCCAATCGCTCAGAGTCCTGATGGATATCAGTGACAAGTCGTGTCCTTCAGGGGTTGGTACTGGGACCAGTGTTATTTATTACCCTCATTAATGATGTAGACAAAGAGATCGAGCGTACCCTCTGCAGATTTGCTGCACCAAGCTGTGTGATGCTGTTTGACACACCTGAAAGATGGGATGCCATCCCATCCCATAGGGACCTGGACAAGCTCAAGAAGTGGGCCCATAGAAATCTCATGACATTTAACAAGACCACGTGTAAGGTGCTGCACCTGGGTCAGGGCAACCCCAGTATCAGTACAGGCTGGGGGATGAACAGATCAACAGCGGCCCTGCCAAGAGGGACATGGGGGTGCTGGTGGACAAGAGGTGGAAAATGAGTCAGAAATGTGCACTTGCAGCCCAGAAAGCCAACCATATCCCACCAAGATAATCAGAGAGATCAAGCAACTCTGCTATGAGGAAAGACTGAGAGAACTGTATTTGTTCCACCTGGAAAAGAGATGTTTTAGGACTTCTTGTAGCCTTCTGGTACCTGAAGGGAGCCCACAAGAAAGATGGAGAGGGGCTTTTTACAAGAGCAATAGGCCAAAGGTAGAATGAATTCAAACTAAAGGAGAGTAGGTTAAGATTAGATATTAGGAAGAAAGAGGCACTGAAACAGGTTCCTCAGAGAAGCTGTGGATGCCCCATCCTTGGAAGCGTTGAAGGCCAGGATGGGGCTTTGAACAACCTGGTCTAGAGAAAGGTACCCCTGTCCATGGCAGAGGGGTTGGAACTATATGATCTATAAGGACCCTTCTAACCCAAACCATTCTATGATTCTAGGATCATATGGAGGGCATCTCAGACCTCCAAGAGGACCTCCAAGAGATTACTATTGCTGCTCCAGACCAAATCCATCTCACAGGCATTGCCTTATGACCAAGTTGTCAATCCCACATTTCTTCAGTATATGAAGCAGTGTCTCTTGGACAAGTTCCTCTGCTTGTCTAAGACAAGACATTTCATGAAAAGCAATGCTCTCCTGGAAAATAATTTTGACAACAAAGAATTGAAAATCATATCAAGCAAATGCTATGTTAAAGAATAAATAAAACCACAAAATCCCCAATGCCCTGTGCATTCTCTCACAAAGAAGTGAAATCAATTAATTCACACAAAGATCACAATTCACTCCCAGAGCTTCACAACATTTAAAAGTATGAATGTGTGTATAAATGTGTTACTCTGCTCAGCAGTCTACACAATTTCATGTAGCTTTGTTGTGTCCCTGTGAATATCAAGGTCAATGAAGAAACCTTTGTGTTTGAGGATGACTCAGTCCTGCAAAGCGTGCACCAGAAAATTGCTCTGCCTCATCAGAGTCGGATTTCTTTTTAATATAGACTTGAACCTTCAATTTAACAGGAAAGACAGTGGAAATATAAGCTTATTTTTCTGTACTCTGCCATTTTCTGTACATCTGCCATGGAACATTGGAGCTTTCTGCAACATCAGAAAATACAGATCTTGTCCTTTACAAAGCAACCTTCCTAACACCTCTTGCAATTTAAATTTCACATTCCTTTTATCAGAAGGCTATTAAAAACTAATTATAAAAGTCATAGCTTACACTTCATGAAAGAGATCTATCTGAAACTTTAACTTAATGAAGATAAACACACTAAAAAATTCTGAATTTTTCTTATTCCAGCATCAACATAAAGGTTAAGTTGCAGGCCTACTGAAATGCTAAAACAAATTCTGAGTGTTAAACTGCAACTTAGTTAGCACTGAGGTGTCAGTTATCAATAGACACATACATTTGTTGTGTTCTGAATTATTAACCAAGACTGTTACTAGTGTTAGAAATCATGAAAGGCATACCATAACACAGTTAAATGTGTCACATTTCAGTTCACTTTCCCATTAAACTAAATGTTTGTTTGGTCTTTTTTTGTTCGTTTCTTTGGGTTTTGTTAATGAGGCAGCAATTTTGCATTTTTAACCTGAGCCTCTGAATAAGAAGGTGGTGATGTCTACTACCCCTTATACAATGAAAAGATGTTTCATTTGCTGACTTCCTGCATGACTTGGCCTTTTTGTTGCATCCTCAGAATTCAGGTCTTCTCCTTAGCATACCCTTTTCAGGCACTTGGGCTTCATAATAATTGTAAGTCCCTTCCAACTGAGATAATATATATGTGTCCTTTTGCATTTAAACTCAGTGCCCAGAGTCTCACTGACTCCACAGTTTGCTGGAAAACTCTTTTAACAAATAAAGTAATTTTTTAGGTTCCACAGCGCCTCTGAGTTATCTCCTTGTATATCCCATGAAAGTTTTGTTTGAGAGACTTCTGGAGTGTGGTGAAAATGAGTAAACTATTTACAGCTAGGGAAATAGAGATGAGAACAATTTACACTGCTTTGCAATGATATCCAGGGACTGGCATATTTGGAGACAGCATTTCACAACAGCATCACATCAGCTAAAACACCCTTCTGCACTTCTCAACTATTTCTGTCATCTCATTGTTTCAGAGATTGCAATGGTTTCACCTTTCCACTGACTGTGTTATAACCTCTGATATAGTCTATCTACTAATTAAATCGGAGGTTAGAGCCAAAGCTCTAAGATAACAGTGCAAGCTGAGCACAGGAGAACTGCTAATGGTCTGCTAGCAGAGCAACTCTATTCTTATTTCATAGACTCTCTTACCAGAGAAAACAGCAGGGGGGTTTTTTGTGAGTTTTGCAAATAGGGGAAATGCCAATGCAAATGGAAAAGGTATTTCTGTTTGCTTTGAATTGACTATCCTTTGAAAACCTTGACTTAAAAACAGCCATAATGACTAACAAGTCATAAAAATCAATGTGTTTTCTAAGAGAGTGAGTTACTCTTCAAAGCTGTATCTTATGCTCTGAGAAGTCTGTGTGTCAGCATACACACCTTCACACTACGTGCTCTAAGACAAAGCATTCAGTGTTGTATCAAGGACTTACCCAACAGACATGTCAAATGCAAGACATTTGACTAAAATCTGTCCTTTTCTCATGTTTAAATAAACTTTTCCTTCTCAGCCCACTTTGGAGCCTGTCCACGTAGAGACTTGAATTTTCTATCTGGAAAAAAATCAATAAAAAGTAATTGCATGGGGAGAACAGTATATCTAAATTAGAAAATCTTGTCAGGATTGTACAGTCTTTTCTTTGAAGATTTGATCAACCCTAAGTCTAAGAACACTCCAGAATTGCTCTCTGAAAAACTAGTTGACTTACAGATTTGGGGAAACAATAACACCTTCCAGGAATTTTTTGAAGTGACTTCCAGAAGAAACCATTATTTTTAAAAAGTATATTTATTTACTTGCTGACTTCATCTGTGGTTTTCTGGTTCATAATTTCATTACCCTACATGTTAAAAGTAATAAAATTAAAAATATTTTTTCAAATCACTGAGTTTAAAATGTAATATTATGATATTTCACCTATTTATGTATAATAAATGCCAGAAGTAGCAGAATGTATTAAAGTGTCACTCCAGTTAGCATGCATTGAAAAAATATAAAAAGAATGTTTAAAATTCTAAAAGAATGAACCTAAAAATAACATATTTTTCTGTAAGTTTAAAAAGCTGTGGGGTCATTGCAGCTTTTGTTTTGAAACAAAATTGAAAACTTATTGCTTTTCTTTCTAAATATTCTAGGACAAATAAGTAATTTTACATTTTTAATTTCTTTTCTTGGGGACACACACATACTTTTAATTTCCACAAGTCCACACTAATAAGGATGGAGTGAAATAAGCATTACAGTGTAAAGAGAACCTTTTTTTGAATGCTATTATAGTGACAGATTACAATGACTGTCTTCAAGTGGATTTCCATTGGTGTAATAACAGCTTTTTTTAATGTACCTCGATATGTTTGAAAACCAAACCCCAGAGCGATGGAAGATTCAAACAGTCTCCTTCATAGAGAAGGATCACTAGAGAAAATGGCAACTGCTGGTTTTGGCCGGGGGTTACACTGGTGTCAGGACAGAAGCTAAATCTGTGAAAGTAGGTGTTGTCCCTGGGGAGCAAAGGGGTTTGTTGTTTGGAGCAGCATGTGCTTGTGTTGCTGTAAGAAACAAGAGTAATTACCACACAGGAATACACCAAGTTGCTGATGCTGAACAGGTCCAGGAGAAACCAGAATCTGAGACCTAAAAACACAGAATACTTTGCTAGGGAAAAGCTGGATATTTGAACAAGGGAAGTGCTTTGCTTTTGACATTTTTCTTCTATGACAAGTGAAATGGGCACTTGTGCACATTTCTGGTTAATAACCTGGATTTCACCCAAGATATATGTAGCTGACATGTCTCATCAATGTCATCTGTTAAAGGATATGGGCTGTGGTGCTCAGAATATTGACTGACCATGCTGAGGAAGAAACAATAACTGTACTTTTCTCTAGCTTTCCCCACTTCATAAAAGGGCTGGAGTGAGAGAATATGAAAGTAGAATTTTCCCTCTAAATCAAACAAACAAAATTATCTCAACTTTTCACTTTTGCAGTAAATATGTACAATTGTCAGTGAAAATGTTTTGTCTCTGTGAAATGATAAGAATTCTTCTGCAATATATTATATCAGAGAAGATTACTAATAAATTTTTCCAGGGGCCTATAGGTAATTTTTCTGTTTGGAAACTATATTGTTTTTTCATTATCATTGTGTAGATAACTTCTAGAATTCTTACAAGTTTTTTTCTTCTCTTTCAGTCTGTACAGTATTTGTGCCAATGTTGAGAGGTGTTGTTCACAAACACTTGTTATATTCTTGCAATAAAACAACCACAAGTGTCTCAAACCCAAATCTCACCTGTCAAAAAAAAAAATTCAGTTCTTCAACTCACTTTCCAGTCACTGGGATTATTCTGTCAATCACATTCTTGTGGCTATGTCTTAGCAGTTTTCTGGAAGGTGACAGCAATTATGGATATCACCAGATATGACCTAGCAAAACTCAACAGACTTTTTTAACTTATGGCTAATAGCAATGCACTCTCATAATTTGTTTTCAGCAAGTCCCTGTGAAACATATTTCAGGGTAAATATTGCCCTGGTGTTTTTCCAAAGATGATAATTGATGAGAGGATCACATGGACCCTGTTTCAGCAGTGTGTTTAAGCAAGGCACCTAAACTTTAAGATTAAAGGTAAGCTTGTGCTTAGGTACTTCACTGCCCTTGGGTCATAGCAAAGGAACTTATCACAAAGTTGCAATAGACTCTTAACTCTGAATTTCCTGCCTTTTATACTACAAAAGCTCACCCTTAACCTTCCTGTAACAGGGATTTTTCATTTAATTCCCCACAGGGTTAAAAGACAGATGACCTGTTGGTAAGAAGAGGTATATAAATGTTTTTCACATTGACAGCGTCTACCCTGGAATGGGGTTTGCAGAAAAAATGTTACCAGATGTTGAAGAACATCTTCGTATCTGCTTTTATTTCTCTAATACCTTCCAGACAACAAGACAGGACATGGCTTCTATCAGAGTGATTTAAGTAGCCATACAACACCGATATTTGACTGTAATGCCAGTCTCTAACACTGCTGTAACTCAGGCTCCAACAAGCAGAAAATCTGAGACCTATTACCCTTCCCTGTTGCTTTTATTATTGTGGTGCACTGCATGGAAAGGTCTAATCTAGGTGAACCTCCAATTAATTTCCAGCGTGTACAGAGCACTGCTAAACTGCCCTGGCCAAACCACTGTCAGATTAAAACAAATAGACTGTGGAACAGATGGAGTATTTTACTATTTGGGATTAAATGCCTGATAACTTTCCCATGTTCAGTGTTAAAAAACAAATACTCAGTTAAAGAATCAAATGCATATGACAGAATCTAAAAACCTTGGACCAAGCTCTAAAACTAGTCAGAGCCTAACAGCAAAAATATTTGAAGTGACCAAAAATGGGTTTGAGTTGGTTTGGTTTTTTCTTCCCTGAAAATAAGCTTTGTGAGTTATCTATGGTAAAAATGACATATTTTGATTTAAAAATAAATAATTTTTTAAAAAGGGGGGAAAAATGAAATAACTTTATTAAATTGGATTCACTTACCATTTTTAGATTAGAAAAATGTACAAACCAGTCAGTGATCTTCTAATTAAGCAAAACTAAAATGAGATAACATTTGCCAATTTCCAAAAGTGATGTGCTAAAATAGAGAAGTGTAAAAGCCTTGCTTGAAGTGTAGAATTATGAGAGTACACAGTGTCCAAGATGCATTTAAATCCTTCTTTGCAGGGAATATTATTTAGGGCTTGTGACCAGAATGGATCACATTGTGAACAAACTGAGATGCAAACAGATGCAAATTGACTGTTAATTTTATTGGTTCTATAAAGGTTCTTCATGTGCATGGAGAAGTGTAGATAGCCTATGATTTTCTCTACCTACTTTATAGAGCAGTCATACTTAAATCTGGTCCAGGCCTGTGGCTTATAAATTCCATTTGAATCATGATTCAGCACACCAGTTCTCATGTCTCAGAAGAAAACACAAAATATCGAATAGGTGGAGCAAAGGGGTCTGAGCTGTTTGGTGGTGGATCACATGACTGATGTGGAAGAGGTGTGGTACCAGCAGTGCCTGACTGCATGGTAGTGGTTAGAGCACATTCTCTGGAGGAGGTGATGAAAGGTTTGATCTTAAATCAATTTTTAAATCACTGTCTAAGGTAAAAGTCATAGATATTCCTTCTAATAGGACCAAAACTCATGTATATCTGCTAAGGTATTAACACCTCTAGTAGTGATTTCTAAAATGTAAGGCTAATACTGCTTGTGTTTGGTGCATCATCCAGTGCTGCGAGAGCACCGCTGGGCCATACCTCCTACATACTGTGTATATATTTCACCATGCATTTGAGTGCTCAGGTAATTGTGTTGTCTTAAAATATTTGGAGCCAATTACATTTAGGCTACTGCTGTTGCTGAGAGACTTCTGTTGTCACCCAGTTAGGAACAACTTTGATGCGACATGAATGGCAGCTGAGCTCAAGTGCTGGATTCCTGATGGATCTTATATTTACCACTCCAGAGATGTGCTGAGATGACTGTTTCATCAGACTGAGTTTTCATAATTTATTTGTGAAAGTTATTAAACAAATAAATGAAGAGGTAGCAATTACTGCTTCTGTTTCCTGACATCGGCTTCAACCAAACACAAAATGAAAGTCACTTTTTATAAATTCAGCTGATAGCTGTGTTCAGTGTTTAACAACATGCAATCGCATTTGGCTCCATTCTAACCCTACTGTGTTATATTATGATATTTCAGTTTAAAATGTCATGATGTCTTTATCCATCTTTATTATCTCTAATAGAGATATTTTGCAGTTTGTTCACAATTACAAGTGATTTTGTCTGCACAGATTTCATACGCTTTTTAATGAGATTTGCGTAATTGATTACTACCCTGGCTGTTAAAAGCTGTAACACCAGGGCTAACTGTTATTCATAACCCCTAGAAATTAGTCTTGTTGAATGCCAAACATGAACAGCATAGACTGTGTATTGCACTGTTCTTTGCTGAATCTTGTGGGAGAAGTGGATCACTTTCTGCCAGTTCTGTCAACAGTTTCCACGGTGACATTATGAAAACCAACATCTCACAGGCCGAAAGCAAACTTCACACATTTTGAAATAAATCAGTCTTGGCAGCTTGTATCAAACCATGATGGAAAAACTTATGGGATTTCAGCCCTTCCTGCTTTTTTTTCTGGAGCCCTGTTGTCTGATTAAATGCCCCACATAGCTGGTCCAGAGGACTGCTCACTTTTTAAATCCAGAGGGTGAGACAGATGTCTGGAGTCAGGTTATACTTTTGGAGAACCAAATTGAAATGCTCCTTTGACTTTTTAAAATGCTGAGATTTGATTGAATTCATCTTTTGAGGTTAACTAAGACATTTGATCCTCCCCTTATGCAATAATTCATGTCATCATAATTCCTATGTGCTGTTGCCACAGAGAACCAACACAGTGTAGTATGACACCAAATCTAAGGTGAATCTTTTACTATGTCAAAGCATAGAAATGTTTAATGCTATGTAAGACACAATTTTAATCTCTCCTGTTCAATGATGCAAAGGGCCAAGTTTGAAATTTGTTTGGGGCTCCGTGAAGATGGAATGGGCTTGTGTGCCCTCTTTTGAAATGAGTTGGTTTTGTTGGCAGATTAACTGCTATTCCATAGTGTTTTGTGATTTATATCACAGGAGCCTACATTTCTGGATAAGAGCCATTTTTATTATTGCAGAAATTTACAGAGATAATCTTGGGACTACAGATCCCTTTGGACAGGCATTTCAGACATGATTAAATGCCCTTGCTGGAAACAAAAATCTCTATTTTGTGCAATGGGTTTCATATGGACCCTGAAGCCATTTTTCTGCTCCTATTCCACTTGCAGAGAGATATCCCATCACCTTCAAACAGCTCTGCTAGTCCATTGTTTTTCCCTAAAGCAGTACAAGATCCAGTTTTCCTCCATGGATGTTTAACTGTTTGGATCCCTAATGAAACATGCAGGCACAGAAAGTCAGGAAACTGACAGATTTTTATTCTGCAATGATAATGCCTCTCTCCTAGTGCTCGTCAAATTGAATAGCAACTGGGCTGAAGTATCATCACGTTCTCTGCTGCAATCGAGTGGGAGCCAGGCCAGAGAGAAAACTGAAAGATAAACATTGCCTTCCTTCACAAAAAAAAAACAAGAGGGAAGGCTGTCTATATTGTTGACAAAAATCCCTGGTGGTTGGACATTTTTAGTATGACAGCTGACACACTATAAACACAATTCCTCAAGGTCTCACTGAAGTGTCTGAGAAAAAACTGGTATTCATGCTTCTCATCTGAATTTGCAGCTTATGCCCATTTCACAACTGCTCCCACTCAAGGAATGTTCATCTGCAAACTGGAATTTCAGGTCCCTCATGTTTAGGATCTGGAGGTATAATACCCCTTAAAGACAGGGCTGACTTTGATCTGATATTTATATCCTAAAGGAAAAGTGTTTTCAGGGGCATATCCAGGAAGGATCATACTGAACCATCTTGGTAAGATGCTGAGAGCCGTCAGAGGCATCAAGAGCTGACTTGCAGCGATGAGTTACATGGTGAATGTATGGATGCATACCAACATATTTCCCTGCACATTTCCCTAAGGGAAGGGAAAATTTTCCAGCAGAAAGGTAATCACTGCCACTACTTTCCAAAAGCCATCCAAGCTGTGTGAGTTTAATTGATAGCAAAACAGAGCTCTCTGCATACAGCAGTTTTCCTTTACCACGTGTTACCACACAACAACTGAAAGAAATGTGAGGAAAAAAACCCACAGAAAATAAAATGGTTAGTATTAAATTTGGAGTGGAGTTGTCAATGAGTATAGGGAAAGTGTTCTGGCGCTCTGGTGCCCTGTGGCATGCAGTAGTGCCAGATCCTCTCTCAGCTTATAAATTAGGTAGATCTGTGACACCAGAGGAGCATTCATGTCAGTGAGGACCCAAGAGATGCTTCATGTCAGTGACCGGTCAGGAAACCAGAAGTGGGAGTGAAGGCACTCCACTCAGCCCATGCCTGAGAGCAGGAGGCCTGCAGATCTGCAGCAACAAGAGCAGCCATGTGCCCAATGGCGAGGGGCAACTCTTTCCCCCTGCAAAGATCCCTGTGCATGGGCCTGTCAGCGTGCAGAGGTGAACCATCCCATAGTGTTACCTCCTGTGGCTGTGGCAGGTGCTTGTGCTCCAAGGTCCTTCTGGGTTCCTGCACTCTAACTGCAGCAAGCCTCTGCTCCCAGCTGCAGCAGCTGCTAAAGGCTGCTATTGAACAATGCAGGAAAAAAACCCTGGAAACTGCCAGTCATAACACAGCCATTTCTTCAAAGAAGTGGCAATGTGAATGTTTTCCAAGTAAAACAAAAGCCACGCTGCCTACTCTGTCCCACTTGGAACTCTGCAGTCAGGTTGAAAGAGAAGGGATTTGAGGAGGGATTTTCAGAGAAATATATAAGTGAAAAGAATGTTGGAGACCAGATGGCAACATCTGGAGACAGGGGCTGGGTTTTGGCTTGGGGTTATTTAACCTTTCTTGATCTACATGGGCTTCTATTTTCAGTCAGTGCTTGAGCAGAACTAAATTAATTTGAAGAAAATGTTGAAAAGCTTTTTCTAGAACATGACAACACGCCGTGGTATAAAGTAATTCAACTTTTATAAAAGCACCTTTTATTTTGAGCTGCTCTAATTATAAACATCTCTCTTTTCAGTTGTCATGGGTTTGTCTAGGGAGAATTTTTACCACACCCAATACAATTGCTCTAAGTTGAGAGAAGGATTATGCAGACAAAACAGATTTGATTGGGGGGAAATAATATTAGGATTTATTACTAGTAAAATAAAAAGCCTAAAGGACTACATCTACAACAATTCCAATTAAGCAAAAGCACTATGTATTTACAGAAATACCCCTCCACTCTTTGTATCAGTCCAGGAGGAGAAGCAGTGTCCTTTCCACTTTCAAAGCTACAGGTCTTCTACACAATTCTGCAGCATTTGGAAGCTCTTCCTCTCTTATCTCTGGGACGACAACTCCAATTTTTTGCAGCTGGAACAGTCTCTCTCTGTCTCTTTCTCTCCTCTGTGTTGACCTCAGGGCTGGGCCTACCTCCCTCCTGGGCTAAGGCCGAAGGCTGAGGTTACCCAGGTCCTGTAAGGTCTTCCATGGACTGCAAGGGGACACTTGCTTTTCCATGGATCTGCACCACAGGGTC
>JAWWES010000115.1:67843847-67854794 GCA_035583135.1 Lophotriccus pileatus
TTTATTCCACTTAATTAGAGTAATTCAGAGAAACTTGGAAAGGAACAAGAACTAAGAAAAGAGAATCTGGTAATCACACAAAATGAATTAACATCTTTTTAAAACTGCGTGTGGTACGTTACCCAAGGATAAAGGTAAACTATTAATATTTTGTAATATAGCTTAAAATCCAAAGTGTAGTACAGAGCCACCTGCCACAAGCTACAAGGCCTGATGGAATTACAGTGTTGGTACTCTTCTCCATATGCAATTGACAATTTTTTCAGCAACATCCAGAACAAAGAGGTGTCAAATTTGTAGAAACAAATCCCGATGCACTTTGACAAAATGAAATAAACATTAAATATCCCTAACAGATGTTTATTGAACCTGTTTTTTCAACACTTCCAGAAAGGAAACTCTGTAACATTCTGAGGAAATTTCATAACCTTTACAGGTGTAACTTGGTTAATACTTATTCCTTTTTCTTCTATCAATAGAAGAGATTCATCTACTACGTTATTCCTTATGACTTTTTACACAGTATAAAATTGTTACCACATCTCCCACTTTTTATTTAGTCTTCCATTTCTTAGATATTAAAAAAATCTAATTCCTTCAATTATTCCTTTTAACTTATGTCTCCCAAAGCTCTTTTCATTCTCACCACTACTCTATAGGTCCCCTCCAACCTGCAGTGGTAGCAATTCCAGGAAGCAGTACCCAAGTTCTTTCCAAGAACCACATGACTAATGAACTCTTCCACTTTTCTTAATAGATTCATAGCAATACATGAACCAAAAAAGCGTTGCTTTTCTTCATTAGCATTATACTACTAACTACTATTTGTTCTCTGACCCACTTTTGATTTCTGATTATTCCTCCCATTTGTCAAGATCATTTTTGATCATGATCCTGTCTTGTGAAATGCTTGCCAAATCTGCTGCTTGGTTGGTCAGCTATTCGGATTGTTCATTGATTTATTTATTGCCTCATTATCTACTAAGTAGTTATAAATGCGTTTACGATAGTTTGTTCTTGTATCCTGCTGGCTATCAAAGCAAGACTGACTGTCTTAGTGTTCCCAAAGTTCTCCTTCTTTTTCATTTCAAAACACTGAATTCCTTCACAGTATAGGAACACTACCATTGACTGTAGCATGAGTTCCAGCTACCAAATTGATCCATAAACAGAAGAGAGTGGCTTCTTTTCACATGGGTATTCATACGTTAAACCAAAAAACATCTACTCCGATTTGAAGGGAATATGATCCTATTGCTGTTATTTTGGATATATTGCCTGTTTTGAGCATGACAAAATCTGGGATCACAGGCCGTTTGGGTTCTTAAACTTGACTGCATCTGTGCAAAAGAGGAATTACAGCCTATGCAGTAGTAATTGCTGGCAGGTACATAAGGAGATCAGAAAGATGTGCCATTTTTCCTAAAGTGTAAGGAGTAAGTTAACCATGTACAAGGTCTCAAAATGTCAGCATGCAAGCAATGAGATACAAAAAAAACTACATAAAGAAAAAAAAAAGTCAAGAATTCAAGTCTGAGATTTAAGAAATCAAATTTTCATAGTGGGAATAACAATAGTATGGGTCGATCATACTTTGGAATTAATTTACTTATATTCCTGAACAAGGTTCATATTATTATGAATATTTATTGACATTGAAAGCAGCAAAAATGCAGAAAACATGTCTTGAAAGGAAATGCTTAATTATATTAACTCATTTAATTGACTGAAGCAATCCATTCTACAGAGTAAAATTTAAGTGGACATTTTGGAGTTAAAAATATTCGTGTGAAAAATTAAGAAGGTTGGAAAACACAAAAACTCTTTACTGATAATAAGTGTAAGGTGCCAGTATGGTTTGTAAAAATCACTAAAACTACTTTCACACTGTTCCCATAATTTATACATAATGCAGGCAACAGGATTTTTAACAAAATTCAGTCAACCCTTTTATTAGTGTTAAGGCCATATTAATTTTAATCCGTTGATAATAAAAGGCTTAGTTTATTGTTCTGTAACACCAAGCCATCCATTCTTTCCTCACTTATAGAAGATAATGATTTCAAGTTTTCAAAACATTCTGAGATTCATACATAACATTATTGTGAATGACTGTACAAATTAAAAAGTATAACAAAAGAAGTGAAATTAGAGGTGGTGAAACGGCCAGACATATACAATGATGAAAAAGACCAGCACACTAGGCTTTCCATAAAACTTTGGCACTCTGAAACCTACAATATCCAATCTTAATGAGAGTAATAAGCCCAATCATGAAATGCACAATATTGATATCTTAGTAAACGTTAGCTTGGGCCTCTCTATTTGTCCAGTTCCTTGCGGAGAAATGCAAGCAGATAGCCATAGTTTAAAAAAAAAAAGGATATGTAGCTAAAATTACCAAACAAGAAATCTTCAGCTAATTCTTCATTTTCTGTATATAAAATAGAATATTTTGCATAACAATAGTTTAAAGGATTTTACCCAGTAAAATTAATTCCACCTGCAAAATGTCTATTAAGCAACCAGACTGCAAAGAGGCTGTGGAAATGAAATCTTTCTTAGGAGCCACAGTTAGGACTTTCTTTACGTAGATCAAATGGATCCACAAGGTCTTGACTGTAATACATTCGCATTTTAGGAGAAAATATGCTGTACCCTAAGACATTTCCCTTACTCTTTTGATAGAAATAAAAGGGGTTTTTACCTAATTATTTAACTTTGTCACACTTAAAATGTCACACTTGAGAATCTGAAATATTCATGATTGCTATATCTAAATGTTGGAATATCATAGCTGGTCAGAGGAAACAATCACACAGTAAAGAGAGAGCAAATCAACATAATTTGAGCCTCTTACTACTCTCCTTCAATACCACTCACTGTCCCTCCAGTTTTTTTGTATCTTCTTATTTCAAGGCAATTCTATCCATACTTAGGGTGAAAAGTGCTGGTAGTCCTCCACTATAAATTTAAGAATCAAAATTTCTCCCTTAATGGGAGATATCCCTCTAATCTAAAATAAACTCTGAGGTGGATAGGTAGTCCAGCGCAATCAAAGATCAAACGAGCCATTTAATTTTAGCCTGACAGTTACTAAAGTAACAAGAGAAGTGATAAGGGAATGCTCACATAATATAAAAGGTTTTTAAATACAGTCCATGCATTAAAAATAATATTTTTTTTTTTTACTTTTGGACAGTTTCAATCTGCATGTTGAGAGGAAGCCATCTGTGGATTTTTTTACCGTATAATAGAAAATGTTATCAGTATATATGCATTTTTTTAAGAACAGAAGACTACTTTGCTTTCTATTTTAGCTTTCTTTTTTCTGCTTTGCCTCCTTGCTATTGTGACCAATTTTGAATTAGACAGAAGTAGAGGTGAGTAGTGCCGTCTTATATATTATAATCTCTTATATATATATATAAAAGAAGAAAAACACTTATGTTAGAATCTACCTGACTGAAAGCAGGCACACAATTGAAAGATTCTGTGTAATAGGAAGAACTGACCACAAACAAGAAACAGAGGTCAGATTTTCCCGCCTTTACTGTCTCCAGTCCTTAATGTAAGAAAGAGGACTAAATAAAATTCCTACTTTTTTTGCTGTAGTGAGAGTAAGTAAAAACATCTACATGAACATAGGTATAGACTCAACAGAGCATCAAACATTCAAACTGATGTTCAAACTGCAAACTCACCTTTTGTCATTTCTCTTTGAATTCTTACTTCTTAGGTTTGATATTATAGAAACTTTGTTATCTTTATTTTAAGAAAAGTTAAAGTAATGAACATTAGAGCAGGCAAACAAGCACAGCAGAGAATACTCTGTGAGAAAGCAGATGGTTGCTGAAATTCCTGTGCAATGTCACAAATACCATACAGACTACACAGGCTATTGATAAGACATCTTTTAACTAATTAGATGTATAAAATGCTTAAAACCTAAGGTTTTTTTCAATTATATAGCTACCTCATTTTATCTTGAATCTGCTAAGACATTTGCCTATTGCTTAATGATATGTGTGCTAGTGCTCATTAAAAAAAAAAAAAAAAAAATTTGGGGAAGTTTTTGTGAAAGACAAGAAAAACAAGAGAGCAAAAGTTAGTATGAGAGTGACACAGTGCTCTGACACCAGCAAGCTCAAGGTCAAACCAAGCAAGCACTTTTTTTTAATGACTGAAAAGAGTGACCTATAGGTCCCTCTGACAGTCCAGTGTCTCCTTGGAGTAGGCCACTGCTTATCGAATTCCGGCCTGGGATAAGAACAACAGCAAAGCTGTCATCACATATCCCAACCAGACTTCCTTCCAGCTGGGAAAAGATGCTAACCCTGCACAGGACCACTTTCTTTCCCTCTCTGGTTCATTGCCTTGCCTCACAGAGCATCATTTCTACTCATTGTGCCACTCATGTTACATGGACAGAGAGACTTTCCTACAGCTTGCTGGCCTCGTGTGCTCCCTTTGGGTATATCAGACTTCAAAATGCAGTTCTAAAAATCCATAACCTTTTTACAGTTGAATTTTAGAATTTTTATAGAAGTCTGTGTACAGTTTATTCAGATCACAGGTGTTGGAAATTGAGTTTGCTTAGAGAGGAAGGAAGTGAGAGTAAAATGGATTTTTCATACCAGATGATGACATGGAATGCAGTCATGCAGAAATCACTCTTAGCTCCCTCTTAGAGACTTCATTTCAAAACACCGTTAAGTAAAGCTGATTGTTTTGCCCAAAGACTAACTTCATTACTTAGAAGTAATCTGTAAGGGAAATGCATGCTTTCTTTTATTCACTAAATGATTTGCCTTGTCGAAGTGTCAGATAAGACAAAGAACCTTTAAATCCTAGAAAAGCTTGCTCACAGAATGAAAGACAAACGACTTTTTCTTTTAGTGATTTATTTGATAAAGAATACCTGAGTCAAGAGTTACTTCTCTCTGTTATAAACTTCAATATAAAGCTCAAATTAAGCATTTGATTCTAATTTCACTGAATATTTTATATCACCAACAACTGGTCAGATGTAATGAAAAATTAAAAGGAAGAGACAGTATGCATCTACCAGGACAAAATGACTCCACAAAATAGTAGAGCTGGACTTAATTCTCAGAGGCTTGCAACTGTTCCATGTGGAATCTGGGAGGAGCTCTACTTCCATATGAAGACTAACAGGCAAATCCTAGCTGCATATGTCACCTTCTATCTGTAAGTCAGCCAGGAAATCTCAGCCAAAGAATTATCTGTGAAAATTCTTTCCTACTTACTGTAGCAGAAAACTTCACCAAATCATGCTCTTTTCCCACCCAGCAAAAAAGTTTGGGTTGGTTTTTTTTTTTCCACCCTTTCCATAGGCTCCCATTAGCTTACAATTACTGAGGTCATTAGTAATAAAGCATCCATATTTTGCACATTTCATGCTAATTTCACTGGTTTGAATGACATCAAATCCATCTTTACGCCATGTAGACCACATAGGAATGCTGCCTAATAATTACTGCTCTCTTAAGTGTGCAATCACGTGTGTGCATGCAAATACATTTTTCTATTCCAGGAAAGGTATAAATTAACCACAGTCTATAGTAAACATAGATAGAATAAAAACAGAAGGGCTAATATTTGCCTCCTGTGTCCTCAGAAGAAATGAGACAGATGAAACTTTTGCTGCCCTTTTTACCCTTGCAACAAGTATTTTGTTTCAGAGACCTTGAATACCTTAACATAGCATGTTTTTTTGTAAATTAAGGTGATGCCTTAGTGCTGTTAGTTTGTAGGTATTTCATGTCACAGCTCACTGTATATGAGCTGCTAATCTCTCACCCTCAACTTAAGATCAGCCAGGCTTTCGTATGCCAGCATGTGACCGTGCAGACGCAGACACAAAACAATGGTTTTCTGGGAAGAGCTGGTGATGGAGAAATCCAGGTCATTGCAACAACCCTTTCAAATCTCGAGTAGGATTCTCAGCCAGCTCCTATTCCTGAGACCTACTCTGCTAAAGATTTTCTTTTGCATTGGTATAAAAAAAATAATTCAGTAAGAACAGGTTTAATCAACTGCACACACAAAATGAGCAAACAAAGCAGAAGTTAGCATAATGAAGTCTGGGAATCACATAAATGTAATGTTTGCCCCAATTTATGTAGAATTAAAAAATCCTTCGAAATACATCATTCAGTTTGGAGCACCACACTTCAAGGAACGTGTATATGAATGGAAGAGACTCTATGGAGAAAAGGAAGAGTCCAAAGTCTAGGAAGTAGATGATGATGTACAACTAAAAAGAGGAGGGTTTTTCATAAGATGATTGAAGGACTCCTGGTATAAAAGATTACAAATCAAGGTCCAAATTAGAAGGAAAAAAAAACCATTTCCTGTGTCCACCAAGGCAAGAACAACTTACTGCACTATACATTTAAAGTTTTATTTTTGGAAACTAAAAAACCCCTCAATTTCTAAGAGTAGACAAATATTCACATAGATTGACATTTTTTAAAACAAGCTGGAAAGACATATGTCAGGAAAGACACATTTATCTGACCTTACCTTGCGATAGGGAATTGAATGGATGGTGAGTCATGGCCTCACACAGCTTAATTTTCCATGGGTCTAATATCTTAGTTCAGCATCTTGAAAATAGGATCAGACTCTGAAAGAGAACAGAGAAAAAGGGAGGTGAGAAACATTCCAGATCCCCTTCAGCACATGGAAGATCTGAAAAAGGGAAAAAAAAAAAAGACACCCTGCAGTAGGATCAGGTGCACTGGCTCTCTGGCCACTCAGAGCCAGTGCCTGGAGGTGACAGACTCCCCCAGGGTATGTGGGGAGATCTCTGCCTGGTGCAGCTTGACTTTTGGAGCAGAGAATGTCTCATATATACTGCTGTTAAACAGATTTCACAGGAAAGTGGGCTAAGTGTAGAGGTTTCATGCCAACTTTGGGCACAACAGGCTCAGAAGAAACTGTCAGGTATTTTGGTGAGACTCGTTACATAACAGAGCCGTCTCCAAGGCAGAGGAGTCTTAATTCACTGAAGTCAACAAAAAAAAAAACAAAAAAAACCTTTGACTTTGAAATAACTTGAAACATTTCCACTGGATATATGCATTCTGTATTTACAGAAGAGCAAATACAAGTGCAGATCTTATATTATTTAATGCCAGATATACTGAGAAAGACACCAGCACTGATATATGATGCTCTATTTTAATATATCCTATTACTGAATGTCTAAAAGATTAAATACATTTTTTTCTCTCAGTGGTTAATTCTTGAGTCACCCATTACTAATGAAAAAAATTCCTCTTAAAAATGCACTTAAAAATACCATTAAAATTATTGTTCTTCAGCTACATTATAATCAACACAGGCAAAACAGGATTCTTTTAGAAATATTTAATCCAAGCTTGCTTCCTGAAGGGAAAAAGATCTTATATATGTATAAACAACAGATGTTTTTAGGCAAAGACAGTGCAGTTGAAAATTATGAGAAAATGAAGTAGCAAATAAATATTTTAAATTATATTATTTATTCTTATGTTAAGCCGTTGAAGTTAGACATAAGAGTACCATGTCAGGAAATGAACGTTAAATGAACGCTGATTGCTGCATGAAAGAATTGCTTGGGAAAACTGGAAATCTGATATAAAGAAAACCGTTTAATCATTAAATGTAAAAACTTCACGTTCCACAAACAGCAAGTGGACAGATGGGTGGAAGGCTTGAATGAGCTGTTTGATGGCCTCCCACCATTCGTTCTGGTATGCCAACTGGTAATTATTCCGCAGAAAACTATGTAGGTCCAGGCTGTGTTTTGTCATATAAAATCTATAAAATGACATGGATCATAAACAGTCTGTAGGCATATCTACATTGGATTTACAAAAGAAATGATGTAATGATAACTTATTGTAATTTTGAAAATAACAGAAGTGTAATTGTGTATAGCAATGTGGTCACATCTGGTCAAACTGCCACATGTGCATAATCAGAAGACTTACCAGGCCAGCTGAAAAAATAATGCTGAAATATATCAGTACACTGCATTACTTTGTCCCAAACATTCTCACCGTTACAGTTCCTACTATGGCCCTTTTGTGTCACAGTGATAACATTCATGGTCCTGATACTAATCTATATTTTCAATCAGTCAGTAATTTTTAGCTACATTTTCTTCTGACAGGAGAAAATTTGGTACACCAGTTGAGTTTAGACATAGGTCAGCTAGAGTTCATTTCTACAGTCCCATCTATGCAATCTATTGAATCATTATCATCATTTCCTTCACCGATATTGTTTCCAGCTCATCTGAAATAATACAAAGGTAGTGAAGAGCACTGACTACCAGTTATGAACAAGTGATCTACACTGTCACTGAATTTGGGTGTTTCTGATGAACTATGTGGGGATCCACCATGTACATTTTAAAGGGACAGTAGAGTTTTAAAGGTAAATTAGGGTGACATGAGGAAGAATCTTTTTGACAATAACAAATCATTATTCTTATTACAAGTTAGAATCTTAATCAATACCTTTTTTTCCTGCTTATTAAGTGCTCTTTTCATTTTAGTATTGGTGCCAGTTTTTACTGAAATATTACACATAAATAAGAGGACACCTAAGGCTGATTGTTGACAGACTCTACCCACAACTTACCTCCACTTTATTCTTTCAACGCACTGCCAATACCAACTTAGATGTCCATTGATATGACATATATAAGCTTAAAATCCTAAGTACCAGCCTAACATTAGTCTGAGAATAGTAAAAATATTTTTCTCATGTTCAGAACTGTACTTGGAGGACTTTTAAAAAAATTGATATTATTTAATATGTTTTTATGTATAAAGAACTAATTTACTAGTCAGTCATTGATGCACAATGGAGAATAGAAATTGGAAAACTTCATATATTTTAAAGAAAAAATTAGGATGATGAAAAAAATATCTGGAATGTCCTTTAGAATAAAAGGTCAGGATTAATTTATGTGTTATCCAGGACCCCTGCCTTGCTGTTCATTTTCTCTAAAACTACATGGAAAACAACATCTGGAAAAAAACTGTGAGAAAACTCAATACCAACAGGATAATTGTGTAAATAGAACACTGACCTGAGCCAAAACTCTTCAATGGCCACCTTGACAGCTCTTTGTGGAAAAGAAATTCACTGAAGAAGCAAGGGGTGATAGGCTTTAACATTCATATATTTGGGATCATATTCACAGTCCTTGTTTAACTAGGTAAAGATAGTTAAAACCAGCTAGGCACAGATAACAAATTGCCACATTTTCAAAAGCTAAATATCCAAACACGAGTGCTTACGTCCATGTTTATACATCCAAACAAAGCGACTTCTCCAAAATATGGAGGTAAGTCAGGTTCACAGCGCAGAGCAAACTATTTCAGGCTTGATCTTGGAGATGTACAAGACATAAATGGACTTAATTTTAATTTTACAGTTTTAGACAAGTAACATTATGAACTGTGCTAATTTTCTGGTCTTCTCTATATTTGAAATACTGACATTTCAATAGGCTGTTTCATACAGATAGGTATCTAAGACTAGTATTGAGGCACAGTCATAAGGCACATATTTTCTCTTTGAAATAGAGTCTAGTTTAGACTAGATATTTAAACATCAGACAGAAAAAAATTCTGCCCAGAGGGACCTAGTGTTTCTGAATTCATTATGAGATCCTTCTGCCTATATAAACAAAAGTTCTACTGCCCTTCTTTCTTATCATATTGCATTTCAGCTCCTTATTTGTTCACATTGTCTGCTACACACCAGCATCTATTATGGCACTGTAGTTGATTGTCCAGATTTTAACTGTTCATGACAAAATCACATTTCATTAGCATTGTCCACATGGACACCTGTCATACTACATCGCATACTGTATGCAGAATTTCATACAGGGCTTGATGTGAAAAACATGTCCCCAGAGATCTGCTGAAGAGTTGAGGGAAGAATGGATGTCTGTAATTTTTTAAAAAGGTTAGTCAGCTAGTCTGGTTCTGACTCTGAAAAAAGAAACCAAAAAACAAAGAACTAAAAAAACCCAAGCAATTTGAGTTGAAAGCAAACAGAAATAATTGCAATCACAAAGATGTATTCTTTTCACAAGTTAAAAAAGCACTGCAGATTTAATTATTTATAGTAATTTGCTTAGTGACTTTCACTTTCTCTTCAGTTTAGGAGCTAACCACCATGCAGTCATGCCACCCTTCTGAAATTTTCTGCTAAATATATTTTTACTGGTTTGAGGCTTCAGCAGTCAAAAGTCCATCATAATAAAATACTACAGATTTTTAATCTAATCTGATTTGATTGTATTAAATAGCTCACCATGTTGGTTTTCTTCCTTACTGGACAATCCTAATTCTTAAATTAAAATTTTCCTAGTCCAATATTTTCACAAAGTATCTAAGCCATCATTGAAAACTGTAAGAGCCTTCAACTGGGCAGGCCTTTTCCTAGGATATTTTTTGTCAGAAAAAGATTATAGAATGAGTCAAAAGAAACACATTTCATATTTGAGTATTCCTAAATCATATTTTTTCAGTACTTGCTGTGCTTTTCTGAAACAGGAGACTTTCAATGAAATTTCCTCTGCAATCTTAGCTCTAGTGTATTAAAATTCAACCTTTGAATAAGGAACTGGTAAAAGAGTCGTCTCCTGACACTAAGTCACACAAATCTTAAATATATTATTAATATGAAGGAAACTGAGGAGGCAAATGTCTTCAGACATGAGCCACAAAGGCCTTAACCTGGATCAAATGCATATTACAGGTGTATTCAACAAAGCCAAGTGCCGGGTCAACTTGGTCAGGCGCTTTGGCCACAACAACCCCCTGCAGCGCTCCAGGCTGGGCACAGAGTGGCTGGAGAGCAACCAGGCAGAAAGGGACCTGGGGGTGCTGATTGACAGGAGGCTGAACA
>JAWWES010000115.1:67867853-67891530 GCA_035583135.1 Lophotriccus pileatus
CAGGAAATCCTCTGGCACATATCTCTTTTCCTGCCACATCCCCAAGTATTATAGTGTTGAGGTACCTGGAGACAAAATGGATTCAGAGGGTAAGATCCAGCTCCAGATTCAGCCACCTAAATGTAGACATTGACAATGCAGATCTCAGATCTGAGCAAGTTGTCCAAATTTCCACCATAGCTTGAAAGGCTCACGTTTCTATTCAGCTACCTAAACATCAGTTTACTTTTGAAACACTTAGGGTTAGTCATCATGGTTGCATGGTAATAGATCTTATGAAGCAGGACCTATGGGTGACTTTTAGATATGGCATTTAGAGGCCAGATGGGATACCCCAGGTCTCAAATGGCACCAGATGCTACAGACCTCCACTAACTCCTTAATGAGACTTAGATGTCTTGTCACCATGTAGTGCCTTAGACTGTAAATACGCTTAGATGTTTGAATCTGAAAACCATTCAAACTTACTAGTGTGGAAATGGCTAAAAGACTCATTGAAAAAAACTCAATGCAAAGATGACTCAAATTTGCTTTTGACCATTCTTTACAATTTTTTATTGTTATTACAACACTATTTTTAAAAAAGAAAGCAAGCAAGGAAGGAAGGAAGGAAGGAAGGAAGGAAGGAAGGAAGGAAGGAAAGGTGTCCACCAAACATATGGTGATATGGAAGAGTGAAAGTCTGCAAGTCATCTCCAAAAAAACTTGATAGGGCCCCATGGCAAAGTGCAGAGCCATACAAAAATACTAACTAATATTCTATCGTTGGTATAAGCAAGTCATTCTAGCCCCATCATGAATCAAATGGACACCATTTGACACTGGATGCCAGTCTAAGGATCTCTGCACCATGATGCATTTTTCATGCAGAATAATCCTGAAAAACCTGTGTGTTAAGGTTTATGATGTTACAGTCTGAGAAAGTATGGAAGCTACTAAACCTTTTATTACTTATTATTAGCAATATTTTGAAAATTTGACGGAAAGTTCTTGCATCAATTCTACCCTTAAGCTCGATGAATTTGAATTGCAACTGGGGAAATCCAGACAGACCTTGACTGAATAAAGATGAATAAGAATTCAGTACATATGTCTTCTTATTACTGCTTTCCATGCACTTTCCATTAGTGTTCAAGTGCATGTATAAAAAATCCTCTAGAATTTCAAATGATTTTTACATAAGTTGGGGGATATGAGAAATAATTGTAAGCAATAGGACAAAGCCTTTAGACTTTATCCATATAAGTGTGAAGCCTGTGTTTATAGCTAAGGAAGACATAGCAGAGACACAGCAGTTCTACAAGCCCCTCTGCTAGATATGCAGAGGATATTAATATCATTTAATACTATAGATATTAACATCATTTGGCATGCCTTTTACATGTTTACTTTTGTACAACTTCAGAGTAATTCATCAACCTTTTTCTTACTATGCAGTGATTTGTGATACACTTCCTTACTTCACAAAATGAAAGACCATATAGGAAAAAGCAGCATAAGTCCCCATTGAGTGCTGTTCATGTTACAATCCCCTCAGGTGCTAGTAACAGACACTACAGCAAAGCACATGTAACTCCTCTTACAGCACAAGCACACAGTTTGGGACCCCAGTGAATTTCATCTTATCTTTGAATATTCATGGACTAGTTATATTTGCCTCAAAAGAGGAGTCATGCCAAGTTCTCCTGATTCAATGGGAGCTGTGTACTTCCTCTCTAACATTTCTATAGGACTGACAGTGTTTGTCTTTGAGAGACAATCTGAGTAGGATTCGCGTCCATGTTTGGGCTCTAAAATAAAGGTGTTGGTGTGTAAGTGGAGATTGGAGATTGTAGTCAGTGGAGATTGGAGAGCCAGGACATGACCCTGTAACCTAAACAAAGGTTCTGAGACACCGAGGCACCTCCTGTTACTTCAAATATCTTAGAGTATCTGGGACAGCAAATCAAGGATGGCAAACATTACACTGGATATGGAGATCTCATCCCCTCAGACAAAGAGACAGACTGGAAAGAGAAGTCTTTGCACATTATACCAAGCTCTGAGGCTCTGAGCTGATCAACAGCCTCAATGTGGTACCTATGTAAAAATTCCTAGTAAGGAGGTTTTTATCCTCCGAGAACCTTAGCTTTTGAGTCCGCAGAATAAGTAACACAAAATAAATAACTTTGAAGTATGAGATATTTATTTTCTGTTCTGGTTTTCTTTTCTTAGATTATAGGAGGAAGCCCTGACTGAGCACCATTAAGGACTTGATCATTTTTCATGTGAATCGTTGAGTGTACTGGCCACTACACATAGAAGTAATTCAGCACATGCTTAAGTTTTTCATCTCCTCTGTAAATGTGCATTGTGACATTGCTAATGTTGCTAATGGCAACATTTACTATGTCATATGCTCTATATGCATGGAACTTATCTTAGAAACAGTAAGACAATTTAAACCCAAGTCCCTGAGCTGCAGCTAGGGAGAAATCATCGTAGCTCGAGACGAGATTGTAAAGCTAACATAAACATTTTTAATTATTCTAATTCTGGAGCTGATTCTCAAAGAAAACAAAAAAATGCTACAGGGGTGACACCATTGTGGACCCACCTGAACTCCCCTTTTCCATCAATATCTTCAGCAACTGATAACAGCTGAAGAACATGAATGCCTTAGGAGAACTTAAATGTTTTGTTCAATCCAAAGCTTCCTCTGTATTGCAAACACCCTTCAAAAACCAGGCCACTTCACAGATCCTTTACTAAATACTTTTCTCTTTCTTGAGCTCACCTACTCATCTAGGTACACTTCAGCATTTACAGTGTCCAGTGAGCTCCACGGTGCAATGAGCTCCACAGCAGTGTGTGGATCATTTTCTGTTCATCCCATCTTCTGTCTTTAGACATAGCTTTTCACCCCTTGACAGCTCAATCCCAGTAGTACCCTCTATCGATTTCTGTGAAAGGAAGAATGATGTTGCAAGGCTGGGAACATATTCAACAAAGCCATACATGTACATCAGAGGAAATATATTCATTACTTTTTTTCAGCTCTCAGTCAGTTGAAATGAAAAAAATATTTTCTTCTTTCCCTTTCTCTGCTTCCCTATAAACTTCATCAACAATTTCCTACCAGTACTGTCTGAGTCAAATGCCAGCAGAAATAAAAATTACTCCATGCATGAAAAGAAGAGGATAATTCTTTTTTTAGTTTGAGGGAAGGGAACTGTGTGATTGCAATTAATATTAGTTTTGAGCAACACAGAAAAGCCTCGTGGCCATACAGGCTGAAAAGCAATATTTTCAACCTCTTTGATGTTTTCCCAAGGAGAAGAAGGTGGCCAGAGGAGGAGAAAAACATTTTATATTTCTAGGTAGTTTTATTACTTGAAATAGTTTTTTAAGACAGTAAGTCCATGGTATGCCAGTAACCTGCTTATCAGATATTTAGATACTGAATAGAAAAGTAGTGTTTGTAATGGCACAAGTTCACAGGCCCTTAGAATAGTGTCAGCAGTACTAGCAACCTGCAAAATGCTGTTATAAATTTCTCAGATGGACAAGAATTAAATATCTCTATCTACAAGGTCTTGTATGTACAAAACAAGAAATCTGTACTGAGATGAAATTACCTATAAAAATGGTTTAATTTTTTAGGAAATGCTAAAGTAAAGTCACCATCCTTTTCCTACCCTAAGAGATCAGCAGAAGTGGACCAGGTTGGTTCATAACTTAACTCTCATTTTTATAAAAACTTAAGTTATGGATTAAGTTATGGAACAAGCTTTTCAAAGAATTGTGGCCTGCATTCATTTTAGTAAAGTTTTGAATCTGACATTTCTGACAGAGAGCTAAACTAGCACAGGAAACCAAATGTCTTCAGCACCATCAATGCAGGTATTGCATCAGGCACTGAGAGGAGCTAAAGCTAAACAGCATGTTCTCACAAACACTTGAACTTAGGCCTTACTAGGTATGGTCACTAGCTGTAAAACACAGTATGGGGGAGAATAGGGTGGTATTTAGTTCTAAAAACTCTTGATATGTGATAAAGGTAATGAAGAAGCAAATTTAGTTCATTGTGGAAAACACAGTCCAAACAGATCTCTTGACTGAACTGAACTTTTTTTTTTTTTCCAGAATGCTAAAATGGAAAAAGTCAGTGTAGATGAGCCATATCAGCTATCATCTGAGCCTCTGGCTTGAAAATGATATAAGAAATGAGGGGATAGACACACAAGGCAGATGAAAGAAGCAGAGCATAACCTCTTTTGTTAAGGCTTGGTGAAGCAGTAGAAGTAGCAACTGATACACCCATCTTACCTAGCAAAGAAGGTTTTTAGAGCTATTTGCAGACAAAAGTGCAAATTAGATAACTGGGCCACACCAAATTCTGTCTTATTAATGTTACTGTGTTGATACTTTTCAGTTTCCCTTATGGAGATGCTATAAAAGTGAAGCAGATGCTTTTCATGCTCATTGTCACTAATGAGGACTGACAGGCATGCATTCCAGTTCCTTTCCCTCAGGGAACATTCTTCAGAGATAAAGTTTTCATTCAGCAATATGAGTGACTGATGTTTGTGTTAGTATTTTAATTCATTAAGGTGTTTTAGTAATGAAAATTTATATATTCTTCTCTTAACACTTTAAAATAACAATTGAAAAATTGTCAGTTCTAGAATGTAAGGCAAGTGAGTTAGGTATGACTGACCATGAAATTCTTCCAGTGGAAGGTATGTTCTGATAGGGCTAACTACTGAGGAAGAGAGTAACTAAAACTTGGTCTATATGTAAAAGGGCTGTGTAAGTTATTTGAGAGAATAAATAATGTTTGATGCTTGGCAGGAAAATAATTTCCACACAGACAGCAAAATGATATGACATGCCCCAGAGAACATCCAGGTAATTACTGTATTGTCCTTTGCTTTGTAGATTTTTTTTTTTACTGCAAATCATGAACAGAAAGCTGGAAATTTGTACTGCAGCTGCTTGTGAGAATTATCCATGCAAAGCAAATGTAAACATCCTTCATGCAGAGATGAAAATGTTTGAGCATCAAGAAGTGCAGAATTTCAAATCATGAACTCAGCTCAGTGCAATCACTGAGATATTTCCTTGATGTTAGCATCAAAATTAAAAATTAGGTTTAGGGACTGGGAAGTCTCTTTCCTTTGCAGCAGTGTTGAACTGTACTTCTTGGATGCCAGCAGGCTGCTCTACACTAGGTTCTGTTCAAATGCAGTGTAATAGACATCCATTCATCCACCTGGATAAAGCATGTCCTGGGCAGATCCAAGAGCTGGACTCCATGATTTTGCTGCGTCCCTTCCGGCTCAGGGTATCCTATGATTCTACTCTATGCACATTCAGAAAAGCACATGCAGGAGCTGGGCTCGTGAAAACTGGGAGGTTTCAGCTGATGTCAGGAGTCAGCCCTGAGCTGAGGAGAAAGAATCTGGGTGAAGACAGGAACTTAAAAGTCTGCTCTGCCCCAGAAGGTAACAACTCATCCAAGAGCTATGATGGGAATACTACTATATTTCTGCATTCCCATCAAATGTGTACAGAGACATTCAAAATGGAGTCCCTGCCAGCCACCTTTTCGAGCAAGCAGATGTCTTTTACGGCAAGCAGGAAAAGACCTTTCTTCAACCAGACATTTTATTA
Organism: Lophotriccus pileatus; assembly: GCA_035583135.1. NCBI lineage: Eukaryota > Metazoa > Chordata > Aves > Passeriformes > Tyrannidae > Lophotriccus > Lophotriccus pileatus. Next base: position 67,873,509 of record JAWWES010000115.1, read on the forward strand.
AAACCACTCTTTGCATGCTGTTACCTCAAAAAATCAGTAGCCACTGCTGATCTGGGCTCATTCCTTCTAGATCTCACAGCAGAGATGTACATCAAGGGGTCACACAGAGGAGAAGCAAGAGCCATGTGCAAGAAATCTAAAACAAATCACTGTACTCTGCTTTGACAGGCAACTTTAAAAGCACAAAGACAGTTAAGGTAAGAGCAGAAGATGAAATATGAACCTGGATAGATTTTCCTATCCTAATGATGTTTCATTCTTCCTGAACAGAGAAAGTAATTTCATCAAGCACAATTTTGTTTGTCTAAGATTACCTTTTTTTCCCTTCTATTGATTTTGCTTTCTTTCAGTTTTCATTATAGAATGAAATAATTTTGGCATTGCAAATACCTTGAAAGGAAAATTTTCTGACAAAAGCTGGGATTTGGGTTGTGATAGAGTGTGTGAAGTACAGGAAATTATTTAGAAAACAAATTTATTTATTGTTTAGAAAAATAGAAAACATTAAAAAAGGAACTTGTGTCAAGATATCCATAAAAGGTAATACAGGTTGTGAAGAATGAAGAAATATAGAAATAGAAAATAAAGAAAACAACAGAAAATCTTACCTATAGTTTTTTTTACTGGAAGGGATGAACAATCTGTTAAAGTCTACAAGACAAAGCAATGCAGATTCATACATAGCCTGAGTAAGGGATTGCTCCTGATTCTGCTGGGCAGCTCTCAGCTGTCAACCCAACGAAATGGTGAGATCCACTTCAATTTCTCACTCCTTCCTGCAACACCAGGGGATGCCTAGCTGCAGCACTGCCTGGGAGGCACATGGAGTATATCCAGATTACCTGTGCAGTAGCTCAGGGCAGGGCAGGCTCGCCCAGCAGCCCCATTGCCAGGTGACAAGAAAGTACTCAGGTTTCTATGGAGCCTGAAATGTAGAGCTCTCATTGAGAGGTGTGCTCAACACATGGAAGCAAGCACAGCACCTTTTTCCTTTTATTTGGAGAGACTAATCTTGGTGATGACAAGTGTGCCAAGTGAACCAGCTTTGCCTGAAGGAATCTCAGATTCAGCTCTCTGTGCTGATGTCACAAGCAATTAAAGGCAGACCAAGTCAAACCATATACACACGTTCTCAGATCTATTCATCCCTTCTACATCCTCTGTAGTTATTTCACCTTTTTCCCCTTTTCTCTAGCATAAATCACTTTGGCAGCTTCCTTTCTACTCACACCAAGTCAAGTATTTGAATTGTTTCCTTCACAAGGGTGAGCTTTGCAGGAAAATCAGAGTAGGAGATAGCCTCTGCTTCTGAGATGTGTACAAAAGTCTCTGAAGGAGATTTTACGGCTCTTCATGAATTTTGCAGATTTTCTGTCTGGTGGAAGTTAATAAGAAACTATAGACAGATCCAACTTGCTTGCTCCAGTTAGCTAAAAAAGCTGAAATTCAGACCCTGCCACTGATCTCAGCCTGACAACTACTAAGCTCAGGGTTTTCATAAGAGTAACCTCATTGCACATTGCATCTCTTTGGAGGGAACTCAACAATGACTTCTAGCATTATTTGTGTGTTCTGACAGAGAGGACTGGGAGCATCATAACACTTCCTCAGGCTTATAGCATGGAGTCCATTTCCAAATTTCTTAATTCCGTTATATATTTACTCTGAAAATTCAAAAGTCTAAAAAGAGAGAAATTAAATATTTAGTGTTTGATTTTTTAGTTTGCTATTACAACTGGGTCAGAGATTACCACTTGCTTCTACTGAAAACATATTGGGTTTTTAATCACTGAACTGAATCAGAACTAAAATAAAATACAAATAAGAATTCAAATTAATCCTGAGTCAAGAAAAACAGTTAATTGAGAAGGTACCTAAGGTGTATTGGAAATTAGAAAAATCTATACCCAAATAAAAGCCCCCCAAAAAAACCCAATGCCCCATTTAAAATTATTCTTCCACTTCTTTCCTTAGAGTGTTTTGCATTACTTGCCTCCTGATCCAAAATGTCTCAGCGTCCTGCTTGACTAAAAGTGACCTGGAGTCAGCAGCTCTCAGGCACTTAGTTCCTGATAAATCCCATGAGAAACCAGAAAAAATCCTGCTGTTGCTTCATGTCTGTGTAGTCATATTTCCACAAAGCCTCTGCTGAGACCAGGATCTCCTTGACCTGGTCTGCATGCAAACCTATCACAAGAACCTTATGGAACCTGATCCAGCAAGGACTGTGCCTGTTCCTGGGCTAATGCATGAGAAATAATGCAACGTGTATGGGCTCTGAGAGCACAGCAGTACCACCAGAGACTCTCCATCTTTGTTTCTGAGATAGGCCCTGTGTTTCCTCCAGAAAAGGATGGAAAATTCAAGGATTTCCTCTCTGGGAGACAGGGTTTCAGGTATCCTATTCCTTTCCTGGATCCAACAAAAGGTGTTTTCTGCAAAGAGCATATGATATCAAGAAATAAGTGACATATAAAAAAGAAAGGTGGAGTGAGGCTAGTTATCAAACCAGTACTAAAGCCTTTCTCCCCTGACTCCCAGCCCAATATGCTTGGTGTACATTTACCAGGGAGTTAAGATTCCTACAGGTCATCCGTTAGCAACATGCAGTGAATGTTAGAGGCATAGTTCTATTTAATGTGACATATCCTGGTTCTCACAACATCCTCCAGCCTCTTCATCCACCCAGAAAATCAGCTACTCTGTAAGTCCCAGGCTTTCCTAAGAAGTCAGCATAGCATGATTATTTATTTACAGGAAATGGACAATTTGACACCTAGTTTCAATGAATTCTTGAAATCTGCTCTTCACAGGTGTTGCCAATAAAGCAGCTTAAATCTTTCATACAAGAAATGAACATAAATGTGCTGATGAATAAAATCATATTGGATTTAGTTTAAAAGAAATATCTTTGAGTAGAGCTCTCAAATGACTGCTTATTTGTTTGTTCGTTGTCAATACTTCACATTTTGCTCTTTCTTTAGGAACTCAATAGAGTGAAGAAAGGAATATAAACAGACTGTCAAACTCTGTGCATGTAGGCCAAAGAAGCATGAAAATATTTCTTTTTGCCACACTCACACAAATCTTTTTACTATTCTAAATGTCACTGACACTGTACTGAAAAATTATTCAATACACTGGAACATCCTATTTCATGCTGTTTGATTTCTGCTCTGTGGTATTTTTACCATATAGATTGGTACCTTGGAAAACTGACTGAAGTTGTGCTGTTTATTAGCTCAACTCCATTCAACACTGTGTTTAAAAAAGATCAGCTTTATACAGCTATTGATTACTGGATAAGAAGACAAATCACCCTCTATTTACATAACATTGGCAGATAAGTATATGATAGGCCACCAAGTAAGAGCTCTGCAATCAATACACCGATCAGACAACCATTATTACTCAACAGTAGAGGAGACCTTCAGAAAGTCAAGTGATGTCATGGTTGTACACCTCTGTAAGTAAACAATAAGGATCACATAATCAGCAGTAGAGTTCACTAGTTCTTTTTGCGTCTGTCTTTTGGTTGATGGGGATCAAGGAGAACTCCCAACATTCCTTTTTTTCAGCACAATTCATCTTTTTCTGAAGAGCGTATCAGGCTTGCTTAAAAGAAACCAAGCCTGCTACTTCCTTTTCTGTACCACCACAAACATTGCAAGATTGAATTTGGATACGTTTTTCTGCACAGCTTTGGCTTACATAGACACTCATGCAGGCCCTCAGGAGAGTGACTCCTTTCCATTGAAGCTGAAAGGCCCCACAGTCTAAGTAAAGAAAGTCACTTTGCCAAGCTTTCCATGGGCCTCCACTTTGTCTTTTTTCTGGTATTCTGGCTACTCATCCCTACAGAGCTCCCAGATCTCATTTGTGCACTGGTGTGGTTTAACCCCAGACAGCAACCAAACACAACAAAGCCCCTCGCTCACTCCTCACCAGCAGGGAGAAAATCAGAAAAGTAAAAGCCAGAAAATCCATGGGTTGAGATAAAGACAGTTTAATAGGGAAAGAAAAAGCCAGACGTGCAAGCAAAGTAAAATAAGGAATCGGTTCATTGCTCCCCATGGGCAGGCAGATGTTCAACCATCTCCAGGAGAGCAGGGCTCTATCACACATAATCGTTACTAGGAAAAACAAACACCATCACTCCAAATGTTCCCCCCTTTCTCCTTCTCTCCCCCACTCTATATACTGAGTGTGATGCCACATGGTATGAAATATCCCTTTGGTCAGTTGGGGTCAACTATCTCTGCTGTTTCTACTCCCATGCATCCTCAGTCTCCTCACCAGCATGACTGCATGAAAAGCAGAAAAGACCTTAGCTCTGTGTAAGCGCTGCTCGGCAATAACAGAAACATCTCTGTATTATCAACCCTGTGTGCAGCACAAATCCAAAACACAGCCCCATACTCACTCTCAACTGTGAAGAAAACTAACTCCAACACAGCTAAAACAAGGACAGCCACATTCTGACCTTACTTAGCTTCTTGTCTCTGAGAGAGAGACTGACCTAAACTAAAAGAAACTTCTCTGGACAGACAGTATGGAGATTGTTAGTCTTAATTTGAGACTAACAATCCACGAAAGCCCATTTCCTGGAGCGATTTGTCCCTTCAGCATCCTGACTTGACCTCATGATAGGTACCTCAAGACACGAGAAACATTTTCTGCAAAAAAACCACATTACTTTGGTGGGATGTGGATACTTTGAATGAAAAAGAATGGAAAAGAAAAACACACAATTATTAAAAACTAATGGCCACTCTATGGGGCCTGACCCTCAAGAAGGATAATGTGAATGTAGCCAATGTGTATCAAAGGAGGGCAGCTGTGTATGTACAAGCCACCCTCCATACCTAAACATCCTAAACACCTACAAAGAAGGTCTCAGATATTCCTATTGCAAAAACATTAGTAAATATAAGGTTCTCTCTTTGTAATCTGCAAAGACAATGTAGATGAGGCATTTACACATAGAGTAGGTAGGCCACCTTAGAAAAGTCTACACGAGAATACATAAAATATATTTGAGCTACAATACCTTTGGGACTGCTTGAGAAAAATCCAGCTGGCATTTCAATTATGAAAACTGATGTGGTTTTGGATGGTAACAGACCATCACTCCTGGTCTCTAAAAATATCTTCATGTAAAAATGATATACTGGCTAACTTACAGATCAGAAGATCCAGTAGACAAAATGGCTCTGCTTTACTGTGGAAACGATATTTGCCTTGTTAATCAAACTCCACCTCATCTGCAATAAACATAAACTCACTATAGATCAAAATTCAATATTTTTACACTAGAAATTCTGTTTTTTCTCATAAGCCCCTATTTGTGAACCAAGCGGAATTATCTCACAGAGAAATTATTCCATATGGCTCTTTAAAAATGTTATAAAGACAGATTAATATCTTGGAAGGCTTCAGAGTCTAATGCATAATCACTGTTACACAGCTGCCCCTTCGTGCTGCAAAAAGTTTCTATATCATTCCCAGCACCTTGTACAAACAGACAAGGTTACAGAGCTGTTCACAGTCCTCCTACACCCTTATCTGATGCGTTTTCTCTGGAGAGTTGTGATGCTCATTGAAATACAATGAATACTTGAGAAGAGATCATTGTGCTGTAATGAACATCTGGACTGACATGGGGACAAAGATGAATTCTTGCTGCATTTTGAAGATTACACTTCAACTTGTTGACACTGCATTGATACTGCTGATAGCATTTTCAGTGGAAATACTGTTATTAGCAAAATATTTTCTCCACCCATCTTTATTTCTTACTACTTGAGATCTGGCAGTGAAGCAGAGGAATTCCATTGCTCACTTACTTTAAGTGGTTAGAGAGACGATGTTTTCAAATTATTTATTTTGTAACACATATTGAGAAGTTTGCCTTATGCTTCACTGCAGACTTTTCAGTTTTTGAAGGTGGTATCCAAGTACTCTGGATTGTTAAGAAAATGTCTTCCTGGTGCAGTAGCTTTGTTTGTTTGCAGTAGACTTGTTTGTTTGCAAATCTGTGTGCCATTATCAATCAATATTTCCTGCAATATTCCTCCAGAAGTTCAAACAGGATTGCATCCACCAACTTAGTATTAAGTAAAAGACAGTACAGTGAGAACTTTGAAATGAGAGTAGTTCATGAGACGAAAAACTGCAGGTTTGCACAATAGAAAATACCATTCCAAGTGAAGGACATCTGTAGCCCAAGCAACCTTGCCAGCTCTAAGATAGAAAAATATTTCTTACATCTGGCCTCACAAAGGACTCAAGAAAAATTTAATGAGCCTAGCCCAATATTGATGAAAAGCTTAAGCAAAAAGAATATTTTTTCGTAAACTGTATATAACTATCTTTTTAAAAATACATGCAACACTCATTTTTAAAAACCTGTGATTGCTACCTTTAAGATTCCCTTGTTTAAGTTGATCAAACAGCTAAAAGTTAGGAGAGAATGTAGCCAAGTGTCCTACCCTTTTCAGATAAAATAGCCTCCTGCATTTCTCACTCTTTTACTGGTCTTTGTCGGCAGTTTCAATATGAAATTGCCGGAAGATGCCCTATTGCTGTTACACTCAGTCTTCATTTAATCTAGCAGAGAGGCTGTGTGTCCAAAACAGCCTCTCACAATTCTTCTTGTAAAGGCTGTGCCATAATTGTCATATTGTACCACAACCATCCTCAAAAGATGTCAGACCTGACACTAAATGAATAGCCAAAATGTTTCTTTGATTAACTGTCTGTTCTTTCCAGTAATCACCCCAATCTCTGCCCGTGCTTTCAGTGTAATACTGTATCAGGATGGAATATAACTGTGTGGATGGTAAACATATAATGCCCTTTCAAAGAAAGATTAGAGGTATGTTAGAAGCATATTAACAACACACCTGAATGCTTTTTTTCCTTTTCTTTTCTTTTTTTTTTTTTTTTTTATTATTATGTGAACTGCTGTGGAACACAGGATAGAAAAGTGTAATCTGGTACTGAAAGTGTTTGAAGTTACAAACACTCGGTTGGATTGAAGTGGTTTAACAGAGCAGTTTAACACATACTAAGCCCATAGAACTGAAATTAAATGTAGCTCATCAGCAATACAACTCATTATTATAGTAGAATTTCACCAAAAGTATGAACAGAGATATGTAATTGTACTTGATTTTTCTCATTAAAGAATGGAGCAAATTGGTTTTTTTTTTTTAGTCAACTTTACACTGAGATTTTACAATTTTCACAGCACAGTGTAAGCCGGGGCAAAAAAGTCCCACAGTTTCATACACAACCCAAAGCTGAGGGGGAAATACTCTGATTAAGATACTAAACACTGTACGATGAATACTTCTAATTACACCTCTAAAGACCATATTTTCTTGGTCCCCTCCTTCATCATACAGTCTTGCCAGTTTAGGATACTAACAGTTGATCCTGACCATGTAATTTCACACAATAAATACCAGCATAAAAGAAAGAGGAGAATCTCTGGCATTTTGCTCCTCTCCAATTGCAGTTTTACAAGAATCTGTAATGCTTTTATTCTCAAGAATCATATTACCACACTCACAGCTGCTTGTGAAAGCATCCTCTCTCTCCATTTGCCATCCTGGTTAAATAACCATGTACGTATGTGTATATATATATATATATATGTGTGTGTGTATCCATGAGTTTGTGTATGCATGTTTATATACCACCATTTGCAGCAATATAAATATTAGAATTATAAGTATCCTAGCACTTGCAATATTGTTAAGGTTTGTAATATTGTCAAAATCACATCCACTCATACAGAAGCTTTTTAAACTAAGCTCCTGTCTGAAGTTCCTTTATTTGCAAAAAAAACCCAAAACCCACTGTGCTTTTGCTAAGGGAGCTTTCTTTCTTGTTTTGGGGATAATGAAATATGGTGAATAAACAAATGAAAAACAAAGTCTCCAAAAATAATCAAAATGCTGACCTACTTCACACAACAGAGGGAAGTTTGAACACAGTCCCAGGATCCAGTACAGCTATTTCTCTTTGTCAGGGAAGATAGCAGAGATGTTGGAGTACTGTGAGCAAAAATAAACTTCAGTTCTGGTAAATGCATGCCATGGGGGCCAGTGTCAAGAATCAAAGCTCACTGATTCTGCTGTCACTGTTGCAGGATCCACCACGTGCTCCCTGAAGGGCAGCACCCCCACCAAACCGGGGCATTTCCAGTTATCTGGAAAAGGCAGCACAAGCTTCAGGGCAAGAGCAGGAATCTCATTCCTTACAGCCCCAGGCAGCTACCTACTTTACTCATGGTCAGACCAGTCACACAGGAGGAAGAAAGAGGTGGATGTTCTGCCAAATCCACTAGATTTGATGTGCTCAGCTATTGACAGAGTGGTATTGCTGTAGAAAGGTTAAAATAGGTATAAGGTCATGCTAAAGTGATTTTTGTTGGGTCCAACTACTGAGTAACAGAAGCATTAAAGGCATAAGATTGGAAGGTAATACTGCCAGTACTACTGAAAGCTTAGAAAAGAAATATACCAGAGCACAGGCAGTCCAGCAATTCAACAACTCCTTGGAATGTTTTACAGACTTTCCCTCCCCTCCCCCCAGGAGGCTGTAAGAGTGGTTATACAGGAGCGTCTTCTATGTTTGATTCTTGATGGGAGAGAGAAATGAGTTGAAAATGTAGATGGCAGTAGACCACTTGTGTTCTAGATGCCTCTCACCTCTCCTAGGAGGAGAAAGGGCAGAATAAGCACCACAGACTTTAAACAAATGGACTTTACAGAAATGACATATGTGTTACTACTTGCTTACAAGGAAGAGAAAGTAAGGCAGAGAGGAAGAAGAACCAAATTTTTTGCCAGCTGCAAAGCAGCTGAGACACGCCATTGATGAAATCATCATCTCTAGCCCGCTGCCTGCTGGGACTGAACAAGGAAGGTGGAGTCTTTCATGTGGAAACTGAGGTGTTCACGCCATGTGACCCAGAAGAAAGCCAAAAGCTGCCTCATATTCAAAAGCTTATCTCTAATTGCAAATGAGATCAAATCTAGTTTATCTTAGAAAATAAGCACACTTTCTCCTCTCCTGGAGAACAAGTTTTGTTCAAAAAAACTTTAGTCTTGTTTGAAGCTGAACTGATCTTTCATTTGCAATAAGGGTAATTGAGTAGAAGAAACAAAGGCATTGATTTATTCTTATGCCTCCTGCTAGTTTTTTTTCCTTTGATTGGTCAGTTTTCTAAGTGTTAATGACACGGGTGGTTCGTGACCACTGCCAAGATTTTTCTAAATATTGTTGACAGGCTTAAGGACAACATATTGTGTGGATAGTGGATCAGACTTAGAGAAATCTTGGCTCCAGGTTTTCAGTGCATATCTGTGTTGCAGCTATCAAGTTGGTAATTTGTATGCCATTTAAGACCACAAAAGTTACATGTATGATTTATCAAAGAAATTATAAAAAGAGTCCTTTTGTCTCTTGAATAATTATTATGATTATGAAGATGTGAAAATTATACCCCAAGAATCAAAACTGACAACTATTTTTGGCAGAGATGAAAAATAAAACCTCTCTTTCAGTATTAAAGGGCAGGAGGTAGAGGGTCATGCACCCAGTGGCAGAAGAGCCTTTGTATTTTAGATATGGCAGACAAACAACTCTGTTTACAATTAAGACTATGCAAGCTTTTTACCTTCAGCTACAACTTCTACAAATTATCTCTTCTTTTCCAAGTGGAGTTTGTCAGGTGTCGTAACAAGATGACCAGATAATGTAAATCATACACCAACTTGAGTATAAAAATCTAAAATATTTTCCCTTCCCTTTTCCTGCCCCAAAGGAGCCATTTATTTAAACTAAACTGTTGTTCCACATAATTGAATGAAATCCAGGGAAGGACATGAAACCAATATTTTTATCAGCTAGCATGAAAAATAGTGTTTAATTTTTTTTGAGGGGACCCTAGGTGAATAGGTTCCTATACATCTGTCAGAAGAGTTGCAAGGCTCTGCTATTTCTCCCATTAATTCTCTGAGTTGTAAAATTTGGAATACAAATGTGAGACTGGTACCTACAATTTGTATAGCAACTGGTCAAATCCCACTTTTTCCTCAAGAGGTTGTTTAAAAGCCTGAACTGTGATATGAGGCAAAGTAAGTCTGTCGCAGAATGACCCTTATTAAATGCATTCCAAAGAATACAAACAAATGGTGATTTTCTCTTACCTCACACTCATAGGGGAAAGAATCAATTTCCTTAGGGACTGAGACAAAAGAGGACCGTAACTGTTATGACCTGAATATTGAGATAGCCCCAGCAGAAAGTTTAAAATAGGATATCGAGGAAATATGAGGAAGTCAGCACAATGCACTGGTACTTAGTGAATAAAAACACTGAGGGAACTCAGAGCACTATGATGAAGTTGGAAGATGCAGAGAGAGAGGAAGGTTTTGGCTTATAATAGAGCAAGAAATAATGCCAAAAAAAAAAAAGGTGGAATGAGCCACATCACTTAAAAGCATGGCTGGTCATGTGGAACACCTTTCCATGACAGTGGAATCACAGTGGGGTTGGATCAAGGGTTGGACTTGATGATCTCTGAGTTCTCTTCCAACCCAGTTAATTCTATGATTCTATGACACCATGTGTTTGTCCCTACCACATCATGCACACTGTCTCAGCAGATAAATGCATTTTATATATGCCCATTCATACATGTGCATTGGCACTGCTTTCATGCTTCCCACTTTGAAAATTCAGGTTGTCCCAGCATCATAGACTGCTTATGTTTTCTCCAAGAAGAGACAAAATTAAACAATTATAAAAGTTATTGAAAGGCTGTTGTGACTTTAATGTCTAGGATCTCCCATTTAGAAATACAAGTTTTCTATGCCACTTGGAAGAAGGAAAGAAACACTCTTTGTAAGGCTGTTGAAACACGATGCTTACAGGTGCCTTTATTGAGAAGGTCTGTCTTGTAATATGATGATCACAGTATCGTTATATGTTTGTGTTCACTTAAAAATATAAGGAGGATTCCCTGGCATCATGGTACTTCAATAGATTCCTATGGTCTTAAGCAAAGACCTTCCTGTTTTGAGGAAAGAAAAAGAGTTTTTCTCTCTCCCTTTTTAGAACATAATTTGTAGTTGTTTGAAGCTATTCAGGGATTTGATATGTTAGCAGTTCTAGCAGAACTAGTTCCTGGTGTGACACTAGAAAAACTAACATCAAGAGAACTAAGGAGGTTAAATCCTGTCACTTAAAATTTTCTTTCCAAAAGGGTGCCAGGCAGGAGTAGGCAGATTTGTCTTTTACAATGTGCAAGAAAGAAATGAGTTCCTTATACTAGCAACATCTTGCCAGAAAGTATCCTTCTTCAGAAAAAAAAAAATCCATCCAATTTGTCAATCAACACTTGTATTATACTGTTTTCCTGCTGTTGTAGCAATAGAAAAGCTGGTCAAATAATGAACTGCTTGAACATTGTTGCAGCTATTTGTCAAATAGGACAGTTGATCCATAGTGTTCATCCACTAAAACCAAAATTCTACAAAATTGTGAAATTTAGTAAAAGCTAACTTAACCATGAAAAACAATGGTGGTACTAATGTTTAAAGCATTGCAACATAAAAATGAAAATCCTCTGGAAAAAGAAGACAGAAAAGATTATGTTGTTGGCCCCAGAACAATCTAATTAACAAGGCTAAGGCTGACTTTGGCAGTTTGCTGCATCACACAGTGACTATGACCAAAAAAGTCATGGTCCAAAAAGGTTTTGGATTTTTTTGCAGACTCTAATGTCTCTATGAGTGCTTACTGTAATAATCCAGAAAGATCCTCCAATTGGAAGAGGCATTGTGAGATTTCTGCCATCTGCCACAGTTTTTTGAAGTGGACTGGACCTGGACCAACTTGCTAAAAATTCACTCTCACCAGTAGTCACAGCACTTTTGCCCTAGCACTGGTGCCACATCAATGACTTAAGGTTACCCCCTTGGAGTAACTGAACTCCAGTTATTTCATGGGTGCTTATCCTTGAGAGTTTATGCACTGTCAACATCTTGTCTAACTATCCATCCAGCTCTAATGCTCTGAATGTATATCCTTCCAGAATTGGATGCAGTGAGACAGTCTTCCTAAAGGACTGTAGCCACTGGAACTGAGAAAATTCATTAATTAGAGCAGAACTGGTTATTTGACTGTACTTCCACACCAGTGGGACAGGCACAGAGAGAGCTCTCTCCCACTGAGGAATCCCACTGAAGACAGACAAAGTGAGTGCGTGAAAAGCTTCTGGCAGGAGGTAAGCAACCTTCAAACATCTTTTGTGAAGCCATCTGCTCTTTGCCGATACCTATCAGAGCATTTATATACCTAAAATGAAACATAATCTTGCAAATAAGTCATCAGGGTTTATATTACTGTACAATAGTAATGTAATTATGCATGTCCTGAGAAAAATGTCTAAATGCATATTTATATATTTTACATATATTCACACAAATTAAAAAAATTTATAAGCTCTCTCAAAAAAACACCCAGTCTAGTAGTTCTTCCTTAATAACTTAATCCTCTACAGCCATGCATGATAAGATAGAATGCTTTCAAAAACAACCATGCCTTTATCTTGAAAGACAAGATGCATTTATCTTGTTATTTACTTCATGGATTCTAGGTCTTTAAGTTTCACATTTTCAAACCAAGATATTTTGAATTTCTTTTAAAAAAATTAAAGCAAACCTTTTCATGTAATGTCATGACTCCAGTAAACTGGGCTTCAATGAAAGTATCAAATGTCACAAAATTCAGATTAAACCATCTTACTTAACATTAAAGAAATAAAATCTTGGAATGTTTTCTAGGGCACTCACTGGAATTGGTCTTGATGAGTTCAGCGCATACAGAAAAAATCGGAATTTAATTTCTGTTGCTGAAAAAGTCCTCGCAAAGGAGCTCCTAAAGAGGAACTTCTATTGCAAGATGCTGTTTTGGGTCAAATGAGAGTTAAAAACAATGAACTCTGCAGCCCCGATGACTTTGTTCGCTTTCCTGCCTGCAGTGTGGCTGTATTTTAGGCTTAGAACAGCCACCTTGACCTTGGAAGTAGCTGAGGTGCCCTTTGGTTTGTTGTACCCCTGGATTCATCTGTGCCTGATTCTTCCAAACTCTCTACCAAAAGCTTGGATTTGCCCTGACAGCTAAAACCTGGTCCTGAAAGGGTGGGAACAGTGGACTAGTAAGCAGTTCTGGACTTCTGTCTGACTTTGGACATATGCCTAATTGGAAGTCTAAAATTAAAGACGAGGGTGTTTTGAGGATATTAGATTATTTTTGTTTCAATGTGATTTCTCACAAACTCATAGCTGAATTATAAAATTAAGATACTTCTCTTAAAATAAGATAATTCTTCTTTAAACTACTTTAGGAACAAAGTTGTTAATGAATTCTATTTAAAGAGACATTTTTTTTGTTATTATTTGTAAGGAAAATTGATGTATATGTTTATTAGTTTCCACTCTTGTAAGCATGAATACACTTCAAAGCCTCAGGATTAAGGCCCTGTTTGTATGGAGGAAAGTAATAAACCAAAGGGCAAAAGTCTTACAATCAGAGAATATGCACATCCCCTTGGAATGTGTTATTGTCAAGGGACTTGTATAAAATACTAAAAGGAGCTTTGTTTGCATTTAGATTTCTCTCTTTTCTTAAGCTGTTTGTTTAGAAATGGTTCACTCAGTGTAGCAGATGTTTCCTCGACACAACATATTTGTGTCACAGATGAAGAAAACTTTCCAACCAACTCCACTGGTTTTGTAATTATAATTTAATATTCCATTTTATTTCTGTTTAGAGCTAACAGAGCAATTAACTCAAAATTCCAGTTGTTCATCTGTGGGTTTCCCCCACCTTTAATTTGTACTGATACACTGCTATAGGGAATTTCAGTTTTTCCCTAATAAAAAAATATAAACTCCACATGAATGTGCAGTTACAAGCCACCAGAAATTATTCAGGAAACATCACTTAGCTGATTTATGCACCAGAATGTAAATGAGGCCTCCTTTTTTTCCCTGCTACCAGTAAAGCTGAGGCATTCACTGCTTTCATTTCACTTAGTTCCTTTTTTGCAGTTACCATAGAAACCAGGGTGCCAGTCAGACTGCCAAAAAGCTGCCATTGCAGGTGGTTTGCAGATACTGTATTAATAAATGGAGAAATAAATAAATAAATACGACCCACATTTTCCTCAAAAAGACAGCAGCAGAAAGCACATCACTTTGCATTTATGTTGTTGGCTTGTGTAATTTGGCTACTGAGGCTTTATAGAAAACACTTGCTGCCTTAGAATATAAGCATGCATGTATTTCTTGTACCTGGCAAGCCCATTGTGTATATTTATATCATTCTTTTTAGCAATCAGTGAAAACATTGAAGCAACATAAACCAACTGAGCTGAAGAGAATGAATCCTAAAAAGAAAGAGGGAATAAGAGAGTGTGTGCGCACAAGCATGCAGCTACTGATTTATTCATGCGCATATTCGGGTTATGTGCCTGGGATTAGTAACAACTTCAGGTTCTATTTGTACAATGATTCTGTTGTTCTGAAGATATTTAAATTAATATAACCTTGATCTAAGAGATTAGAATCAACCAACCAAAACAAAACAGAAGAAAAGGTTGGTTTAGCCTGATTTTAAGATGAGGAAAACAGGCACAGGGGATCGCTTTATCAGTCCACCTGGAAATCCCCCATATCCTTAGAACATTTTTGTCTAAGTTCAAGTAAATACTAAAATGGTTAGAAATACCACAAGCAATTATTAATGAAAAATAGTTTGCAAACAGTAACAACTGGAGGAGAGATCAGCACCTCCAAAAAGGAAAAGCAAGGATGCCTCTGTTATCTATTCTATTTGACACTTTTCTTTGAAAGAAAAATCAAGCACACCAGAAGTGTCACTTCAATTCTCCTCATAAAAAAATCACATTTTACTAGAAGCAGGAAGTGGAGGGACTGTATGGTTTACAATTGTACCTATGATGTATCTTAACTCTTTGCAGTATAGAGAAAGCTCTACAGTTATTGATGATTTAGGTGTTACTAAGATTTTAATAAAATTTATACGTATTTCTCTTCTATCATGGTCCTGATTCCCCTCATATACCTCAGCAAAATTAATGTTTGTGTTAGTCTTCCGAGGAATGAATCATCTGACAGAGTTCTCCAAATAGACTATTTATCAAACACAGAGATTAAAATACGGTTTCCAATCCAACAGATTTAAGAAGTAAAAACAAAACACCAAAACATGAATGACCCACATTGTAGACCACTAGAAGTCTGAGGCTTTGCAAATACTTACATTTAAATGAAGAAGATGTCCTTGGGTTTCTCCAGTTCTGCTCTGGTGCCTACAACCCAGTTATTTTACAAACCACTATGGGAAGAGTTTAATTTCCTTGTGGTTATTTCTTAGATAACCTGGACATGGCATAGTGATAAGTGGCACAAAGTCTAAGCAGAGGCTAAGGGCTAGCAGTGTACCCCAAGGGTCAAGATTCTGTTCAGTCCTGTTAAACATTTCCATCAATGATCTGGACTTGGAGCTCAGTGTACATTCAGAAAATTTGCTGATGATACACAGCTGGGAGGAGTTGCTGATATACCAGAGGGATGCTGCTATGCAGAGGGACTCCAACAGACAGGATATGGTCTAAATTTAAGTATAACACGGAGAAATGCAAAGTCTTAAATCTGGAAAGAAAACACCCTCATGCCCCAGTATATTCTCAGGGCCACCCAGCTTTCTGCAGAAGAGGACCTGTGAATTCCTGGTGAACACCAAATTGAAGATAAGCCACCAACATGCCCTTGTGGCAAAGATAGCCGATGGTATGCTGGGCTGCAACAGGCCAAGCAATGCCAACAGGATGAGAGAGGTGATCCTTGCCCTCTACTAAACACTGGAGAGGCCACACCCAGAACTGGGGTTCTGGGTACAGTTCTGGGCTCCTTGGCACAAGAGACACATGGGTGTGCTGGTGAGAATCCTGAACAAAAGACCACTAACATAATGAAGCGACTGGAGCGTGTCTTTTATGAGGAAAGAGTGAGAGCAGGGACTGTACATCCCTGAGAAGAGAAGATACAGGAGGGATCATGTCATGTATATATATACCTGAAGAAAGGGTGTAAAGAGCACAGAGAGAGTGACAGGACCAGAGGCAGTGGGAACAAACTGAAACACAGGAGGTTCCCTCTGAATGTCAGAAAAAAACATTTTACAGTGAGGATGGCTCAGGCACAGGTTGAACCAAGAGGTGGTGGAGTCTACATGGTTTGAGATCTTCAAAAGCCATATGGACATGGTCCTGCTGTCACCACGTGCCCCTGTTTGAGCAGGGGGGTTGGATCACATGATCCTTTCCACCATCAACCCTTCTGTGATTTTGGGACTATAACAAGCACAAAATCATCACTTCTTCCTGAACAGTTTACCAGTTCAGGCTTCAGTCCAACAAAGTGAAATTAGCCATTGCCACTGGAATCAGTGGCACTCAGCATCTCCTACAAAATCAGACCTTTGAGGTGAAAAATTGATTGAAAAGAATGTTTCTCAAGTTTTCATTGCTACGATATGGAATAGCTTTGTCATCTTCTGTCACTTAGTATATCAGCAAATTTATGAAATTGCATCAAATGATTTTTCTGACTATTAAATCAACAAAATTACAGTTATATGACTCAATCACTTCTTATCAACTATTATTCCAGAAATGCTCCTGGATTTTCCTGCCCATTCTAGAGGGAGTAAAAGAAATCTTCTCTACTATGCTACATGCAAAATGGTTTGAAATCCTACTCTAACTGATGTAAATAACCCAAATCATAGCTGGAAAACATCATATGTCTGTCTGGAGTGATCTCAGCTTTTTGTTCAGAAAATGACTGGAAATTACATCAGAAGTTTGAAAAAGGCAACTTCTCTTCCACTTTCATCGCCTTACAACCTGCACCAGTTCAAGCACCCAAGACCCCACTGAAAAACATTAGTAGAGGAAGGTAATCAGGAGAAGGTTTGCTGCACATATCCTTGTTCTCAGAACTGGTTCATGTTTTATCAATGGCATAGGCATTACATTTTCTTGTCCTGAAGGCTGGGGGAAAAAGAAAGGGAAAAAAAAAAACCCAAATAATTAAAGAAAGCAAGCTCTAATTTACCTGCACTACTGGGGCACAAAGCTGAATTTTTGTGGTGACATCACAGTGAATTTCAAAGATACACTGGTGAGGGAGGAAGGAAGGGATGGGAGTAATAGCACGACTTTTGAAGAGGGGAAGTTTCAAAAAGTAAAGAAATATTGAGAAAGTGAAAATTGGAGGAGTTCTGTTTCGTGAAGGAGGCCATCTAAGACCAGGATATTGCAGGGAATTATAGGTGTCACAGGTCTCTGTGCAGAGTTAGGGGATGCCTCCATCTCTTGCTCTCTCATAATTCCCTAAATCCCCCCTAAGATGTCCTCTCCTGAATTACAGGATCATAACCTCTAATTATTCCTCACCATCATTCTATTTATAGTCAGCTTCCTCCTCTGCTAGACTGCTTCCACAAGCAACAGATAATTTGGCTTATGATTTCCCTAATTTTTACATTTACTCCATAAGTTATTCATTGACAACAGTTAACACAGGGTAATGAGCTTGAAGAACTTCAGTTATGACTCAGCATGGCTCTTCTCATGCCGACAATATATTTATCAGAAAAATTTTGTAAAGTAGGGGTTTTAGCAAGGGATTTTAAGGAACTTATTGACAGAAATTGAATTTCAGAGCTATAGTAACCTGCTTAGCAAAAGTAGAGCATATCATAAAAATGGTGGAAACTATGAATGTCTAAGTTTAAATGAGATACAACTGTTTTGCTGCAAATAAATTATGAGGAAGACCCAAAACTCCTCCCTCTAAGCAATTATTAATCCGAAATTAATAGACTCCGAATGAGGAACAGTGTGGGAAAT